>CM034156.1:532383927-533001746 GCA_019776745.2 Taxus chinensis | reverse complement strand
TTTTTCAAAAAATATATTAAATTACAAAAAAAAACATTTTTTATTTATTTTTAATAAATTATTTTATAAAATTTATATTATTTATTAATATTTTTTTACTACTTTTTATTACTTTCGATAACTGATCTTAATTTTTTATTTTTATTAATTTTATTATGTTTATTCGTTTCTTAACAAATTTTATTCCTTTTAATTTTTACCTATGTTTTTTAATTTTTATCTTTTTTTAATTTTTGTACGCTAATTAACTTATATCTATTTTTATTATTTTATTAAAAAGTATTTACTTATTTGTTATTTAATTTGATTTTTATGATTTTTTTAATGGGTTTCTTTACCCCTATTAAATACTTTTTTTTAATTTTACTTTTTTTTCCCTTAATTTAAATCGAAATTATATACATATTCTTTTTTAATTAATTTAATTTACTATTTCTATTAATTTGAATTTTTATAGTTTTTAAGTTTTTTTTTAAATTTATTTATTTAACTACAAATTTAATTAATTTTTCATATTTTTTATTTTTAATTATTGTTATTTTTTGTTTAACTTTTTAAATTAATTTTTAATTTTTTAAAGTATTTTGTGTATTTTTTAACTACCACTTAAGGTGCTTTATAACATACACAAATATATCTTTAAAAAAAATATAACAAATTAAATATTTTGATATTTTTATGTATATTATCTTTAATTATGTATATACATATATTTAATTGAACTTATATTTTTAAAATACAAGTACATAATATATTATTTACCAGTAATTTATAATACATAACTACATATTATATATACATTATTATGTGAATGATATATAGTACGCCATATTTATGTATAATACCATAAATATCAGGTATACGTTTTAAATGAATATTAGATATACATTTGAAGTATAAATACAGTGCATATATAATGTAATATATTATTAATGTATTACACATATTAATATATCCTCATATAGATTCATTTGTAATGAGGCATATATACACATATGTGATGTGATAAGTATATACGCCACATTTTAAATTTATATATCAGGTATATATTTTAAATGTATTATAATAGATAATAAACATTTGAAGAGTACAATGTTTATGCATATTAATGTATGGGTCTTACTTAAATGTATTATTGACATATTTTCTTCATATAGAAAATTATATGTATAGGCATTATTTATATCTGTATGTGATAAGTATATAGTTTTATTTATATTCTTTTGTATATAATTTTATAATAAAAAATAAACATTTTAAGAGTACAATGTTTATGGGTCTTACTTATGGGTCTTACTTAAATTAATATTGAGAGATTCTCTTACAAAAAATAATTATGGGTCTCACTTAAATTTATTACACAAGACAATAACCTGATGTAGTCAAATTGACACACAAAATACTTTCCCGTACATGCGCTTTGGAATAGGACTTATTACACCATATAATAATAGTTTAAATTTTTAAAATCGAATAAAATCTGTAAGTATATATAAACCCAGCAACACTATGTGCCAATTTTTGTCTTCATTACTAAAATTATCTCATCTAATTGTTATTTTAATAACAAAGTTTCAACTCATAAAATTCCGTTAACTCCATGTGTTTTGATTAGGAATAGGATTTATTACACCATATAATAATAGTAAAAAATTGAAACTTCTACAAAAAATTTAGGAATAAAATCTGTAGGCATATTTTAAACCAATTATTCAAACCCAAATAAGTGCCAATTTTTGAAGTCTTCATTGCTAATAACAAAGTTTTAACTAATAGAACTGCGTGAACTCCAGAACTAACACAAACATTCCATTACATAAAATAACTGCTATAAAAAGAAAAGTATGCAACAGAGATTGGGGCACATAGTGCAACTTGCATACAAAAATTCTTTAAAATTGAAACTTCTACAAAAAAATTTAGGAATAAAATCTGTAGGCATATTTTAAACCAATTATTCAAACCCAAATAAGTGCCAATTTTGAAGTCTTCATTGCTAATAACAAAGTTTTAACTAATAGAACTGCGTGAACTCCAGAACTAACACAAACATTCCATTACATAAAATAACTGCTATAAAAAGAAAAGTATAAGTGCCAATTTTGAAGTCTTCATTGCTAATAACAAAGTTTTAACTAATAGAACTGCGTGAACTCCAGAACTAACACAAACATTCCATTACATAAAATAACTGCTATAAAAAGAAAAGTATGCAACAGAGATTGGGGCACATAGTGCAACTTGCAAACAAAAATTCAAAAGAAAATTAAATAATCATTGCATAACTCAATCTGCTATACAATTTTGAACTTTACCATAATTAAACATAAATCAATCTGGCTATAAATAAATAAATAATAATTACAGTATTGAACAAGATCCAAATAAATATAAAGGATTCAGCTTTCGGAAATGTTTATATAAAACACAAGTGGATTAAAATATCTGGTAAGCATTGGCATTTAATGATCTAATATAATAACATCGTTCATGCTTTTAAGTAATTAAAAAATCATATTTTTAAATAATCAACAAATTAGTGATTGAAGTAACAAATCAAAGCATTTGCAGTTAATGATCTAACAGAATAACATCATTCCTGATTTCAGTAATTAAAAATAAGTGACTGAAGTAACAAATAAATGCTGCATATTCATTTTAAGTAATTAAAAAATCATGCTTTTAAATAATCAACAAATTAGTCATTGAAGTTAGAAATCAATGCTGCATATTCATTATTGGTGTAAAGAGAATTACTCGCTGGGTGTTCTCTGTTTTCAGGTAATTAACAAATTAGTGATTCAAGTAACAGGAAATGATGAATGATGCTGTTCTTTATGAGAATTACTGGCTGAGTTATTTATGTAAAGAGAATTACTCGCTGGGTGTTCTCTGTTTTCAGGTAATTAACAAATTAGTGATTAAGGGAAATGATGAATGATGCCAAAAACAGTTGTGATTCAAGTAACAGGAAATGATGAATGATGCTGTTCGTTATGAGAATTACTGGCTGAGTAATGTAAAGAGAATTACTCGCTTAGTGTTCTATGTTTTCAGGTAATTAACAAATTAGTGATTCAAGTAACAGGCTTCTGAATGATACTGCGTTAAGAATTACTGGCTGAGTTATTTACGTAAAGAGAATTACTCGCTTGGTGTTCTATGTTTTCAGGTAATTAACAAATTAGTGATTCAAGTGACAGAAAATAATGCTGTACAAAATGAACTCCCCTGCTGTGAAGTTGGTGACAGAGAACAGTATAATTCTAAAACATACAAAAAAAACTCAAAAGTTTAAATCAACTTATCGATGAAAAGTTGACCTTTTGTCAATTCATTTCAAACTTGCTCAAAAATTAATAACAGAGTAATTAAATCCTCAAAATGCATCATGTACTAATCAAAATTATGAAAAAATCAATAGTATTTTACAGAATCCTGATTAAATTAACCCCTGAAATTATCATACACTAATCAAAAGTTGGTGACAAAAACAGTAAATTAAGTGATTAAAATTGGTCATGAATTAAAAAAATTTTTGATAAACAAATTTTGAAACTTGCTAATAATTAATTTTAACTCCTCAAAATCATCATGTACTAATCAAAACTATGAAAAAATCAATAGTATTTTACAACCCTGATTAAATTAACCCATGCAAATATCATAATTAAAATAATTAAAAAAAATAAAAAGTAATTAACAGATTCTAATTATAATCCAACCCCTAAAATTAACATGCAATAATCAATTTTATGAAAAAAAATTATTATCTACTTGATAAGTGTTTCAATATTCCTGTTTAATAATAATATAAACTCCTAAAATTAAAATATTGAAAATCCAGAAATAATTTTTCCAAGCCACAGTTCTAAACACTATAAACCACCCAGTCAAATGTGTCATTAATTTTCCCAATAATTTAGGAAGAATAAGAAAATATATGCCCCAGCTAAATGCAATAACAAAGGAGTATAAACTAAGTGCAAGAAAACGTATCCCCTATTGAAATTTAAGAACAATAAATCATAACATAACAAAATCATGAACAGCTACTTCTAACATCTGAACCCTAGTAAATCACCTGTACTCTGTACGAACAAAGTATGCAAAAAAATATTTCTAATATTTTTAATTTAGTTATAATTAAATGCATTAGTCAGTACACAAGACAAAACAAAACTTAAATCTTCAAAGGCTCTACAAAACATTAAACCCTGCACATCTAATTACCTCTATTAATTATTTGATTAAGAAATAACTACTCCGCATTAATTAAACTCTGCACATGGCATTAACTCTGTTAAATAATTGATTCAGAGATAGCTACTCTGTATTAACAGATACTAGTAGATCATGTCCTCTTGGATTTGTTAGATATAACAAATGACAAGGGTTTGTTAGACACAGAAAAGTCATGAATAGAACAGATGGCCTGTACCTACTCTACAAAATTAAAGAGGATGAGGCTAAATAGATGACAACTACTTAAATTCATTATACGAAAAAGTATGAGGAAAGCATATATCTGGAAATGAAAGCCCTAAATAAATGTCACAACAAAATAAATTCATTATAAGAAAAAGTGAGAGGAAAGCCCTAAATAAATGTCACAACAAAACTAACGCTGGAAAATTAGACCCTACACTGGAAAACTAAACCCTTAAGCCTGCACATTTTAATTAACGGATCTTAGACAATAAATTAAAAATATCTACCCTGCGTTAACAAACATATTCGAATATAAACAATCATTCACGTAAAATTGCCCTGTTCCTACAATGCAATTTTTTTTTTAAAAAGCAGGGAGTGTACAAATCTGGGATCAGTTGAATATTAAACAAGAAAATCCTAACAAACCGAGCCCCTGCACAAAATGCTAAGATGTATGATTCACCATCAATTATTTGATAGTCTGATGATAATTTGGAAGGATATTCCCTGTTATAGAGAAATCAATCTTAGATCTAAACGAATAATAGAAAAAGCATCAAAGCGCTCTAGAGTGCAGAATTAAACCCTAGGCGTAGCGTCATATATATGTTTGCACAACATCTAAAAAAATGCGCCCTGCATATGATCGGAGCATGTATGATCCACCATCAATTATTACACAAACCAAACTAAGCCCTAAATAAAAAATAGGGAAAAACATCAAAGGCTCTAAATAGAATAAAAATAGAAATAAATACCAAATCCCTTTGGTGCAGAAGGAAACCCTAGGCATAACGTCATACAGACACATATCTCACTAATATTTACTCTGTTTCAACCAAATTATATAAATACTTATATGAGATAATCTCACTAATATTTACTCTGTTTCAGCGAAAATATATAAATGCTTATATGAGATAAGTTTGGAAACAGAAGGGCTTACCCGTGGCTCTGGTCTGAACCAACGCTATTCCACCATCATTTATTACAAAAGCCAAATTAAGCCTTAAATAAACAATAGAAAAAAACAACAGAGCCCTAAATAAAAATCGAAATAAACGCCAGAGCCCTAGGGTGCATAGTGAAACCCTACGCACAAGGTCATACATACTAATATTTACTTTGTTTTACCGAAAATATATAAAAGAATACGTTAGATAAGTTCGGAAGGGGCTTACCCGTGGTCTGGTGTGAACCGACTCTTCACTCCATCGCTCAGCTCCCACGGCATCACCATTCTTGTGGAGGATCCGACTCACAATAATATAGAGAAAGAAACACACAGAGGACAATACATTCACCAAACGACTAAAACAGATAGACAAAAGAAGACACATACATCAATCACACAGGCATGGCCATGCTTTGCAGACATCAGACATATACAAACCAAACAAAAAAAACATACATCCAATAAAAACGAGAGATCGGACCTCCAAAATCAAGAAGGTAGGGCACATCGGGAACAAGGTTTAGAAGGTGAGTGAAAGCTTTTTTTTATAGAGCCCGTATCCACGGCTCTGCCAAGTGCCAACGGACAGATATGCTTTCCAGCTGTCTACTGTCCGGATACTTCCACATGAAGCTTCCACCTAATCGTTTGCATTTTAAACAACACATGTACCAAAAAGTGTATTCTTATAAATAATCTTTCCTACTACGGTCTACGCCTACCTATCTCATGTTTTTGCCCGTTGTACATTTAAGACGTATATTTTAAATCTTATCCTCATTTATTAAATTCTCTTACCATAGACAATTCTTAAAAAAACAAAACAAAAATTATGAGTTATGCTTACCTTTGATAATCTATGCATATGTTTAAGTTTGCTGATTTTTTATTTTTTTTGGTTGCTCTGTTAATTGTATTATAGTAATTTTACATTCTTTAAATCATCGCTTCTTTTAATTTGAATATTTATTAATATTTTTATATGAGAGATGTAATGGATATGCCACTAGGGAAGTAAAGGGAAACCTAATATTTGAAAATGAAAAAGGTAAAGAATGGAGACGAAGAAGAGTTGTCGAAATGAGAATTGAGTACTCTTGAGTTAGCACAAACTATGGAAATGTTGAATTGAATAAAGAAAACCTTCATCTATATTTTTTATAGGATCAAAAGGGCTAACAATTAATTTGGTGTAACATTGGAAAGAGAAATGATGGGATGTGCATTAGGGGAGAGGACCCTATAATCATGCAACTAACTTTAGGGGCACTTAGATATATGTAGGTCATCCAAAAAGTCATGAAATATCCCACTAACAAGATTATGGCAAAGACATTAACAAATTTCCCACCAACAAAAATATGCCACAATTTTATTTCACCTTCATAAGAGCTCTCTAATCTAGAAACAATACAAATACATCTTATTAGAATTGATTAATTATAAAAATAAGAACACGAAACATTAGAAAAAAAAACCTTCACATTATGGGAATTAATTAATCTAGTGAATGGAAAGTTTCATCTCATTCTATTGAAATGTGTATTGTTGTTTGTATGGAGATGAAAACATGTAAGAGGCTATGTAGAGCTATTACTCTCAAAACAATATCAAGCCTATTAGTAATTATTAAATTTTTCAACTTCACTTTTATTTTCCTTTATATTTGATCAAACATCATTTGGCCATACTTTTTTTTTCAATTGATAAAAATTGAATAGGCTCCAAGGGCCATTATAAGAAAGGATATTACATTGAAAGCTCACATGAGACTGTTAAAACAGGGACCAGAGAGACAAAAAGAAACTTGACTCAGCCAAACTACCAAAAACAACATCAAACCAATGAAGAATACTGAGATCTAAGCCTCATATGCGTTGTATGTGAATTTTTTTTTGAAAATTTACCTTTCCTATTTTGGACCACAACCCATTTTTCCTTGTTTGTAACATCATCTAAAGCGTTTGTAACATCATCTAAATCATTTTCACACGGAAGAACAACATCTATAAAAGAGATTGGTCTAAAAGTGTCTGAAGGATTATATAAAGGATTTATTTCATTCTCCGTCCCTAAAGGTGATTCTTAGCTGTAACATGAGTAGATTCAACCCTTGAGAGTTCTGACAAGGAATCTTCGACAAGATCTAAAAGGGGTTCAATAGTAAGATGTAAAAGAAGAGAGTCCTTCCACCAACCCGTATTCACCCCTACACTTCGCTTGGAAAGCCCACAATCCTTAATTAAGTGGCCATGCGCATAACATCTATAACAACAAAAAGGTAATTTTTCATAGTCCAATCTTTAAATAGACTCCCGCTCTCCAATTTGCAAGTTGATCTTATCAGAGAGATCACGGGAAACATCCAGCACCACCAACATTCGAGCATAAGAAGTGTGCAGAGATCTATCTATATCAAAAAGTGTTCTAACGAAAAATTCCCAAAGTGTCTCCAATGGCTTGAAAACAAGAATCCAATATCCAAAGTTGCAAAGGCAAACCCGTAAGTCTTACCCAAATAGGAAGAGAATCAAAGGAACCCATTAAAGGATCAAATAAATGGTACCTGGTTTTTGACAGGAGAAAATGATTCTCCTAGCACTAGTATCATTCATGAACAAAATCACAATCTTCACTAAATTCAAACACAGTGATAAAATAAGCTTTTGCGCATGGGTAAAGTTCAACCTTACCCTGGAGGGAAGAGCTCCACATGTCGGTGATCCATTCATGAAGCTGAGAGATCTGTGGCCATGTATCATCAAACTAGCATATAAGACCAAGATCAGAAAAATCCTTTTCTCGCCTAAGAACCCATTGGAGAATGTCTTCCTCAATCTTGAGGACATGGATATCAGTAGCTGGATTAAGGGGTTTCCTCCCCCGCAATCCTTCCTTTGTAGATCAAACCACTGCAACAAAATATTTTGCCTCGCCGAAGCCTCCCCCATCCACATTTGGAACCTTGGCGCCATTAGGGATCCCATGCTTGGGGCTCACAACGACCCTGCCTCCATCCTGGTCGCCTTTGCCTTTAGATTTTGGCCCTGAACCTGCAATCAGATGACCATGTACCTAATGTCACGTTGAATCTCCATCACCAAAATTAGGGCAAACAGAGTCGCAGTTAGGGTTGCAAGAGTCGTAGACGAGAGTCTCAATTTTAGATATTTGGCCATACTTAGAAAGTAGTTTTTAATGGATTTTTTCATTTTCATTTCAAAAAAATAATTTGAGATGCCATTATAACCTAAGAAGAAACAAAAAATCTCCAATTTTTCCATTTTAAGGCATTTTTCGTGAATTTCATAGGACAAGCAAATACTGGCTCTCGGGGAGGAAAATGCCTTGCTCTAAATATATCATTGTGATAGAGGTTAAGAGGATATTTAAGAAGGTTGTGGACTTTGCCTTTACCTCTACTAATTTCATTTGCCTAAAAATTTCTAAGGTATTTTCAAAAACCCCATCTTTTTCGCATATCTAATAATCATTATAGTCCATGAGACCACATATCTTTAAAATGTTTTTTTGAATAGTTCACATGGTGCCATATTTACAAACATATTTTCCAAGGCACTTGTAACTTAAAAATATGTCAAAATTCCCTTCTTCGTAATGCTTCAACATATGTCCGCACACTATTTTCAAGATCTTATTTTTGCACAAGTTGGTACCATGCTAGTAAAGGTGAAATGAATAAATTAGAAACTATTTGGTTGTATTTTATGAAATAACATCTATGTTCCATTAGGATTCCCTTGCTAGAAAGTACTAGCGAATGGATCCTTAAAGTTATATTCCTCTGACATAATAATGATAGGAAGAGTAGAAAAATTTATCAACGCAGACATTAAACATGACCAATATTATGGTTAGCATATAAGCCCCATTTTTCACAGTGCTAAAGTAAAAATACCTGATCATGATGATGAGGACCTCCAAAAACCTAACAAGATGTGTTAAAATGCTCAATACTACAGCTTAGCTCCCTTGTTAACCTTTCATCCCTCTGTATACCTCTCTGGCCCTTCCAAGCTCTCCCAGAGCTTTGTTTTCTTTCTTCTTCTTCTTTTTGCTACCCCTTTTTCTCATCCGAGATGCTACCGCCACAACAAATTCGTCCCCCACCATGGAGGTTTTGTCACATTCACTAGCGGTTGCGTTATTCACCATGGTATTTTTGCAACCTCCACTTATAGGAACTATCGGTTATATCACACTTGCAACCTATATAACTCGCACTTTCCATGCAGGATTTTTCATCTTTTATTTTGAACATGTGTGCATTTCAACTCATATTTTATGCCCAATTCACTCCTCCTACCCCCTAGCACTTGAATTTCTGCCCAAGTGATTCATTCTAGGACATATATTTAGTTTTGATCTCTAGTTAGGATTGAAAACACTTTAAGGTTGGCCATTCAGCAAAATTAAAGGCTCAATTTCTCCCCCCATATTTTTGTAGCTATCTTTTCCAAGGAATGTTTTTTATTATTATATTTTGATTTAGAGAGAGAAAAAAATCCCAAAAGTGTGTTCTTCTAGTACTAAGCACCCTGAGGATTGTGTATTACAATTGTTACCCAAAAGAGAACACAAGGACCATCAAATATGACTTATGCATCCCCTTGAACCAGCTATAGATAAGTTATTTTTTCCTCTTCCATAACACATCAAGATTTTTATCTCCCCAATTGAATACATCAATTACAAAACTGATCTTAGTGAGCTCAAACAAGGTAGTTTGTTGAGGGTATAAACATACAATGTTCATATCAACCCCATTCCAATTACAGAAAGAGGTTGGATCTAAGTCAAGTTTTATTATTTACATCATTAGAAAATACTTAATTTCCTCTCTTCAGTATTAATTAGAAAATAATAAAAAAGGTAATAAAACATTAGCTTCTTCGAGATGGAGTTTTTTCTATAGAATTTGTGCCTACAACTGAGAAGATTACATACATCTTAAATAATTAATTCGGTTCTCCTCATTATCTTTAGTTGTGAGTAGTGTTTGCGGTGATATTGTCCTTGGGGAGGATTTCGAATGAAGTCACATTTTCTTCTTTTGTCATTAGATTATACATGAGTACCTTATCAAGATAGTAGTTGGGACTCATATTTATCTTATTTTTTTATACTCCCTATGTTTCACTTATGAGAGGGTATTGGAATAATGCATGTAAGCTTACCTATGGTTACTTATATCTATTTTTAGTTAACTACATTTACCTTAAGTTAATTATATTTAAATAGGGTTAATTCTATTTACCTAGGTTAGTTTAGTTCTTACCTAAGATAGTTTTTTGTTTTATTGTTGAGATCTTATCAATAATACTTTGTACCTAATGTTCAAGAAAACTAATTATTTTCATTTTTCTCCATTATTACAGTATGATAAATAGTTTGGTTCACTCAAAAAAACTATTTATATTATATATTTTTGCATTGTATTATATTGTAAAGAGATAGAAATATAGTATTTTTTATTGAATAAAAAATATATGCATTTAATTTTTTCAGGAACAGTTTGATTTGGTTTTGAAAACCTATTTGCAAGTACTTATTTTTAGTCTTGTACTTCGATTCGATCATGTGGATAATTCATATTTGTGTATTATCCTTTTATGGTATCAGAGTGAATTCGGAGACTTCATTTATAGGTTCTTTTATCTGTATTTCTTCTAAATTTGTCAGTATTTATATTTATTCTTATTGTCATGTTGAATGTAGAGCATGAAAAATTGAAAAAACTATCCATGCCAACTAAGCCCCCACTTGAACATTTCCTCTCTCGGTATTATGAGCCCTTCCTCTAGCCAACCTTTCATCAATTTCACCCTCTTTGTGGCTTAGAGGAACATAATAACAAAATTTTTAAGTGTGTTTAATGTGCATGGATAATATCCCATGGTGATTTATGATGTTTCCAAGATTCAAGGAAGAACCATTGCCTCAAGAGGTCTAGAAAGGGCCATTTTGACCATTTTTTAACTAGTAAACACCCTTTGAAAGCTTAAAGAGAATATTCAAATCATCTGAGAGTCATATAGGAGAACAATGACATCATCTAAGGAAATTTAGTCAGTGGAAAAAAACTAATTTTAGGAATCAATAAAGCAAGATTGAGTCATTTTAGGCATTGGGAATGAAGGCTCCAATGGTGGAAGCTAGCTTATTTGGATGATTATGTGAGTTCCATAAAGAGTTGGGAGGCAAAAAAATAGTAACCATAAATATCTTGGAACCCTCTACATGAAGGAAACATCACTTTTTCTCTAATATCTAAAACTCTTTTGTGATAATCTAGGATAATGCAATTGCCCCTTTGAGTCAAGAATGGAATATGACTTAAAAATAAAACTTTAGGCATAATTGGATTCTAATAATGGCATGAATAATCTCAAAAGTATATTTCAATTCAAAATCATCAAGTTTTTGACTCCAATACACTCATCCATGATCTCTGGGCAGAAAAAGCACTCCATGTGCCCTTATTTTCACAAGCGGTCGGTGAAATCATCATTATAAAACCCATTTGTCAAAATTTTCACCCTTTTTGTCCCATTTGATTTTCCCCAAGTTTAAAAGCCAACAAGGGGGACACCAAAGTGTGATCCCCATCATCCATAAAGTTTCATCACTTAAAGGTATGACTTAAGGTGTTAGAGGGAGCAAATGGGAGAGTTAAGTCTATAGGCCCACTATTCATGATAGTTGAACCCCTTCATCAAAAAACTTCACCCCTTTTTCCCCTTGGATTGTCCCCAAGGTTCAAATGGTACAAGCGAGACATAAAAGCAGGACCCTCATCATGGATAACTTCTTGTAACTCACCCCTCACCTCTTTTGCACCTAGGTTTCACAAACTTGCATTCTACATTTCCCTCCTTTTATGTACTTGGACATAGGTCACACTTTTTCACCCATGTTTTCCCATTGGATTTCACTAGGTGCAAAGGGGACAAGGGGTACAAACAAGTGTGACCCCCATCCTTTCATTAAGATCCTAGTCATATAACAAATCATTTTTAGCTCCTGATGACCATTCCCAACTATCTAAATACCATCCACAAGGAACCATAATTCACCACTTATCACCATGTTTTGAAAGTCATATGTTTATTTCCCTTACATCCCCTTTGTCCATATTTCATCAGTGTAACTCCTCTTTAACCATATCTCAACTCTGGTTAAGTTTTCAGGTTAAATGAGTGAGTTAAAACTTACAATAAAATTAAATAATTCTCCTCGTTTCATGACACTTATCCATTTTTATCATTCAAAGGTTTTCTGTATTTCCCTTTGAAATCTCCATTTTCACTAGACATGCTACTCAAATTTCACGAGACATCCATGCTCCAAAACAAAAAAATGTTGGTAACTCACTAACCGTGCACCCGATCTACACCAAATTTTACTTGTGGAATCCTCCCAAAAATTCCTTTAAGCTTACTATAAGATCATTTCCATTGATGCTTTATATAATTTATAATAACCATCAAAAATTTACAAACCCAAAAGTTTCCTTTTCAGATCTATGGATTCCGGGAAAATGAACAACCTCAAAAACTAGAGTAGAAGGTCCTAAAGTAAAACCTACAAGTTTTAGACCAATTTCATTGCAATCCAGCATCCTAAAGACCTCTGCCTACAAATAGTAAGTTTGCAAGGATTTGCATGTCCAAATATAGTAAGTTTCTAAAAAAAAAATTTCTCAACACTCATGATACTCCAAACAAGCAAAAAACATCAGAAGGTGAAAATTATGTAAACTTACTAAAAATAGATGTCTTAAATAGGACATGCTAAAAATTTAAAATCATGCAATTAAGCTGAAGTCACTTGTGTCAACTCACATTCCACATATCCTAGTACATTTTTACATCACGAATTTCAAGTAATCATGTCTGGAGCCAATTTCCAGTCGGATCACTGAATACCCTCATGTGAGGAATAGTGATGTCACCCACATAGACCTAGAAGACTTGAAATACATAATGCTTGGCAAACCTTGTGAACTAGTGGAGAAGTAAATCTTGTCAAGTGGGATATTCAAATTAGGTGGTCATCCGTTGTCTGTTCAGATCACTTAATTAGTCATGGCTTGTACATGACACTACGAGGCTGATTCCAGAATAATGCAGATAAATGACAACTCACTCCCCGCAGTTCTCACTCCAAAGGGAATTTATTAATGCCTATAGATTCCCACAAGTAGAAATATAGTCATAATAACCAAGGATTTTTCTCATAGGAGTGGGACGAGACTTATTCCTATCTGTAAGGCCTAACACTTGGTTCATGGCCCAAACAAGAAAGAAAGCCTTCATGTATTCCCAAGAACTTGTCTAGGAGTGAAATTCACAAAGCCTATTTTGGTGACATTATCCTAATGGTCAGAGTGATCCCAAAGGAAGCAAAAACAAAATATTTCCAAGATTGGATGGATCACTTCATACTTGTCTCTACTGAAGGAATCCAAATGGTGGATTGAGGAAAAATCATCAGTGACCATAATCATTGGCAATTTTTGTAGTTACCCACCACTAAGAAGTTCACCATGACTTCTTACCTAGTTTATGCCCTTGCCTTCACAAGACCATTCAAAGGATTATTCATGGCTCTCCATGTGCCTCAAAAATCACCTACATATGAGAAGCACACATAGTTAACTCATAAACAGATAAATTCCCACCATGTCAAGGTGCATGATGCAATTACCATGTTCATCATCATGTTCCTCGAGCGCAATTTAGAGAGGATGATCTCATCTAAAGTAGTTGCATTGATTAAAGAGTGTGAGAGCCACTTCATCTAGATCCCTAACTTCACTTACACCAAAGGTGTAAGCTTCAATCTCGTTCCTCAAAGGCTATTTGATCCGTAAACTCCTACTTTGGAACTCTACAAATCACACAACTATGTTGTTCTACTTTCAACTTTGGAAAATGACAGATTTTCTTTAAAAATTACTACTTCGTGACTGATTATCTAGTGATATAGAAAGGAAATTGTAGAGAAGGAAATAATTCAAAACTTCAACACCAACAATTTTATCCTGGAAACCTCCAATGGAGGAAAACCAGTCGGGAAGGGAAATTGCTCTTTATTCCCACTTTTATTGGTTTAACATAAACAATTACATATTACAATAAGTATGAACATAAGCAACAATGTAAACCTTCTCTCCAATTACTTGCTTGCTCTGTTTCTACACCTTGCTCCTACAATTCCACTTCAGCACTGAAGATCTTGCTCACTGCTCTCATTAAACTCTACTTTTCAATTTCTCCAGATCTTCAAATGATCATTCTCTTGCTCCTTTCATGCATTTATAGGCCTTCCCATGTCCTCTCGTCTACTAGACATGGTTCATTTTAAGAAGACCCCTCTAAACTATTACTTTCAAATCATTGGCAAAATTTCTGAAAAAATGATTCGTGAAAAAGTTGATTTCACAGAGCATTGTTCCCTCATTTCACAATTTTGGTCGGGTAGGTTGGATGGGTGGGTTGGAAGAATGGGTTGGATGAGTGAGTTGGATGGGTGGGTTAGATGGGTGGGTTGGACGGGTGGATTGGATGGGTGGGTTGGACGGGAGGGTTAGACGGGTGGGGGTTGGACGGGTGGGTTGAACAGATAGGAGTTGGACGAGTAGGGGTTGGACGGGCAATGGTTAGTCGGGTGGGTTGGACGGGTGAGGAGTTGGATGGCCAAGGGTTAGACATGGTGGGTTGGACCGATGAGGGTTGGTCGGCTAAGGGTTGGATTGGTGGGTTCGACAGGGTGTTGGATGGGTTCGTTGGATGAGAGAGTTGGATGGGTGGGTTGGACGAATGAGGGGTTAGATGACTCTTGGTTGGTTGGTGGGTTGGACGGGTATGTTGTTAGAGTCTAGACGGCTAATGGATTGGTCGGGTAATGGTTAGGGTTTGAAGTATTTGGATAGTTAAGCCTAGAGTAGTTGCACGCGTGGATTGGGTGCTGATACCAATGAATTTAATGTTCATTAATGATATCCCTGAGCCCTACAAATACCCTTTCAATGTTCATTTTTTCACTTTTATACGTAAATTTCCAGTGCTCTGAGCTCTCCAATTTTACACCCAAATTTCACTTTTCCCAAATTTCAACAATGGCCAGTACCACATCTATTCTTACACCTAAATTTTAATACAAAAACCTCACGTGCCCATAGATTTTAGCTCTACTAAAAGCAAAAGATGTTCCAATGGATTGGCTCGAAAAATCAGGATTTTCTTATGTTACTTTGGCAAATATGTGCATGATATGATTCGAAACAGTGGCAAATTACATTCATAAGCTCTTATATATGTGTAAAATCTAGGTGAAATGAATAGTATAAGGGACATGTCGGCTAAATTTTTTGGTGAATAAGTAGGCTTTGAAAAACATAATATTTGCCAAATCGAATTTCTATAATCCTCGATTTTCACGAGTTTACGAAAATTCACCATTAAAACCCTGGTACACTAGAGGATGTGAAAGGGCATCGAAGGGGAAGAGACATAGTTGGGTGTTTTAAATTTGTGTCCATTCGTGTTCCATTCTTCCTTTTTTGTTCAAAAGTGTCAAGACCGCCATCCTAAGCGGATCGACAATCTCAATACTACAACCCTGGTTGGGTGGTAGTTTTAGGACTGCCACCCCTGCAGGGCGGTGGTTCTAAAACCACCACTCTGTACGGAGCGGTGGTTCCTTCTAGAACCTCCATTAATGTCATTTTATTCACTTTTCTTATTTCTCCTTCTTGGTGCTGATGGAACTAATGAAGTGGTGTGTTTTTATAGATCCATATGGATCATACCTTCCCTACTTAATAGAATTTTGGTGCCATAAAATATTAGTGGGGAAGTGGTAGAGGAATCAACTCCCTCTCATGCTCATTCGAGTACCACTGGGTCTGCCTTGGTGTCTTCTCTCATCCAACCTTCCAAGACTCCTATGGATCTATGGTTTGTTTCTCCAGTGCTACATACTCCTTCGAGTTACGTCGAATACAATCCTCTTTGGAAGGCAACTTTTGTATCTTTGCTTCTTTGTCATGCATAGATGGCATTAGTGGATGCGAGCTCTTGTAACTTGCTATCACGTATAGTCCTGGATATATAATCAGGTATGATACCAAAATGATTCATAAACTCCTACTTTGGAACTCTATGAATCACACAACTATGTTGTTCTACTTTCAACTTTGGAAAATGTAAGATTTCCTTGAAAAATATTGCTTCATGACTGATTATCTAGTGATGTAGAAAGGAAATTACAGAGAAGGAAATAATTCAAAACTTCAACACCAACAATTTTATCCTGGATCCAATGGAGGAAAACCAGTCGAGAAGGGAAACTTCACTTTTATTGGTCTAACATAGACAATTACAATTATAATAAGGATGAAAATTGTAAACCTTCTATTCACTACACCTTGCTCCTACAATTCCATTCCAGCACTGAAGATCTTGCTCACTACTCTCATTAAACTTTACTTCTAGATTTCTCTAGATCTTCAAATGATCATTCTCTTATGTTCCCTCATTTATAGGCCTTCCCATGTCCTCACTGTGCACTAGAGGATGTGAAATGGCATGGAAGGAAAGAGACATAGATTGGGCATTTCAAATTCTCCATTTGTCGCATTCCATTTGTTTCTTGTGTTCAAAAGTGTCAGGACCACCGCCCTAAGCAGACCGGCGGTCTCAGGACCACTTCGTTGGGCTAGGCGGTTTTTAGGATTGCCGCCCCTGCAGTGCGGCGGTTCTGAGACCGCCACTCTACAGGGCAAGGCGGTTCCTTCCAAAACCTTGTTTACCTCATTTTATCTCACTTTCCTTGTTTCTCCTTCTTGGTGCTGATGGAACTGATGAAGTGGTGTGTTTTTCTGGATCCCTACGGATCACTAAGGTACCCAAGTGATAAAATCATAATGTTCAATTGTGCAGACAAATAGCTCATGCTCATGTCAAGTTTAAGAATGATTAACTAAAATTAGTTAAGATGTGGGGCTGTAATGATAGTTGATATAATCTAGAACAAAGATGTAAATACACTAAATAATTATGGAAAATGACCCAAATTGTTAAGTTGAAATGGAAATGCTAAACTCTAACATGTAAGAAGAGTGAGGAAACGACTTAGTTGATTTGATGATCTTGCAAGGCTGTGTCATAGAGGTGACAAGAGAAATGGGAAGTAGGAAAAACTATGCAGAGGTCATGACAAAAAGGACATATCTGGCGAAATTCTTTAGAGTTGGGCTAACACCTACGAGAGGGATAGGTGCCTACAGGTGCTCTGGTCCATGTATAATGGGTGCCCTGGTCTGTGTAAAATATTTGGAATCAGAGTTTCACATGGTTCAACTAGATGGTTTGAAACCCTTGTTTATTGTCACATCAGATTCGTTACACTACACTAGATGTCACTGTTGCTCCAAGATGAAATAAAGACCTAGCAAAACACTAAACAAGCATCAATTCCTAAAAAATAAAAATACATATGATAGGGTTGGAATGACCTCAGCTTCCACAATGGTGGACTTACTAACTAAGCATGAGCACTACATTCTAAGATTTGAAATATTGTTTCCTAGTGTAAGTGTGTGAAACATGCTCTAGGTTGCTTTTGTGCTAGGGCAAGCACTTTGTGATTTAGGGAGATCACTATCGACTTTAGATTCTAATGTAATAGAATGGTGGATGGAATAGAATATGGATCCTCTCCCTATGCTTGTGTGATGCAGATGTAACCAACCTTGTTGTCCCTTGTGATGACCTAGGTGGATGGAAAATGAGCTCTAGATGGATGTAACCTTAGATGATGATAGTAGTGCCTCGTGTTTGGTCCCTCATTGTGGTTTCATAACTTTATATTTATAGGGTTCTCTTCATCTAATTTTGTAATTAACCCTGAAATGGCTGACCACCAAATGATATAAGAAACTTTCCAAATTGCTAGAAAGTGCCCACAAAGTGGCGGGAAAGTTCAAAATGGATTAGAGGGGCAGGGAACCCATGGGCACCGATAGTTTCTAGTCCAAGTTACACGCTAAAATGATGGAAGATGATGAAAAATGACTGGGCATGTGTACGCTGGAGGTTGGGAAAGATGGCAAAAATCAATTTAAAAAGACCAAGAGATGAGGGTTAATTATTACTTTCTTCACTCAAAAACCCTCTAAATAGTAGTATGAGACCGGGACTAAATATTACCCAAACTACGTGATTTAGTGGCGAAATTTTCTCCCACTTTATGTTGGTGAGAGGAAATATCATTAACATAAATTAGATAGATGTGCATACCTAATGTCACTGTAGAGTGATGTAGAAGGTGTGTTAAAGGACTAGAAAAAGTGTGGAGTGATAAAAATATGATGGAGCATGGAAACTAGAGATGAAAATGTGTAAAACAAATGATGAGAGTGAACCTAGGGTGGAAACACGTGTGTATTTGTTGATGTGTGTGATGTATAATGCATGGTTAGTATGTGAATTGTATGTCATCGAAGTGTTGTTGTTGATGCCATTATGGTGGTTCTTGTCATTGCCCCCATTTGACTATTTGTTTCCCATACAGCTAGACCTAAAAGGAGAAACTTATCAAGTAGTCAAATATGTATGTATGTGTAAAAATGCAATGTAAAAGACACATGTAAAACTATGTAAATGTAAAATACACAAAATGAAAAGTGTAAATGGAACATGTTCACCTGATCCATGTCGAGAGAAAGAGTGTAGAAGGATATCCTATACTGTAAGTTTTTTGGGTGATCTCACGCTACCCTGGCCGAAGAAGTGTAGGGAGAAAGTTACATTATTCTCCTTCCTGTAACTGCTTCCCTGAAGATATGAAGAGATCTTTGTATTGTCTAGTTTTTTGGGTGATCTGATGCCAGAGGTAGAAGAAGTATTGGGAGGAATTTCACTGTATCCTCCAACCGTTAACTGCTCCCCCGAATGTTAAGGACAACAATGTCTTATAAAAGCCATTGTGTATGGGGTTCATAGACTATTTTGAAACCACTCGTATATAAATGAACCGAACCAATGTAGAATGTTTGTGTAGTATGTAGAAACCCAAATAATCCCCCCCTCTTATGGGGGCGCATCCGACATCGCTGATAGGAGAATGTCATTCCCCAAAAGAGGACCAACCACATGAACTGAAAACAATTCCCTACAGAGGGAAGGGAATGCACTTGGTAAAAACTAAGGCACATAAAAACAAGAAGGCTATCCAAAACAAGTGTTAGTACAAAAAATCATGCATGTATAAGACAAGTGTAATCGACACAAATAGTGTAAAAGCTACAGGAAAAGTAGTAATGTAAACACGCAAGAAGACTAAGTAAGATGCACAAAGTGGGTCACAAACATGGGAAATCACTCATGATGTCGCAAGACATGTAAAGCCATCATGGCCGCATACAACAAATAATTGTACACAATAAATATAGGGCAAGGCCCACATACAAGAACAAAGAATAACAAATAATGTAACAAACAAGTACTGGAATCAAATGTCCTGCTGGGCTTAACAAATGTTGCACATGGAGCACCCATGTTATCCTGTTAGAAAGATAACTAGTATGCCAAAATCATGTATAAGAAAGTAATGGCTAAAGTGCTAAGTACAAAATGAAACAATAGCACACTGTGAGAGAAGCATGTGGATGGCCCTACAGTGACCAGTGTAGGAAGGTTATAAGGTGAGTATCCAGTATTACTTTTGCTAAGAGACTTGCGATATGCGATTAAAACTAGCCATAAAGATTTGAATTCACATGTGTGAATGATATAGATACCTGACCATACAAAAATCTAACTAGCATAATTGTAATAAATGTGCACCATGAATATCAAACAAAAGTAAAAAGAGTAAAAGTAACCATAATATGTGAATATGTTATGGATGGGTGAAATGGAATGTAATATGGAATGATAGGATATGCGTGCCCCCTAATTGAATGAAAGTGTATGAAATTAGGTTCAATTGGTTTTCCCCCCTCAGCAGTCATAGAATGAACATGGATACCAAGAGCGTGTCAACTGAAAACCATGGTACGAGTTGTGTGATGTGTCTAATGCACTTTGATGATTGTGTATGTGTAGTGATGACATGCGACCTATAAAAGGTATTTATGTGAACTGAACCATATAGCTGAAGTGTATATTATGACTCAAATGAATGTAGGAGTGATTATTTAGCCTAATGTGTATATCAACTATAAGATGAATAGTAGGGAGTGGTATGATATATCATAAATTGTATACCACTACACGATGACAGAGTAAGTGATGAGTTAGCCTATATGGTGTGTCAATATCCTAGAAATGTCACATGATGATAGGTCAAATGATTGGCAAATTTCATGATGATTGTAAGCTCTATTTAATTGGTAAACCCTTGGCAATCAAGTATGGATCCGGGATAGGAACTAAAGTGCATCATAGGGTAGTGAGTACAACGTGTATAAAATAATGTAGTATATGCTATGATGAAAGACGACCATGTGATGTGTAGAATGTGTAAATATGCGATGTGTAAAATGTAATGCAATATGTTTAGAACATGTAAAGTGTAATGTATAATGTGAAATATAGTATATGTATATAGAGTAGTGATGTAGTATGTTGGATGAGTAGTTGTATGATGAAAAAGTAATATCCTTTGGAAACACATATAGACTGATCGAAATAGTAATGCTAAATACTGTAGAACTATATACGTTAGTATGTATGGTAATATCATCATGAGCACTCATCGTGATATTTGTAATGAGGAATGTGTCATCCCTATAGTATAATCTGTGAGGTTCATATGTGGTAATCCCTCAACAAGATCAAGTCTCAACACTTTTCTCTAGAGTGTGTCTTTGCAGGCCACTGGTCGATGCTACAAATGCAACAAGAAGAAAATGCCTACGATTACGTATGAAGAATGCACAGATCCCTACCTTACTCCATACAAAGTGGGGAAGCAAGTGAGCTAGGGAATGTATCAAATGTTATGCCCCTCATGCGTGAATACACAGGAATGAACAATCCAATCAAAATGAACTGTGATCGAGATCCTTTATCACGAATGCATCTGATGATGAAAGCATATGATTGCACATTTCATAGTGAAGAAATAGTAAAAAAGAACATTGAGAATCTGCAGCCTACAAGGTGAAAGTCTATGTGGATAATGATGGCATGACAGTGTCCATTGATAAAGCACTTGATACCGTAGTAAAATGTGTCGGTAGAAAGATATCTCCGGTGCAGCAGAGTCAAAGTGCGAACGGACTTGAAGACCCACATGGAGATACAAGTTGAGTTGGAGCATTTGATGTCCAGACCCTCCACTGACTATCTAAGGACATGAGCCTCCATTGCCTATGTGTAGGACAAGGATGAATGGTAGTGGTGGCAAGCAGAGGAAATGCATGATTTGAAAGTTTCAGACTAGCTAGTATAACAATGTTTTGAGCCACATAGAATGAAATGTGTCATATCTAGTAGATAATGGGTAAATGACTAGAATTGATGCTAAAAAAAATGCGTCAAACCATGTTTTAACATGGGATCTGCTCGTGTACAATAATCAATAGAAATGACCTAAGTGCTCCAGCTGAGGCTCAACTTGAGCTTCTGGTGATGCATACAAATTCATAGATTGAGCCTGCCATGATTTCAAGATTGCTGATACCAAGAGTGATAGGGGACGGGTAATAGGGTTGATTTCGAGTATTTGATGTTTAAAATCAAGACTCTAGATTTTTCTATTAGAAAGTTGACTAAATGTACGCCAAGGTTGTTGTGACTATACCTCTTTAGTATGAGTGATTGCATTGATAATGATCTTAATGATATCGATTGGCTTGGTTGTAGATGGTTTGAATGACATCTTGTTATGAAATCGAGTGGAGGACGAAGTTTATTCCTCATACTTAAGCTTTCCTATGGATAGGAGTTTGGTTTCATGAAGCTTAAGAGTATGACAAAGTTGATCAAATGAAGGATAGGTATCAAAGAGAACACTCTCTTGGAGAGGTGGTAAAAGAATCTGAATGAACAAGTCCCGAAGCTTAGAGTTCGTAAGAACATTTGTCATCTTAGCTAGATTGTTCTTATACCTCAAAATGTAGTTAGTGAGGTGTTTATTTGACCCATGTTTAAGTTGTGCTAGCTAAGTGTAAGAGATCTTAGAGCTGATATTTATGGAGAAATGAGTAAGAAAGACATTGGCTAGATGTGTGAATGAAGTTACCGAGTGGACAGGTAGGTTTTAGAACCAAGGCATCACATAATCGTGGAGACTACAAGGAAAGAGTTTAGCTAGAAGAATATGATCGTCTAGCGAAATCAAAACATGTGACATGAAATTCTCTAAGATGTTCCCATGGATCACCATGCCTATTGAAAATGGGAAGCTTAGGGGTGAAAAATATAGGAAGAAGAAGGATTATAAGTAGAGATGGAAAATGTGAATGGAGTATGCAACAATAAGGTAGAATCTAAAGATGATGATACATGTGAAGGTGTCATGTTACAACTTACAAATTTGAGCTTGAAGGTTGTGATAAAGAGAAGTTAAGTCTTGATTGCCTACGGAGAAAATCTTTTGTCATAAAGGAGAAACTAATGGTGGCGTAAAATGATTGGTAGGAGTAGTAACTGAATACATGGGAATAATAGAAATAGGTGGAAGAGTAGTAAGTGAGCAGTTGAGTAGGTAACAAAGGTTGGGATATGTCCGTGGAAGCACTGATTTCCATCAAAATTAGTAGCTTCCTCACGAGCCACATGTAAAATTAATTCTATATCTTGTGGATGTGCTAACAAATATGATCATTAATAGCCTTAATATGTTCTTTAGAAAAATCAATATGAGAGTGAACCATTGGTGAAAGGAGAATAAACCCTAGAATGATAATAAATGAATGAACAATATGTAAGCGTGAATGATCAAGTCAGGTTCACCGAAATGATTAACTAAAATTAGTTAAGATATGGTGGGTAATGATAGTTAATATAATATAGAACAACATGTAAATACAATGAATGAATGTAATAAAAAAATATGGACAAATGACCTAAGTGAACTAAGGATAATGGATAATACTAAACTACCATGATGTGCAAGAAGAGTGAGGAAGTGACTTAGCTGATTTGATAGAAGCTCGTTGGATTATGTCATAGAATTTACTAGAAAAACAAGAAGCAAAAATGAACTATACAGAGATCCTAAAAAGGACAGATCTGGACTGATTCTTTAGACTTTGGCTCCTAGAGAAGGACTGGGGCACCTATGGGTGCTCTGGTCTATAAAAATGGGTGCACCTTGGCTCTTGTAAATAGGTACAAAATTGAGTTTTACAGGTTCTGACAGGTTGTTTGAAACCCTCACTATGTTGTCGTATCACACTTCGTTTCACTGCACTGTGATAGATGTTGCTTGATAATCCCATATGTATAGAAAGACCTGCAAGAGACCATAGATGAGTATTACACCAATCCCTAAAAAAATAAGAATGAAAATGATATGGTCGAAGACTGACCTCAGCTGGCCACAATAGTGGGGTTACTAACTGAGCATTGCACTACATTTCAGACCCAAATATTAGTTATGGTGTGTGTGTGTGTGTGTGTATCATGTGCCTTAGGTTGTTCTTATGCAAATTCACACTTTGTGAAGTAGTGAGAAATAACTATGATGTAGAAAAATGTAATAGAATGTTTACATGGAATAGAATATAATCCCTCCCCCTATGCTTATGTGATGCAGATGAACCATCCTTGTCCCCTTGTGAGGGAACTAGATGGATGCAAATGATCTCCAAATGGATGTAAATCTTAGGTGGATGATAGTAGTGACTAGTGCTTGGTCCCTCATTATGGTCTCATAATTTTATATTTATAGGGTTCTCTTGATCTAATTTCATAAGTAAACTCAGAAATAGCTAACCACCAAAAATATAAGAGATCTCAAATGACATAAAAAGAGCCATAAGAAGTAGTAGGGAAAGATCAAAAAGAATATGGGCAACTCCCATAATGGGACCAGGGCGCCCATGGGTGCCCCAGTACTAGTTTGGGTGCCCCAGTCAAGGCTAGAATAATGGGAAATGATGAATGCTGACTAGGTATGTGTGCAGTGGAGGTTGGGAAAGATGACAAAAATCAAATAAAAATGACCAAGAGACAAGGGTTAATTAGTAATTTCTTCACTCAAAAACCCTCTAAATAGTAGTATGAGACCGAGACTAAATATTAACCAAATTGTTTGATTTAGTGACTACAAATAACAACAAACTGAAAGGTATGTCATTTCCTATCACCTTGGGATTATATTATATCATAGATGCAGAAAACATTGAAGAATCCTTTGATGTACTCAGTCTCTACTCCTACACATCTAGGTTTGAATTCGATATTAAGAGAAATCCTAAGACTTTCACCTTTCTAGGTTTGAACCATACACCCCAAATTGAAGACTATTGGGCCGATTTCAGCATTGATTTCACGTTACGGAAAAGGGACTATATGTGGATAATAGTAGACTAGAAGAGGGATCTCAAATTTGTTTTGTTCATTAAGGGGATAAAAGAGTATGGGTCAGACTTGTTTGATACTGATTACTGAGTAGTGTAACCTTCACCCCTTCCTTTGAATCCACAGAACACCAGAGAAACATGTGATATTAAGGAGAGGATTGGAGTAGTAATCCAAAGATCAAGGAAATGGTTCAAAAGAAAGAAAACTACTTTCATCAAGTCTAGTGGTCTCTTTATGCTACCAAGTGGAGTTGTCATTAATGTCAATAAGTTACATTGATGTCAAAAGGAGTATGATGTCATGTGAAGATCGATTGGTAGAGTCATTTCTTGGTATAATTGTCATTGATGAGGTGTCTTGAGTAAGCGTGATGGCTTATAAGAGTGATGCAATGATATTGTAAGTGTTGTGATTATATCATGAGTGCAAGAAGATGGTTGTGGTGATGTCATGGAAAATTTTTAATGTCCTTGTATGTGTACAAGTGTAGCAATGCTTGAAGTTACAAATGGTCGAGAAGCTTAGTCATGGCCTAGTCAACATAAATGAACGAGAGATGGATAGTCATAGGTGGTTGAAGTTGGTTGTGCATGGTAAGAGTATGGAGAGCATGAGGATGAAGTGTAGATACTCTTAGGAGTGTCTCGGAGCATTTTCATAAAGATTGAACCTCCATTTTAGGTCTGCACCTAGACCTATTTTTGACCATAGTTGGCCTAATGAGGTGAACAAACATGTTTTTAGCATGGAGATATAAAGGTGATTACAGGGATAGGTGTTGTAAGTTGTTCGAAAGGTGTGGAAAAAGTTTCAAGCCCTATTTTGAAGGAAGGAGAAAGAAAAATTATTTTTGGGCTTATAAAGCTCAAGTGCAAAACCCAAGCTCGAGAAGGACTTTTTGATGTTGGTTGACACATGTAAAGTCTAGATAGGATCCCAAGCTCCTCATAGTAGTTGGGGAAGGGTCCTAGCTCAATATTCTGTTGACAATTTTTGCACTTGTGTAAAAATGGGCAACTAGAAACTTTGTTACGATGGACGCTATTGATGAAGTGGACCTAACTAGGGGAATGCATTACAATTTTATTATGTTTTTAGCTGCAGTAATTGATTAACTACATGTAATCTGTAATTATGTATGTTGTTACGGAATGTAACACCTTACATAGACTATCATTCCATGTTCATCTTCAACAAAGAAACATAGAATCCCTGAAGGACCAATGCATTTTCTTAATGAAGGCAAGAATTGTAGTTTATGTGAGAGATTAGACTCAATAACGACAGGAAGAGTTGTAATTTTCATGCAACAGTTTCATTTTAAGTTACAGGTACATTAAATCTCATTATTTCTACATGTTAAATACATTTAATTATGTGATTGAGTTGTTTATTTCATTATATAATCAATATCCATTTTATAAAGCTAAAAGCAGAAGGAAGTATTCAACTCAAGTTTATAAATTAAATGTTATTTATTCATGAAAAAGTAAAAAAAATTCCACATAATCCATGGGATGTAACTCATAACTACTGAAGAAACAAGTACATGTGCATGAAGTTAAAAATAAAAGAGTTTAGAAGAAACCCATCATTGCCTTGGGATTTTCTTCTAAGTCTTCTTCAGCTCCAGCTCCATCCTTCATTCAACTCTCCTGACAGACTTGAAAAAATGAAAAAGGAAATGGATCAAATTTGAGCTTAGGGTTTGATCTGTACCCATGTATTATCTAACTACATGCAGATGGATTTTTAAAAATTAGAAGCATAAGGTACATCATATACATATACACAATTGATAAGAGTGGTATTCTACATCAGAACATATGATTTCCATAATCATTTCAGAAAAGAGAGAGAAAAGGAAAAACTATGGAACATAAGAGAGGCCAAAAAGCCTAAATATTTTCTAACTATTTTCTTAAGCGTGCAGGTATAGGTAGCAGATGAAAAGCAAATATTTTGTGCATAAATGATTATTGTACAAAAAGGAAATACTTTCTGAATAAATCTACATGATACAAGTTATGAGTTATTTTAAGAAAAGGAACATGCAAACAAAAAATGTATAGAAGAAAAGCATTAGGACACTGAATCAAAAGTAAGGACGTAGGATACAAGTAACAATTCCTTTAGAACAAAGTTGTCATCAAAGCACGGAAAATAAGCAAGGGCATCTTCCATCTTTCATTAACAAACCTCTACAAGAACCCATGAAGAAGATAGTTACAGGAGATACCACAAATGAGAAAACTCTAAGGTTTTCGATGAAAATGATAAGTTTAAAAGAACATTTAAAAAGAGATCAAGTATGCATAGAAAGTAATATGATATATTAGTCAAGTACAAATTCATGAGAATAGAAGCTATTATGAAGGACATGGTGACATTTCCAAATTAGCTCCATAACTTATAAGTATGAGTAAAAACTCAAATACAAGTTCAAATTGAAGAGATAAAAATAAAAATACATGTTCAAGTTTTTCAATTCAAAATTACTTACCAAGCTTCAAATATCAATAAAGGTTAAACATAAGTTCAGATAAAGTACATAATATTGCAAGAATGAAACAAAGTCAGAATTAATGGAGCAACAAGAGTTGAAAATGAAACCAACTCCAAAACTTATAAGTATGGATTCAAGAAAAGTAAGATGAGCTACAAGTACTATTTCCAAAACATACAATTTACAAATGATTCTTATAAACCGTCATAGTTAAGGACATCATTACAAAAGAAGAAAAGAAAAGTGTAATAAAGTCCATCATCCATTACAGATTGTAAAGGAATTAGATTGTAATAAAAATACATGATGACATTTCCAGCTTAGAATCAAAGCTAGATGATCAAAGTACAGATTCAGATATCAGTCAAGACTGATGGAATAAAAGTGGAAGCATATGTTTAAAATTTTAGTTCCAAGAACTTGTCAAGCTTCAAATATTAGAATAGTTATAAGAAACATCTTACACTAATACTTCAATAGAATCAAACCTTGCAAGTTACAAAATATTTAAAGGAGAAGAATCAGTTTCCAAGATTGGAGAAGTCATGAAGAACAAGTACACAAAATATGAGTAGACAGCTGTAAGGAAGCTTTCAAAGGCCTGATTTAAAAATTAAATAAAACAAGGAATACTTTTAAGAAAGTACAAATAGAATCAAAATGTACAAGTATTCAAGAAGACAGTTCACATATCAGCATCATCACCAAAGGAAGAAGAAAGACAACTTAAAGATCCAACTCATTCCAGATTAGCTTCAGATTTTAAATAGCTAAGTATAGTTCTGAACTTTATATAAAAGTAACTTTTAAGTTGCAAAGTCATCAAGTAAAAGTTGCAGTGCTCAAAAAGATGTCATTAAAACATAAAAAGGAAACACTTGCAGCTTCAAAGCCATCACAGTGTGCAAGAAGCCAACATGGATCTATAAAGGCAAATATCATTTGAAGATATTTAAAGTATAATGCTCGCTAAAACAACCCACTTGAGACCCAAGAAAAACCTATGATTAGTTAGGAAAAAATTATGGAGCTGACACGTGGCCCCCTTGGGCGTTGGCGGAGGCGCGGGAGTAAACTTCACGTTTTTCCGAAGGGAAAAAGTGCTAAATTCTCCCCCAGATCTGCATGCTCGCTTGGCAAAATTTTTCCCCTTAAGCCCGCATACAATCATTGGTTGGCGCGTGGCATCTCGGCATGTCGGTGGAGGAGTGGGCTGAAATGTTCCTTTTCACCCTTTCTAAATTAAGTCAAAAATCTTGTTTTACCTCCGGTGACCTGCCTTCCCGCCTAGGCATGGATTTTGGACACGTGTCCTTAGCAGACCCCAAGTTTGAAATTTTCCTTTTGGGCACAAAGTTCCACCATGGGCGCGCAAAAGTAAAATTCACTTTTCTCCCAAGAGTGCTAAGGGAAAAATTTATTCCCCAGGCCCGCCTCTAGGAAAATTTTCCTCCCAAGGCCCGCCGGCCCATAACTTGGGAAATATGAGGAGTTAGGAGGACTTATTTATATCACCAAAAAGGGGAGAAAATTTCCTATCTAATGGGAGTGTTTTCAGGAAATTTTGGGTGCACTAATCATGAGAAAAATCAGGTTGAATCTTGTAAGTGAGTTCTGGGAGTGGGTAAGTGAGAAATTGCCCTTTTAATTTTAAATGCTTATTTTAAACCAAAGTTTTGACCTTGAGAAATTTAATAATTGTTTTAATGGGAAAAATATAAGCTATTAATTATAATTGATGTTGAAACTTTTTTGTGACAACTTTGGTATTGTTGTAGACACTTTTAAACAAAAAAAGTTATTCCATATTTTTTTCCTAACTGATCCTAGTTTGTTCTTGGGTCTCAAGTGGGTTGTTTTAGCGGGCATTACACAAAACCATCAAGAATTACAGAGTAATTTGTTATTTACAATTCTTCTATCATAAAGTAAATCCATTTTTCACATCATATCATAGCAAAGTGATTACAATAGTTTCCAGAAGGGGTAAATAAGCAAATTGATGGTGCAGTGATGGATAACGTTGTATCATTTTTCCAAGCAGTGAAACATTCAAGAAATCATGAAAAAACAATAAAAAATAGATAATTTAGATCATTTATACGTATTGAAGTACTTTTGTACACTTCCATAAGGGTAAGGGAGCTTTTATGATGTTTCTGTTTCAGAATAGAATCGGAAAGACATCAATTATTTAGAATCCTTAAGGACATCTACACCATTCCTGGGAAAATTTTATAGAATCTAAAGTTATTGAGACACATTGTACAAGAGCCCTTCTCATGAATAGTTTATCATAGATAATAAATATCACACAAAGGTTTAAATTGCATTTCTAGTCCAGCCTGCAAGTATGAGGCAAATATCAAGAAGGGGTTATAGAATGTAAATACTTATACAAAGTGCAGGATTGAAAGAATACATTCATAATCCTTTTCATAGATCAACACATGAGTGTCGAACCCTCACTTTTTCAAACAGAGAATATCAAGAAATGAGAAAACAAAGATACCCATCAACATTTATCCTCTTCTATTTCATTTTCTGAGTAGGATCTACATTTTCAGTGCATTAGAAATAAAATAACATTGAAGAAGAGTTACAAGGCTTGATGACACTTACCATCTTTTGCGAAATGGAAACCAAATCGCATAAAAGTTATGTTTGAGCTCATATTTCGAGCTTCAAATGCAATGAAAAGAGTGACACCTAAATTTTTTGAACTCATATTATCAAAGAACATATCGAATGCGAGGGAACAATGATGTATCAGTGGATGTTAAAGACCAGAGTGGCAGATACAAACATAATTTTGTGATTAGAAAAATGTACCTTTTCTTCATCAATCATGTCATGAATTCACAAAAAATTGATATTGTAGTAAAGAAGCTCGAGAACGGATCAAAAAAATGGCGACCACAGACTTCATGAAGAGCTATCGAAAAAGACCAAGAGCCAAAGCTTTAGGAGGTCCATAAACCAAGCAGATAAGTCAAGAGGCTCAAGAAATATCAGGAAATCTAATTTACAGAGCTTGAAATCTCATCTCATGACTGCAAAACCTTGTCATAAACAACAAATCATAGACATAACCTTGTAAACTTCTCAAAATGCACCAAATTTCTAACTCTAAATGCAGAACAATGGCAGTGAAAGAAAATTTGGCAGGGCTTTGCCACTAAGGAGAGAAAATGGATATGACAAATGATAATCTTGACGATCCTTTTCACTTAACCAAACTCATCAAGAGTTAAGGATCGATGGATGAGATCTCGTAGTACAACAATACCAACTACCCTTTTGACAGGAGTTAACAAATCAATGGTTTCAGACCATCAAAGTACCATAATCAAATGGCCAAGAATCATTCGTAGGATCAATTAAGCCCACAATCAATACAAAATCAAATGCTCAAAGAATCGATGGTTCAGACCCTCCAGGTACTTCAATCGACGGTTGATATCAATATGGGAGATTCAATGCAAACTCCACCACAATGGCTAATAGCTCAACCAGAGTTTGGAAACATGCAAGTGTCAAGCCATAGAAAAACCTAGCTAACTCAAGGTTAGCAACTTCACTGACACAACCATGAAAAGGGTCGAGCTATCGTGAGAAGAGGACAAGATCCTTTTAAGGTTATCATTACATAAACTTTGCAAATATTTGTAATATCACCCATTTCTATAATAACCAATGATTAAATAATATTGTCACAGTAAAAAAAATCAAGTATGGCCAAAAACCAAATATATAATGAAAAATCAAATCCTTAATATTTGATTGATTAATGCCACGGTCAACAAAAACAAAGGAGAACCTTATCGACTATGTATGTACCTTGTGATTTAGTTACCATCATTAGTTACAAAAATAATTAGTTTAGGATACATCAAAAAGGAATCCACCTTGGTACTAGAGACTCATCTCAAAAATAGGTATACCCACATACTTGAGGTGTTTCCATTGTATCTACAAAAGTGAGAGATGCAAAGCAAGCTTAGAACCCCTGCAGTCATCTCTCAACAAGGTGCACTTTCGAGAGATAACAAATTCCTGACATTAGTTTATGTTTTAAGGGGAAGAGATTTATGAACAATCATTAAGAAGGTAAGGTGGTCTAAGACCCTCATAATATAGTCAAAAAACCTATGCACTTGGGTACATTTCTAGGTCCTAAAAGCATGTTAGCATTTATATGATTCGTAAGAAAGAAAACTAGTAATTGACAACTCTCTTTGGCCTTTTTATTTTTCTTCTGCACTTTTATTGGTTTTATACATCTGTTACTTCTGTCGGCATTTGAATATTTTATTTTTCTATGGATTTAGACATTAGCGCCTAATTCAAATAGTAGTGTCAGGTGCTCGTATCCTCCTAAGCACTCTTGTCCATGTTAATCTTTTTCCTACCCCTTTGGGCCCCTTTTGCTTCTTAATTACTTTTTATTGTTATGGGTCAACCTTTCAGTTGTCAATTAGGAAATTCAAACAAGGGAATAATATAAATACATAGTTATGCTTTCAAAATGAGGTTCCAAGAACTAAGCATTACTATTATCACCTAAGATTGCATTCAAAGGCACAAGAGCACTTCACATGCATGCATATAGCACATTCATTGAAGGAAAATAGTTTCATAATTTTACATACACAAAATAGGAAGGGGAACTCTATTATATTCCATCCACACATATTATACATAGTCTACATTCTAGAACTAATCCGTTATCATTTGTGCAACATACACAAGGTCACTTAGGGTATATTTTATACACACACAAACACAAGAACTACATGGAGTCTTAGATGTAGTGTAACACTTGGTCATAATTTCACTCTTCGGGTCACTACAGGGGTCAATCTGACTCCCCATTTTGCATTTTCCATTTTAGGTTTTATGTGGTTTATGGGTATGTGTAGGTGAACTTAATTATTGCATGTTACAGGTACATTCAGTGATCAAAGAATGAAACTAGCGTGACAAACATTAACCAAGAACGGACATCTTTCTGCACAGGAAAGACCATATCTGGACTATTTGCATAGACACAAATGGGCTAACATAGTCACCAGCACCCGAACACTCCTGCCTGCTTCCAGTCACTTCTTCCCTACTCAATTTCAATTCTCAGAACCTTTAGCAAGCCCTGACATCCCATGATCATCTTGTTCTAGTCATTCATCTACCCAAAACACCTTCAAATAGCTTAGAAATCCAATAAGTCTCTTTATCTCCCTCTCTCGCTTAAGGTTTCACATTATTGCATGCTTATTGCTTGTCCATTTAATGTATTTTATTATTTGTAAATAATTTATCACATTATTTACTCCACAATCATATTTAATAACATCAAAAATATTAAAATCATTTCATGAACCTATCATTTTAACTACCTTATTTTTACGCATTCTTTTGATACTTCTCCCATAGATGAAACTCATAACATCTTTACCGATGACGATATGCATGACCTCCAAGCCCATATTTTTGAGCATCCTTGAGATCTATATCTCCTCTTATTCGTTTCTTGTGAGGAAGCCAATAATCTAGTTGAGCTCAATATTCTGGTTTCTAATACATCTATTCCTATTGCAACTAAACCTCATCATTCCACTCTCCCGCCTACCTCTATTGTTCTTGTTTATATGACTACTAATAACCAGGGTTCATTTTAAGACACCTCTAGAAAATTGTAGGTAGAAAATACCTGGCGAATATAACTAGAACTAGTTTCAGCGAAAGGTGAATTTGACAGTATTCCAAAACCGAATTTTCACCAGGTTTTTAGAGCTGGAGAAACTAGATTTCCAAACATTGATGCACCTTTTGATGAGAGACAATAGGATGTGAAAAACCCTTATTGACGTGCGTCAACACAACGTTGATAGAGAAAATTGATGTGTGTCAACAAAGATCAAACTCTGTTGATGCGTGCCAATGGCATCTATCAACGCACGTCAATGGCATCTATCGAGGCATGTCAATGAACTATGTTAGCACGCATCAATGGCCTCTGTTGACGCGCGTCAATGGCCTCTGTTGATGCGCGTCAATGGACTCTATTGACGCACGTCAATGGGCTCTGTTGATGCGCATCAATGGGCTCTGTTGATGTGCATCAATGGACACTGTTGACGTGTGTTAATAGATGCCATTGATGCGCGTCAACAGAGCCCATTGATGCTATATTTGACCTATAAATACCCTCCCACTGGTCATTTTCTCATTTACACTTTCCGGCTCTCAATTTTTTTTACAGGAATAACTACAATAGCGACTTCAAGTGCTTCCCAACCGCAAGCTCGGGACAAAAATCAAGAAGAGAATCTAGTCCAATTAATAGGCAAGATCATCTACAAGAATCCTTTGTGCCCCCACACCCATACTGTTTTAAAAATGTCTTTCGAATATAAATATTTGATCGATGTGTGTGAGTTTACTGGGCTCGTTGACATGCCCCATTTCGAAACAGATCCAAATATTTTGAATTACCGTCTCTCTTCCTATAATACAGAGGACGACCTTTTTTATGTTACTCTAAACGACGGCCGAATGTTTTAATTTAGTATAGAAGCAAATGACATCCATCAGTTTACGGACCTTCTGTTCAAAAATTAACCAATTGTTACAACGAAGGCAACACTCTTGGAAAACGATAAGAAATATCTCGAATCAACGTTTTTTTTCCACTTTGATTGTAAGTATAGTTCGTTTTCATTCATCATTTTTATTATGTTATGTCAGTTCTTATGTCAGTACAATTTAGTGTTATAAATTTATATTAATTCTCACTATTTGGCATTTGTAGCTCATGTCAATAAATATAGGTGTGGTGTGGATACGCAAGCAATTGTACACCACTTTCTTGCTAGAGTGATTTCATTTTTTCAATCCAGAATAGTTTTGCAGGGTCGACAAAGAGATATACCAAACTGGGCCATTGTATACATAGTTTCCACTATCTCAAAACAAAAATTCGATTGGTGCAGCTATTTATAAAAAAAAATAAGAACTGACATATCAAATTCAAAGCTTTCAGAAAAACCCTTTGTTTATTCCACAAACTATCTCCTTGGCCTTTATTACAAGGCACTTTTGAATTTAAAGGACAAACCAATTCTTACTTACACTGACGAGGAGTTGATGAATTTTTCAATTCCATTTGAAGAACAACAGGTATAAACTATTTAGTTTGTATTTAAATTTTTGACATTACACTGCACAGTTAATAAAAATTAATGGTTTGCAGAGAAGATTTATTAAAGCCCTTCCCCGAAAAAAGGTGTTATCAAGAGGAAGAGGCCAACAACATGTTGAGGCTTCGAGAGACTCCTAATCTGAAATTGAAGCTCACTCCTCTCTGAACCCTCAATAGTTTGAACTCGTTAAACGCCAGAGAAGTAATACCTTCTCATATATTATTTAAAAAATTCCAAATTTGTATTTTTATTTTCCAATTTAAATTTTAACCAATTGAATTGACATAACTTTTAATGTTGATGACATTGCAGGGACTTTGGACCATACTCGTGTTTCGGAAACTCAACCTTCTTCCCCAACTCACTCCATACAATCACATGCATTTGTATATTTTGAACAACCACTAAATACTACTCCTACATGACCACCCTTAGCACCGTGAAAAAATACCCCTCGACAACAAGGTACAATTTTTCAATACTACATTTAATTTCATAGTTTTTGCCTTTTTGGATTGTTTTCTAGTTTTTCATGTTTTTTCTTGAACTTTTCAGCACATTGCAGTCCTTCTGTTGAAACAGTGGCACCGACCCCCCCCTCAACCAATAATTTTTAAAATGCCAACCAGAGGAATAATAAAAAAGAACATTGGTAAACACATGCTAATTGCTCTAACCCCTAGCGAGACACTAAACATTGCCTCCTCCTTTCAAATTCCAACGCTATCACTTGGTGGCTTGCCCAGTGCAACGGGAATATCGGTTTTGAACAATATAAATTTAGATAAAGATTATTTGGGCATTGATAGGAATGACCCAACTGGTTTTTTCAATACCCATGAGATGATTCAAGGCCAACGGGTATACTTCAATTTCAACATGCTTTACAATATTGAATTACATTTCAATTTTAATTTATTTATCTGAATCTTGATTAATTTTATCACAAACAGGATTAGGCCACCCAAAGGTAGAAACAAGTAGCAGTTGATCTAGCCGAAAGTCCCCATACTTCTCCAGCAAGATCATCTTCATCAGATATAGATAGTGAACAGTTGCTACCTTTTCCTTTGGAGAACTTAATTGGTTATGATTGTCAATCCCATGTCAGTGAATTTATTCTACCTCATATCAATCAGCTCATAGAATGGGAGAGAAGGGCTAAAGTTCTTATCAATGAGATTATTAGTCATTTTGAAAATTATTGGCAAAGAGATAGTTTATACGTTGCAGTCCAAAATCAACCTGCGAAGATGGATTCCTTACTTACCCAAGTAAGAAGTGGGACTATCATGTATAACAAAAACTATAAAGATGAAATTTTGGATAAGACATTGATCAAATTAGAAAATATTAGTGCTGAGGCCTAGACATATTTTAACAAATGGTCTAAGGACAAGGATCTGGTAGCAATTGCAAATGACGAGAGAGATAGAACGGTTGTAAGTACTATCACTTTCAAACAATCATTCTTGTTAATTTGAAATTTTCATTTTTTAGTAATATGTTGAATTGACATTACTCTTTTTGTGCAGTTGAAATATGAAAATTTGAAGATTCAAGAAAAGGTATTCCAAGTTCACTTAGAAACAACGAAGAACAGTTTATTCGCAGCTAATAATTTGAAGGACAATATTGTTTTGGTTAACAAACAAAACAATACACTAAAGCGGATAATTAAAGAGCATGACTTCGACCCTGAATAATTATTCAAAGCTAAGGAAACAATTGATCCAAATTTGTTGTTGCATGGAGATGCGACAAATCAAGAACAAATAATTTTTTAAAAATTGGACAGTGATGCAGAAGATCTTATAAGTTCTGGGGTTATTTCTATTGTTGGGGAAAGGGTACATCCATAGGGGAAGAAACCATTGGGGAAAGGAGCACAGGATTTGAAATGGATATAGAAAAATAGGGTTGAAACTGTTAGCTTAGTTAATACATTATCTCCACCAGCTCTGGTGCGGTTTCTTCATAACCGTGTAACCGTGTAACTACCTCGCATATGTTCCAGTGCCTATATATTGGGCTTGTTGTTTTGTTATATATTGAGATAGCAATATATAAAACATTCTTGGAGTGCCATCATTGGTATCAGAGTGAGTTTGCTAGGCGTTGGAGGAGCCCCGCGTAAGGAAACAGCCTGTGTGAAGATTGGAGCATTTCATTTGGCGTTGGAGGAGCCCCGCGTGGATTGTTGTGTGTGGCGGAACAATAGCATGAGGCGTGGGTATTAACTCTTTGTCCATGTCTGTCCTCTTCCTTGAAGGTATTAGTTTGCAGTTTGGTTGCTGTGAGTGTGCATGGAAGACAAGAAGAAGTTGTTGTGCGTGGAAGGAGTCCTTAGTGACTGGTTTTTCTTCTTTGTTGTGCGAGGAAGGAGCCCTCGGTGACTATTTTTTTTCTTCTTTGCTGTGCAAGAAAGCCATTAAACTGTGCAAGTGGAAGAAATCCTGCAAACATACAACCATGTGTAAGTGGAAGATCCCTGCAAACATACAACCTGTGTAGGCAAGTGAAAGAAAGCCTACAAATTTCGAAACCGTGTGTGCGTGTATGTCGCAAATTTCCGATGCACAAAGCACCGTGAGCAATGCACCAAATATTTGGGCATTGAGTGACAACGAAGACACGACAGGGCTGTTCTTTGCCTTGGTCAACAAGCTACACAACACTGGGAACATTCTCTTTGACGAGATTGTACGCCAAGGACTATTGGAATATTTTTGGTTCGACATTTGATGTCAAGCACGGTGCATTCGTGCAGAACTTGAACATGGTTATGATGCAGATGATGAACGCAAAATAGAACACCCACAGGAGCGTCAACGTCTCACTGCATGAGCCTATAGAGCCCATCTTCGGGACAGATTCCTTTAGTAAGCATTGTAGCCACTTTTGAAAATAAATAAATAAAATACATTTTTGAGTTTTTTTTGAAAATGTCCACTCCAAAAATATTGTTATCCGATGCCCAACTCTTGAAAGGGCCAAACTTCGCCGCATGGAAAACCAAGATGCGGACGATTCTTCAGTTCGAATATCTTTGGGGGATCATTTCCGGTAAAGACGCCCCTCCCACAGACGCTGATCTGTTGGAAAAATATGAAAAGGCTGATGCAAAAGCACTAATGCTTATCACCCTGAGCCTTTTTGATGAAGTGCAGCCATACATTCGGGAAGCAACCGCTTCTTCTCAGGCATGGAGAGCATTGTGTACCATCTACGAAGCTAAGAATCTGATGACAAAGTTTCATCTTCAGACAAAGCTTCATACAATGAGTATGCATGATGGCGAATCAGTAGAAGCCTTCTTGCGATGTGTGGCTGAGTTACATGCAGAACTCTCTACTCTCGGTGAACCAGTGGACGAAAAGTTGCTAGTCCCGCTCACCTTGCGAGCTCTTCCTTCTCAGTTTCAGACACTTATCACCACGTTGACAATCAATCAACAGGAGGTGAGTTTTGCCACCCTGGTGAATTATCTCCAACAGGAAGAAGCCATGCAATATGTACAAGAAGCCTTCGAAGACAAGGCTCTCATCACAAGGCAAAAACATAAGCCTCGGAAAGGGCAATCAACCCCCCAGAATCAAAAGTAGCATCCTCAGCAGCCATCTTTACAGTGGCCACCCCAGAAGCAACATAATCACAAGGTGGATCGGTGGTGCCACATTTGCTCCACGGATACGCATAAGACTGCGAACTGTTATTACAATGGTCACAAGTATGGAAAATCTAGCGAAGAGAGCACTTCTGGTCGAGGATATTCAAAGAAATCCCGATGGCATGCTCATAATCAAAGGTAGAAGGGCCACATTGCTGCTCAGCAGGATGCCACCTCCGATGAAGAGGTACCAGATACGACTCATTCTGACATTGTTCTAGTCTCACAGACTTCACAGTCGTCAGAAGATGTCTGGTTGATTGATTCAGGTGCCAGCAAACACATGACTGGCAATAAGAAGTGATTTCATACTCTAAGTGACCGGCCCACTGGAGATCGGATCACCATTGCAGACAATCAAGAGTATATTGTGGCAGGGATTGGTGATGTCATCATTCCTCTTGGAACACGAAGATGTACACTCACGAAGGTGCTATATGTTCCAGGTTTGACCTCAAATATTTTTTCTGTGAGTCAACTTCTTAACCATCAAATGCAGGTTGAATTCTTTGTTGAGAAAGGGGTCAAGTCCTATATCATTTCCCAAGGAGAATCAGTCATTGCTCAAGCATTTCTGAAGGGCCGTCTATTTGCACTAGATGCGGTCACTTCATCTAGCGTTTCTCTCTCTGCTTTAATGGCGGAGTCCACTGCACTATGGCACTTTCGATATGGTCATCTCTCTGCTGGGGCTCTACATCAGCTCAGTGCCAAGGAAATGGTAAGAGGGCTTCCTCCACTCTCCCATTCCTTACCTGTTTGCTCAGGATGTCTTACGGGCAAACAACATAGAGGTCCATTCAAACAGAGCTCTTATCATTCTATAGAGCATCTTCAGGTCGTTCACACCGATCTGTGTGGACCCCTGCCAGCTAGCTTCCAAGGTTTTGAGTACTTCCAGCTTATCATTGATGATTACTCATGGAAAATGTGGGTATATTTCCTTCAGAAGAAGAGTGAGGCACTTGCAAATTTCTAAACCTTCTACCAGCAAGCCACCAGGCAGTCTGGGAAGCCTCTTCTTTTCCTCCACTCAGATCGAGGGGGGGAATTTGTGTCAAAGAAGTTCTTAGCATACCTGAAGCATCATGGCATTCAGCAACATTTGACTGCACCCTACACGCCCCAACAGGATGGGATTTCCGAGTGCAACAACAGGACCGTCATGGAGATGGCTCGTTGTATGCTCTCGACCGCCAAGTTGGAGGATCAGTTTTGGGCAGAAGTAGTCCAGACAGCAGTGTATCTACTCAACTGGGCACCCATGAAGATCTTGCAGAACAAGACACCAGAAGAGGTATGGACTGGTCGTAAACCTTCTATTCATCATTTGAGAGTTTTTGGTTGTACTGCATATATGCATGTTCCAAATAAGAGAATGAAGAAGATCGATCCAAAGACACTGCCATGTATTTTCTTGGGGTATAGTACTACCTCAAAGGTGTATCATCTCATGGATCCTGAGACGAAGAAGATCTACGAGAGTCGAGATGTGGTATGTGATGAGTCGTCCTTTGACTCCCTGCCACACAATGGAGATCCAGTACCGACCTCGTCACATAGATTGCTCACACATCCAGATGATGAGAAAGATGATTCTTCTCAGAGAAAAGAAGAGCTGAGTGGAGACTTGTACGTTGATCTAAGCACACTGGAAAACACATCTTCACATCAGCAGCACCAACGTCTGAAATGGGTCCAGAGTACTATTAGGGATGCACATCTGAACTCACTTCCTGGTACTTCTACGGGAGTTAGAACACGAAGTCAAGCTAGACATGAGGTAAATTTTGCACTCATGAGTTCAGTTGTTGAGAGCACCGAACCTGACACTGTTCGTGAGGCATTAGACCAACCACAGTGGAAATAGGCTATGGATGCTGAATATGATTCCCTAATTCAGAATCAGACGTGGGAACTTTTCGATCTGCCTCCAGGTAAGAAATCCATTGGCTGCAAATGGATTTTCAAAACAAAATATAAGGCAGATGGTTCAATCTACAAACAAAAAGCACGAATTGTTGCAAAGGGTTATGCTCAGCAAGAAGGAATTGACTATGACGAGACCTTTGCACCCACTGCGAAGATCAAAACCATCATAGTTGTCTGTGCACTGGCAGCACAAAATGGATGGAAACTTCAGCAGATGGATGTCAAGAGTGCTTTTCTAAACGGTGATCTAAAAGAAGAAGTGTACATGGCCCAACCTGAAGGGTTTGTAGACGAGCATCAACCCCACAAGGTATGTCGACTGATAAAGTCTCTTTATGGACTCAAACAAGCACCTAGGGCATGGTATATAAAAATTGATGATCACTTATTACAACATGGATTCACTCGTAGCCCCTCAGATACAAATCTGTATATCAAGAACGTAGGAACAAAGATTGTCATTCTGGTTTTGTATGTAGATGATCTTGTGATCACATGAAGTTTTGACAATCTTGTAGATGAGGTAAAGAATGATCTGAAGAAATCCTTCGACATGACCGATTTGGGGCTACTTCACTACTATCTTGGCTTAGAGATATGGTAGAAGAAGAATCATATCTTTGTCTCCCAAATGAAATATGCCAAGACACTTCTTGGAAAAGTATGGAATGTCAGATTGTAAACCAATGTCCACTCCTATGGAAAAAGGTTTGCAATTATCTAGATTCCAGGATTCACCGCAGGTAGATGGCACTCACTACAGGCAGCTTGTGGGGAGTCTCATTTACTTGACTTATACCAGACCAGATCTTTGCTTTGCAGTGAGCTATCTCGCTAGATTTATGTAGGATTCGAAGAAATGTCATTGGATAGCAGAAAAGCATGTGTTGAGATATGTCTGAGGTATAGTTGACTTTGGTCTGGAGTATCAGAAGAACACTCAGTTCTTCTTACAGGGATATACAGACTCGGACTATGCAGGATCCATTGATGACAGGAAATCCACTTCAGGATATGTTTTTCATCTCAGATCTGGACCTATCTCATGGATTAACAAGAAGCAAACTGTTGTTTCTCTCTCATCCACTAAGGCTGAATACCGTGCGCTGCATGAGGAGCTGTGTGCGAAGTAATTTGGTTATGTCACATTCTTGCAGATATAGGGATTCCTGAAGAGAAACCTCCCATCATTCATTGCGACAATCAAGGTGTGTTGAAGCTTGTAAAGAATCCTGTTTTCCATGAATGAACAAAGCATATTGAGGTTGAATGTCACTACATTCGTGAACAGGTCTTGAACCACCAAATTCAGCTCCAGTACTGCCCAACTAATTTTCAAGTTGCAGATATTCTCACCAAGCCTCTTGGAAAGGTGAAGTTTGATTTGTTTAGGGGGTACATTTGTAAGAGCAATGTATTAAGGGGGGGAATGTTAGCTTAGTTAATATTTGTTTAGTTAATACATTATCTCCACCGGCTCTGGTGTGGTTTCTTCATAACTGTGTAACCGTGTAACTGCCTCACATCTGTTCCAGCGCCTATATATTGGGCTTGTTGTTTTGTTATATATTGAGATAAAAATATATAAAACATTATTGGAGCGCCATCAGAAAATGTTATTATTGAGTGTGGAAACTTTAAATATTGAGTCTATATTTGAAAATTTGTAACATTGAATGTTGTGGTCATGGTATTTGAATTTTATTATCTGGATTTGATAGCCTTTTAAAATTTGAAATACTATATAATATTCAATTTTGATTGCATATGGATTCTGATAGAATATTTAGATTGTATATGGAGTTTATGCTTTTTGGTTTACTCTTAATGGTGATTACATTAGATAGGGATGAATCATGATGACGTATGTTTCTTGTTTACTTGGATTATCATGAATTATATGTGGACATAGATGATGAATGATATAGATGGATATAAATGATGACGAATGATGATAATGGATAATTGTTTTAAAAACAAGGAAGGATGATAGATGATGATGAATGATGATGAATGATATGATATATATGAATGATGATCAATTTAATGTGGACGTAGATTTAGCTTCAAGCCCGATAATTCTTCTTCTCTAGACATTTAAACTTTTTTTAAGATAATTCTTCTTCTCTATACTTGTAATGACATGATCATGATGTCATTAGAATGGATATATATGATAAATAAATGGAATGTGTTAAAATGGATATAGATGAAATTAGAACGAATATACTTGTAATGATATGATTATGAATTTTTTTTAAATGGAATTGTTTTAATAAATTTAAATTAGATAAATAATTGTTTTAATAATAATTATAGTGTCAGGACTCATGATTATGATAATGATACGGTGATGATATGATATATGGATGATGATGAATTGTATGTGGACATATATTATAAATTGTATAATGTATCATGGATTATGAATTGTATAGTATAGAAATATCTTCCTCTGTAAAATTCAATTGTGTCATTTTATCATACAGTTAAAAAAATATATCAAAGCATTTTGCAAATATAAAAAATAAATTAAACATAATTGTAAGAAATCAATAAAAATGATATGATAGGGTTTAAATTACCTCTAGTGTATTAGATTGCTGTGAAATCATCACTGGTAATGTGCTAGATCTGTGTTTTAAGAAAAATCAACACAAGAAATGGATTAGTAGATAGATGGGTGAGTTGCCTGACATTGTTAGTCTTGAGAAGTACCAACTTCCTCTGATGGATGTCAACCCACGTTTTCAAAAAAAAAAAAAAGATTGTATTTAACTAAATGTAAATATATAGACCTATAACATTTTTAATGATAACAAGTGTCAAGAGATGAAAAAAATGTAAAGTAACAAACAATAAGATTAAGGTGAAGAAGATACCTATTTAAAGTTGAAATCATCGCTGGTAATGTGCTAGATCTTTGTTTTAAAAAAACTCAACACGAGAAATGGATTAGTAGATAGATGGGTGAGTTGCCTGACATTGTCAGTCCTGAGAAGTAATAGCTACCTCGGATGGATGTCAACCCACGTTTTCAAAAAAATAAAAAGATTGTATTTAAATAAATGTAAATATATAGACCTGTAACATCTTTAATGATAACAAGAGCTGAAAAAAATGTAAAGTAACAAACAATAAGATTAAGGTGAGGAAGATGCCTATTTAAAGTTGAAATCATCATTGGTAATGTGCTAGATCTTTGTTTAAAAAAAAAACAATGATGTGATAATGGATTAACTAGATACCTCTAGTGTTTTAGATTGCTGTGAAATCGTCACTGGTAATGTGCTAGACCTTTGTTTTAAGAAAAATCAATACGAGAAATGGATTAGTAGATAGATGGGTGAGTTGCCTGACATTATCAGTCCCGAGAAAGTAACAGCTTCCTCGAATGTATGTCAACCCACGTTTTCAAAAAAATAAAAATATTGTATTTAAAAATGTAAATATATAGACCTGTAACATCTTTAATGATAACAAGAGCTGGAAAAAATGTAAAGTAACAAACAATAAGATTAAGGTGAAGAAGATACCTATTTAAAGTTGAAATCATCACTACCACTGGTAATGTGCTAGATTTGTGTTTTAAGAAAACTCAACACGAGAAATAGATTAGTAGATAGATGGGTGAGTTGCCTGATATTGTCAGTCCCGAGAAGTACCAGCTTCCTCGGATGGATGTCAATCCACGTTTTCAAAAAAAATAAAAATATTGTAGTTAAATAAATTTAAATATATAGACCTGCAACATCTTTAATGATAACAAGAGCTGAAAAGAATGTAAAGTGACAAAAATAAGATTAAGGTGAAGAAGATACCTATTTAGAGTTGAAACAATCCATTATCAATAGCTTCTTCAAACTCGATGTTCTCTTCTGTAGAGTGTAACGATGCACCAATTCCACTCTCAACATTGGGAATAGTTATACTTGTAGTTGTATTATTCACACCTCTTCTTTCGCAAAGGGAATTCCAATGCACAATTGCTATATCGAAACGGAAAGGTTTCCATGGAGTATCAAGAAACATAACACCTCATGCAACTTTCTAGATTTTTATCCAACTTGTTTCACAATTTTGATTTTATAAATGATAGTTCACTGAAAACCATTTACGTTCTCCAGAGATCCCCAAAATAATTGTTTGGCATAACTCATATAATCTGAAATATTCATTGATATCTTCTTGTAAGATATAAATTTGATAGATTCCTCGCCACAACCTTGTAATAGCACCACTTTCATATGGTTCATCTAAATTTTTATATTGGTTCCTCATTGTTGTTACAAAATTTGTTGATTAAAACTATTAATAAATCAGCATTCAGTATACCTTTGATTTCCATACCCTTGAACTCTGAAGTCTTTGCGAAATGTTCCATTATTGTACCCATGGATTTATGGAAATACTTTCTTACAAAGTAAGCACGAACACCTTCAATATTCCAAAAATTAGGATTCATCACATCTATGGCTTCAAGAATTTTATCTTTGGAGAAATGTTCTTTAATTTCTGATGATAAGGATTTTGAAAATTTCTTAAGCTTTATTCTTGTTTCAACTATAACAGACTCAAATAGATTACGTGTCACGGGAACATCTTCTCGTTCCGATCTTGTAATATCTTGACGTTTTTGTAAAATGTGTAGTGGTATGTCCCTTCCATTAACAGTGATGTAGAGGTGATCGTGGATATTAAATCTCAAATAGTTGCTGGGATTTTTAAGATCTAATAAAGCTTTCCAATTCTGAAAAATAGGTGTATCAAAAATATCTTAGGAATAGTACAAGATATCAAGACTTTGACATACCATTTTTCTCATCCATATAAAATCCACAATATAGATTAATCTGTGTTGTGCATGCTTCATTAGGTATTGATATTTTCATTGTAAGAATACCAACCAATGTATGCAATGTGTCCGAATAGTCATAATTGAATTGTCCTTTGCAATTTGACGGTTTGAAGGGCATGAAATTATGGAACTGACATGGAATATTAAGTTTTACGAGACTCTGCAAGTTAGGGTAATACAATTACGAGATTCAGTTTTAGTCTGGAGATGTTTCAGAATTTAATTAATTAGGTGATTTGTAGTTACAGTATACCTGAATAAGATTTGGTATCACCTGCGGAGAAAATTTCGCTTCTATAGGTGTTCCTTCTACAAAACAACCATGAAGTTCACTTACTAAGGTATTATATATTTAAACATTTTTTGGTATGCAGTAAACATTTTAGAAAAATAGATTATGTAGCCATACTTGATAAACTTAGCATATTATGGGGCCATTTTGTTTGTCATCTACACTAGGACAGGAAACTATTTAGTTTCCCCTACTTAAAGAAACATTGGATTCTAGGCTTCACATGAAAGATGTACATCTAAACTACAACCGTGATTGCATGCTTTCTACTACTAAAATTTATTAGAGGTAAAAATAGGGAATGTACAATTGTCGAGGTGATGAGACAATATGCTTTTTTTTGGTCCATTTTTCTTGTCAGTTGTTTTATTGTTTTATTTTTTTATGTTAAAATGGTTTCATTGGATGGCCTTGGTAGTGTTCCAATAAAAATATATGCGATGGTTTAATCCTTTATTTTTAATGTTAAAATGGTTTTTCCATTGGAAGGCCTTGGTAGTGTTCGAAGCAAAATATATGCGATGGTACATTATATAAACCTATCGACTTTTATAAAAATCGTCTTGGCATCATCACTATGTCTTTTTTTATCTGGTATGCTACCATATTAACATATATTAATGCAATTTTTGAAAGGATTAGAACATGATTAAGTTGTAAACATTTGAGTATCATGTTTATTTAATATTAATGCATTTGAGGTTGATTTCTCCCTTCCACTCAAGCATGACTGCCATTAAAGAGCTATTGTTTGTAATTTTCATGTGTATGCTTTTACTGTTTCAAAAAAAAACAGATACACGGTAAAATTACCGGTATAACCCACATTATAAACAAACCTTAAAAATACAATCGTATGTTTTTTAAGGAACACATTGTTATCAATTTTCTTATTCATAAATTTTAGCTGTGAATTTTTAAAAAGGCTTGATTTCAGTTTTTTTTTCCTGTGAAAAGTATTTGAAGTCACATGCGTTAGATTCTGATTTCGCTTCTTTTGGGAATCAATTTTAATATCACCTTTTATTACGTCACTATTCATCTCAACAATGTTTGAATCAATTTATATTATTTCATGAAATATCTACAAGACTTGAGTAGATGAAAAGTACATGATTGAATTCATGCGTGGATGTATTTCAACTATTTGAAAAAATGTCTACTTAATGCATGTAAACATTCCTAAGAATAGTCATAAACATCATACTGTAAATCGCTATAAAAAGCAATAACAAAGTAAACATCATATTGTGAGTTACGAAAGAGAAATTTGAGCATTCGAGAAATTTCCCCAATATTTAATAAATAACTATAAAAAGTACTAACAAATTCTGTGGAAATGGTTCTTCTAACAAATTCTTCTAACAAATTTTTCTGACAAATTCTCCTAACTCACTGTCCATGCTTGTCATGCAGAGTCACTGAAAAACGCTGGCCAGAAACCACAAGCACGAAACCGAGGAGAGCAGCAATCATAAACATTTCCACATAATGAGTGACGCTCGCACGCGTGGGTGGATCCCTATAAGAAGCTACGCTCGCACGCTTGGGAGGATCCATCACCCACATCATTACCATTACCATCACCAGTGCGAACACTGCCAACATTGCCGCGAATATGAATTTGTTTGCTTCTGCCATTTCTGCAACCTTCCAAATTCTGCGTAAGATTTTAGTTGGAAAAGAAATGGGAGCGATTTTGAATGATGGAAAATGAGAGTGAAGACGGATATTTATACGCTTCCATTAACCTCCACCTCGGCTAAGGGACACCAAACGCGTCCATTGAAAAATTCAACATTAAATATTTGGCTATCATTGTATACCCGCCATTTATACGCAATAATTGTCTTTAATGTTTGGTAATATTAGCAATGCCGGGGAGGGGAATATTTTTTTATACATGCTATATCTTTTGTGACTTTAAAAATAGCTAGATGCAAATCCTCAACAAGCAGAAGTGTTAGGATAAATTTAAATCCATTTAGAAATTTTTAATAGTACATTGATTAATATTATAAATTCTGTAAAAATAAAATGAAATTTTTAATTGATGTTAATTGTTCTTCTAAAACTAAAGTTTATTTTCTTACTGATGCTTCTTTCAATGAAAATTCTATGATTTGTTGTTAAATTGCTGTCGAATTTGAGGTTTAATAAGGAAATCACGTTACTTTGAAAAACCAATGAAAGATCGAATACCTTTCTTACCTTTGCAAATATTATATAATAACTCCTAACAATATTCAACATGATGTGTAGTAGAAGAAGTTCAATCTCAAACCAATGGCCAAGAAAATAACAATGGTGATATTATATATTACAATATCTATAAGGTGACGCATGGATAGTTTAATGGTAGTATGGGAAGGATGATCAATAACATAGAGGATCACCTTCTTAACTAATTCATGCAATTATTTCTCATGTATTTGCGCTGATAGTATTCTTGCTCTTCATCCTACTATTGTTATGGTGTATATTGCTTCTCAACATGATCTGATCAATTTATCATGTTCCTCTGTTACTCCTTCCAAGTGTTAAAAATTCATTCTCACGATAGTTCCTCATGTTACTATTCCAAGTGCTTTAGAAAGATTCTTAGTTTACTTTTGAAATCAATTCATCATTCTATATATACATCATTTACATTCATTCTCTTCCTAATATTTGAGGTGAACAACTAATCGTGTAATGTCTATCTCCATTTTTCTAAAATGATCACAATGATGATTTTTGTGTGTGACTTACTATATGTATTCTATGTGTTATCTCCCTTTTCTCATAAAACATGTAGTAATGTAAATTTGAATATATTCATCAATTCTTTATTTTATAAAGTTTGTTATTACCTCCTTTTCGGTGTAAAATGTGGCACTAATTGTCGAATTTAACTATGGTACAAGAGATAGATCTAATTAAATTGGGTCATTTATGGCCTCTTTCTTAGATTTTACACTTAATGATAAATTGCAAACAAAAATATTTTCTATGATTTGAAATACTATGGAATTGATTCATTTTTATTTTTTTTATTAGTAAATGGTTTTGAACGGGACCATACCCCAATACAATGAAAGGTTCAAAACCCAGATATTATAATGAAAAGAAGTAGAGAAGGGGTCAGGGAACCCAGATGAAAGGTTCAAAACCCAGATATTATATGAAAAGAAGTAGGAAGGGGTCAGGGAACCCAGATAAGTAATGAAGGACCAAGAAAAACGTAACCATACTACCCAACTAAGACAAACAAGGATATAGCAGGCTCGCAACCATCCCACAGCCAACCAATTGTCTGAAATCAACACGAAAATGGCAAGACTCCAGCCCAGATAAGATAATAAAAATAGAGAACAAGAAAAGACTCAAACCATGTCCTAAACGATGGTGGTTTGTAGTTTAGTGTGTCCTTTCTTACGCCTATTAACCACTGTCCATTCCTCATTACCTTCTTCCAAGAGGATGGGAAAAATTACTACAAGCTTCTTGATATGAGTGTGACCCCCAACAAGGGGCAGGGCACAATTTTCTGTAGAGATAGAAAATGCCTTTTGGGATGAAAGACCTATTAAAATACAAACAGAGGTGAGAAGCTTAGAGTTTTGTGGCTCATTCTCTAGAGGGGTCACAAATCCATCCTTGTGATATTTCTTTCAAGGGTAGTATGATTCCTTGACTGGGTCTGATTGGGCCTTGATTGTCAGGTATTTTGCAAGTGAGTCCCTCCACCATGTTGTTCTTTCCTTGCATTTGGACCATATTCATAGTCCTCCAAAATATTACCTATTTGAAAACACTTTACGGCATCTGAAGGTTAGGCCCTCACATTCTAAATCATCCCTGTTGGTACCCAAATTGATTCTCCTTCACTGATTTAGTAGCATTATAGGATTTTAGTTGGAAGAGATTTGGAGGTAGATCCAGTTCAACCAAGATTCATTTTGTAGCAAAAGTAGTGTGCATCTATACTAAAAATTTTATCACTCCAATTTCATAGTGGACCCTATGGAATCCCCTATAATAGTAAGGCATGCTCTGTTCCTATAGCTATAATTGAAGATCCGAAAATCAAACCCAAGGTAGGAGTAGGTATCAAAGTAACCTCTTTTATTGACGGTCAAAATGATGGATACCAGGGTTTGCAGCATGACATCGTGTTCACTAGAGAAGACCTTGGGGAATATTGATCAACAAACCAAATCCATGTCTCTCAAGGGTTGTAAAAAACAGATCATGAAGATAAGCTTTGGCACAGCATGGGAAGAGTTCAATCTTACCCATGATATCCTGAGACTCCATGATTAGTGTTATGTATAGTTGTGGAGCTCAACAGAGCTTATGCATTTGTGCAATCTACAAATCAGGGGGGTAGTATGTGATAGGATTGGTTGACACATTAAATGAATTTTTTGGTAGGAGGTGGGGCAACTGAACTTGAGTCAGAGATCCTTAAGGGTTTTTACAAAATGGAAGGTTAAATTCAACAAAATGCCAGAAACAGCTAAATGTTTCTTTAACCAGAATATGTGCTTTTGGAGGCCTTTGATTAGCACTGTTTTCACACTTGATTCATTTGAGATTTATCACAAAGGTTCGAGTTAGAAACATGAAAAAGTATCAAGATCTAAGTCAAATCATGCCTAAGGTACACCTAAAGGCTTACAGACAATCTCTGTCAACAGATGAAAGAAAAGTGATTTTAAATCATTTATTCCAATCCTAGATGAAAGATCTTCTGAGAAATGAAATTGTAGATGCCACTAAACTGTCACAAGGATTGAGGCTTGTGTGATTGAATTCAGATTTTAATACAAGATTGCAATAGAAACAAGAAAAACTACTCACATACATTCAGAAATAAAACAAATACATTTTTCTCAAGAGAACACAGAATAACTCGAATTTGATTAAATCTATCAGTAGGGAAAGTTTCTAGAACAGTCTCAGAGCTTGTCAATGGCTGTACACTTGCAACCACCTTGACATGATCAAATTTAATACAAAAGAGATATACAAGCTTCTCAAGATGGCTTCTCAAAAAGATGGCCTCTGTCAAATTTTTCTATTAGAAAATTCAGTCCCGACCCCTAACACTCCAACCATTTGCATGAAAAATTTGTGCCATTTATAACATTTACAATAGGGACCCATTTTCCCCCCAAAAGATCCAGAGCTTGACTACTAGCAGTGCTTGCCATGATCACAATCATCGATTCTCATAATCAGATATGTAAAAAGTCACTAGGTGCTCGAGGGGGCAGATCTCATCGAATATCTCCCGCATTCAACTCCTTCCTTTAGTAGATCACTCTTTCTTTAATTTTCCAACCACTTCTACCCCTAATCTGTCAAATCTGGCTCCTTGCATGCTTAGGAGAAGAAAAATGGAAAATCCGATCGAGCATGATAGTCAGACCATTTTAATGGAAAAAGATGTCTTCCAGATCTTCCCACCAAACTCATATATCAACATTAACTCCCCTCTCTGCTTGGCATGTAGGAAATACCAAGAAATCATGAAGACTCACACTTCCAGGTGTGTTTCAGTAAAATTGGGGGAAAATCAGATTCAGACTCTCAGCTACCATTGATCTTTACTTTGAATTTGGGCAGTCCACATTGAAGATTCAATTTAAAAACAGACCCAGGGGTTTCCTCGGACTTTTTAGAAATTTTGAAAAAATGGAAAATTTTCACATTTTGTTCTGCATCTCTTCCCTCGAGAAATGAGCTTGAGATGTGTCCTGAGGTGGGTCCCAAAGGAACTATGGATAAATTCTACCATTTGACCCTCATTTTGGAGAAAGGAAATATTTCCAAGTTTTCCCCATAGCTCCGAGCTTCCGCTTCAAGTTTCCAATGTTGGTTCCCAGCAGAACCACACTTCCTTTTTTACTTTTAACTATTTTTCCCACAAAGGGAAAAAAATTTTTCCAAATTTCCTCTAAAGGTCCGCACCTCCGCCATTGACTGGAGGAAGCTTTGACCTTTTCTCCATTAGGCTTGCGGGTCATTTTTTATATTTTTACCTGATTTGAGCATGTCAAGGGGAAAAAATCCAAAGTTGCCCTCGATGATCTGCCTCCCTTCCCCTTTGACTTTTCAAACTGCCACGTGTCACTATGGTGCATCATTGAGATGGTCCTAAAAATTTGATACCTTGAACAAACACAGGCTTGCCACATGTCTTGGCCAAGAAATTTTTTTCTGAATGCTTGAAGCTAAGCTAAGGCATCCATGTGTCATGCTCCAAGGTAGTCTCCTTTGGCCATTGAAAAGTCTAAGCAAAGTAATAGAGTCCTTCAAGTGAGCTCAACGGAGGCCCTCCACGTGTCCCAGACCTCTCCAAACCCTTTGAAAAAGAATAATTATGGGAAGACCTGGTAGAAGCCTCCATGTGTCTCCATGGGACAATTTCAAAATGGTGCCCAAAGCAGAGACCCTGAATGACCACGAGCTCGCCATGTGTCCTCGTTTTCTGCCACACTGTTTTAGCTGCATAAAATTTTTCTAAGTTCTAAAAAAAGCAACAGAAACCTGCACATTTCCTCCCGACGCTACTCTAAGGCCAAAAAAATAAAGTAGATCCTCAAACAAGCGTCATTCCTCCACGTGGACAAAATTTTGAGTTGAGGCTTTTCATAGAAATTTTTGAAATACCCAGCTGAGCCGCATCTAACCAAAAGAGGCCACATTCCCTGTCAATGAAAGTATGTAAATTTGACTGGGAGAAACACCAGTCAAACCGTAAAATAGAGAAAAATGATCATTCAAGCCTGAAAATGAAAATTTCTCCAAGGAAAGAGAACCTAGAAGTATTACAAGGCTCAAATAAGTCCTTCAGAGACACATTTATTCATTTTTATTCAAGTTTTTTTGGTATAAATGATGAGGAAGACATATCCCGGCTATGGAGAACGAAAAACATGGGAGAACCCGAGTTTTTAGGATGAACAGATAATGGGAGACCCAAATTACACACCATTTTTCTGGAGGAACAAAGAAACAAGGAGCAAACCATGGACCCATAAGTGATCTACGACCCAGGAATAGATTAAAAATGGCAACAAAGATTAACCATGCATAACACGGGAAAAAGAAAGTGACAAAGGCCGCAAATCGATAGATTTTCAAATGCAATTTAGGGCGAGACTATTTTGAGCACTAACACATCCATAACAAGAAATTTTTCAATATCAGAGGTATTCCACCTCATGTACCATCCCCTGGGCCCATTCTTCCTAAAATTTATGCACCAGTCATGACATTTAGGACTCCTATGCCTGTCAATTCTAAAGCAACTTTCACACCTGGCTCTCTTATTTACACATGAACCTTTCGACCTCATCGGCCTAAGTCAACTACTTAGGTAGCCCCTTCACATAGTTTTTGTCTACCTCCTATACCACATAGGTCTCCCTCATGTACACATAGTTACTATCCTACACCACCTATCTTAGAGACTCGTCACATGCCTTTGTATCTTTGGTTATCAGATGGAGGGCCCTCTCCCTTCACTATCTTTGGATGCTTTATATACCTTACACACCTTAGGGGAATCACACTTTCTTTCCCCCTCCATTACTACTAGTTGTATCTTGTGTCAACTATCACACTTCAGGCTCTGCACATCATGATTAATCTTTCTTATCACACCTACACCTTTGGTACACACATTATACCATCATTACCTAATGACGCACTCTAGTGATATGGCTCACACTTGATTATTGAGGCCACAATTTGTTTATGAACCTCACATTATCTATATACGTCATGCTTCATGCTTCATGATATATCTTTTTAGCATCTACACTTACACAGTACACTCATTACCTGATGACGCACTCTTGTGTTATGGTTCATTCTTAAATGTTGAGGGGTTTTACACACATACACTAGGGATAACGAAACTCCTCCCATCTTCACATTTTTCATATCACACCATCACATTCATACGTCATTTGTATATCTTGGCTACATTTAATCTTGTTCGCTTATACTACTTACATGTTGTACTTTGTTTACTATGATAGTCAGATACTCAATATGTCATTATCATTTATTTATACACATGCACACTCACTTGGTCTCTTGAGGTGAATGCATATCTCTTACAACTTTTTATATGATGCAATGATTCTCGGCACTTTATCTTTTACCAGTCCCACCAAGGCTCCTTAGGGCATCTACCTCTACTACTCACACATTTTATAGGTTCTATTATTTCATCATGTACTACTCCTCATTATAGTAACTTTAATTTTCACCGATTTATACACGCTTTGGCATAGATATCCAGATCATCACAGTACAATACAACATTGGCATATTCTACAGTTACAAAACTATTCTAGAATAATACTTGGATCATAATCTTACAGCAGACACTAGTGCCCAGTCTTGGACAGTAGCGGTGTGCGCTTGTGTCCTTCATAGATGCTAATGTCCTATAGGAAAAAAATCATTTTCTCAGTAGAAAATAGTTTACAATAATTTTTAGAGCATTTTCTCCAGTAGCAGGAACTTGCCTCCAGTTACAGAATTCAATGTGTCTGTTATAATCAGTTACAATTTAGAACTAATTAGAACTAATCAAGACAAATCAAAACGCTTCATCTACATTGGCACTTTTGGTAGTAGTCATGGAAGGATGTAAAATATATGCCTCTCCCAAACACTCTTCTCCCGTGGCGTGAGATCGCCCAAAAACACTCGCACTTGGTGTGAGATCGCCTAAAAACACTCGTACTTAGCATGAGATCGCCCAAAAAACCCACTCTTGGCATAAGGCACAGGAAAAAAACTTTCTCTTCACATAATTTCAAAACATATTTCTATCCTTTATGCACTTATACATCAAGTGTACACTTTCCTTTATCACTACTTTCATACACTTTTTCATACTTATCCATAACTTACTCATATTTTTCATATACATGACTTTGACTAATCTTTTACTCTTCTTTTGTAGGTTCGTCCTTAATATGCAACAAGGAAAATCTTACACCATCAACCATAAGTTCTAACAACACATTTTACGCATACGCTTCACCCCCAGGGTAACTTTCCTTTCCTAGTCTCCACGCTTCACATTGCAACCACTTCACTCTTCACTTGTCCACTCGGCAAGCTATCAGTTACATACGTTTCTACAGGATCGTAAGGTACACATCTTCTATCTAATTTATATTATTGATTATTCACTCAACAACATAAAGTGGGGGAAAATGTAGTCACAAAACCTATGCACTTCGGTACATTTCTAGGTCATAAAAGCATGCTAGCATTTACATGATTCCTAAGCAAGGAAACTAGTAATTGACAACTCTCTTTGACCTTTTTCTTTATCGTTTTCACTTTTATTGGATTTATAGATTTATTACTCCTTCCAATATTTGAATATTTTGTTTTTCTATGGTTTCTGACACTAGTGTCTAATTCAGATAGTAGTGCCATGAAGTCATGTCGCTCTAAATATATTTTTCCTACCCCTTTGGGCCCCTTTCACTTCTCAATTACTTTTTTTTGTTATGGGTTTGCCTTTCAATTGTCAATTATGAAATTAAAACAAGGGAATCATACAAATACCTAGTTATTCTTTTAAAATGAGGGTCTAAACACTAATCATTACTATTTTCACCTAAGCGTGCATTCAAAGGCACGAGAGAAATTCAAAGGCATTCATCTAGAACATCCATTCAAGGGACAGGGTTGTATACTTCTGCATACACATCATATGAAGGGGCGTGGGGGGTTCATTAGCTAGGAAATATCCTAGCGCATTCATTCATACAGAGGTAGTGAAAATTGATAAAATCAAAGTCAATATACCGGTAGACATTAGGGGGTAAAAGGGTTTAATTTACTAATATTTTGAATTTGGTATTAGGGTTAGGTTAAAGAGTTGGACCATAAGAGAGATGAGGTTAATTTAAACATTAAACAAAAATATTTGACCCCTAGCTTTTAAAACTAAATACCTTAAAATTGTAAAGGAGTGTTTTCATGAAGTTAAAGTATAATATCTTTTTGAATAAGGAAGCTGCAATTAGGAGATTTTTAATCAGGAAATAATAATATTTTAGAAAACTAGGATTGGCTATCTTAATTGTTTTAAGAGTTATTGATAAATGAATAAAGTGTAACATTGATGTAATTGATAATATGTGTTGAATGGGTTGAAAATATATATATGGAGAAAAGGCATATTATGAAAAATATAAATAGAATGGGAAACATGATATATTTTCTATTTGATATATTAGGGTAGAAATACAAATATTTTCTAGTTGATATGTTATGCTAGATATAAAAATGGGTAAATAAAATTGTATTAGAAAAATAGGTAAATAAGGTACATGGAAAAAATAGGGGTTATTTTCATTCTAATAATTTAACAGGAGGGGGTATTATCAATTGACTAATTGAAAGTAAAAACTAAGATTAAGGGTATTTTATATTACCCTTCGAACGAACGTGTTAGATCATTTTTTTTGCTAAGTGAACCCCTCATGGGAAGGGGAAGTCTATTATATTCCATCCACACATATTATACATCTTCTACATTCTATAACTATCCTGCTATCATTTGTTCAACTTTCACAAGGGCATCCTAGGGCATCATTTCTACACACAAACAAGAACTACATGGAGTCTGAGATGTAGTACAATGCTTGGTCATAAGTTCACTCCTCGGGTGATCATCAGGGTCGGTCTGACTCCCAATTTTGTATTTTCCTTTTCAAGTTTAATTTTTTTGGGTATGTGTAGGTGAACTTATTTCTTAGATATTACATGTATATTCGACGATCATAGATTGAAAACAATGCAACAAGAAAAAACCAACAACGAACCTCTTTCTACATAGAAAAGACCAGATCCGTACTGTTCGCACAAACGCCAGAACATAGAAAAAATAGGGGTTATTTTCATTCTAATAATTTAACAGGAGGGGATATTATCAATTGACTAATTGAAGGTAAAAACTAAGATTAAGGGTATTTTATATTACCCTTCGAATGAACGTGTTAGATCATTCTTTTGCTAAGTGAACCCCTCGTGGGAAGGGGAAGTCTATTCTATTCCATCCACACGTATTATACATCTTCTACATTCTATAACTAACCTGCTATCATTTGTTCAACTTTCACAAGGGCATCCTAGGGCATCATTTCTACACACAAACAAGAACTACATGGAGTCTGAGATGTAGTACAATGCTTGGTCATAAGTTCACTCTTTGGGTGATTGTCAGGGTCAGTCCGACTCCCCATTTTGTATTTTCCTTTTCAAGTTTGATTTGTTTTGGGTATGTGTAGGTGAACTTATTTCTTAGATGTTACAGGTATATTTAACGATCATAGATTGAAAACAATGCAACAAGAAAAAACCAACAACGAACCTCTTTCTACATAGAAAAGAACAGATCCGTACTATTCGTACAAACGCCAAAACCTAGACACAATTGTATGCACCCAGATGCTTCTACCCTTCTCAGTTTCAAATCTCAAAACCTTCAGTGAGCCCTGATGATGCTCTGTTGAGCCTATTCCATTCATTCATTTGCCCAATACACCTTCAGATAACTTGAAAATAAGCTCAGTCTCTCTATATCCCTCTCTTGCTTAGGGTTTCACATTATTGCATGCTTATTACTTGTCCATTTACTGTATTTTATTATTTGTAAATAATTTATCATAGTAGTTACTCCACAATCAAATTTAATATCATCAAAAATATTAAAATCAGCCCTACTAAGGTAGTGATGGAGAATATTTTGTTCAAGTATGCTCAAAATGGATTGGGTGATCTAGATTAGTGACTAGATGTTGTAGAGAACTATCCCAGGTATCTCTGGGTGGCATTGACATGTCATGATAGTGAATGGACCCCACATAAAAGGTAATTTTCTAAAGAAGTAGTATTTTCTCTTAGTTTTTGCATTATACCATATGAATAAATGGATTTCATAGGAATTATGGAAGCCACATTAAATGCTTGGGGTGGTTTCAATACAAGTTATAGCCCTTAGGGTGTCTATAGAAGTCATTCTTGCAAGAGTTGTTTTTGGGGTATATTGGTAATTTTGGTGACTTAGTTACAAAGATGTTCTTCGTACTCTAAAATCTGATTTGTGGTGTCTTATCAATTTGGAGGTGTCATTCATGAATGGTATGACATGTATTTGGTTTGGATAATCTGAGTAAGTTAGCAAATGAGGTGAAGTGTTGCATACAAGATGACTAGTGTTGCCTAGTTTTGGAATGGGTAGTTAAGGTGAAGAGATTGTTATAAAATACAAATGTTTGCTATGAGACCATAATGTTGATATTTTTGAGAGTGATCATGGGTTCTTATAGAATAATATACATCCATAAGAAGTCATTGCAGGTCCCCCCGCAGGCATTAAATGGTCAAGTTTACATGACTTGTTTTTAAGGAGCTAGGACTATTTTGGGAGTGTAAGTTGGAAAGTTTTTCTTGGGCACTTATATTCTAAGTGAAATTATTATAAGAATATGGTGATGACCCTGAATAAGTTATTTAATGAGGGGTTGAGCTCATTATGTGTAGATTGGTTTTGTAGGTCATATACCTAATGAGGGTAGTTGATCTTAATGATTTCTTCATAGCAAGAGATGGTGGTTCATAGCTAAAGAACCTTGTAGGAGGCATGGAGTGGACTTAGAAAACATGTATAAGAAGTTACTAATGTTTTGTGAATGTGATATAGGCCAAGAGGACCAAGGTTTAGCAAAGGAGGTGTGTTCGAGAATTTAGGCCGAATTAAGTACTAATGAAGATGTATGGTCATTGTATGTTATTGCCAAAATATGGAGCTTTATGAATGATGTTTCTCTAATTTAATCATATTATTTTAAGTCCATTTAATCTATGAAGGCTGACCAAGGTGTGTGTATAATCATGAGTCATGTATATATGAAATTTAAGATGACCTATTTTGGTGTTGAGAGAGGAAAAAGTGTAGCGAGGAAGAATGTAATTCATGAAGAAGTGAAGAAGGTTTTTGTGACCATTGAGAAAGGGCATAGATTATGTGATGAGGATCTAAGTGGTGTTTTATTATTAGAGAGATAGGTCAGTTGACCTAATCATCTTGGTGAAGAAGATCTTGAGAAAAGAATCCTAGAAGATAGATTTGAAGAAGATAAAAGAAAGGAGAGTTGAATATGCATCATCATCAGTTGTTGCAACAACATTTTATAGGTGAAAAACAATCAGGTGGCTTAGTTGGTGCTAATTCATATACGGATTTGTAGCTTCCTTGTAGGGTTGGCGCTCACTAAATTTAGGTGTTGCACTCCTTATAGTGTTAGTGCTCTACTAAAATGCTAGGGGTTGGTCCTCAACTAAAATTGATTTTTTTGTTGTTTATGACAAATTTTCCAAGATTTGTTTCAGCGTTTTTTCTTCCCTTAAAAGGATTCCTACTTATATCTAATGTATTTTTGTTCTTGTGTTCTCATCACTCATGAATGGTTATAATTCTTTGTGAATGCATGTTTAATAGTTAAGTTAAAATCACAATTGATGAATGCTAAAGTGAATGTGAAATAAATTTTTAGGGAACATTGATTCACCCCCACCAGTGGTTTTCCTTACCAAACTTTACTTTGTCTTGATAGGTATCTCACACTTCCTCCCTAAGGGCATCCAAGAAGGCCATGGGTTCCACTAACTCAAAACAATATTCAAAGAGAAAGATTATGGAGGAAGAGAACACTAAAGATTCCCATCACGAGAGGCTCTATATGAAGTCTAAGATCATTGAAGATCCCATTGATCACCTTGAATAAGTTAAAATTTATCCTTCACAGTCTCTTGTCCACCAGATACATCCAAGTGTATCTTCCTTAGCAGTAGATTCATCCCATTGTGAGAAAGTTGTGACCCCCCTATCAAGCACCTGAAAGTTCCCCTTGCCTGATATTATGTTTACTTAATAATATTCTTTCTTATGGATTCAGGATATTCTTGGGAGAGAGTCAAGGATGGTGAAACAAGCCATAAAACCTAATTTCAATTATATCTTAAAATTCATAAAAATCAAGCAGGGTAAGAAAACTCCAGTAACCTCTTGTTTCTTCAGTGGGGCCTCTGGAACCCATTATTTGGAGGTTTTATGGCCTAATATTGTAAAAAATGTAAAAGGGATGAATCAAGATGACTATGAGTTAACCTAAATCTCCTTAGGACTAGCCACACACCAAGTTGATGAACATTATTTTAAGGATTATATAACCTGTTTACTTCTTAGGAATGAGGAGTGCAAATAAACAATGGAGCGATTGGAGGAGTATGTGAGAACTCTTATTGCATATATGTAATCCTTCTTGTAACCCAATATAGTGCCACCTCCTCCTACAAAGGGCATCTCTCCCATCATTTTTGTCGACCCTTAGATGATCAAGAGAGCACAATGATACGCAATGTAGGGGAGAGTTGATGAGAAGTGGGTTGAAAGGATTCTTGAGAAAGGAAAGGCACTATTACTCGAAGTTTTCTCGCTGTTTGAATTTACCCATGCCACTACTACAAAAGTGAAAGTGACCAAGGAGGAGATTGAGAAAGAAAAAAAATAAGATAATGTATTTATATTTGTATTTGAAATGAGAACTCTTTATTCTCACTCCTTAGTGAGAAAAAAAGTATTTTCCTCCATCTCTGACAACTTATCTCCAATATGGTCTCGCATGATGAGTGTAGGTGTGACATGATAAAGAATGTTATCTCTGAGCTTGATTTTTGTGGAGAACATGTATCCTAGATCTTGGAAGGTGTTAGCAATAGTTAACAAAAGCTCAATTCACCTCCATTAAATGAACATTCGTCTATGGAAAAGATCCTTAAGTCCTTCAAAGATTTGGTCAAGAAAGAGGCATGATATCCCTTCTCATTCAATGAAGATAATTTAGAATATTTAGTGGATATTAGCCAATCTCTAATATTGCAAGAGATCTTCAAGTTTGGCTCAACCAATCCACAACCCTTAACAATATTCCTGAAACTTAGATCAATGCTTTGAGTTTTATTTTTATTCCACAGACATATAAGGTGGCACCTGTGGTGGGGCATTTTAGTGAAGAGTTCAAAGCTGAGGAAATTATTCCATGAGTATTCCCTCATTGTTCTCTAGTAGGCATCTCTTCATTGATAGAGGCTTTATCTTCATCAGATTGATCAACCCTCATCTCTCTCCTCTTTCATCTCTCTACATATTCAAATTCTTGATTAAGAATGTACATTTTCACTATTTTGTCTTATTCACTTAAGTGACCTTAAATTAGGCATTGTAAGAGTTATTTTTCATTAATAAGAAAAAAGACCCAATTTTATCCTCTTGTAATATGAAAGGTCACAAGTGATGAGAAAGGTGAAAAGTCATGTGGGGGTAGAGGAAGATCCATTCTTGTAACCTATAAATTGGAATGGCTTCTCCATTACAAATAATTGTCAATTGTGTGTTGATAATGAATAGATTTTCCTCTACTAGATAAAAGAAAAATATTATTTTATTTTATTCCCTCTTTTCTATATTTCCTCTACTTCTTGCATACTCAACTTTGTAAGAATGGTGATCTTGAAAAACCAAGAAAGGAATTTGTACCTTTGATGAATGAATCAATATAACTTTGTGTCTTTGGTTTATTAGTTTCATTATAAGCTTCTCCTTTATTTTATTTCCCTTGTTCTGATTGATAAAAAAATCCTCCCTCAACTTGCATATCGGATCGATCCTACCCTACGCAACACATCATATATCTTTACATTAAATCTAGACACCCTTGGCTCCAATATCCTTTAGTGTCTCAAATACTCTTGGTTAACTTAGCAATAATCAAATGAAGAGTTAGTGCCTACAGCAACCTTGTGGGTACATTGACTTCGCTTCCTCTATCAACATTGGCGGCAAAAAAATGCCAATCAATATTTAAAAACCTTAGTGGTTTTGTAACGCCGCTAAAAAGACGACGCCACGCTCACGACGCTGACAACGCGCCACAACCATGCAACCCGAAAATGCGACAAACTTTTTTATTTATTTATTTGCAAATTATTTTACTTCGAGTTGTTTCCACACGGCTCGATGAGTCTAGCTTATACGAGTATCGCCAATCAAGGTCATAACAGTCATACCACTCCTAGCGAGCTGGTCAAATAAATTCGGTGCGCTTTATTGGAGACCAAGCTATTCCACACAACTCGGCGAGTTATAATTACATTGAACGAGTTCGCATACAGGCTTGAAAACCACCACAGTCACGATGATGTTTCAAGGTTAAGGATATTTAAATTCATCTCGTTCGATGTTTCACTAAAGTTGAAATGGGTCGTCCTTCGAGTTGAAAGTCTGAGGGTTGAAATATCGAATAACGACATCTCCGGATGTTAATCCTTAGGGTAAGGTATAATTTGTTATGAAATGAATACACTCTCTACTCGATTTTTATTTTTGGTTTAATATCCATTTATATTACATATATCACGATTTAATACTTATAATATATATATGTATAATAATTATACATTAAGATGTTTACTTGGCCCTAATTTGCTTTATTTACAATGCATGACTTTATGTATTAGATATACAAATCACTATGTTTACATTTAGTATAATATTATATGAAAATATGCTATGTGTCATACTACTACTATACTATGTAGTATATAATACTTAAGTAATCCTAAGTAGATATCCGGATAAACATATAACAAAAGAGGAAACCAAGAGACAAGAGTCCTTGGCGAGTCTAGCATTTCAAACTTGAGTTTAAATGTTGTGGTTGGGGCGGTCGATAGCTCACCAACACCTAACAAACCCATTTACTGCTCCCTCCTTATGCTTGCACGCCACACGGAAAACACTGAGCCACCTGTTTGATATACTTTCAATTACTACACTCAGATTTTGCAAAATGCAATCCTCACACAGCCGACCTGTTGCGTTGGGTGCTGTGCTGGCCCCATGGATTCAATACGGTGGTTGAGGATGGAGTTACAGTGAGTGAGACAGGCGACGCAACAACCAAGTCTCCCTTCTCTTTTCTGAGCGCTAAAACAAGCAGGCTGCCAACTATGTTGTTATCTGTTCAGTATCGAATGCAACTTCCAATCGATTGCGGGAAGAGAAGAAGGTGAAGGCGACCTGAACCAGTGTTTCACCACGGTTTCTACTACTGCAAAACATGCTCAGTCACGGTTTAGGTGAGGATCTCACAGAGATGGATCCATTTCATATCAGAATATTCATGAAGTCCAATGGGTTTTGCATTTGCGTGAGCATTTCGGAGTGTACGTTGTTACAGCCTAACAACACGATGAAAACAGAGAAGTTATTTGATTGATACGATGCAAGGGATAGAGGAGGCGACTTGAGATAGTATAAGACTTTTTGCAAGAAAACATTTGTCACAATTTAGGCTTAAGACCTGCCATTGCAGCTGGGGAGTCTCTTTATTTGGATTGGCAACTCTGTTGGACCTGCAGGACGTGTTTGACGAAAACAAGAAATCTCGTTTCCATAAAAATCTCTTCTGTAACTGATTTCTACTTAGCGACCTCAAAACTCACTTTTTCAAGCATTGCAACAATTTAGATATTCTATGTGACAGTCAGTGCTTTGTGTATCAAGTTGTCTATCAGGCATATCTACTGAAACGTATCATCATTTTTTTTTATATTAGCAGTTATTCTCTTAGACACGATCTAAGGGTGATTGACTGGTCTTGATTTTGAGACTAACTTTACATTTGTTTGGGCAGTTGCGAGGCCTGCCATGCAGCTTGATATTTGTGAAGCTAAGACCACTCGCAGTGTCCTAATCTGTAAAAAAAAAAACGTTTAAAAATATGGTACCAAAAGGAAATTTTGTAGGAATCATTTTTTTTTTCTCTTCAATAGAAGATGGAAAATTTTGAAACTATAATGGTAAAAAGAGTAAGTTAACATGTATTGATGTAGGATGGAAAAGTAATTAAATTTTCAAGGGGAAAATGAAAATCAAAAATAAAATATTGTACATAAAAGAAGCATGAATAAAATATTTGTTATGTATGCAACCAATCATTTATAAACTACTTTTATCTATTTTACAAGGATAAAGATTGCACCAATATTCCCACTTTTCATTATATATCCTTCAAGTAATTAAGACAAAATTTAATATGTATTTTTGTAAAATTTCCCAACACCCTTCAAGAGGGTTCCAAAATTACTTCCATTAAGTTTTAAAGCAAGAACTACTAACATGTAAACAAGATTAACATACTCATGAGAGGTTCCAAGTCAAGTAAGAAGGAGAATAGATAGATTGTCATCCTTTCAACTTTTGATTCGATTTATATTACATGCTTATTATTTGAATTAAAAAAAAAAAAAAAAAAAAAAAAAACAACTTTCATTCAACATTTGTTACAACACTTTCTATTTCATGTGGAAATAAATTTGCAATAATGTAAGCTAAAATACAAAGTAATATTACATTCTTCCTCCACTCAAGGTGGTAAATACATGGTGGTTTTACATTGTCAACAACAAGGTTCCAAAGCTCCAAGGTGTTCTTCATCCATGCTCCAAGTTCCAAGTATTTCAAATCACAACCAAGATAGGGGGAGAGGCAACACTCTCCTCCCAACCAAAACTCAATGGAGAAGAGAAGCAATCTCCTCCATTGACCCCCGAGCCCCAAACACAACACAATGAAGGGTGGTCTCCAACTCAAGGCAACAATACTTGCTTCCACAATACAATTTTCTTCACAACATTCAAGGTTAAAAAGAAGAACAAAAAGGAAACACAAACAACACAATACTTTTCACAACAAGGCTTTCATCCAAGCCAACAAGAGAAGGAACTATGGGAAAGTTTTCCTTATGCCTCCCAATTGAGATGAGATGCCCATCCAAACCCTCCACAATAAAACTCAAGCCCCTATGACTCTTATGCCTCCCTCAAGTACCCCTTTTTCCTCCCATACTCTTATGCCTCCCTCCTCTTATGGCTCCCTCAAGGACAAGGTAAGAATGTGAACATTCTTACCCAAGATGGACATCCCTCTCAAACTCCCTCCACAATAACCTATTCTACTCTTATGCCTCCCTCATGAGTTTTCCCATAGCCCTCTCCTACACTACACATTAAGCATTCTATCTATTTTTCACAATACACAAAAGTAAACATACATTATTCACAAATTTAGCATAGAAGCAACAACAATATGAAAGCAAAAAGAGAGAAGGTTTCCTACCTCTCCATTGGAGAAGCCTAAACCAAAAAGCTTTGTCCAAGCTCCCTCCAAAACAATCCAAACATGCAAGTCCAAGCTCCTTCTTTTCTCTTTCTCCCAATTCTTTCCTCTCCCCAAAAGAAATAAAAGAAAAGAACTCCTCAACAAAAACCTCCAACCCCCACAACAAGAGAGGAAGTTTCTATAAATAGACAAAAAAGAAAGAGTGAGGGTGATGTGGCTCCTTGTAGGATGCCACATCACACATCCTCAAGACCACCCCCCTTAGTCAACTCAAATCTCAAAACAGCATAAATGGGTGGTTGGGTTGAATGACATATCTTTTCCACATCCATCCCTTCCCATGTGTCCTAAGGCACAATTAAATGCAAAAGGAAGACAAGTGCACTCCAAAGTCACATTTCCCATCCCAAAACAATAAATAATCCCCTTTTTGGATTCCCAACCCATAGATATGGTTGGTAAGGGGTTTTGGGAAGTGTGGGACAAGTTCAACTTGTCCCACAAGTCCCCCAAAATTGCCCCTAAATCTCAAATTCGAGATTCAAAGGATTTGGAGTGGTCAACACTCAAAACCAAGCATTCAATACATGACGGAAACACAAGGCTCAAGGAGCCAACCATCAAAATTAATTACATCCACTAGACTTCCCTCCAAAACTTAAAATTTAAAACAAGGTGTTAAATTAATTCTAAACATACTTAGCAAAAGAAATTTTAAAAAGATATCACAAATAAAATCACCTACTAAAGTAAGTAAAAACAAGTAAATAAAATTCTTACCCCCTTGGTCACATTAGAAAATTTCCCCCTCATGGAAATTTTTCTTAACACATAAAAGAACAAAGGTAACACAATACAATTCACAAGTTGCCTTGACGACCAAATGTTGTAACCACCCGAAATCTTGTTGTGTGTGGTTCACAATCCCCCCTCATGGTTGTGATCATGTTGTGTTTCCTGCAAAATACAAAATACCTCCTTCGGCCTTGCGGCCATGTCAAAATATCCAAAATAACCATATGCATGAAATTTATTAACATCTATACGTAATTCAATCAATCATTATTTCTAGGTCTAAATCACAACTTAATTATGCATTTCATCATTATCCAAAATTATAGTAATGTAAATTCAACAACTACATTCTACTTATCATGGCGAAGAAATCCAATGTTAGAACACATGCAATATATCCTATATAAAAATAATATCGGTATCCAATAGTCTGTCCATGAGTCAGTGTAGATCATACTGAAAACAAAATCCAATCATAACCCAAATGCATCTAGTCACAAAACATCATGCTAATCAACGTAAGTATAAGTCATGTCCATATCCAAAAGTCTGCATAACTCAAAATGATCACCAACTAGGTGTCGTAGGGAAGTGGGCATTACATCCCCCTCCCCTTAGACTAGACTTCCTCCTGGAAGTCACTGAAATAAGTGTGGAAACTGAGCTCGCAATGATGTAGCATCCTCCCAAGTAGCAGCAGTCTCATCGTACCTGTCCCATTGGACCCGAACCTGATCAATCTCTCTGCCGCGAAGGCCCAGGGTCCTGCGATCTAAAATGCGCACAGGATCTACCATCACCTGCCCCTGATCCTGCACCTGCAATGCAGTCCAGTCTAGCACATGAGAAGGATCAGAAACATATCTCCTAAGCACGGAAACATGAAAAACATCATGGACGCGCGATAAGCTAGGTGGCAATGCTAGACGATAGGCGAAGGGACCGAGGCGCTCCAAGATCTCAAAGGGACCCACAAATCTAGGAGCAAGCTTAGAACCTTTTCCATAACGGATAGGGCTCTTATGCGGTCTGACATGAAGAAACACCTTCGTGCCTACCTCAAAACTGCGATCTGTCCTATGCTGGTCTGCATACTTCTTCTGTCTATCCTGCGCCTCCTGCAATCTCTGTCGGATCAAAGTAACCTGCTGCTCCATGTCCTGTAATAATGCTGGCCCAAGAGAAGCCCTGTCCTCAATCCTATCCCAGCTAAGAGGTGTCCTGCACTCTCTACCATATAAAGCCTGAAAAGGAGCCATGCCTATAGAACTCTGAAAACTATTATTGTAGGCAAACTCCACCAAATACAGATACTCCTCCCATCTCGACTGATGATCCATCACGTACATCCTGAGCATATCCTCCAAAATCTGATTCACCCTCTCTGTCTGTCCATCGGTCTCCGGGTGATAAGCTGTGCTGAAATTAATCCTCGTCCCGAGGGCATACTGCATGGTGGTCCAGAAATGGGAGGTGTACAAAGGGTCGCGGTCGCAAATGATCTTCCGCGGAATCCCATGTAGTCTGACAATCTCATCAAGATATACTCGTGCTACTGCACTGGCCGTGTAGGTAGTCTTCACTGGGGAAAAATGAGCTACCTTCATCAATTTATCCACTGTGACCATGATGGCGTCGTGGTGGTATCTCGACGTCGGCAACCCAACAATGAAATCCATAGAAATGGTGTCCCACTTCCACTCTGGTATGGCGTGAGGGTAGAGGAGGCCAGCTGGATGTTGGTGTTCGGCCTTTACCCTCTGGCACTCTAAACAGCGGGATACAAATGAAGCTATGTCTCTCCGAAGTCCTCTCCAGAAGTACAACTGTCTCAGGGTGGCGTGCATCTTCTTCACCCCGGGATGGGCTGAGTAAGGTGCACGATGGGCCTCTGTCAAAATATCATGTCTCAAGCCTCCATCTCTAGGAACATAAATCTGGCCTCTGTGTCTGAGAAGACCATCTGCCTCTAATGAAAATCCATCAAATCTCCCCTCAAGGGGTCTCTGAGACTCAATCTCTGCTCTGGCTGCAAGGTAGAAACTATCCTGAGGAAGCTGCTGCAAGATCCTACTCCGCAAATTTGTGCCCACTGAGGTGGCCATAGCCACATGTCTTCGCCTACTCAAGGCATCTGCAACCACATTCTCCTTTCCCTTCACATGCTCTATCTCCATGTCATACTCACAGAGTAACTCCATCCAACGCCGCTGACGAGCGTTGAGATTGGGCTGCGTGAAGAGGTGGTGAAGACTCAAGTGATCTGTCCTGAGTGTAAATCTCCGGCCAAGAAGGAAATGTCTCCACCGCACTAAGGCATGTACTACTGCTGCAAGCTCAAGGTCATGGGTTGGATAATTGAGCTCATAATCTTTGAGTTTGCGGGACTCAAAGGCAACTACTCTACCCTCCTGCATTAACACTCCTCCAAGTCCTGCCAAGGAAGCATCTGTGCATACGAAAAACTCTCCATGAGGATCTGGCACTGCAAGGATAGGTGCTCTCGTAAGGCATTCCTTCAGTGTACTGAAGGCCTGCTCACATCTATCTGACCATAAAAACTTCTTCCCTTTCCACTGAAGAGAAGTGATGGGGTGCGCAATCCGGGAAAAATCCTGAACAAACCTCCTGTAGTATCCTGCTAGACCCATGAAACTATGCACCTCGGTCACACTAGTGGGTGTTGGCCAATCCATGATGGCTCGAATCTTGGAAGGATCGACTGCAATACCTTCCCCAAAAATAATGTGACCCAAATACTGCACCTCTATCTGAAAGAACGCACACTTCTCCAAGTTCCCGTAAAGGCGCTGCTCGCGAAGACACTGAAGAACCTGGCGAAGGTGCTCCTCGTGCTCCTCACGTGTGCGTGAGTAAATCAGAATGTCATCAAGGAAGATAAGCACGAAGCGATCAAGGAAGGTCCTGAATACCCCATTCATCAAACTCATAAACACTGCGGGGGCATTCATCAAACCGAAAGGTACCACTGTGAACTCGTAGTGGCCATATCTCGTGTGCGGAACGCTGTCTTGTGAATATCTGTCTCCGCAATCCTGAGCTGATGGTATCCTGACTTAAGATCTATCTTAGAGAAAACTGTAGCCCCCTTCATCTGATCAAATAAATCATCAATGCGTGGAAGGGGGTAACGATTCTTGATCGTTACTTTATTCAGCTGACGATAGTCAATACACAACCGAAGAGATCCATCCTTCTTCTTCACGAAGATAACTGGTGCACCCCAAGGGGATACACTAGGACGGATTAGTCCTTTCTCCAGAAGGTCCTCAAGCTGCAACTTGAGCTCACATAACTCAGGAGTAGTCATCCGATAGGGTGCTCGTGAGATAGGCTCTGCGCCTGGAACTAGATCTATATGGAAATCGATCTCACGTGGGGGAGGTAATCCTGGTAGCTCCCCTGGGAACACATCGGCAAACTCTGACAAGATAGGATGATCATCGAGGGAAGGTCCTCTCGACTCATCCTCTGATCTGTCACTAACCGCAATAGAAAACATCTGACAACCCTGTCGCGCACACCGCTTAAGCTGCATATCGGAGATGGTGCGAATGGATACAGCCCTCCTAACTCCTGATATCACTGACTCTACTCCACGATCATCTATGCAAGCAATAGTCTTATGGTAACAATCCACTCTACCTCTGTGAGCGGACAACCAATCCATGCCTAAAATAATGCCATAAGACCCTAATGGAAGGATCCGAAGATCAGAAGTAGTGGTGAAGGGTCCCAAATTCACTACACACTCCTTAACTAAGGAGTCTACAGAAATTTTGGCTCGAGAAGCCATTTCAACGTCCCAACTACGGCCCTGCCTAACTGCCACCAGCCTACAACGCTCTACTAAGGATGGTGCAATAAAAGAGTCAGAAGAACCAGAATCAAATAATATAGAGGTGGAAATACCACCAACACTACCTGTCACCTCAATCACAGTACTCTGATGCTCAGCCTGGCGGTTCTCGACCGCTGCGTAGATCTGATGACTCCATGCCATATCTCCAACAGTAGGCTCTGAACTCTGTGCCTTACCCTTGGTAGGGTTCTGTGGGCAACCTCTCCAAAGATGTCCAACAACACCGCAACCATAACAGCTGCCTGGTCCTCTCCAGTGGGAAGCAGCTCCAGCTGGTACTCTAGATGACTGAGATACAGATCCTGATGATCCGGCTATGGACTGCTGAGGTCTCTGCTGACGAGCTCCTACTGACTGAGCTCTCGGTGCACCCTGTGTCCTGATGGGACCCCTAGGAGGAGGCCCCATACTACGTCCTCTTTGTGCATCAAATCTCTGAGGAGGTCGGTAAGGTGGGCGGGTCTGCTGCTGCTGTGGTGGCCTAAATGAAGCTTTCCCTGAACTCTGTCCACCCCGTGGAGGAGGAACTGACCCCTTTGACCTACTATCCTGCATCTGCTGGATACGGCTCCGAACTCTGTCTCTAGCCTGATGTGTCTTCCCCCGTGTCTCCTCTGCAATATAGGCCTTCTCCACGGCCTCTGCTAATGTCTGTGGGCAATGAATGCGCACTGCGCCACCTAGTTCCAAGTTCAGGCCCTAGATGAACCTGTGAATCCATACCTGCTCATCCTGCATATAGTCGACGTACTGGAGTAGGTCCAAAAATTGACTCTCATACTCAGCTACTGTCATCGATGCCTGACGGAGGTCATGAAACTCGTCTATACGCTGCTGAATAAATCTCCTGGGTAAATACCTGCTCCTAAAACGCTCCTCAAATAGCTCCCAGGTAATCATCTTCGAGTCAACATGGAGATTCTGCTCCTCGGTCCTCCACCAGACTCCTGCTCCATCCTTCAGAAAATGGATCGCAACACGAGCTTTCGTGTTGCTACTACAAGGACAGAGCTTGAAGCATCCGCTCAAGCTCACCAACTAGGCCTCTGCCTGAAAACCGCCTGTATCACCTGAATAGTGAGATGGTCATAGCTTCAGGATCTCCCTAATATAGTTTGGAGTTGACGTATGACGAATCCTAGATCTCTCTGTATGCTCCTCCCTCTGTCTAGGGCTCTGGGACCTGTCCCTATGTCCTGAGATCCTGTCCCCATGTCCTCTCTGTGGTGACTCTGCCCTAGCTAACTCTGCATAGAATTTCTCTGCCCTGTGCTCCTCGTTGTGTCGAGGGGATGCCTGAGCATCTACTGATGGCTCCAAACTATGTCTAGTAAGTCATCCTCCCAAGGGCTCTCCGCGTATAGCAGCATTGACATCTTGGAGTGTCTGCAAAATCTGAGGCAGAAGGGCTGCTACGGCCTGCTCTGGCGGTGGTATGTCTAGATCTATGTGAAGAGACCCCTTGCCCAATCCGCGCCTCCTACACAGATCAAGGCGAGAGTTAGTTCATCATTCTAGATCTTGTGCTAGTTTTCAAAATTTGCTGTTTACTATAATTATCAACATTATGGTTTTATATTTTAAAAGAATAATGTTCTGCACTAAGTTAAGTGTTCATGTTTCACGTTTTCTGCGTGTGCCCAAGGGTTCCAGCTTCGAACCCCTAGCTCTGATACCAAAGTGTAACGCCGCTAAAAAGACGACGCCACGCTCACGACGCTGACGACGCGCCACAACCATGCAACCCGAAAATGCGACAAACCTTTTTTTTTTATTTGCAAATTATTTTACTTCGAGTTGTTTCCACACGGCTCGATGAGTCTAGCTTATACGAGTATCACCAATCAAGGTCATAACAGTCATACCACTCCTAGCGAGCTGGTCAAATAAATTCGGTGCGCTTTATTGGAGACCAAGCTATTCCACACAACTCGGCGAGTTATAATTACATTGGGCGAGTTCTCATACAGGCTTGAAAACCACCACAGTCACGATGATGTTTCAAGGTTAAGGATATTTAAATTCATCTCGTTCGACGTTTCACTAAAGTTGAAATGGGTCGTCCTTCGAGTTGAAAGTCTGAGGGCTGAAATATCGAATAACGGCATCTCCGGATGTTAATCCTTAGGGTAAGGTATAATTTGTTATGAAATGAATACACTCTCTACTCGATTTTTATTTTTGGTTTAATATTCATTTATATTACATATATCATGATTTAATACATTATAATATATATATATATATATATATATATATATATGTATAATAATTATACATTAAGATGTTTACTTGGCCCTAATTTGCTTTATTTACAATGCATGACTTTATGTATTAGATATACAAATCACCATATTTATGTATTAGATATACATCACTATGTTTACATTTAGTATAATATTATATGAAAATATGCTATGTTTCATACTACTATATACTATGTAGTATATAATACTTAAGTAATCCTAAGAAGATATCCGGATAAACATATAACAAAAGAGGAAACCAAGAGACAAGAGTCATTGGCGAGTCTAGCATTTCAAACTTGAGTTTAAATGTTGTGGTTGGGGCAGTCGATAGCTCACCAACACCTAACAAACCCATTTACTGCTCCCTCCTTATGCGTGCACGCCACACGGAAAACACTGAGCCGCCTGTTTGATATACTTTCAATTACTACACTCAGATTTTGCAAAATGCAATCCTCACACAGCCGACCTGTTGCATTGGGTGCTGTGCTGGCCCCATGGGTTCAATACGGTGGTTGAGGATGGAGTTACAGCGAGTGGGACAGGCGACGCAACAACCAAGTCTCCCTTCTCTTTTCTGAGCGCTAAAACAAGCAGGCCGCCAACTATGTTGTTATCTGTTCAGTATCGAATGCAACTTCCAATCAATTGCGGGCAAAGAAGAAGGTGAAGGCGACCTGAACCAGTGTTTCACCACGGTTTCTACTACTGCAAAACATGCTCAGTCACGGTTTAGGTGAGGATCTCACAGAGATGGATCCGTTTCATATCAGAATATTCATGAAGTCCAATGGGTTTTGCATTTGCGTGAGCATTTCGGAGTGTACGTTGTTACAAGCCTAACAACACGATGAAAATATCAATAGAAGTTAAAATCTTTGATTGATACGATGCTAAGGGACATAGGAGGCGACTTGAAACAATATAATCTATTTTTGCAAGAAAACATTTTGTCACGATTTAGGCTTAAGACCTGCCATTGCAGCTGCGGAGTCCCTTTATTTGGATTGGGCAACTCTGTTGGACCTGGAGGACGTGTTTGACGAAAACAAGGAATCTCGTTTCCATAAAAATCTCTTCTGTAACTGATTTCTACTTAGCGACCACAAAACTCGCTTTTGCAAGCATTGCAACAATTTAGATATTCTCTGTGACAGTCAGTGCTTTGTGTATCAAGTTGTCTATCAGGCATATCTACTGAAACGTATCATCATTTTTTTTATATTAGCAGTTATTCTCTTAGACACGATTTAAGGGTGATTGACTGGTCTTGATTTTGAGACTAACTTTACATTTGTTTGGGCAGTTGCGAGGCCTGCCATGCAGCTTGATATTTGTGAAGCTAAGACCACTCGCAGTGTCCTAATCTGTAAAAAAAAAAACGTTTAACATATTTGTAGGCATTGCAACAATTTAAATATTTCTGTTTTTTGGACAGGCAGTGTTTTGTGTATCAAGTTGTCTATCAGGGATATCTACTGAAACGATCATCATTTTTTTTATAATTTATTCTCTTAGACACTTTAAGGGTGATTGACTGGTAAGCACTAACTTCTACATTTGTAAGTTAGGCCTGCCATGCATATGTATTTGTGATGCTAAGACCACTCGCATGTTTTAATCTGCAAAAGTTTAAAAATGATAGCAAAAGGAAATTTTTTGTTAAGAATCATTTTTATTTTTTTTTCTTCAGTAGAAGAAAAGTTTTGAAAATAATGGTATAAAAGAGTAAGTTAACATGTAATTGATGTAGGATGGATCAAGTTTATATAAATAAATTCATTAGCTTTGGCAAAATTACTTAGATATCAAAATTGAAAGTATTAGTACATAAAAGAAGCATGAATAAAATATTTGTTATGTATGCAACCAATCATTTATAAACTACTTTTATCTATTTTAATAAGGATAAATGATTGCACCAATATTCTCACTTTTCATTATATATCCTTCAAGTAATTAAGATGAAAATTTAATATGTATTTTTGTAAAATTTCCCAACACCCCTTCAAGAGGGTTCCAAAATTACTTCCATTAAGTTTTAAAGCAAGAACTACTAACATGTAAACAAGATTAACATACTCATGAGAGGTTCCAAGTCAAGTAAGAAGGAGAATAGATAGATTGTCATCCTTTCAACTTTTGATTCAACATTTATATTACATGCTTATTATTTAAATTAAAAAAAAAAAAAAACAACTTTCATTCAACATTTGTTACAACACTTTCTATTTCATGTGGAAATAAATTTGCAATAATGTAAGCTAAAATACAAAAGTAATATTACATTCTTCCTCCACTCAAGGTGGTAAATACATGGTGGTTTTACATTGTCAACAACAAGGTTCCAAAGCTCCAAGGTGTTCTTCATCCATGCTCCAAGTTCCAAGTATTTCAAATCACAACCAAGATAGGGGGAGAGGCAACACTCTCCTCCCAACCAAAACTCAATGGAGAAGAGAAGCAATCTCCTCCATTGACCCCCGAGCCCCAAACACAACACAATGAAGGGTGGTCTCCAACTCAAGGCAACAATACTTGCTTCCACAATACAATTTTCTTCACAACATTCAAGGTTAAAAAGAAGAACAAAAAGGAAACACAAATAGCAACACAATACTTTTCACAACAAGGCTTTCATCCAAGCCAACAAGAGAAGGAACTATGGGAAAGTTTTCCTTATGCCTCCCAATTGAGATGAGATGCCCATCCAAACCCTCCACAATAAAACTCAAGCCCCTATGACTCTTATGCCTCCCTCAAGTACCCCTTTTTCCTCCCATACTCTTATGCCTCCCTCCTCTTATGGCTCCCTCAAGGACAAGGTAAGAATGTGAACATTCTCTCACCCAAATATTCTTACCCAAGATGGACATCCCTCTCAAACTCCCTCCACAATAACCTATTCTACTCTTATGCCTCCCTCATGAGTTTTCCCATAGACCTCTCCTACACTACACATTAAGCATTCTATCCATTTTTTCACAATACACCAAAGTAAACATGCATTTTTCACAATTTTAGCATAGAAGCAACAATAATATGAAAGCAAAACAAAGGGAGAGGGTTTCCTACATCTCCATTGGAGAAGCCTAAACCAAGAAATTTTGTCCAAGCTCCCTCCCAAAACAATCCAAGCATGCAAGTCCAAGCACCTCTCTTTTTCTCTTTCTCCCAATTCTTTTCTCTCCCAAAAATAAATAAAAGAAAATAACTCTTCAACAAAACAAAAACAAAACTCCAACCCCCTCAACAAGAGAGGAATTTTCCATAAATAGACAAGAGGAAAGAGTGAGGGTGATGTGGCTCCTTGTAGGATGCCACATCACACATCCTCAAGACCACCTCCCCCTTAGTCAACTCAAATCCCAAAACACCATAAATAGGTGGTTGGGTTGAATGACATCTCTTAATCCAAATCCATCCCTTCCCCATGTGTCCTAAGGCACAATTAAATGCAAAAGGAAGACAAGTGCACTCCAAAGTCACATTTCCCATCCCAAAACAATAAATAATCCCCTTTTTGGATTCCCAACCCATAGATATGGTTGGTATGGTTGGTAAGGGGTTTTTGGATAATCTCTAATCAAATCAACCAACATCCAAAAGAAATTGCACCCCGTTAAATTCTATATAGTAGGCCTTGGTTGAGGGGGATGGATAAGATTTGATCAAATCAACCAAAATATTTAAGAACTTACACCCCACTAAATTGTATTACTTATATTTCACGCGTTCGTAGAGGCCTTTAATGCCTAGCTCGAAGGAGATGACTTTTAGGGTTTATTTCATGTTATTTGTTTTTTGTAGGGTTTACATGTAATTAGGGTTTTCATACAATTTTAACATCATTTACAACCTCCTCCAAATTGTCGATCCCACTTACAATTTTCCACTGCGAGGGGTTGTGCTCCAATTTGGAATACACCTTTCAGTGTAATTAACTACGCTGAAAGGTATATTCCAAATGGGATTGAAGGGGTTGACTCTTACATGCACTAAAGAAAAAAACAAGTAGGATTAATTTGGTTGTTGACACATGACTTTATCGTTACCGCACACATGGCATATTGTTATTAGAAAATCATTTGTTTTATAGAATGGTCATCTTTCCCTATATCTACACTTTGATTTCTTTGTCATCGATTTCTATTTTCTATGACTTGGAATCCACATTGATCGTCAATTTCAAGTTGGGATTCATTTCATGCATATCATGAATGTATATTCATTATCCCATGATAGTCCCCTATTAACATGATTTTGCACTCCCTTGATTCTTCATTTGTGTATTTCATCATCTCAAGGTATTAATTACGGTATCACTAAGGGTTTGAAGGTAAAAAATGAGTTGGATTCTTCAAAATATCCAACAATTTTGTAAATTTCTATCATATGCTCGAAATGCTCGATTAAAATATTGTCATTTTGGACCTGGTAGAATAACTACATAAAAGAACTACATTTTGACACGAAAAGCCCACTCGACCTGTTTTCAAGCATGATGCAAAATGCAAATAATTTGATGCCCTTCAAGTTGGGATAAAAAAAATTTTATCTTATTGGATGGTGAATAGGTGTCATCTCGATAGTATACACGAAACTAGAATTAGATCTGGAGTAGAAATAATGGTTTTTTATTTTTTTAATACCTTAAAATTTAATCCCATGAATATTTGACTAAAAGTAACCATGGGATTATGATGGAAATGTTGGTGAATATTTTTACTACTACTTATCAATACTTATCTCTTGCCAATGAGGTCTTGGCTAATTGGTAAAGTCGAGCATTTACTAAGAGGAGGTCAAATGTTCAACCCCCATTGGAAAGTTTTTTGCATGACGAATTGTCTGACCGATGTCCCTAAGCGTTGATAGAGTAGGCTGACCAATGTCCCTAGTATGTGAAAGTTGTATGAAGGTGCTGCTGGAGTAGTCTAACCAACGTCCTTGAGTTTTTTCCAGTTGTACGAAGTCGATATGAAGTGTACACCATCTATATGGAGGTGGTATGAAACATAGGATTCAACAGAATGAAGTCGGTATGAAACTTGCACACTTGGTGGTTGCATCCTCACCAAGGCTAGATTAACTGAGGTTGGTAGAGACTGTGCTAAAATTCTAATATGCAATGATTCCTCCATAAATCCCCAAAAAATCAACACTTATCTCTTACCAAGTGAAACCTATAAACTTGGGTTTCTATGTCTTTGATTTTTAAAAACGCACTTTCAAAAATTTAATTGGTGTAAATATATTTATAAGCATGGTATCATAATATTGAAATTTATCTAACCAACTTTTAATGTTTGAATTCAAGCTTAATATTTTACATTTAAATTAAAATAATCTTGACATATAATTTTGTTGGGATATAATATTTTAATTTTAATATATTATTTTTGTCATGAAAATTTGTGCACGTTCTTTAATAGACACTTGACTACCTATATTTGAAATTTGTAAAACATGATAAACAATCTTTATATGTTAGTAATAATTTACTATTAACTATTGTGGAGTGTGGACACAACCCAAAAACAAAAAAAATGCACTTTGAGGAATTCTAAATTTATTATAATGAAATGTGAATTCCAAATCAAATTTAAGGGAACTAACTTTGACATGCATCAAAGATGAGAATAATTAGGAGTCAATTGTTCATTCACACATGACCCTATCATTATCATACATGTGGTGGATTATTATTGAAGAGTCGTATGTTTTGAAAAAAGGTTGTATTTGTCTCTCCACAACCAATAGGAGTCCAATATGATCAAACTTACCTTTTTCGTCATGTCTTCCACCATTCGCTAGCATTGAAGATCTGCCATGTTGTCCTTGCCATTTTGTGTTTGACACATAGACGTCACACCCTGAATATGGCGAAAGTGGATTATTTTTTGCTACTTATTTAGGTTTTAGTGACATCCCAAACTTCCTACAAAAAGGCCCAAATAAAATTAAAAGAAAAAAAAAAAGCAAGGAACTAAATGTGAATGCATGACACCTTTTCATGACTTATCGTAATTGTAGCTTATAGATGACATGGTCATCCTCGAGAGCCATCGAGACTGTTTCACCGAATGTAACAAATGGATATTCAACCAGATCAAAACACTTCTACCAATAGAATTGCGGGTTGTGGCAACATAAGAACTTTGTAATAGGGTATAGACATCCATCAAAGCATAATAAGAAGTTTTTTAAATAGATATTGCAGTTGTATTACATTGTTCACTCCTCCTGACCACACAAACTTAAATCAACTGAAGATCCATATACATTTCACTACGAATTATAACTCCAACAAACTTAACATTACTATACCATGTGTCATGATGTATTTAACCTATATTTTATTGATAATATTTGAAGTTATCCAATTTGCTGCAACACTTTCAATATTTGTTGAAATTTATTCTTAATAAACAATGCTTTTGTGTTTTGAAGTATTTGTTATTTTCATTTCAATATGTTTATATCTTTTTGTTATATCAATTACATCCCTATGGTATCAAAACACATTAAAATGTAATAACAACAATACCTAAAAATTATAAACCCATTGACAAATAAGGCTTTTTACATTAGCATCTCTTAAGAGATATTTAATAATCAACAAACAATGTTTTAAATAGGACAATAATTTGTATCAATTATTAGTATCTTAATTATTAAATGAAAAGTTATGATTTAATTTTAGTCTAAATATTAGTGTCCACATGAGGCCAACAATGGACAAATGGAACGGATATGTTAAAAGAGAAATAAAGAAAAGAGTTTTTCAAAGTTGATTACAGTCTAGACCTGATAGTTTTTTAATTCTCTAGCACACATTTACTTCATGCATGCATTGATTACAAATAAATTTGCACCATCCACGTGGCTCCATAGGTAGAATGTTGCTTCTGCAAAAGCGTTTTCAATAATAGATTCCTTTTGGTTTTATTGATACCTTTATCCAAAAAGGGTTAACGCATGCCTAATAGCTTCATTGAGGTCGTCTTCATTTCCCAAACATACAAATTCACCGTCTTCATCTCTATATTTTATGGTGTCCAGTAAGAATCAACATTGAGCTTCAATACATTGTAATTTTTACATTTCAGCTCATTAAAATATATAGTGGGATTCATGAGGTTGATTTTCCTCGTCTTGCCTTGATAATTTACCTGCCGAATTCACACATCATATACATTGCAAAATATCAATTATAGTGGTATGCAAGTAGAAAATACACCATTAAATGAGTATCCTAGCTGAATCATTTGAAGGCCCAAAAAAATGGCAATAAAGAGACTATTGGGTAAAACCCTTTCCTTTATGACTACATCATTTCAACAATGCCAACTTACAATTCAATCACTTCAAAGTGAAGAGGCAATCTCTTGGTAATAAAAGATCCCGTGCTTAACCATAAAACACTTATTTCACCTTAACAGCTTAAATCCAATGTATCATACCTAATCAAACTCGTACGGTCGTACCAATCTCATTTCATACTGTGATTTGAATATTCCCACAAATCTGTACATAATAGCTCACATAATAGCCCTATTCCCATAAATCTTTGTATAAAATAGCCCAATTCCAAATCACTAGATTATAAAACATTAATTTCACGTCCTGCTCAGGACAAAGAGTTCGGTATGAGGGAGTTTTAATTTTTACGACAATACTTTCAAGACAGGATTGAATTGTAGTAGTTAAAATGTTGAATACGGTCCACAACATCATTGGGAAATTGCGATACGTCTTGATTAAGTGGGAGCTTCCCGACGCTATACAGCTGGAAATTAGCATATCTGTCTGTTGGCACTTGGCAGGGAAAAAAGGTTTCACTCGCCTCCTGTAAGGCTGTACCTACATTTAATAAATGCAGATAAAGATTTAAAGTATTCGTCTTAAAAGTACAACGGGCAAAAACTTGAGATAGGTACCTACTACCTAGGCTTAGACCGTAGGAAAGCTTATTTATAAGAATACGCTATTTGGTATATATTTGTTTAACACGCAAAAGATTAATTAGAAGCTTCCGGACAGTAGACAGCTGGAAAGCATATCCGGACAGTAGCCAGCTGGAAAGCACTTGATACGAGCTCTATAAAAAAAATACTTTTCACTTATTTTACGAAGGATGATTCCATTTCCCAAAGTGCGTCTCTTCTGATTTTTCTGCTGTGGCTTTTCGAGGTCCGATCTCATTTTTATTGCCTGCCTTGTTTGTTTTTTTTTTTTTCTGTTGTTTGTGGAGGTCTGGTGTGTGCAAAGCATGGCCATGCGTTTGTCTTTCTTCTGTTCTGTCTGTTTGAGTCCTTTGATGAATGTATTGTCGTCTGCTGAGTTTTTTTTCTTGATATTGGATCCTGCGAGTTGGATAGCTCCACAAGAATAGCGGTGGGAACTTAGCGATGGAGCGAAAGTTTCGTTTCAGACCAGACCACGGGTAAGCCCTTCTGTTCCATAGCTTACTCTATGTTATCATTTGTGATATTTTTCGCTGAATACGGAGCAAATATTATGTGATGTGTGTAGGGTTTCATTTGTATATGTTTTAAACAGTAGTAAATATCTAAACCACGGGAAGTCATTCTGGAACATTCTTCTCAGATGTAGACTGAACTTGTCTAATGTAATCATTTGTATATGCGTAGGGTTTCATAATGTAGCAGAGTAAATGTTATTGATATGCGTGTGTATGACAATATGCGTAGGGTTTCATTCTGTTCCATAGCTTTCGATGTCTATGTCCTATTATTTAGTGACATTTTAGCTAATTAACGGAGCATCATATATGTTCGGATTGATGTGTAGGGTTTCAGTTTGTTATATGTTGTGCAGACAGAATAAATGACCAAACTGTAGCGTTTATTAGTCATTCTAGGGTTTTGACATTCTTCTTTTTCAGTTATTAATTTAGAGCTGAACTCTGATCTTTATTTATCAGTAAAATGGCATAACAATTGTATCATGCGTAGGGTTTCAAATAATTGATAGCAGAGTAATATGTTCGCATCTTGATGCATGGGCCCCGTGTGTATGACTAATATGCGTGCTGTGTTATCATTGCTGTTCCATAGCTTTATTCTGATGTTCATTATTTGTGTATTTTAGCTTTAAACGTCCTGCAAATTCTCTAATTTTGTATGTGTAGGAACATGGCAGTTTTACGTATATGTTTAAACAGACATGGAATATGATGTACCACGGATAGTAAGTCATTCTGGTTACATTCATGTTTGTCAATGCAGAGTAGATATTTAGACTGATACTTGTCTACGATCCATTTAATTATTTGTATAGGGTTGATGTTCTGTCGTAGGGTTTCAGTTTTACACTGTAGCAGAGTTTAATGTTATTGGGTATGCGTTTGTATTCTGACATTTATGCGTAGGGCTTTCATTTTCTGTTCCATAATCTTACTCTATGTTATCATTGTGTGTATTTTAGCTAAAATTTTTTCAATTATTATTGAATGTGTAGGGTTTCAACATGTATATCGTCTTAAATCTTGGAGAGTAAATACCAAACCATCGGGAAGTCATTCCTTAGGAACATTCTTCTCATGATTTAGATTGAATCTTGTCTAATGTAATCAATTTGTTCTATGCGTAGGGTTTCATAATGTAGCAGAGTAAATGTGATTGATATGCGTGTGTAATGAACATTATGCGTAATGATTTCATTCTGCACCCAAGGGCTGCGATCTTTTTTCCTGTTAATGTTAGTGACAGTTGTAGTAATCCGACTGGTGGATACTGCATACTGATTGATTCGGACCAATGTACTTTGTTAGTACATAGTACTGTAGTGTATTATTGTGGGACTTAGGGCTCTGAATTTTTTTTTGATCGGTTATTCAGTTATGGAGCTAGACTGCATGATTTTTACATTTAGTCAGTGTCATATCATTATAAGTTATCACTTGATCATTCAAATAATTGATGGTGAAAAATCGTATATTCGCATTTTGTGCAGGGGCCCGGTTGGTTTTACAGATCCTGCCGTGTTAGAATTGTTGCAGTGTAAGGTTTATATCAGGATTTTCAGATATTTTAATACTTTAGGACGTCTTGATTTAATCTATTAATTTTGTATTATGTAGTAGCCAGGGATAAATAGATCATAATAAGTGTGTTTGTTATATCGACATGGAATTACTGTGTTCAGTATAGTTAAGGTTAGGGGTCTTTCGTTAATGTTTGTCAATTAGCAGATGTAGATATTCTATCAATATATTGTCATACGATTCGAAAATTGATTAGTGTGTTATAGAGTTTGAGCGTTAAAATTAATTGGGTTCATGGTTTAACAATTGACACTATAGGGTTCTCAAATTTTGTTTGTAACTTTTATTATGACCATTTATTTAGGGCTTTAATTATTTCTGACTTATTCTTTCCACTCTCCTTCAAAGAGGAGTTCATGTAGCGTATATCTATATCGCAGTTCTTATAATTATGTATATTATTGGTTTATGTACTGCTTTATTTTTAGAAATCTGTGCATCTTTTTTGTTTGGAATTGAGGCCGCTCTGAACTTTAATTGTTTATTTGTTAATTTAATTAAAAAATGTAACAGTAACGAATATGCAGCATTGTTTTGTTAATTCAATCACTAATTTAAAAACACGACTTTTTAATTACTTAAATCCATCTATTTTATTCCTATATCCGTACGGAATAAAGCATATATTTTAATGACTTACGTTTTACTTAAACCTTACTCTATCATCGTAGAATTCAAAATTAGATAACAAATCGATCTATGTCATGTGTTTTTTTTCTTTTGATCATTTCCTATGTAATGTTGTGCATCTTTTTTGTTTGGAATTGATGCAGCTTGAACTTTAATTGTTTATTTGTTACAGGTTTTAATTAAAAAATGTAACAGTAACGAATATGCAGCATTGTTTTGCCTTGTTTCACTGCCTACTGATTTATTGTTAACACGACTTAGTTAATGTACTTAGAGTACATGTAATTTTATGTGGGAAACTGCCTTATGATGATCTATGAGCATATATGTTAATAGATAACTACGTTGCAGTTAAACGCTGTACTCTATGATCGTAGTAATGTTTTAAGGAATGCTTGTTCTTACATTTAGATCTAGGTCATGTATATTTTTTCTACTCTCGATCTAGTTCCTATTGTATGAAAAATTCTGAAGTTTAATGCCCTACATTTGACTGTCGCTATTACGTGTTCTACAATGTTTAGAACTGTGTTGATTTGATAAAATTATTTTCTGTAATGTTTTCTTGTGTTCTATGATTTGAAACTTTGTTAACTATTGTATATGACCATTTTAGCAAAATGAGCACTTAATAAACACCAAGGTATAAATAGTCTGGTATAACTGTACATTATTTGACTGTGTGCTATTTTGGTTTACAGTAATTGCAGGTTGGAAACATTATATTCAGCATTTTTAAGTATTTTAGATTTAGGACTATCAATTTAATTATCTAATAGGGCTTTTGATTGGTGTGGCAAATTCAATTTCGAAAATTATTTGTTGTATAATGTTTATTTTAATGGGTGTGGTAAATTTAAAATAACACGAGTTTATGTTCGAAGCCTTTATTAATGTTGTAGCAAAATTGTTTAACAAAATATTCTGCTTTCTTTCTCCACCTTCAGGGAGGTTCTTATTGTATAAGCCACTGTCTGGTCTACTTATTTTGTTTGAAATGGGGTACTGTATCTTCAATCTTTAGAAGATTGTTGTACAATCTCTTAAATCGTTTGGAAAAATTCATGACACTATTTTTAAGTATTTTTTTCATCCATCTAAATTGAAAGTGTAGTCAAAGATACCTAATTGTTATTTTAAACAAATTTTGATTAGAACTGGTACATTGATGGTTGAAAGAGAATATATATGCCAGGTAGTATTTTCTAAATTGACAGAGAGTATTGCTCTTATGAGTAATATGAATTTTAGTCTGGTATAATATGTTATACTTAATATTTATTAAATGGTACATTGATGGTTGCTGAATAATTGCCAGGTTTTAAAGTTTTTATATTATATTGTATATCTCAAAAAAGCTTTAATTTTTTAATGGTGTTGTAAATTCTATTTCAAAGCTCTTCCTCCTATATCGTCTAACTTTTTATGTACTTTTTATTACGGTGAATGAAAATTTATTTCAAAACCCTTTTACAGTAAAAATGGTTTCCACTTCATCCGTCTAATATATGTATATATACAAGTCCCTTAATTTATTGTTGAACTAGATATTTCAAACTAGTCTCTTCGAAGTTAAGGCAGATTATCTTGTAATTAAGGATATAATATCACAAAGTATATGTTATGTGATACTATAATATTAATGTAATATATTTGATTTTAATGTATATATATATATCTCATTTTCCAAAAATATTGCATTCGAATTTTTTAAAAAAATGATTTTTTTGGGGATGCAGCAAAATTTAATTCGAAACACTAGTAAGAAAAAATTGGAACAAATTAATAATTGATGGTTGCTGAATAATTGCCAGGTTTTAAAGTTTTTATTTATGTTGTAAATCTCAAAAAACCTTTAATTTTTTAATGGTGTGGTAAATTCTATTTCAAAGCTCTTCTTCCGATTCTTCTTACTTTTTATGTACAATTTAATATAATAATAATAATTTTAATTTTTTTATATTTTAAAATAATTTTTTATTTATTAATATAATACTTTTTATTTTATCATATTTTTTTAACCAATTTTTAATATATATTTAAAATTTTTTTTATTTTATTAATTTAAATATTTCATATTTTAAATTTTAATATAATTATATAATATAATTTTATATAAATAATTTATTTTAAAAATTTAAAAATATATGAATTATTTAATAAATAATATATAATATCATATTTCAATTTTTTTTTTATTTTCATGAAATGTATTTTAATATATTATTAAAATATTTTAAATTTAAATTCACTTCAAAATAAAAATTTATATTTTAATATATATATAAAAAATAAATAAAATTTTTAATATTTTAAATTTAAATTTTATTATTAATTATATATTTTAATATTATAAACAATAAAATATATTGTTTTTTTAGCTAAATTATATTTAAATATTAATTTTTTATATAAATATGAATTTTATTTACATTACATTAATAAATTGTTTTATTTTAAATATATTTATATAATATATAATTAAATTAAAAAATATTATGATATATATAATTTATAATATTTTAAAAAAAAAATAACGTTAATGTTTTTTATAAAAAAAATCCAATATTTTAATATATTTGAAATAATTAATATAAAAAACAAATTAATATTTTTATAAAATAATTATATATAAATATATATTAATTAATATATTTTAAAACTTTTTTATTTTAAAAATAATGTAATTAATAAATATTTAAATAATATTCTTATAAAATAAATATTTAAATATAAAAAAATAAATTTTATAGCACAATAAAAAAATTAAATTAATTTCAAATTAATTATAAATTAAATAAAAAATATTAATAATATAATATATTTTTTAAATATTTTAAAATTATTATAATATAATAAAATAATATTTTACATTATTATATTAAATTTTATAAAATATAATAATAAATAAATATTATAAATATCCTTACCAAATTATAAAGTAATATACTTTATGTATTTATATAATTTTATAAATATATTTTATAAATATAATTTATTATATTAATATAATAAATAATAAAATAAAATTTAAAAATTCAATTATAAAAATATTTTTATATGAATGGAGTCTATTTATTATATTATTTTATAAAAATAATATATAAATTTAATTATTAAAATTCACTTTAAAAGTTACTAAATCTTATATGAATTATAAATGAATTATATAAAAAAAATTAATAATACATTAAATATTTTATAATATTTGACATATAATATTATAAAAATATTTTAATACCAATAATTATAAATATAAAAATTTACAATATATAAAAATTAATATATACAAAAATGTAAAAAAACGTAAAATTAACAAGTATAATTATTTAAATTTAAAAATAATATAAATGAATTACATCTTGTATAATTATATTAATATAAACTAATATATTTAGTATACATATATGTCATTTAAAATGGATAAATAGGTATAAAATATGAAACTTACCAAAATAAAACAAAATTTATAAATAAATTATAAAAGGATGAAAAAAATGTATATAAAATAGAGGTTATAAAATTTTAATTAAAAATAAAAAAAAATTAAAAATAATAAGTAAAAAAAGATATATAATTATAAGAAACAATTGGGCTCAAAAAATTAAAATCATTTATTAATATATAAGGAAATTATATAATAATTAAAACATATTAAAAAAATATTAAAATTAATATATTATAAAATTTTATTAATTACTATTAATAATAATTAAAAATGTTGGCCAATAATTTAAATATTTTTGTGAACATTATAATGTTTTATTAATTATTTTATTTAATTTTTATTGAATTATTTAATTAAAAATTTATTTTACAAGTATTAATTATTAAATAATGAATATTATAATTAAAAAAAATATTATTCAAATATAAAAAATTATATTTAATATATCATTATAAATATACCAAGTTACTATTCCCATATTTTGAAATATAAAAATATCATTAAATATTAAACAATAAAAAAAAACAATGTTAAAAAAAAATTTAAAAGATGGTTTCAAAAACTGAAAATTAAATTTAAATTATTTTATATTTTCAATGTTTTAAATAAAAATAATTAAATTGATAAAGTAATGAAATTTTTTTAAGATTATTTCCTTTTTATAAATTGGATTTAAATAAAATTCAAAAACCAAATAAATTTTAAATATATTCAAACTCTGTATTTGAAAAAATATTTTATAAATTCTTTTTGTAATTGAGGAAAAATAACCAATTATAAAAAATTGTATTATAAAATTTAAAAATTTTACATTATTAAATTTTTTTTTTTTTTTCATATTGTTTAAAAATTGTTACCCATAATTATTCATAATTTTCTAAAATAATTAATATTACATGTATCTAAAATTATGAAGTTTATAGCAACATTAGGGAAAATTTATGAAAATAAAAATATCCATTATTTTTATATCAAATTAATAATCATAATATATGGATAATTTTTTAAATTTTTTTTTATTAAAATTGAATGAAATTTTAATAAAAATAAGTCTTATTTGAAAATTTTTTATTTTTTTTGCCCAATTTAAATTTTTAAAATTTAAATTTGGTTTTTGAAAAAATAAAGTTCCTTTAATAAAAATCCATACAACATTCATTCCAATATAAATTTTTACGTTTGATTATTTTTATAATTGCCCCAAATGCCTAAAGGATTTAAATTTGGAAAAATGTGGATTTTAAAATCAACTTTAAGGATGGGGTAACTTTGCCATGGATTTAAATTTAAAATTATAAAAAATGAAAACCTGAACTATAAAATTTAAAAAGAAAGAATATGAATAAAAAAAAAAAATTAAATCTCTTTAAATAAAGTTAATTAATTATTTTTAAAAGAATAAATAAAAATTGTTTTAAAATCCTCAATGGCGTTGATAAAAAAAAAAAGGATAAACATTTATGCTATAAAAAATTGAATTATATTCAAAATTATCTTAGGGGAAACTTAATGATTATTACTGCCCATTAATATCCCCAACTTGGCAAAATTAAACTATGTAAGGACTTTTAGCTCGTTGGAATGGGCCGTATTATAAAAAAATTGTATAAAAATATTTTTCAAATATTTAAATATTAAAATAAAAAATAATAATATTAAAAATAAAAAATTATATTATAATAATTGGGTTGGCATTTATCCTAAGAATTTCATTTGACTTTATTCCCTTCTTATTTCCAATAAATAAAAAAAAAAGACCAAGATATAATTTGGATTTACTAAAACCCTTACAGGTATTAAAAATCCAAATAAATTTTAATAAACTTGAAATTTAGATTTATTTTATTAAATATAATTAATGGTAAAAAAAAATGTGAATTTCAAAAATTATAATTTAAACCATGAATAAGTTTTCTTGCTTCAGCTTGTCCCTTAATATCCATGTCCCAACTATAAAAAAAATTTACCCCAATTAAAAGGATGGGTTTTATTTATTTAAAATTTATAATTCGTTTCATTGCCAGGTTATTAGTAATCCCCCTTACGTATAAATTTTAAAATTATTTAAATTGTTTTTTTTATTTATTAAATATAAGAGTACTATATAGTAAGGTTCATTGAATCCTATAGGATGGGTATTTTTTTCAGGTTTGAACCCCTTCCTGCTTTTAATATTTTATTGAAAAAATTATAAACTTCAAGGAAAATGATAAGTTGGGATAAGCAAGTTCAATTTCCTATTAAAAAAATTAACATTAATAAAATTTGAAATGTAAATTTCTTTTTTTAATAAAAAAAATGAGGAAATGTTTTTAAGAAAGTCTTACATAATTTTTAAGATGAAAAAAAAGAATTTATAAAATCAACAAAATTGATCAAAAAATAACTTAATTAATTTTATGAAAAAAAAATCCTATAAGCAATGCATTTTGCATTAGGGGAAGGTTAAACTATAGATTGCTCCTTCCTATTTTTTTAATTACATGTAAGACCAAGGTAAGGATTCTATTTAGCCATAAGAAAATTTTCCTTATGGAAAAGTTTATTAAAATAAAAGTATAAAAAATTCCAAAGACATTAAATTTTAAAGTTGCATTAATAAGAATTAATTAAATTTTAAAAATTAAAAAAAAAATCAAAGATTAATGTTAAAAATTTTATTAATAAAAAAAATAAATAATAATAAGTTAAAAAATAAAATATTTTAGTTTTAAAACCAAATTAAAAATAAAAAAAGTCTTAAAAAAAATGAAAAAAAAAAAATTAATTTTAAAAATGCCATTAACCATAATGTAATAAAAATTTCAAAATAAGTTCATAAAAAATAATTATGAAAAGAATTGGAAATATTTAAATTTAATAACATAATTTAATAAAAAAAATTTAATCAAAAAATAAAATTTTAAATGTTTTAAAAAAAAAGTAAAATTTAAAGAATTGTCAACATGAGGGTAATTCATAAATAAACTTTTTAAACAATGAAAATTTTCTAAAACAATAATTTTAGTTTAAATGTACATTGACAATTCCTCACGACTTAGGTTCATCATTGCTAAAGATGTCAAGTTACATGTCAAATTCCCAGTACTAAGGGCGATTTAAATGTGATTTTCCTTTTCTTGGGAATTGTTTTATGTGTTTAACTAAGAATTAATTGCCTAGTTGTCCCTTCCTATTTAAAAAAACTTGGCAAAATGTAAAGACCAAGTTAAGGATTTTTTTTAACCTCGTTGGGTACTTCTGTGGTATTCACAAAATAAATGTATTAATGGAACAACTTTAAAAATTAGAATTTTTAAATGTAATAAAAACAATTTTGAACAAAATGTGAAAATTTAATAAAATTTTTTGAATCAGCAAAAAGAAAGCTAATGAAATTTTAAAAATCAGAATTAAAATAATTTGAAATTAAGAATTTTATGAAAAATATAACTAATAGATTGGCTCATTTTTGGTTTGTCATCTAGGGGAATCAAGTCAATGCCTAACTTTTGGCATATTTTCCCCTATGGGGTTTTGCATATGTTGTAGACCAATTTAGGATGGGATAAAAAAACTGGTTGAAATCTATCTATTAAAAAAAAAAAAAATTTAAAAAATTTGACCAAATAGGAATTTCTTTTAATTCAATAAAATTTAAATTTTTAAAGTTTCAAAATTAAATAATAATTATTAATTTGAAAAAAATTTTAAGAAGAATTCATAATTTTTTAATAAGAATTGTTTTTAAAATATTTGAAATTAATTTTCAGCATTTTTTAAAAAATTTATAAACTATAAGTATGGCATTGTTATTTTTTTTTAGTTTTCAGATTAGCTTGCCATTTGGAATTATTAAAACTTGGAAAATGTGAAGACCAAGGTAATTAACGGGTTAGCTCATTTTTTTAAAGTAATAAAAATATAAAAAAATAGCTATTTTTCAAATAATTTATTAATTTTAAAATAAAAAAAATAAGTATTTTGATTATTGATATTAGGAAAAATAAAAATTTTTCATTTTGATTTTTCACTCATTAAAAATTTTAAAAAATAAATAAATTGTACAGTTAATAAATATTATGAGTCAACAAAAAATTGAAATGAATAATATTAAAGTATAAAATTTTTAAAAAAAAATTATTGGAGATAAATTTTTAAAATTCCATAAAAATTTTAAAAAAGGATGAATTAACATAAAGCTAATAAAAAAATTAAATTGTTTTAAAGATTATAATAAAATTTAAACAGGCAAAAAATAATGCATAAAAGTTTTTAAAATAAAAATAAATTAAAATATGTTTGTTTATAACGAGAGGGTAATGGTTGTAAAACGAAAATCTTTAACCAATGGGAGGGGTTTTCTCAAATACAATTATGAGTTTTTTGAAAATCACATGACATAGTTCATTTTATGTCATCATTTAAAGATTTACTTTTTAAAAATGTCAATCAATTTCAGTACTTTGAGAGTGATTTAGGCATGTGGGAGTAGCCTTTTCAGGTTTATAAACACCACATGTTGTGGGCCTTTACCCTTTCAGAACAGTCATCTTTGCAAATTGAATTATGAAGGTGTTTTAATATGAAATATGCAATGACTGTTAAAAAAGCAGAATTTCAATTCTTAATCTAAATGCTAAAGTTATGGGTAATTCTTAAAAAAACTTTGTTCAGGAATTTTTTTTACAAAAGCCTCTCAAAAAAACTTTTAAATTTGAATTCAAAACTGTAATGCCCACAAATATCACACACAAAAACAGTACGAAAATACTAGGATAATTTTTTTTGACAAGATTACATTGCTCACTAGACAACACATCACTAAAGTGCTAAAGTAGAGAAATTAAACTATCTCATTAGACATTTGTTCAAAATCAATTTATATCGACTTACATGGATAATGACCAACAAAACATATACATTTGAACGATGCCACACACTTTCCCCATTGACGATGAACGAATGCTAGTAAAGGAGAATAACAACAGAAAGGGACTCAACGATTTATCAAACCCAACACATTTAATATGGCACCGATATGAATTACATTAAAAAGTATTACGATAATTGACATTCCAAGAAAACATCCATTAATGCAAAAATCTTTATTTTTTTTTTAAAAACCAACATTTTTTTAAATTCAGTGGCACATTTAACTTACAGTTCAATTAGATTTAAATTGGCTCTTTTAATCGTATGTGGCAATTCATATTTTACATAATTATTTGAGCCATATTTCAATTGCATACAAGTTCATAATTCCTCGTATTATGTTAAGCTTATGGGTTTCTCAAACTTTATGAAAATGTTTAATTTTACTTTTACACAATATTTAAGTGATTTTGATTAATGTCAATAAGACAGAAATCTTTTAGGATTTGGAATAGCAGATTTAGGATTCAAGATAACTTTTCCCAAAATAATTTTTTTATCACAAGATCCTTATTTCCATTATCGTAGTTAAAAAGTTCAAAAATCCAAAAATGAATCCATTTAACATTTCCATCAGATTCATCAAAAATTTTATTTAGATATATACACATATCTTTATGCTTAAATTCTTCTATTCTTCTTTTTTAGTCTAGTATAATTGCTATTTTAGTATTATTTAAGGTATAGATAATTTTTAGAACTGAAAATTGTTTTTACAAAAATCATTTCATTTTAAGTTTTTATTTATAATGTATTAAATCTTGAAAAAACTTTATCTTTTTAAATTGATATAATTAAAAATAATTATTATAAAATGTTCAGGTTTTTTTAAATTCATGATTTTAGAATTTATTTTTTTAAATGTTTTTTTCAAGGTTGTAAATCTCTTATTTAAAACCTTTATGAATGTATAAAACTTTATTTTTTACAAAAAAAATTTATATGTTAAATAATTTGAAAATATTGCATTTTTTAAAAGTAAAATAATTTTTTTAACATTACCCAAAATATTTATAATTTTTTTAAAAAAACCTATTTGCTCAAAATTTAAAAAATACTGTAGAATTTACCTTTAATGAAAGGTTTCATATTAAATTTTATTAAGAAAATTGGGGATATTTTTGATGAAATTAATATATAAGCCTTTAAATTTCAAAACAAATTGAAAAAAAAAGACCCTTAATTTAAAATTAACTAATATCATGAAAATAATTTAAAATTTGATAAAAATTTAAACAAAAAAACATTTAAGGAATTTCAAAAAATAATAATAAAACTTTAAAAATAAAAAGTTTTAACTACACTTTAAAAAAATCAAAATTTTCTTGTAAAATTTATTGGAATAAAATTGAAAAAAACTTACATATAATACAAAATTAAAAATAATAACATTTGCAATGAGCCATTCTTTGGGATAAACATGCAATCTAGGGCTTAACTTTGGGTTTGCTCCTCAAGTGTCTTAAAAATCTTTGTATGTAATGAGCCTTTTGTCCAACCTCCCCACTTACTATCCTCAACTTTGGCAAAATGGTAAGACTCTAAATAAGGGTTTTGGGTCATTGTTGAATATCTAAAAAGAAATAAAAATTAATATTTAATTTAAAATTTGATAAAAATTTGAAGATTTCAATTTATAATTTTCTTTAATATTAATAAAATGTAAGTAAAAAATAATATAAATACAAATTACTTAAAATATTCCAAATAAAATTTAAGTTTTCAAATAATAATAATTTTAATTTGGTAAAATTAATGAAATTTTAAAAATTTGAATCTTTGAAAAGTGCAAATAAAATTAAGTCTCCCATAAAATAAAAAATCCCAATTTTAAATTTAATATTAAAAAATAAATAAATATTTATGAAAATAAAAAATTGAAAATTTCTAAACCTTTTTATTTTTAAAAAAATAATTAATATACTTAAATTTTCCTTAAAAATTAAAAAACTATAAAACTAAAAAATTAAATAATAAAATAAAAAAAGAATTTGGAAAAGTATTCCCCCCTTATGGTTATCCTTTAAAATTAACCCTTATGATTATATAATGGGTATTCTCTTAATATATGATAGATTGATATATTATTATAAAGAATATAATTTTGTCAACACAAGTTGATTCAATTTAGTTTTTGCCGCAGATTTTTGTTTTGGAAAGTTGATAAATGAGTTTGGGATGATCACCCTTGACATCCCCCACTCAATTAGATTCTTTACTTACTACAGATGCCAAAATCATGATTTTTTCCAAAAATACTCGATTAATGATCTAAATTTAAAATTAGACACAAAAATTTTTCATTTAATAAATTAATGTTCAGTCAAGATCATACCTAAAAATATAATAATTTTTAAACAATATCATCAAGAATTGTAGAATTTCAAAAAAAACATATGCATTAATAAAAAATGATCTTTTATTTTTAAAAATTAAAATTAGAATTTCCTAGAATTCTTACAGATTATGAACTATAAAAAAATATGTTAAAAACAAAAAAATAAAAAAGTTGAAAAATTGAAAAGTGAATCGAATAAAATAATGAATTATATTGTTTGTTCGACCCTTCAATAATTGTAACACGAACAACATGTAAAAAATGACCAGAAATTTTTGGATTGGCCATTCTTTTTTTTGACTTGTTTTGTAAACGCACACGAACAACATGTCGTCACAAGGTTACACCCCAACACCATTCTAACGCTTGTTTTTTTCAAAGACACAAGGAAAGCACTGAGAACGTTCACACCTATCAAGGACAATATACTTTTCTCATTTTTCTTCTTGACAACAACATTGAGTCCCCACCACAAAAAAACACACTTTGTTAGGGCATCCCATGAGGAATTTCTTTTAAATTTTCTTGTTTACTAAAGTTCTATTAATTCTTAACTTACTGTTCTTTAAAATAAAATTTTCCCACGATTTCATATCAATTCAATTTTTCAAAGGAAGAACTTCTTTCTTTTCAACTGTTTGACTCATAAACTTTAAGGCCAAGCTTTCTAAATTAGGATAATCAATTTATGTCTACAAATCTTTCTTATTCATCTTGAAATTTTAGAACATTTTCCCAAATTTTTCCAAGGTTAATTAATCTTACTATACCACACACCTGTTCCACACTCTTTTTACAACAGGAATGAAGGTATAAGCTCCTGGGATTTGAGTGAAAACTCCATATGCTTACATTTAATAACAATAGCCTTTTTGTTTAAGGATTAAATTTTGACCTTGCTTTTTTAAGAGGAATACAGGACATTTGAATCAGCAAGTTTAACAGTAAAGGACAACAGAATTTAGCTTCAGGGTCACATTGTTTACTATCAGTCTGTTATTAAGTGCAGCATGAGGTGGAGTCTTTTTTATTCAAGATTGGTTGTTGTTTCTTATCTTTTACTTCATTTTTTTGAAAGGAGAACATTTCAGACGATAAGAGATTTTTAAGTTTAATTAATCGTTTCCCTCCTACTTAGTTTTGGAGTTCATCTTCTAAAAGAAATTGAATCACCAAGATGTAAATTTTAAGATTTCACCACCAAATTTTAATGTTGACGCCTAATATGGACAGACTATTGGATACTGATATTATTTTTATATGGATATATTGCATGTGTTCTAACATTGGATTTCTTCGCCATGATGAGTAGAATGTAGTTGTTGAATTTACATTACTATGATTTTGGATAATGATGAAATGCATAATTAAGTTGTGATTTAGACCTAGAAATAATGATTGCTTGAATTACGTATAGATGTTAATAAATTTCATGCATATGATTATTTTTGGATATTTTGACATGGCCGCAAGGCCGAAGGAGGTATTTTGCATTTTGCAGGAAGCACAGCTTGATCACAACCATGAGGGGGATTGGGAACCAAACACAACAGGATGTCGGGTGGATTACAACATTGGTCGTCAAGGCAACTAGTAAATTGTATTGTGTTACCTTTATTCTTTTATGTGTTAAGAAAATTTCCATGAGGGGGAAATTTTCTAATGTGACCAAGGGGGTAAGAATTTTAATTACTTGTTTTAACTTGCTTTAGTAGGTGATTTCTTTTGTGATGTCTTTTTTTTAAATTACTTTTCTAAGTGTGTTTGGATTAATGTAATATCTTGTTTTAATTTTTAAGTTTTGGAGGGAAGTTAAGTGGGTGTAATTAATTTTGATAGTTGGCTCTTTGAGCCTTGTGTTTCCTCATGTATTGAATTCTTGGTTTTGAGTGTTGACCACTCCAAATCTCTTTGAATCTCGAATTTGAGATTGAGGGCAATTTTGGGGGACTTGTGGGACAAGTTAAACTTGTCCCACACTTCCCAAAACCCCTTACCAACCATATCTATGGGTTGGGAATCCAAAAAGGGGATTATTTATTGTTTTGGGAAGGGAAATATGACTTTGGAGTGCACTTTCTCCTCATTTTGCATTTAATTGTGCCTTAAGGCACATGGGAAAGGGATGGATGTGGATTGAGAGTTGTCATTCAACCCAACCACCCATTTATGGTGTTTTGGGATTTGAGTTGACCTTGGGAGGTGGTTTGAGGATGTGTGATGTGGCATCCTACATGGAGCCACATCACCCTCACCCTTTCCTTTGGTCTATTTATTGAAACTTCCTCTCTTGTTGAGGGGGTTGGAGTTTTGTTTTTGTTTTGTTGAAGAGTTCTCTTTTGTTATTTTTGGGAGAGAAAAGAATTGGGAGAAAGAGAAAAAGAGAGTGCTTGGACTTGCATGCTTGGATTGATTTGGGAAGGAGCTTGGACAAGTTTCTTGGTTTAGGCTTCTCCAATGGAGAGGTAGGAACCCTCTCCTTTGTTTTGCTTTCATATTATTGTTGCTTCTATGCTAAAATTGTGAAAAATGCATGTTTACTTTGGTGTATTGTGAAAAATGGATAGAATGCTTATTGTGTAGTATAGGAGAGGTCTATGGGAATACTCATGAGGGAGGCAAAAGAGTAGATTAGGATATTGTGGAGGGAGTTTGAGAGGGATGCCCATCTTGGGTAAGAATGTTTACATTCTACCTTGTCTTTGAGGGAGCCATAAGAGGAGGGAGGCATAAGAGTATGGGAGGAAAAAGGGGTACTTGAGGGAGGCATAAGAGTCATAGGGGCTTGTGTTTTATTGTGGAGGGTTTTGGATGGGCATCTCATCTCAATTGGGAGGCATAAGGAAAACATTCCCATAGTTCCTTCTCTTGTTGGCTTGGATGAAAGCCTTGTTGTGCAAAGTATTGTGTTATTGTGTGTTTCCTTGTTGTTTCTATTTTAGCTTGAATGTTGTGAAGAAAATTGTATTGTGGAAGCAAGTATTGTTGCCTTGAGTTGGAGACCACCCTTCATTGTGTTGTGTTTGGGGCTCGGGGGTCAATGGAGGAGATTGCTTCTCTTCTCCATTGAGTTTTGGTTGGGAGGAGAGTGTTGCCTCTCCCCCTATCTTGGTTGTGATTGAACTACTTGGAACTTGGAGCATGGATGAAGAACACTTGGAGCACAAGAACCTTGTTGTTGACAATGTGAAGACATCATGTATTTACCCACCTTGAGTGGAGGAAAAATGTAATATTGCCTTGTTTTCTTTAGCTTCCATTATTGCAAATTTGTTCCACATGAAGTAGGAAATGTTGTAAAAGATTTGAAGGAAAGTTGCATTGAATGATAAACTATTTCTTGTAAAATCAGAAAATTTATTGGAAAGGTTGTTGAAATCTTTATTCTCCTTACTTGGAAAGGAAATTACAAAAGATTGTCAATGTTGTTTACATTTTAGTTGGAAATTGTTGGAAAGGATGACATTAATGGAAGTAATTTCTCATTTCAAAGCCTCTTGAAGGGTGTTGGAAATTTTGCTTAGTAAATATTATTGTAAATTTCATTATGACTTATTACATTGAAGAATCTAATGTCTCATTGAAAGGATGAAAAAAATAGTGCATTATGAATCCTTCTTGTATACTTGTTGGAAAGACTTAAGTTGTTCAATGATTTGTAATATGCCAATGAAAAATTTTAAAGCTCTAGTTCCTTTATGTTTTAATTCATCCTTGAATCTTATTGTAAAACCCATTGCGAATAAACAAGAATAATGAATTCAAATCTTTAAAATACCCCTGCTATGTCTATTGAATTGTATACCATTAATGCCGTAATACAATTTTCACATAAACTAGTTGTTAACATGTAAAATTAGTTTCTGCTATTGTGCTTTATAAGAAAAATTAATATTGTAACTCTGTGAAATTAAGGGATGTGTTTTTAAAATGTGAAGACATTATAATGCATTCAAGGAGATTTGACCACAAATAAATTTAAGACTGTATGCAAATGCTTACAATTAGTAATAATTAAACTTATCTTGAAAAATTGCAAGAACAGCATTAGTCAACATTGCATTTCATTTGGAACATGGGTCTAAGAGACACAAATACAACTGCATATCCTCGCAACGGTGGCAAAAAAATGTGATACGTTAGTCAAGATGTTCATCAAAACCAGCTTCCATAGCGAATACCTAACAGATTGTCAGGTATTTTAGATCCTTGAACCCTGTCAAATCCTCTGTCCCAGATGTGCTTCGATATCTTTTAGATATAACCCGATTTGAGAATGTTCAAACAACTAACGGAAAAAGTGTGCGTGATCATGGCATCAACATCCTTGATCCACAGCTGGAAGATTTCTGTCTATGGATACCTTGCTCATGAAAGACAAGTTATTGCAGGCACTCAACTGAAAAATAATTGAAGCTTTAAAAAGAAGACAGCTTGTTCCCAGCTCCTGTGCAAGAACTCAGGTTTGTAAAAATTCATCTATAGATATGGAACGTGGGAATTGTTCAGGATCACTCTGACTGCTATCAGTTGGATGAAAGCTGTCACAGGCCGATTTGTGCACATTTACTAATAACAAAAGTACAGATTTAAGACATGCTAACGTCTCCTCTATCACACCAGGATAACAACTCATTGGTTGGAGGAATTGATGTGGCCAGGGACATTTTGATAACCCTCTTCTCTTGGTACGACCTGCAACCTGTTAGCGCGCCCAGGGCCTAAGTCGGACCTCAGTCTGAGCTCACGGCCCCAATTTGAGATGCAGTTACTGTAGATGCCATTTTTGACTGGGCCTCCACGCCCCGTACACCCTTAGGGAATGATAAAAAGTTAAAAAAACAGAGATTTTCCAAAACCTTCTCAACGTGTATTCGATCTCTTTGACAGTCCTCGAAAGCCTCTTCGACGGCTGCCCCGATCACTGACTGATGAGGATCTTAGTCGTTGACATAACCTGTTTATCTTCACCGTCAGTGTTCGCACCATCTAACTGATTGCACGCCAATGATGGGGAGTTGCCTCCAACTGCCCCTGCGCGGACAGAGGTTTTGTAGTCTACACGCCGCCTAGGGACCTGTAAATCCAACTGGTTTAAACTATCCCATGTACCACGCGGCCTGGGTACTGTTGAAAACTCCTCCTCGGATCCTTCCACGCGGCATGGTTGGACACGCCTGGTTCCTCAGCTAATGTCCCGCAACCACTTCATCTCCTTTTTGCACATGCGTTGGACAGTAGATTGTAGTGAGGAGAGGCCGACTGAAGAACATTTGCTTAACTAGATTTGCAAAATTTAGGGAAGTATCAATGGATTGTGCGGCCAGTTATGTCTTGCACCTTGTGATAGGCATAAGGTAAGATATTAATGGTGGACAGGTGGTTGACACCCACCGCCCCAACCAAAATTTAAATATTTTTGAAATACCTTTCCCTCATGCCGATTCTTGACTTTTATGTGCAAAGGATTTAATTTCAAATTTAGGTAAGCGCCATTACAATTAATAGTATATGGAATTTGTAAATCTTAACTTATCATATATAACTATTTTATATAAATATTATATATTAATATATATACAAATATCATTAAAAAATTAACAAGTATATACCTCAAATCCTGGTTTCTAATGAATATCTATGAAATATGTATAAGATAGTGGCATTAAGACCATGCAATCGTAACAGTGTGCTATTATATTATGTAATATATATGCAATATATATATATATATATATATATATATATAGATTTGTCGAAAAATCGTTGGATATACACACGAATTAATTGATAAAGTAAGCCTATATATATATAATTATTATAAATATATATTTATATGTATATAATATATATATATATATTATGATATTAATATAATGTATCATTATGCTTTTTGAAATCGTAATATTACCATTCAATTATGTTACAGTACAGATATATAATCATATATCGAAGTGGATTTTCCGTATTCAAGAAAAGTAAAGTGAATTGAATCAATCCTATTTCTTGGGTTACCTTTCATGTATTTGTCAAATCTTTTATCATTTAGACATTAAACACTCTAACTCGCATGAAACAATCTCTGCAATGGATCTCTGTGGGACGTCGATCAAGCATCTGTGGAAACGTTCACAAACCTTCGTTTAAGGTGGTTTTATCTAAACCATGTTTCCGAACTCGCCCGATGTAATTAATAACTCATCGAGCCAGGTGGAAGTCAACTTAGGTAAATAATTCGCCAACAAAAAAAATTTGTCGCATTTTCGGGTCGCTTGGTTGTGGCGTCGTCATCGTCGTCATCGTCGTTGACATGAGTGTGGCATCGTCATTTCACGGTGTTACATTTTGGTATTAGAGCCAGGGGTTCAAAGCTGGGACCCTTGAGCACACGCTGAAAACGCAGAAACAGGAACACTTCAACTTAGTACAGAACTAATTCTTTTAAAATATAAAGCCATAATGTTGATAATTATAGTAAACAACAAATTTAGAAAACTGACACAAGACCTAGTACAGTGAACTAACTCTCGCCTTGATCTGTGCAGGGGGCGCGGATTGGGCGAGGGGTCTCTTCACATAGACCTAGACATACCACCGCCAGAGCAGGCCGTAGCAGCCCTTCTGCCTCAGATTTTGCAGACACTCCAGGATGTCAATGCCGCTATACGCGGAGAGCCCTTGGGAGGACGACTTGCTAGACATAGTTTGGAGCCATCAGTAGATGCCCAGGCATCCCCTCGACACAGCGAGGAGCACAGAGCAGAGAATTTCCGTGCAGAGTCGGCTAGGGCAGAGTCGCCACAGAGAGGACATGGGGACAGGATTTCAGGACATAGGGACAGGTCTCGGAGCCCTAGACAGAGGGAGGAGCATACAGAGAGACCTAGGATTCGTCATACATCAGCTGCAGACCATATCAGGGAGATCCTGAAGCTGCGACCATCTCAGTATTCAGGAGATATAGGCGGTTTCCAGGCAGAGGCCTGGTTGGTGAGCTTGAGCGGATGCTTCAAGCTCTGTCCTTGTAGTAGCAACACGAAAGCTCGTGTTGCGATCCACCTTCTGAGGGATGGAGCAGGAGTCTGGTGGAGGACCGAGGAGCAGAAGCTCCATGTTGACTCAGAGACGGTTACCTGGGAGTTATTTGAGGAGCGTTTCAGGAGCAGGTATTTACCCAGGAGGTTTATTCAGCAGCGGATAGATGAGTTTCATGACCTCCGTCAGGGATCGATGACAGTAGCTGAGTATGAGAGTCGGTTTCTGGACCTACTTCAGTACGTCGACTATATGCAGGATGAGCAGGTACGGATTCACAGGTTCATCCGGGGCCTGAACTTGGATTTAGCTGGCGCAGTGCGCATTCACTGCCCACAGACGTTAGCAGAGGCCGTGGAGAAGGCCTATATTGCAGAGGAGACACGGGGGAAGACACAGCAGGCTAGAGATAGAGTTCGGAGCCGTATCCAGCAGATGCAGGATAGTAGGTCGAAGGGGTCAGTTCCTCCTCCACGGGGTGGACAGAGTTCAGGGCAGGCTTCATTTAGGCCACCACAGCAGCAGCAGCAGCAGCAGACCCGCCCACCTTACCGACCTCCTCAGAGATTCGATGCACAGAGAGGACGTAGTATGGGGCCTCCTCCTAGGGGTCCCATCAGGACACAGGGTGCACCGAGAGCTCAGTCAGTCGGAGCTCGTCAGCAGAGACCTCAGCAGTCCATAGCCGGATCATCAGGATCTATATCTCAGTCATCTAGAGTACCAGCTGGAGCCGCTTCCCACTGGAGAGGATCAGGCGGCTGTTATGGTTGCGGAGTCGTTGGGCATATTTGGAGAGATTGCCCACTTAACCCTACCAAGGGTAAGACACAGAGCTCAGAGCCTACTGTTGGAGATATGGCACGGAGTCATCGGATCTACGCAGCGGTCGAGAACCGCCAGGCTGAGCATCAGAGTACTGTGATTGAGACGACAGGTAGTATTGGTGGTATTTCCACCTCTATATTATTTGATTCTGGTTCCTTCTGATTCATTCATTGCACCATCTTTGGTAGAGCGTTGTAGGCTGGTGGCAGTTAGGCAGGGCCGTAGTTGGGACGTTGAGATGGCTTCTGGAGCCAAGATTTCTGTAGACTCCTTAGTCAAGGAGTGTGTAGTGGATTTGGGACCCTTCACCACTACTTCTGATCTTAGGATCCTTCCATTAGGATCTTATGGCATCATTTTAGGCATGGATTGGTTGTCCGCTCACAGAGCTAGAGTGGATTGTTACCACAAGACTATTGCTTGCATAGATGATCTTGGGGTAGAGTCAGTGATATCAGGAGTTAGGAGACCCGTTTCTATTCGCACCATCTCCGCTATGCAGCTTAAGCGGTGTGTATGCGACGGGGTTGCCAGTTGTATGCTGTTACAGTTAGTGACAGATCAGAGGATGAGTCGGGGGGACCTTCCCTCGATGATCATCCCATCTTATCAGAGTTCGCCGATGTGTTTCCAGGGGAGCTACCGGGATTACCTCCCCCACGTGAGATCGACTTCCATATAGATCTAGTTCCAGGCGCAGAGCCTATCTCACGAGCACCCTATCGGATGACTACTCCTGAGTTATGTGAGCTCAAGTTGCAGCTTGAGGGCCTTCTGGAGAAAGGCCTAATCCGTCCTAGCGTATCCCCTTGGGGTGCACCAGTTATCTTCGTAAAGAAGAAGGATGGATCTCTTCGGTTGTGCATTGACTACCGTCAGCTGAATAAAGTAACGATCAAGAATCGTTACCCCCTTCCACGCATTGACGATTTGTTTGATCAGATGAAGGGGGCTACCGTTTTCTCCAAGATAGATCTTAAGTCAGGATACCATCAGCTCAGGATTGCGGAGACAGATATTCACAAGACAGCTTTCCGCACGAGATATGGCCACTACGAGTTCACAGTGGTACCTTTCGGTTTGACGAATGCCCCCGCAGTGTTTATGAGTTTGATGAATGGGGTATTCAGGACCTTCCTTGATCGCTTCGTGCTCATCTTCCTTGATGACATTCTGATTTACTCACGCACACGTGAGGAGCACGAGGAGCACCTTCGCCAGGTTCTTCAGTGTCTTCGCGAGCAGCGCCTTTACGGGAACTTGGAGAAGTGTGCGTTCTTTCAGACTGAGGTGCAGTATTTGGGCCACGTTATTTCTGGGGAAGGTATCGCAGTCGATCCTTCCAAGATTCGAGCCATCATGGATTGGCCAGCACCCACTAGTGTGACCGAGGTGCGTAGTTTCATGGGATTAGCAGGATACTACAGGAGGTTTGTTCAGGACTTCTCTCGGATTGCGCACCCCATCACTTCTCTTCAGCGGAAAGGGAAGAAGTTTGTATGGACAGATAAATGTGAGCAGGCCTTCAGTACACTGAAGGAGTGCCTTACGAGAGCACCTATCCTTGCAGTGCCGGATCCTCATGGAGAGTTTTTCGTATGCACAGATGCTTCCTTGGCAGGACTTGGAGGAGTGCTAATGCAGGAGGGTAGAGTAGTTGCCTTTGAGTCTCGCAAACTCAAAGATTATGAGCTCAATTATCCGACCCATGACCTTGAGCTTGCAGCAGTAGTACATGCCTTAGTACGGTGGAGACATTTTCTTCTTGGCCGGAGATTTACACTCAGGACTGATCACTTGAGTCTTCGCCACCTCTTCACGCAGCCCAATCTCAACGCTCGTCAGCGGCGTTGGATGGAGTTACTTTGTGAGTATGACATGGAGATAGAGCATGTGAAGGGAAAGGAGAACGTGGTGGCAGATGCCTTGAGTAGACGGAGACATGTGGCTATGGCCACCTCAGTGGGCACAGATTTGCGGAGTAGGATCTTGCAGCAGCTTCCTCAGGATAGTTTCTACCTTGCAGCCAGAGCAGAGATTGAGTCTCAGAGACCCCTTGAGGGGAGATTTGATGGATTCTCATTAGAGGCAGATGGTCTTCTCAGACACAGAGGTCGAATATATGTTCCCAGAGATGGAGGCTTGAGACATGACATTTTGACAGAGGCTCATCGTGCACCGTATTCAGCCCATCCCGGGGTGAAGAAGATGCACGCCACCTTGAGACAGTTGTACTTTTGGAGAGGACTTCGGAGAGACATAGCTTCTTTTGTATCCCGCTGTTTAGAGTGTCAGAGGGTGAAGGCCGAGCATCAGCATCCAGCTGGCCTTCTCTATCCTCACGCCATACCGGAGTGGAAGTGGGACACCATTTCTATGGATTTTATTGTTGGGTTGCCGACGTCGAGATATCACCACGACGCCATCATGGTCACGGTGGATAAATTGACGAAGGTAGCTCACTTTTCTCCTGTGAAGACTACCTATACAGCTAGTGCAGTAGCACGAGTATATCTTGATGAGATTGTCAGACTACATGGGATTCCGCGGAAGATTATTTGCGACCGCGACCCTTTGTACACCTCCCATTTCTGGACCACCATGCAGTATGCCCTCGGGACGAGGATTAATTTCAGTACAGCTTATCACCCTGAGACAGATGGACAGACAGAGAGGGTGAATCAGATTCTGGAGGACATGCTCAGGATGTACGTGATGGATCATCAGTCGAGATGGGAGGAGTATCTGTATTTGGTGGAGTTTGCCTACAATAATAGTTTCCAGAGTTCTATAGGCATGGCTCTTTTTTAGGAATTATATGGTAGAGAGTGCAGGACACCTCTTAGCTGGGACAGGATTGAGGACAGGGTTTCCCTTGGGCCAGCTTTATTACAGGACATGGAGCAGCAGGTTACCTTGATTAGACAGAGATTGCAAGAGGCACAGGATAGACAGTAGAAGTATGTAGACCAACATAGGACAGATCGCAGTTTTGAGGTAGGCACGAAGGTGTTTCTTCGTGTCAGACCGCATAAGAGCCCTATCCGTTATGGAAAAGGTTCTAAGCTTGCTCCTAGATTTGTGGGTCCCTTTGAGATCTTGGAGCGCCTCGGCCCCTTAGCCTATCGTCTAGCACTGCCACCTAGCTTATCGCGCGTCCATGATGTATTTCACGTTTCTGTGCTTAGGAGATATGTTTCTGATCCTTCTCATGTGCTAGATTGGACTGCATTGCAGGTGCAGGATCAGGGGCAGGTGATGGTGGAGCCCGTGCGCATTTTAGATCGCAGGACCCTGGGCCTTCGCGGCAGAGAGATTGATCAGGTTCGGGTCCAATGGGACAGATACGATGAGACTGCTGCTACTTGGGAGGATGCTACATCATTGCGAGCTCAGTTTCCACACTTATTTCAGTGACTTCCAGGAGGAAGTCTAGTCTAAGGGGAGGGGGATGTAATGCCCACTTCCCTACGACACTTAGTTGATTATCATTTTGAGTTATGCAGACTTTAGATATGGACATGGCTTATACTTATGTTGATTAGCATGATGTTTTGTGACTAGATGCATTTGGATTATGGTTGGATTTTGTTTTCAGTATGATCTACACTGACTCATGGACAGACTATTGGATACTGATATTATTTTTATATGGATATATTGCATGTGTTCTAACATTGGATTTCTTCGCCATGATGAGTAGAATGTAGTTGTTGAATTTACATTACTATGATTTTGGATAATGATGAAATGCATAATTAAGTTGTGATTTAGACCTAGAAATAATGATTGATTGAATTACGTATAGATGTTAATAAATTTCATGCATATGATTATTTTGGATATTTTGACATGGCCGCAAGGCCGAAGAGGGTATTTTGCATTTTGCAGGAAACACAGCATGATCACAACCATGAGGGGGATTGGGGACCAAACACAACAGAATGTCGGGTGGTTACAACATTGGTCGTCAAGGCAACTTGTAAATTGTATTGTGTTAACTTTGTTCTTGTATGTGTTGAGAAAATTTCCATGAGGGGGAAATTTTCCTATGTGACCAAGGGGGTAAGAATTTTATTACTTGTTTTACTTGATTTAGTAGGTGATTTCTTTTGTGAAGTCTTTTTGTTAAATTACTTTTGTTAAGTGTGTTTAGATTAATGTAATATCTTGTTTTAATTTTTAAGCTTTGGGGGAAGTCAAGTGGGTGTAATAAATTTGATTGTTGGCTCCTTGAGCCTTGTGTGTCCTCATGTATTGAATGCTTGGTTTTGAGTGTTGACCACTCCAAACTCTTTGAATCTCGAATTTGAGATTGAGGGCAATTTTAGGGGACTTGTGGGACAAGTTAAACTTGTCCCACACTTCCCAAAACCCCTTACCAACCATATCTATGGGTTGGGAATCCAAAAAGGGGGTTATTTATTGTTTTGGGAAGGGAATTATGACTTTGGAGTGCATTTTCCTCATTTTGCATTTAATTGTGCCTTAAGGCACATGGGAAAGGGTTGAATGTGGAAGAGGGTTGTCATTCAACCCAACCACCCATTTATGGTGTTTTGGGATTTGAGTTGACCTTGGGAGGTGGTTTGAGGATGTGTGATGTGGCATCCTACATGGAGCCACATCACCCTCACCCTTTCCTTTGGTCTATTTATTGAAACTTCCTCTCTTGTTGAAGGGGTTGGAGTTTTGTTTTTGTTTTGTTAAAAGAGTTCTCCTTTGTTATTTTTGGAGAGAAAAGAATTGGGAGAAAGAGAAAGAGAGAGTGCTTGGACTTGCATGCTTGGATTGATTTGGGAAGGAGCTTGGACAAGTTTCTTGGTTTAGGCTTCTCCAATGGAGAGGTAGGAAACCCTCTCCTTTGTTTTGCTTTCATATTATTGATGTTGCTTCTATGCTAAAATTGTGAAAAATGCATGTTTACTTTGGTAGTATTGTGAAAATTGGATAGAATGCTTATTGTGTAGTATAGGAGAGGTCTATGGGAATACTCATGAGGGAGGCAAAAGAGTAGATTAGGATATTGTGGAGGGAGTTTGAGAGGGATGCCCATCTTGGGTAAGAATGTTTACATTCTACCTTGTCTTTGAGGGAGCTATAAGAGGAGGGAGGCATAAGAGTATGGGAGGAAAAAGGGGTACTTGAGGGAGGCATAAGAGTCATAGGGGCTTGTGTTATATTGTGGAGGGTTTTGGATGGGCATCTCATCTCATTTGGGAGGCATAAGGAAAATATTCCCATAGTTCCTTCTCTTGTTGGCTTGGATGCAAGCCTTGTTGTGTAATGTTTGATGTCATTGTGTGTCTCTTTGTTCTTCTATGTTAGCTTGAATGTTGTGAAGAACTTGTATTGTGGAAGCATGTATTGTTGCCTTGAGTTGGAGACCACCCCTTCATTGTGTTGTGTTTGGGGCACGGAGGGTCAATGGAGGGGATTGCTTCTCTTCTCCATTGAGATTTGGTTGGGAGGAGAGTGTTACCTCTCCCCCTTTCTTGGTTGTGATTGATCTTCATGGAACTTGGAGCATGGATGAAGAACACTATGGAGCTTGTGAAGACTTTTTCCATTTCCTTACATATATTATTTTGTTGTAAAACTTGCAAGTGAAAGAAAGATGTATCATCTTGTTTTCATTCCAAAAATAAGGGACATTGTAATCTATAGTTGCTCCAAGAGACACATGATTGAATGCAAATTTTACTTGAAAAGTGTTTACCTGATTATAAATATGTTCCACATGAAGTAAAAGGTGTTGTAACAAAATATTGAAGGAAAGTTGTATCGAAATGTTAGTTTTCTTACTCAAAATTTTATTGGGAATGTTGTTGAAATTCCTTGGTGGAATATTGGAAAGAAATTACAAAAGGAAATATATTAAAATTTTGTTTGGATACTTGAAAGTAATGTGTTGGGAAGATAGGAAAAATATAGTGCATTATCCCTTCCTTTATACTTGATGGAAAGGCTTAAATTTTTCAAATGGTGTTTAGTAAGACAAAGAAACATTCTAAACTCTAACTCCTTTATGTCTTTCTTATTTATGGATCCATTGTAAAATTATTGGCATGTGTAGAAGGAAATGAAATCAGTTTACTAAAACACCCATGTTATTGTTTATTGAGGTTGAGTTGAGGGAAAATTCTAATGCAAAGTTCTATGTTTAGTAAGTACATTACTACATTTCATTAATATGGAATCTATTATTTTAAAGATTATCTAGGTTGAGGTAATATAAAAAATAAATAAATAATAAAACAACAAATCTACTATTATAGGATTTCACAAAAGGCAACATACTACTACATTCTCTATTAATAAAAGTATACTATCCTAAGTTATAACCAATAAGTAATATCAATGAAATTAGTGATTATAATCCACGTAGGAACGGTCTCTTTGTTCTTGGTCTCTGAAGGGCAATGCCAACTGGTGTGTAATGAACATTCTGATCCATTACAGACTCACCTCTACGTAGGAGGCGCCCATAGAGTTGTAGAAAGGAATAAGCTAAAACACTTAAAAACAAAACATACGTTCGGGTTGTATATAAAACAATTAAAATACTCATAGGTACCTATATAGTCACTGTATTTTATGACAGTAATAAAATTAATACAAGCTAAAATGCTATTGTTATAGCAAAACAAATCAAGCTCTTGCATATTCTGATATGAAGCAAATCCACCTCTGGGAGTCTCTCTACCACGGACTGCACCGTGGGACAGTTAGGAGCTCTGTATATAAAAAAAAGGGGGGAAGAAGAAACGTGGCTTTAACCACGTCCCTTCTATCTCCTCGTGACCCTCACACTGTCACTATCCCTTGAATCGTTTTGAGGTGAAATATCTTGTAGGCGAGCTCCAAATTTGAAGTTACATTCGATGCTGAACAAATAACAATATAGTTGAATAGCTGGCTCCTTTAGCCGCCCTCTCAGCCTGTCTCCACGTTTTCCCCTTGCTGCACCCAATGATAGTGGAGGTAGCTCTTTTTCTTCCACGCACTGGAGCTTCATCTTAATCCTTAATCCTCTGACACGCGCCCAGGGACGAAAAAAGAAGAGTAATCAAACCCCTCCTCACGCGCCTGGGACAGTGAAGAAATTATTAGACTTCGTAGCACCTTCATTGTTCTCAATCGATTTTGATAAAAATATCTTGAAGGTGAGAACCGTTTATAGAGATGCTTCATGCTTTCAACTGAACTGATAACAACTTAGTCGGACAACAAAGTATTGAAGGGAAAGTGGAGTCTTGCACGCTGGAAGAGGACTGTGGATGTGGCGCGGCCTTGGGGAGAAACGGAGAGAGAAAACCAGCTATTTCCACCTATATCTAACCCACGCCTCCTCCTTTCACGCGCCTGGGACAGTAAACAACCCACACGCCTCCTCCTTTCACGTGCCTAAGACCTTCTTCTAGTCTCCTTTTTCTCCTCCACGCGGCCTGAGCGGTTGAGGCAGTCTTCCCATGTGCAAAATAACGTGTTTGTGTGGCAGGCGGCTGGTAGGAGAAACATGCACAAGAGTTTGAAGAGAACGCAAAATATTAAATGATGACAGGGGTCGGCTGAACCACCCACTGCCCAACCATTTCATTTATACCTATGTTGAAAAGCTCTCCAAGGCCGTCCCTTGTTCTATGTTCAAAGGAAATTTCAATTTTGGGTTTAGCGCCATTTTTAATTCAATATCAGGTAGTAAACTGTCTCATACGCATTGTAGACAAGCATGGTAGTATGTGATTTAAGTATTTTAACAATTACAATGCAAAAAAAAAAGAAAAAAAAAAGAGGTTCTTACCGAATGAGTGATCCCTATACAATATATATATATATATATATATATATATATATATATATATATATATATATATATATATATATATATATATTTATATATATATAATTTACAATTACATATAATGTAATGTATTAATTTTGAAATGTCGTATTATAACAAATGATAAAGTAAGTATATATATATATATATACATATGTATATTAAAAGGTATTAAATTTTGAAACAATGTAACTTGACCGAATAACAAAGCAAGAATAAAGAAATCGAAGTGGCTTTTGAATTCGACGCAAAGTAAATTCTGCCTTGCTCTCGAATTACCTTTCCGTTTCATTGCTATCACGACAGCACCAGACATCAGACAAATAATTCAAAAGACGACCCTCCTTCATTCTTGGCGAAACGAAGAATGAGACTTAACTTCTTCTTATCATCATTCCCGAAGCATTAACGGGACTAATTTAGTTTGAGCCTGTATGCGAGCACACCATCATCAAAAAAAAAAAAAAAAAAGTTTGTCGCATTTTCGGGTCTCATTCGTACAAAGGAACATCATAACCAAGATTGATGCAATAATCTACAAGTCTTTCCATCATCTAACCACGTAAGCCATCTGCAACAATTAATAACCTGAGTCAGTTTGCGAGAACTGAGCAAGATAAGACTATACATAGCAACAATAAGCTACTAGCTAACAATACCATGAGAGGAAACATTCTATTTCAGGAAATGGATCAAAGTTCTAACCTCTAACAACCTTTTGAAACAAGATGCAATTTTCAACATATCAACTAAGAAGAAAACCATAAGTTTTAGTTATGAAAATACCTCTAAAACTACAAAATTTTGACAACCAAATACGCAAGACTATGAAATTTAAATGATTAGACACAAGAGTTGAGAGTATTAGGATTTCAATCATGTAATCCCGTAGATTACGTGATTGAAATCTAAAGCGTAACCCATCAATCCAGACAAAAGATAAAAACCAGACCCGATCTTAGCTGCCAAAAAGAATATAGTTTTGGACTCGTTCTGCAGGGCCATAGGCCTAATAGGCTATAAACGAACAACAAGGGTAAAAACAAGTTCCATCATGTAATCAAAAAGGTTTAAAGGATGAAAATCTTATATTCAAACCCACAACCATTATATCTTAGGTAATAAGTGACTTCATAGCTAATAAGGATAAGTGGAAAGGACAGTAAGAATGTCCGAAATAGGCATTGCCTAACAGCCTACCTACTGAACATGACCAGGGCCAGAATAGCGACAAGCCTCATTAATACCCAAGTTGAGTAGGCAATCTAGCATTCTAAACACATCCTTGCAATTTTCATAATACCTTAAATTTATAATCCTCCCGTTCTAGAGGAACATAGCCATGAATCTAGACTTGGCTGGAATTTTTTTGACATCAACTCACTTCCTAATATCATAAACGATGTATACAAAGGAAGAGGTCTCTCAACTCTCCTTAATTTACATTCATCACTAAGTTTATGGTAACCTATGTAGTGATTAAACACATAATATACCATTGAAGATAGATATCCTCCAATAATGAACTTCTATAACGATGTAATTACAATTATTACGTTCGACACATAAACAAACTATTCCATAGCTTCTTTTCCCTTTTTGACAACAAAATATATTCACCAGCCTTCCATCACAATCATTCTAAATTTGCAATGAAAGGTCACATATCAAGGAGGAAGTACAAAACAAGTTTGATTAAATTAAGGAACTTCATGTTACCTTAAGCAGTTGATGAAAACCTTAACTTTCACGAACCATGAAAGATATTACCTTACTCCATCAAGGCATTATGTCTATACATGATTAAATCGATCACACAAGGAATCATCAACATACCATATCTTAACACCATAAAGGTCATTAATTTTATCAAATTTTACTCATAGAAAGAGTAGAATCAAAATGGGGTTCTATCAATAATTTATTCCCTTCTATCAACCCAGGACATATTTTCGGCCCAAAACTTCCTTCTTAAAAAGCATATATATTGAACCTCTAATTTCTAAAAGCCCTAATAATTTGCACAATACATGAAGTGCATAATCACGCTTATCATAAAAATAATAATAATAATTTAACTGTATGTTTTCCTCTAGGGCAACAACATAATAGGAAACCAATACTAGTCAACGCTGCAACGTTCTAGGGGCAATTACATACCCAGGTTCACAAAAGAAACAATGACATTTTTGTAGAAGGAAGTAACTTTAAAATTATATATTATATATATATTTCATATGATCAATCAAAGCATACACTGAGAACCTTTGTTTGTTTTATATACATATATATGGGTTGATCACGTCAACAAGAACAACCAACATAGGCAAATCCAGAAGTAACAAACTGTTAACCATGTACTGAACGCAAATCCACAAAATCACAGATTTAAACCAATTTCTAAAAAGAAAAAGTTTCATTTCAAGAGGTTATTAGATACTAGCATATTATGTATATGGTTAGTCTATCTTTCCTGTTTTAAACGCATCCACCAGTCGTGAACATCCAGCAGGGACTGCTACAGCCACACGCCTTCCGCTTTATCCTCTGCTTCACTGGTATTTTCTTGCAATATACCACCCCGTGATTCCCTTTTGAAGGAACGACTAGAAGAATGCAATAGGTGGTTGTCTAAACACTAAATTGCTTCAATGCAGCTGCTTTGGGGGTGAGAGTCGAACTGCTTACCACTCAATCCGAGAGCACTTGCTGGAAAGGGGTTCATCCTTTAGTACAACTTCTCCATTGATCATTGATGTCAAAGGTCCTTCAGAATTATCATTGTAGCAGCACACTGTTGACTCCAGCCATGAACACTCTGGCTGACCCACCATCTTCTTGTATGCAGAATTAGCCCATTTTACCCTATTTTAGAGTCAGATATAAGAGATGGAAGAGTTTCTTTTTTTTTTTCCATCTGCTCTTTAATCTCATCCATAGTTTTGCAGGGAGGAGAGATTTTCTGATTGGTTTCTTTCAGATATTTAATGCTAACACTAGAACCCACTGGTCTCACTGGCTGTGGCATGATGACACCATTATTAACTGATCTCAAACCCTCCCCAGTTGGTGATATCCCTGGCATTGCAACATTTGTGGATATCTACATAGGATGTCCAGTGGAAGGGCTTGAATAATACATCAAATTATGCTCTCCACTGTAGGAAGTTCCATTGTAAGAACAAGCTACAGTTTCAGGCTTGAAACTGCAACATGCAAGAGTTGTGGGGTTTATGGCAAGTGGGTGATGTATGTTACAACTCCTCTCCTTGGTATCTTTTACCATTCTCTCACTATCCAGCAACTGTAACAAGCCCGTTTCCTGGCTATTTACTGCTGCAGGCAGTTGCTGTGGATCTCCAACAAGAACACACCTTACAGCTCCCAAGGAAAGTGGAGGAACACGCCTACTTCCCTAGCTTGTAGCTTCATCTATAACCACCATATCAAACCCAATGGCACAGGGAATATCGAGTGTCCCATGTGGTCAACGAAACCCTAACGCGAAACAAGAAGCCTGAGGTCGGCCTGAATCACATCAATGGAAAAGTTAACATCAACCAAATCCCAACAATCGCCATTGTAGTCCACATACCAGCGGCGGGAGCATTCGATAAGCCCGATAAAATGCCCAAATTTTTCAACAGAAGGATATGAGAAGTTCCAGAGACATTTCCACTAATATTTGAACAGTTCACGCATCTGTCGCGCATGAAGAACAACCCTAGATTGCAGATGCATATGCTGCCATTATTACTATTTTTTTTAATTCTAACATACCCTGGCTTCTGCAAGATACATCCATCCTGGTGAGATAATACGGATGGATAATGGAAACGATTGTATCCTGCACTGATTGTGATCGAGCTTCTTCCATGTTAAACTCACCACCTGGACAGAAGCGACTCCCCAAAATGAAAAGGAAAGACAGCTCAACTAAAACTTTATCTCGTCCTTCTACTACGGCTACAAGGTTCTGCAACAACTAGTCCCCACTGTGGTTGCGTGCATCCAGAACATCAGGATCAACACCAACGGTTCCTTAGGCTCGCCCTGTAGCAGCTGTTACACTCAGCTCTCTCTGGGCCACTGATTTTCTGAGATAAGTTTTCTTCTCGACCCTGTAGCTACTGGAAACAGCCAAATGCCTCCTCACGGCACTCCCAGGAGGAGTTTAGTTCTGCACCCCCGGATTCTGCCTGTACAGCGTGATTTTTGGAGACCCGCACCCACCTGCACGCATTGAAGGAGGATCAGCACGAGATCTTGGCGAAGAAAAAATGAGGCTCCACCCACTCCTATCTCCCTCACGCATGGACATAAAGGAAAACACGGTGGTCATTCAACCCGTAGGTCAGGTGGTTGGGAGGGGGCAGGTAGAGCAAAAAAATACGATGCCCAGCTGGGCATTACATTGTTTGTCACACGTACTGGGAGGGTAATGGTGCAGCATATGATTTAGCCAATGATCACAAGTTTGGAATGATCACATTAACATCCCTCACATGACATAGATTGTCATTACTAAAGATGCCAAAGTCACCTGTCCATTCCAGTAGTACTCGACAACGATCTAGGCATGTGTGGAGCCTTTTCTTGGGGTACGCCACACTTGTGGGTTTTAACCCTTTGAAATGGTTATTCTTCGTAAATTGGCATAGCGTTTATGTTGAGGGGACGTTTGTTGAAAAGTCATTTTGTTTCTGTAATCAATCTGCTAAAGCTATGGGTAATTTTTCTTTCTCAACTGGCGACATTGGTGCTGTCGTGAAGCCTCTCTTTTACATCCCTCAACCTATCAATAACTTGCATTCCAAAATTCTTTCAACCATGGGTGGCCCTCCTTGCCGAGTTGAGCCCATTTGTGATCCAGCATGGAAAGAAAACACAAACATATGGAAGGTTCTAGAAGTGGATGGCTTCAAATATTTTATACAAAGAATCAAAGGACATGATATCCAAAATTCTCTTAACTTTTCTCGAAAGTTAAAGGATAGGGTAATCACTTTCAGGGGGAAGGAATTCACCATTGTTAAAAACATAATCTCCTTCATTACGGGCTTAGGAATGGATGATATAAAGTTTTATAGGAACAAGTTCGACAAGGAAGCTAAAGAGAAGTGGTTTGTGGAGGGTGATGAAGTCTTAAAAATTCATAAATTACGGTTGTTATGCTCTTCTCTTCCCCCACCTTATAATGATGTCATGGTCATGTATGTTACTTTGAAAGGTTGTTATTCTACGTTGCCTCTTCATTACCTTGTGTTGTTCAATCACTTCAGGCACTTTGCTAAGGTTAGTCTTTCTTACAACATCTTGCATTTCTTAGAAAAAATTGTTTTGGAAGTACAAGCCCATGCCAGAGCCCTTCCCTTGCATCAGGGAGTTATATTCCTTTCACATCAATATTTCCATAATGTAGCACTCAATGACCTTTTCCCCCCCATGCTTCCCCCTCCCCCCAACATCCCAGAATCAGAACCAAAAACCCCCCAACTTCCCTTCCCACTCACCTCTCCCTCCTAAAAGAGTGTTACGTAGTATGGACAAAGGAAAACAAATTGCAGTCGAAGGCCTCATGTACATGAGCTACTCTTCCCCTGAACCCAATCTTAACATTGACATGCAAACCCAACTACAACACCAGTCTAATGCTATAAAAACCATTGAGGATAATTTAGACTTTCTACTCATAGTTGGCAACATGAACGAATTGCGCTCCACAGCCACTGCCAAACTGGAGGAAAAGATTGACAACCTTTCAAAGAGGCAATAAGACATGGAGAAGACAATGCAATAGATGGTCAACAGAAAAATCAACTAATTAACCATGCATAAGGTTTTTCTTGATTTCATTCAAATTCATGTTAAACAAATTTGTGAAGTTAGGGCATTTCGGAGGAGATTTGGACAGAGGGTAAGGCCAAGAAGAAGGCTTTAGCTAAGGACAACAAGGACTCAAACAAGAAAGTGGCGCTTAACCTATTCAAGGCCATGGAAGAAGTTCATTAGGTCTTTAACGAGTTTCTCAAATAGTTGTCTCTAGTTTTTTTATCTCTTTATGTTTTTTTACGGTATTAGTACTGTTGTTGAGTTGTGTTTTGGTTGTTGTTGGGATTCTTGTTAGCATTCTACCTCTACCATGATTTTCAATGTTCATTCTAGCTCTCTTAGGATCTTTTATTAGGGGTGGCCCCCACTTATCAAAAAACCACTGCTCTATCTATGTTATTTCTGGCTTTTAAGCCTTTTGTTCCATGGGGTATGGTCCCCTTTAAAACCATTTATCATTAATTAAAAGCTAAGAAAACATTAAAATTAAAATTTAAAATTAAATTGAATAAAAAATAATAAAAACAATTTCATTTAGTAGGCAGTTGGTCATCACTGAAGTCACCTTCTTTTTGTGGGCTCCAATGTTTATATTTTTTTCTTCCATGGCTCCACATTCCAAATCTTGAAATATTCTATGGTCATGTAGGTTTGTTTTGTTGGGAAAACTGACCTTTGAAAGCTTTGTAGTGGAGATTAGTTTAACCTCGGTTGTGGAAATGCCTTCTTAACTCAACTATAAAACACCCCCCCTTTGAAAGATAAAAGAGGTACACTTGCGATCTACTCATAATTTGATAGTCGTTATCGACATAATGCAAGTGTACCTCAATGTTTAAATGCTCAATGACATCATCGAGAGTGAGCTTTCAAAGGGCACTTTGTTAGCTCATGTGCGCAACCTATCTAAAAATTCCCATGAAAAAAACACCATATCTTACTATATTTGTACATTCCTGTAATCAAATAATTAAAGGTATGCAAATTGTTGACTGGGGCCACAGGGCAATCAAACAATGAAAGGTATACAATTACATCAGTCTGTAATTTCTTACATATCATTTGCACATAACTAGACTAAAAACTCAATGATGTCATTCAATTTGGGCTTCACTCCGCCCATATTTGTGGAAATCTTAATGACAGTCCAATCAATCATGTAATCATTTATTGAGTAGTGGGCTGATTTTGTGTTCATGTAAATGCAAATGAATAAGCATTGGGGTCTTGTTTGTTTTCTTATTTGGATATCTTTGGTGGTTTTCGTCACTGCAAAATGCCTTCCTAAAAGGTGTGGAACATGAATTTGAGTTTTCCTTTGTGAATCATAAAAGGGAAACTCAAATTCATGTTTTCACACCTTTCAGGAAACATAAATCACCATAAACAGTCACTATTGTATCATAATGCGAGACCAAAAAAATTCCTTTTTTTTTTCAGAACATTTTATATGTCGTTGGATAGTTGATAAGCTCTTCCAAGTCTTGCAATGACTGTGCACCTAGATTTTGTATTGATGACAACAAGCATGGATCGTCTTGAAGTGGTCTTTATATAAAGTCTACTCGGGAACTTACTTGTCGGGGGTTCCAAGATAACACAAACATATCAAAGTATTGTCTCATTTTGTCAATAGAAGCATTATTTGCCTAATCAATTGCATTGACATTATGAGAATCTTCAAGCCATATGTTGTCATTCATACCTGCAAGCAATGGACATGTAAATAAAGAATTAAAAAACATTGACATCATTCACAGTTGGGTTTTGACCCTGAAACTTATTGGATTTTTCCCATTTTTTATTTTGGTCACTTTAAGAGTAAATTGCACTGTTTCGAATAATGAGTGCAAGATTGATACAATAAAGTGAAACACATATAATTTTTTTTTGGACCTCACAATTTGAGCAATAAAAAAAAGGTGTTCTATTACATGCAATTATTTAATTCTCACTATTTCATTTCCATCTTTCCATTGATGTCTTTGACTTTTCTAACAAATCAAACGTCATCCATTCGAAAACCTTGACAACGTAAAAGAAATAAAATTAAAAAATCATAGAGCTCAACTAACAGATAAAATATACATGTCACTCATATGAATAATTGTTGGATGTGCTCAATTACCAATGATTTTTCATGTATCCCCTATTTTCCGGCATTTACTTGAGCTTAAAAATAAAAAGTGGGGCTACAAAGTGCTACATGAAGAAAGAAATGTGGTTGTGTTTCGACCTTTGAACCTATTTAAATTTTCCTTTTTTAAATTTTTGTTGCTTTAAGCTAAAAATGCACTCACGTGAATAATAGAGTCTCATTCTAAAACATTCACTCGCTAAACAAGTATGGCCAACCGGTGGAGGGGCTCAATTATCAATGATTTTTCCCTCATCACTTTCTTTCCTACAATTACTCCTATAAATTAAAGGGGTGTACAAAGTGATCCAAGAAGCAAGCATTTATATTAGGTCTCAAGTATGAGATCTTTTGGATTTTCCCCATTTTTTAGATTTTTCATTTTAAGCACAAATTGCACTCACATGAATAATGCAAGAAAGATAGAGACTATCTAGTGGAATATATTAAATTTCTCTTCCCTCAAACCCTTTTTTCATCACCCCTTATCCTCTTCCTTTTTTTGCTTCCTCAAATTTTAATTCTTGGCTTCATCCCATAATTATTAGTTGATAGATTAAACATGATGTGTCTCTATTTATAATTAACCATAATTTAAAGTGAATAAAAAAAGCACCGTTGAAAAGAAGGGATGGGTAAATGTAAGTCATACAAGGAGTCCTGAGCACAAAGTCTAAACAAAATAAAAGTCTTACAAAGAAAAAAAAAAATTTCAAAATAAATCCTATGGTAAAAAAACGAGGAATCAAAACATTGGAAATCAACATGAACCTTCCTTAAATAATCAATAAATACATAACACAACAATTAACTAGGTACCACCTAAAACTAGGTGTAAATAATTATCATGCAATATTTCAAACAATGAGAGTAAAGACAAAATGTAGATATGAAAATACCATATTAAAGTATAAACATTACAATTTAAAATATAATATAAATTAGTATATTAAACATAATTGCGTACAAATATCATTCCTTAAAATAATATGAGCCAACTCTTGATAAGGGGAGTAAAGGGAATAAGTTGGTAAGATGGATTCATCCTTCTGAAGGATGAATTCAATCAATTTTGATGGAGCGGAAAAAGGCAATCTAGGTAATGCTAGTTATGGATGTATCTTTAGGAACTTAGTTGGCCAGCTTATTGTGGCCATGACCTTTGATTGTGGCTTTTCTTATAATACCTATGCGAAAGGTATGGCTATTCTATTAGGCCTGTGTGAGGCTAAGAAGAGGAATTGGAATCACTTATGAATTGAAGGTGATTCCAAGGCTATCATTGATATGGCCCAAGGGAGTTCTCCTAAGGCCTAGCGTTTGAAGACTATATGGTCGAATATTAAGGCAATTTTGCCTTCCTTTTCAGAGGTTAAATTTTCACACACAATGAGGGAAGGTAATAAGGTGGTGCATGGTTTAGTGAATAGAGGGGTTGGTTTATGGGCCAATCTTCATTTAAGTTACCAATCTTGGGATTTGAGCTTCCCAAACGATATTTAGATGCTTTTGGCAGGGGATGCACATATGGCGTTGGTGGAAGGAGGTATATGATTGGGAAGGCCACCTTCTAATTATTTCCTCTCTTGGTATGATGGCGGTTGAGTTGAAATATTGTGACAGATATTTAGGGCTTTGACACGTGTGAAGTTTTTATTGTTTTTGGTGTAGGTACATGTGTATTAAAGGCCATTCGATGGTGAGGTGATGTTTATCCCTCACGTCATTTTCTCTCCCTTCCTGTGTGTTTTCCTTCTCCTCTGGTTCGGTGTAGCTTCCTATTCTTTCAGCATGGCGTCAGAGGATGGTCTAGCTGTGGGGACGAGATGGAAGAGGCGTCGGGCTCAAATTAGGGAGTCTATCAGAGATTCTTTTACAGATTGGTTGAGCAGGAGAATAAAGAATGTTGTGATGCGTTATTGGTTGGAGAAATTCTGGATGGTGGTAAGGAGTTTTGAAGCTGAAGATGAAGAGGGCGACAATCGTTATATGATGCAGAAGCTTATGCTGGATCTTGGGCAGTCGGTTTGGTTTCACAATTTCTTTGATGTCACAATGTCACAAAGACAAAGCTACCATACTATACTGGAAAAAACAAAAAAAAAATTGAGCAGCAGTTGAAATTATTTAATTTAAATAAAATGGTGGTCAATATATGTGCATGTAGGGGGATATATAGGGACGATGCAGTTGAAAGGTGCAGGTGAGAGTGTTGAATCCAGAACAAGAAGATGTGAAAATTTTTAGTTTGAGAAACACAAAACATGCCATTTATTTATACAAGAATTACTATAATTATACAAGTTAGTGCATGCTTTCATTTTTTTTCCAGCCATGTGTACACGACTTTACCTTGAAAATTTTCACAGAAGTAAGCTATCCTCTGTTCACTCACATGTTTATCATACTACCCATTGCACAATTTTTTTGGTCATATTCTTTTTTATTTGGTTCCCACTTTTTTTTAAATGTTATTGTTGTACAATAAGTGTGAACTACAAAACTTACGTGTTCCTTTCACTATTTTGCTAGTGTAATAAAAGATCGCATCTACATTATCTTTTTTGTTTTCTTTCCTTTGTTTCCATTTCACTTTCTTAATGATAGCACCCCTCAATATTTTCTTATCCTCTGACTCAATACACTAGAACACTCTGAATTGCTTATTTTTTTGATGGTTATTTTAAATAATTCTTATATGTGGATATCACAAGGTAGAAATCGGGGTCAATATCAAATGACTTAATTTGCAGGCCTATTTTCGTAGTCTATTTGGAAGTTTGAGTTGACAAAAATACTCATATTAGAAAATTCATAATTACGAAATATGATAAAATTTTAAATATTTTCCATATTTCCCATTTTTTTCATTCAACCGTATATAACTTTGTATTTTCGATGGTAAAATCTTAAAATGTAGGATTTAGAAAATTAATGTTATTTATTATTATTTTATACCATAAATGTTTAATTTATGAACACCTCCAAGATTTAATAGTTAGGAGCTAAAAGAAATTTAATTTTTTAGCATTGTTCATAAGGTTTTCGACAATCCCTAAGAGATTAGTGAGATTCTATTTTTTATGAACCATTTTTTTTCATATTTGAAGAACATCACTTAATACTCTTCGTATGAAAGCTTATACCTTTAAAAAAATTGATAGACATATGAAAGAGAATTAAGCATTTCTTTAGATGTGTGACTTTGTAAATTGTAGATGTGGAACCTGACAGTAAATATATATGGCTCGAGAAACAATTCCATAACCCACATGGCGTACGTTTGCATCTCCCTAGGGAAGAAATTACATTGATAGATGTTTTATTTTATGGGATGAAGGATTCTTATTGTTGAAATGTTTGTAGGAAATCAACCGATTAAAATTTTTCGTCGTACATGCGTTGAAATCGAACGAACATAATGTTTCTTTTTCCTGTGTCTATCAGGTTTTCTGCAATGACAATGATCTTTCAAATTGGATGGCTCAATACTTGTCTGACTTGGAAAGGAAGATGCATCTAGGTATTCGAGATTGTATTTTCTTGGAATATTCATTCACACTATCTGCTTCTAATTTCTCATCAAATCTATAATGGTCTTCAGATTGTAGAGCTCTGCATGTATGCTTGTCTTGAGCTTTGTACCTTGGCAAGATTTTCCCAAGGAAATAGGATCTTTGAGTGGCTCAATATCATTGCGGACTTCAAGTTATCTTCTTTGCATCCATGAATCATGATATGCATGATGATTAGTTCCTTATCTCCATGTTTACCTGGTTTGTTACGCTTTTTTTCTTTTGTGAATGCCTTGTTCTATTAACTCTACTCTACTTGGTTCTCAATGTTTTATCATCTCAAACCTACATATTTATGAAAGCTTGATCTCTTTGTTTCGAGCATTTCTTTTTTATAGAACTCCAAATTATGCAATGTTGGATATCATTATCATTTCAGCTACCTTAGGTTTCCATGATTCCAGAACTTGGTTCAGACTTGCTTCATGGTAACACTTATGTTATTGTTATTATGGATTTGTCTACCCATGTTAATTTGAGAACCTACTCATGTAACCTGGAAATTATTACCTTATGATCTCATCTTTCCCCTCTCTTCATCTCTATACATTCAGCGCTCAACCTCTGTTCATGTTTCTTGTATCTTGGGTGCAAAGTTTAGGAGATTCGATCATGTGTCTATTGTATTTTAGTTTTGCACTGGAGCCATTGTTATGCCAACATTTGAAGGAAGAAATGAAAGAAGTAAAAAAATGGCAACCATCGTAGTGCCGCCGAAATAATGTATGCTTGTGTAGTCACTTATTTTTTCTTATATCATTGACAATCCACAAGGAACTACTAAAAAATTTAGATTGACATGTGTTGGCCATAAGGATGTGTCAACTCTAATATAATCACAAGAATTGAAATGATAGGAGGAAATCACATCGCATTTTTGGATCCTGATTTGGTTGCCCCTAACTCTGTCTTAATGAAATCTACAATTGTCCATGCTTGAGAGAGAGTGTTAGGATAAAATATTATTATTATCCTAATTAATTATGCATTGCATATTAATAAATTTATTAGTTATTGTTTTATGGTTATATTTAATTATAACCATCCTTTTGTTTGTATTTGAATATTACGGGAGCAATTATATTGTTTTAACAATATATTTGTAATTATTTGTTTGTGCTTCTCAAATGTTATTGGAAGCTTATGTAATTTGGAATATGGTTGCACCTGTGTAACTTAGTTTCTTATTGTATTTGGTTGTGCAGTATCTATAAATATTGCAGCCCATTCTTTGTAATGGTTTTTGATCTCACATTAATATATTTCATAGGCTACCATCCCTGTTTTGTGAAATTACATTTGGTACTAGAGCGAATTGAAGCTCCTGACAAGGTTGGAGAAAGTTGTAGAAGAAGGATAATTCGTGGAGAAGACATCTACAACAAAAGGAGAGCCAGTGTTGTCTCGTGCAGCTTCCCAGAACCCTCTACAAACCCACAACCTCTTGTTCAGCTTCAGGTGTTTCAAACGTATTTTTTTTTTTGCACTAGTGCACCCAGCACCAAGCAAAATTTGCTGCAGGTATTGAAAATAAATAAATAAAATTATTCCCCAATAGGGGTTTTGTCTCTAAATTAGAGAACCATTTAGTCTCTGTTGTATTTGGAGGTTACTTTGCTTTTGTTGGAGGTCTATTGAGCTATTCATCAAGCCCTCACCGAGTCTTGTCTTATACAGACTGAGTTCTATTTCTTGGCGAGTTGATCATGTTGCAGACTGGGCCACTACCCCCTTGTCTCAGCATAGGAACCTGCAACACAAAACAATGGCAGCCAATTTATTGAAAATACATTTCAATTAAAAAAAAATCACAAAGCCAAAGCCGTGTGCATTTCCACGGATCCCTCAAACCTGCACAAGTCAAATCACATTGAAATTAACGACGACCAAAGTAATGGATCGATTGATGGATAAATTAAGGGAGTAAAGGCGTTTAAAAAAAAAAAACAGCGACAGTTTTAGCATATTGACCTCTGCCTCCCGAGAAGCCACGACTTGCAGCAACCCTGCTCATCTCCACCATTGGTCGTGTTCTCTCCTCTACGTTGGCCCTGTAACCAAAATGAAGCACATGAAACAAAAACAACAAATAGGAATGAAGGCGGCCAATAAAAAAATGTAAAGGAGATAAATTTAAGCCTCAGATCCATTTTTTATGAGCCCTAAAAATGCAGGTCTCTCCTCAGCCATGTCGCCCTCCACATGGACTCCAACTATGCCAGGTCGCATCTTCTTTTAAAAGGTTAGTCATTTTCAGTACTTTATAAATACAATTTGCTTCATTTCTTTACCAAGCGCTCATAAGAGCCAAGGTGGATAGACTAAATGCCTTAGAAGTGGGAGGTGCATGGTTCAAATCCCACCCAACTTGACACAACTTGAATTTTGAATTTGGCAGAACCGCTAACTTTAGCAGAAATTTTAAATTTAGCGGAGAAATCCCTAATTTAGGGTAATTTTTTTTTCTCCCATTTAGCCTATTTTTCATTCCAAGCAACTTTCTTCAAAAGGGGGATACCTAAAAATTACATTTTCAGCTGTTTTTTTGCAATTCTTTGCATTTTGGGTCGTATTGGGCTCAGGAGGCCACCAGGGCCCGCAAAACATTTTTTTTTTGCCTGCCATTCAATTTTTCCAGTTTTTTGAATGTAATTTGTATACTGCATTATATTTTACTAATTTACAGGTTACCATAGTCAACTGCAAACTTTGTAACTACTCTAAAACTGACAGAATTGTAATACAAAATAATATAAAATTGGTTTTGTAACACTCACGAGATCCTAGATCTCATTCCCAGCGTTCGGTATATACGGTGCCTCTGGGAAGCACTTACGGGTAAAGCTGTCGCGACTAATACTACACTTAACGCCTAATATAGCTATAATAACATCATCTGGGAATCGACCCTTTAAATCGACGGGTAGTAATAAGGTCACATTACACACACTATGAGCCATCCCATCCGTCTGTGAACGATTGCACAACATAAATCCAGAATGAGAAATTATCTGACTATATAGCAAAGTTACGCGCGTGTATGAGGATATTTATTTGAGCTAGTGTCAATAATCGCATAGACCCCATCAGTATTGTCTTGGTAACACCTATTGAATTCTTTCATGTATCACCAAGTATATAGAAAGGGCGAGCTTCTTCCATGTACTGACGGGTATATCAGAAGGGCGTGTATATAGAAAGGTTCGGTATATCAGACTGATGGTATATAGATTGGGAGACCTAATACTTGGAGTGATAAGAGCCAAACCCTGTCAGTGATCTCTACAAAATGGGCACCAATGCCCCCAAATTTTTTCTTCCGGATTCACAACTACTCAGAGGAAACAACTATGCTGCATGGAAGACAAAAATCAAGACACAGCTTGAGTTTGAAGAAATCTGGCCTGTTGTGAATGGTACTCTGACCAAATCAGCTATTGATACAACACAACAACTACAGTTTGATAAAGTAGATCAGAAGGCCAAACTCATCATCTTGTTTAGAGTGTCCGATGATGTGCAACCCAACATTCGAGATGCCAAAACAGAAAAAGAAGCGTGGGATAAATTGAGCACAGTATACGAGGCCAAGCACAAGAATGTTATACTGAATTTGCAGAGTTAGTTACACACACTAAAGTTCAAACAGAATGAAAAAATTGAAGCTTTCTTAAGAAGAGTTGTAGAATTGAGGGCTTCACTTCTAGCCTTGGGAGAACCAGGCACAGATGATGCTCTCATTCCCATTGTTCTGAGAGCACTCCCCTCTTCTTACCGCATTTTTGTCACAACACTAAACGTTTAAGATATGAAAGTTGGTTTTGACAAACTGGTAAACCTACTGCAACAAGAGGAAGCAATGCACAATAAGGATGATGAAGAGGAGCAGGCAATGTCTTCACATCAAAAATGGAAAGGAAAAGGTAAAGGAAAACCTAATTCCTATCAGAAGTCCCAAAATCAAAATCAGTATCAAGGGGATAGACAACAGAAGAAGCAATGTCCTATCTACAAAAGAGGACATAACCTACAAGATCGTCGGTATAATAATTACAAGAAAGGTTCATCCAACAACTCTGGACCTCAACAACAATCTTACAAGGGACATTCTAACAACAATCACGGGCAGAAAAAGGGGAACTGGAAAAGAAGACCCCACCAACAAGGTAATATTGCTGAGCAACAAGAACAATCAGACAATGAAGACTTCTTGTTCACTGCTTGATCAAGTGAACCATCCACGTCATCTAGTGATGTTTGGTATGTTGATTCGGGAGCCACTCGACACATGACCGACCATAGAGACTGGTTTATTTCAATGAGGGACACGCCATTGAAAAATCATGTTTCATTGGGAGATGATTCTTCATATACAGTTTAGGGGATTGGGAACATTTCTCTACCCCTTGGTTCACGCAAATGCAGACTATCAGATGTCCTATATGTCCCTGGGTTGACAAAGAATCTTCTTTTAGTTAGTCAACTCCTTGATCACAACCTAAAAATTGACTTTAATAGTCAATCCGGAAAGAAAATGTGTTTGATTCGAGACAAATCAAGAGGCTCAAAAATAATTGCAAAAGCCTCCAATGTGGGACGCATGTTCCAACTTGATTTTGTTCACAGAGATGATCAAGCACTTGTGGCTAAGAACTCCACCTCATAGCACAGTTGTGGCATCAGAGATTTGGTCATGTAAGTTTCAAATATCTCGAAACACTTCACCAGTGTAATATGGTACATGGGCTACCATCTCTTCAGAAGGATACAGACAAGTGTCCTCACTGCCTAGCAGGCAAACAACACAGAGCTTCGTTCCAGAGGAGTACATTTCAAGCTCATGGTAAACTTGACCTGGTTCATACCGATCTTTGCGGTCTGATGCAGCCAAGTCATTCTAGGTTCCAGTACTTCATGCTTTGTGTTGACGACTATTCGAGAAAAATGTGGATTTTTTGTCTTCGCAAGAAAAGTGAAGCGTTTGAAACCTTCAAAAAGTTCAAAGTAGCAGTTGAGAAAGAAACTGGTCGTCACATCAGAACTCTCCGCTCAGATCGAGGGGGGGAATTCACTAGTGATGAGTTCAGAGACTACCTACAAACTCACGAGGATTCTGTCAACAAATGCCTCCTCCACACACACCGCAAAAAAATGGTGTTGTTGAGAGAAGAAATCTGTACTATCATGGAAATGGTGCGATGCATGATCGATGATTCTTGAACTTGCAAAGACATTTTGGGTAGAAGTAGCAAAGACATCAGTGTATTTGTTAAATAGAGCACCCACAACTGCTCTTGATGGAATAACACCACAAGAAGCATGGTCAAAATAAAAACCATCCATTGCACACCTCAGAGTATTCAGGTGTAAAGCAAGCATGCACATACCCAAACAGAATAGAAAGAAATTGGACATGAAGTCACATAAACTCATCTTCATTGGGTACAGTGAAGAGACTCTTGGGTATAGATTGATAGATCTTAAGACCAGAAAAGTCTACATCAGTAGAGAAGTTGAGTTTTTTGATAAGAAGGAAGTAGAGACTACAAGAAGAATCACAAGTTGTAGATTTTTCACCTGTTGTAAAAATTGAAGATGATGTTCCCTCAGAAGATGAAAGTGATGATGGGGATGACGGTGTTGATCAAATAGAACCACGACCCATGGGAACATTTCAGTGTATGCCTAAATGGTGTACAAGTACATTACGAGATGCAAGAATGGATGCTCCATCGGATACATCCACCCTTGGACCACAGACTCGCAGTAAAGCAAGGGAAGAAGTTAACTTTGTCTTTGATGAGTAGAGTTATTGAATCAGATGAGCCCTCTACAGTCCAGGAAGCCCTATAGTCAAAAGCTTGGAAAGATGCCATGGATTCTGAATATCAATCAGTGATGAAGAATAACACTTGGTAGCTTGTCGATCTTCCACCAGGGAAGAAACCCATTGGATGTAGATGGATATTTAAAACAAAGTACAAAGTAGATGGGACAATGGACAAGTATAAAGCAAGACTTGTAGCAAAGGGGTATGCACAAAAAGAAGGCATTGACTATGAGGAGACATTTTCTCCCACAGCTAAGATCAAAACAATCAGGATGATTTTTGCTCTAGCTGCTCAGTTTGGATGGAAAGTCCACCAAATGGACGTAAAAAGTGCCTTCCTAAATGGAGATTTACAAGAAGAAGTCTACATGACTCAACCTGAGGGATATGTAGTACTTGGTCAAGAAGCAAAGGTATGCAGACTCAGGAAATCTCTGTATGGCCTCAAACAGGCACCCCGGGCATGGTACATCAAGATTGATGAGCATCTCGTATAACATGGATTTGTTAGAAATCCATACGATCCCAATCTCTACCTCAAAAAGCAAGGGGGGGTAGATGGTGATTGTTGTTGTCTATGTCGATGATCTAGTCATCACTGGCAGTTCAGTGAGGATGATCGATGTAATGAAGAAAGATCTTAATCGATCGTTCGACATGACTGATCTCGGGCTGATGCATTACTGTCTTGGATTGGAAGTATGGCAGAAAGAGAATCATATTTTTGTTTCTCAGATGAAATATACCAAGACAACGCTCGAGAAGTTTAGGATGATGGATTGCACACCAATTGCTACACCTATGGAGAACAGATTACAGTTATCTCGTTCAGATCCATCTCCTGAGGTAAGTGCCACTCTCTATCGGCAGTTGATTGGGAGTCTCATTTACCTGACCTACACTAGACCAGATATCAGCTTTGCAGTAAGCTATCTATCCAGGTTCATGTAGGAACCCAAAGGTTTGTCATTGGAAAGCAGCAAGGCGCATTTTGAGATATCTCAAAGGATCAGTGGATCTTGGTCTAGAATACAAGAAGAATGGACAACTTCTTCTTGACTGGATATTCAGATTCAGATCATGCAGGTAACATTGATGATAGAAAATCCACTTCTGGATTTGTATTCTTTATGGGATCTAGACCAATATCATGGGGAAGTAAGAAACAACACTTTGTTTCTCACTCTTCCACAGAAGCCAGAGTATCGTTCTGCAGGAGAAGCTGTCTGTGAAGCGATTTGGCTACGTCACATACTAGAAGGACTTGGAATACCACAGGACAAACCGACCACCATGTATGTTGACAATGAAGGTGTTCTCAAACTTGTTCGCAATCCTAGTGTTTCATGAGAGAACAAAGCACATTGAGGTATAGGTTCATTTCATACGGTGAGCATGTGTTGAAACACAACATCCAGCTTCAATTTTGTCCAACAGCTGAACAACGAGCATATATCTTCACAAAGTCACTTGCACGTGACAAGTTCGAGCTGTTCAGGGAGTTCCTCTCCTCATCCCTTCAGACAATGCACAATTAAGGGGGGGAATGTTAGGATAAAATATTATTATTATCCTAATTAACTATGCATCGCATATTAATAAATTTATTAGTTATTGTTTTATGGTTATATTTAATTATAACCATCCTTTTGTTTGTATTTGAATATTACGGGAGTAGTTATATTGTTTTAACAGTATATTTGTAATTATTCATTTGTGCTTCCCGGATGTTATTGGAAGCTTATGTAATTTGGAATATGGTTGCACCTGTGCAACTTAGTTTCTTGTTTGTATTTGGCTGTGCAATATCTATAAATATTGCAGCCCATTCTTTGTAATTGTTGTTGATTTCACATTAATATATTTTACAGGCTTCCATCCTTGTTTTGTGAAATTACAGAGAGTACCTTCAAGCAGTTCTGATCTAAATTTGGAATAAAAACACAAACATTAAGACAACTATCATTGTTATCTTGCATAAAATTGGAGAAATATGGATATTAAATCTGATCAGGTAACTTCCATCATTTTTCAAGACTATTTACTTGATTTTTTGAAATTTATTTTCACATCCACTAATTTATTTTCCACCCATAGGTATTCATCCTTTTATTCCCTAAATACATCAATCCTATTTGAGGTTTAGAAATATCCAACCATCCTCTAATTATGGTTTCCCTTTTCTTGCCATAAATTCAATCATCTCTTGGTTGTGTATTCTATATCCTCATTTCCATGAGTAATAAGAGTTTCTGCTTGTATAATAAACTTTTGGTTAGCTATCCAGCCCCTCTCTAGAATTTCCTACCACATCAAAATCCTCTCAAAAAAATATTCAGGATATATTTTTCATACTCTTCATACACTGTCTTTTTTCGTACTGAAAATATGAAAGACAATAACTTACTCATACATATGTTTTAGAATATCATAAAAGAGTCAATCCATCATTATTTTTGAATCATACCATTACCCTCTATAATATCAACATGACATATATAACTTACTTGAGCACCCCCATATTCTTGGGTCCCTTGGGGATATGTTCTTCATTTTCTTTTCCAAAATTTTCTCTTTAGGAAAATAAGTTTCTTGGGACTCCTACAACTCTCTAATGCATTTTCTCCAAAAATCAATTATTTGAAAACCATATGCCACCTTTTGTAATAACCCACTATACTAGCCCATCTCCATCCAATAATTTTCTGTCCCGATTCCTATGCACACAAGCACTTGTTCCAACAATGTGCCTACAAATTTATGGTTATTAAAGCCACATTATTAAACTGTAACAATGCTTGCAAAATAATAAGTTAAAGCTGACATGGTAAAAATATATTCGGGTTTTAATCTCGAGAAACAATCCATGACCTAGGTGTTTTCCTCCAAGAGATATCCTACAAAAAAAAATGTAGATAGTATTTTTGGATTGTTTTGAGCAATTATGTGCTTAATACTGTAGCAACGAAGAAGATGAGGACTAACATTACAAATAACATGGATATTATACAATCCAACATAATATAAACAACGTATATGATACAAATTTTCATGATAGATGCTGCAGGATCGCTTGACCTTTAGAGCCCAGCTTTTGTCAGAACTTCTAGCAATATAATAGTTTCTCTCTTTCCAACTTGCGAATATTTCTCTAGGTTCCAAATTTTCCCCCTTTCTTAGAACTCATTCCAAGTTTTTAAATTTCCTATCTCTACGCTGAAATTTATTTTGCTCTATATTTCTTAACATACTTTTTTTTAGTACATCATGTTATGAATGGGAAAAATATGTGGTATTCTCGTAGATCTTTCGTAACAAATTTCTATATGTGAAAATTATAGAGAAAATTTTCCATTAAGATGAATGTTTTGTTGTTTTATTTATCATTTATTTAAAAAAATCTTTAATAGAATATTTCTTTCCCTACATTTGATAGAACATAATAATAGGAGTCTAAATGTAATCGTTAAACTCGATAAAGTCCTATACACTATGCAAACCAATACTTGCTGAAAAGTATATTTTGGAATTCCATTGGTTCTTGGGGCTGAATATTACAATTGTTTATATGTTTTTCATGATTTTACATTTAATATACTTATAAATATTTAAAATAGCCTTCACATGCAACGATTTACATATTTAAAATTTGATCCTCATCATTCTTTTAATATATTATATTAATAATGCATAAATAACATTATTTTGTAATTATTGGGTTTGGGATAATCATAGTCTTATGGGAAAACCCTGTTACCCTTCGTTTGATCCTCTAAAAGATTCATTCAATTGGTTACCCGCTTGGATTAGACTCTCGGGTCTACCTTTGTAACTATGGACCGAATCTTGTCTAGAAGCCATTGGTAACACTTTGGGATTTTTTGTAAAATTAGACGAAGCAACCACTTGATGCATCCATCTTATGCTTGAATTCTGGTGATGTTGGATGTTCCCTTGATTTTCTAGATAAGATTAATCTGCAAATAGGTGAAAGGGTTTGGACTCAAATATTAGATTACAAAATATTCTCTTTTCGTTGTCATAAATGTTTTCAAAACGGACATTTGATACAAGAGTGTGGGAGACCTAAGCATAAAAGATGTAGGGGAAAATCTTCATGGTGGAAGGATTCTTCTCCTTCTCACTGCATCATCAAATCCCTTTCAGTTCATGAGGAAGATTTATTGTCTAAAAAGAGCACCTCTAGGGTTGAATCTACCCCTGTGGTAGAGTATTTTTCTTAGGTGCCCCAATATGGTTCACATCCTTAAGAGAAAATTCCCCATGTTTCAGTGGGGTTGGTTAAGGAGAAGGAATATCCTTCCTCTCCCACTAAGGTTTTGTTTCAGCCTTTTTCTTTTATTGATATTATTCTTCCATGTGGATCTGGTGAAGATGATATGGGGGAATGGATGGTGGTCCAGAATAAGAAAAGAGCATCTTCAAAGTAGATTTCAGCTCCAACTCAAATGATTTTATGATCTCACTCATATTTGGGCTGATTTTGTTTCGTGTATTCTGCGTTCTCCCCTTTTTTGTTGGTTGTTTGAGTCAAGCTTCTTTGGCTCTTTGTTGTCTATTTTTTCAGTTCCATGTGAGCTTCACTATTATATATTTATTGTAATGGTCCATGTAGCCTTTCCATCACACTATTTTGTATTTTTCAAGGGTAATATTGAAAAATTATTGTCACTTAAAAATTATTTCATAAATATATGGGTAAGTGCACCAATTAGGGGGGGCAAAAAGTGGACAAGAAATTGAAAATGAGAAAAACACGATCGCATTATGTTTTCTTTGGTTCAGTAATTCACGAACCTAAAATGCGTATGCGTTATACTAAACTATAACTAGAAAAAAGGCCTGAACCCTATTCATTTTCTTTTCCCCCAAACACGAGTTTGACAACAAAACCCTGCACTTGCGTTTTATATTTAGTTGCATCTAGCTCCCACGATCGTCTAAGAATCCTCATGAATATCGAAATCAAAAATGGTGCCATAGAGATGAGGTAGGAAAAATATTTTCTCTAAATTGCATTGAAATTTGGTAATTATATAATAGTATTTGAATTGAATAATTTTTTTTATTGTTATAGTTCCACCTCAACCACAACCAAAACCTACAACTCATTTGAACCCTCATAACCCTCCTACAATTTCTAAACATCCCCTAGTTAGTCAAGAGGATTTAGCAGCCCATATAGTAAAAACAAGATTTAAATTAAGGAATTAATAAAAAAAAATGAGGGATTCCCATTCTACAAACCCCCACCATGCCTCTCTTGCAAACACATTGGAGGAATTAGTGGCTCAAACTGACATGACAATGAGTCAAATTGATCATTGGACATTTTATAGAGAGCTTTGTAGGGAATATTATGCCAACAAATTGTCATATGTAGATGTAAAGAAAAAATAAATTACAAAAGACCTCATATGTTCCTTATTCACGGACCCCCAAAACCAATTTGCTTGCTCCGTTGTCATGGAAATTGTTTCCAATCCACTGGTACAATAGTGATTTGATTAAAAATAATTTTTGGGACCGATGGTGGATGGTGTTTTATTTTCCACCTTGTAATAACAATAAGGTTCCACAATAATTTTTGAGGAAACTCTATTGTGAGCTTATCCTCAATGAGATCTTGAACTATTTTGATTTCATGTATTTCAAGGGTTGAGGAAAAGGCTCTGCATAGGATCAACCTGGTGCACAACATGCATCTATTCTACAGAGTAGAGTCCCCACACAAAAACCCCCTCACCTTGAGACTATCCCTCCAGAAGTGAAGGAGATAATAGATAATGATACACTCCGCGTGCTTTAGGGGATATCTAATACCCTTGTCTGCATACGAGTTACATTTCTAATCCAGATGTTTATGGAGGTACACAAAGTATTCCCTCAGGAAGTACTAGCATGAGGCCAAATATTTTCTCATCATGTGGTAGCATATGTTTGGGGCCCGAGGAGGATGATAATTTCATGCATATTGGTGTTGGTGGAGTTTTTGCTGGTGGTACACATGATAAGTTCACTATGTCATACACCTTATTGAGCAATACATTTGGATTCCAGAGATCAATGACACTATAATGCCATGTTCTACATTACACCTGTTCATCCTTCGGTGATCGATTGCTAAGCATGGAACGCTTCTACTTTATTTGTGCTCATATGTGGTGTGGTGTGGTGTAACATCACGTGCCATTTATTCTCTTGTTTCCAAAGCTAAGCATGAATGTCCTCCTTGCCTTATATTTTTCCATCATTGTGTTCCAATTGCTAAATGAGGAGAGTGTAGTTTAAAAATTTTAATCATCAAGGAGGAGAATATTAAACTAAACAAGGAAAGCTTAGTTTAAGTAATCAAGGAGAAGATTAATTATTATTATTTTATATAGACTATATTTATTTATTCTTTTTGGTAGTGGTTGAAGCGCATTTTTTCTCCCTGGTTAGCTGGCAGATAGGTGACATTTCTTGTCACTTCTTAAATGAACTTGTAATTTTCCTGTTTAGCGTGAGGCAGTGGGAGTCAGTGGAGTCTTGACTTCCTTCACCATGATATTATTTTGATTTCCTTCTTCAATGCCTTTAGGTGGAGCGTAATGGGCGCATCTGCCTTGAGCTGTAGGCATTGATGGAGGGAAAAACGTGCTTGAGTGTTGTTTTGGTCCTTTTACGCAGTGTTGTTCCTGTTCCTGCCACGAACCTTCTCTGTCATGGCGTCTTCAACCTGGTTCCTTCCTGTGTGCGTGGGTGTAGATGGAGCTTCAGGCTGGGGGAGCAGGCGTGTTACCTCCACTTTCTTGGGCGCTGTGAGGTGTGTTCTCGCCGGATATCAACAGCAGTGACCTGCAACAACGTTTAACTAGGCAGCAGGCACGTTACAGTAAGGTAGAATCCTTTTTGAGCACCTCCAACAAGCAGGTTGTCCAACTATGTTGTTATCTGTTCAGTATCGACTACATCCTCAAATTCGGGATTCTCCTTCAAGGTATTTTTTTATCAAAATTGATTAAGTGACAGTAAGAGTGTTAGCAGGAGACCTGACGAATTTTATGGCAAAGATTCTCTATGGAGACCTTACTTGCTTTGCGATGTAACTCATGGAAGAGAACCTCATAGAGGCGCATTTGTTTCATTTCAGTGTATTCATGAAACACAATTTGCCTTGCAATTGTTTGAGCTCCTGCAACGGGTCACTAAGTTGGCAGGCATGAAGGTTTCTCTTGGAATTATCACACCTTACCAGATACAGCTGTAATGTTTGCACTGAGAGTTTGATGTAGTAGCTCGAATGTAATGAAGGTAAAGGTTTATTTATCATTACGGTAAATGCCTTTTAGAGCCAGGAGCGATGTAATCATTATGTCTTGTGTCCGAGCTTCAAATCATGGGGTTGGCTTGGTAGCTGATATTCGCCGCATGAATATGGCATTAGCACGAGCTCGCAGAGCACTTTAGGTTAAGGGAAAAGCAGCTGCATTGAAGCAATCTAGTGACTGGTCAGCCTTAATCGAGGATGCTAAGTCTAGGGACTGTAGTACTGGATATGTTGAAATGGATTTATAAAATTACAAGCAAATGCAAAGAGAAGGTATAAAGCCAAACTCCAAAACCTTTGATAGCATCTCCACGCCTATACCAAAGTGGGAGTGTTTGAACATGGCATGGACGTTCTCCAATGCTTTTAAAAAAGAGATTTTTGTTGCTTGTTGTATCTGCTAGTGTCCTGGGCGCATAACTGTCTTAAGACGGATTTATACTCCTGATCTGGATGCTCAACAAAGTGTTCGGATGGTTTGGGAAAAACTTGAAAGAAATGTGGTCTTTTGGACAACAATGATTGTTGGTTGTGGACAAATTGGGTGGGTTGAGACACCTTGGAAACTTGGAAAATAATGGAGAAGGGACAAGGCTGTGTCAAATGCTTTGGTTTGCTGGTGCGTTGGTAGATACATATGCAAAGTGGAAGCAAGCATAAGACACCCAAACTAATTGACAAAATTCCTAAGTGAAATATGGCCAAAGGACAACAAGGATTACATGATATGTTTTGGAATGGGTTTGTTGAGGAGGCATAGGAAGTTGAAACAAATATGTGTAACTCGGGTAAATCCATCTCCTACAACCTTTTCTTGCCGTGACACCCTTGCTAGGTTCTTCTCTGAAAAATATCTCCTCCAACCTTGTGTAGATCACTTGTGTTTGTGGTAGCACGTATCAGGGTATGTGAGTTGGTTTTCCAATCCCACAAGAAGTAAAAGCTCAAGCAAAGCAATAGTTGAGAACAAGTGCATGGAGTCACTTCGAGATACAGCAATGCTCGTGAAATGTTTGACAAAAATCCTCTTCAATTGCATGGTCTCGCGGATCATGAATGTGGACCGCTTAGAACTGGTGCACCCGGATTCCAATACCTACAGTTCTTATGCTGACCCGTGCAGAGTCTGTACGACCTGTTGAAGCTAGAGAAACAGGAAAGATATTCCTACACTTTTCTACCATTGTTATATTTATTTTTATCGTGAAATCGAACTACCATTTCTTTGAATTGGTTGTCTTCTTTTCAGTCAGTCTCTCCTTTCTACTTGCTTTCTTCTTGTTTAGCTATTATCATTGCCTATATGTTAGTGGAAAGCATGTAGGTGTTCTCTTCTTTGGGTGTATGTTTTTCTGGCTCGATTGATCGATCTTCCTTTATATATATATATATATATATATCTGTGTGTGTGTGTGTGTACTCTTCTCTATGATAGAGTTCTATTTATTATTTGTTCCAGCTAGTTTTAGCAGTCATTAATGTAAGCATGTAACAACTATGAAGTTCCTTCCTATCAACCAAGGCTTTCCTTCTTTGTCTGTTGACATATATTGTTAATGATCTCTCAAGCCCACCTAACAACCCTTTTGGCATCAAAAAGGAAAGGTTGTAGGATTAGTGTAATCAACGCTTAGACTATTTCAAGTTAGAGTTTCGGTGTTAAAACTTTTAGAATGTTTATGTTTGCGTGCAACGTGTTTCAACCTCAAGTGTTTAGACTCCTACGTAGCTTCAGCCTACTTCCTAGGTTCTATAGCCATTCTTAGGAGGTAATTTGACTGCCCCTTCATCTTGAATCGTAACTCTGTTTTTTATTAGCTATGTTCGAGTTCTTAATTGTGCAACTCTAGTACCCCCCGCTATTTCTAGAATTATGTATGGTCTTCTTCCCTCTCGGAAGATTGTTGGTGAAATAATATAGTCTTCTAACTTGTGTTTCCTCCCATTTATTATGATTGTGTTGTTAATTAGGATTGGACAACTTATATGCACATATGTACCTTAATGTTTTGTGATGAAAATTGCCTTGAATGTTGTCAACCATGGAAAAAAAAAAAATTTCTTGCAATCAATAGTATGATGGAGCTATAGTAGAAAGAGTTGTTTTGATAATGGAAACTTAGTAGTTTATGTTGTACCTTTGTTTGAACGGGTGTTCATGTTACCAAGGGTTTCCTGAAAAATATTGTTGTTTTGGGAAATAGGAAATTCATCTTAAATCAACTGAACTCTAATAATTGATGTGGAGTGTTGTAAATTTTTAGGGTTATAAAATTTTTTGATGACATTTTCGTATAATCTTGGTTTATGGAGTCTTTTTCTTCTCTCGCGTGATTGCTACCTAGCCTACAAGGCATTGGCCTTCTTGAATGATTGGGAAATCTCTTGGAGTTAGTGGCCAAAACTAGTTTACTTTGCTTATGCTTCGAAAATTATGTTGTGTGGATACTCTATGTGATTTCAGGTTTGAAACTCATTTATACATGGATTTTTGTGTTAATTCTTGGAACCGTGGTTTCCCTTTTCTTGGGCCAATCAACTCTTGTTCTTCTAGAAATATAATATTATAACCTATGCATTTGGTACCTGTGATAAAATTCTGGATGGTTGGTACTTTATATCGAATCGCACTCTTGTGATTGTTATTTAATTATTTACTTGGTGGGAATCATACTTTGTTAGATTGGTTATTTCTCCTTATAGGGCCAAGGGCCTTTCTCTTTCGGTTGTTATATTTTCATTGTCTTTACTCCTAATGGAAGTACATGGTCTTCTTCCTTGTTTGACATTGTGGAAACTTATTATAACTTGAAGTGTTGATAGTGTTTAGAGGTTTGACCCAAATTCTTGTAATAAATTGCTTCTTTTCATGGTATTGATAGATAATAGTTATGGTGGGTTTGTGTAGCCTTATCTTACTCAGTTCTCGTGAACTTACTCTTGTAGAAAATTTGTTGTAGATGGATTTTGCGTGTAGATGAGGGATAGATTTGTAGACTTTTGTCATCAACCTCAGTTGAGAAGTTCCTTTGCTTGAAACCTTTTTATGTTGTTCAACTATTGTTAACGTCTAGTGGAAATTTTAAAAGAGGATTAATGTCTTAGTATAAAGTATTGTGGACTTTGTCATCTGAACTTTGGAAACCTTGTATTGTTTGACCATCATTGAAATTATAAGAAAATTTGGTTATTGTTGTTGAGTGACTTTGTTGGAGTATTAGTATTTTAAGAATTGATGTAATCTTGTTTTGTTCTTGTAAATGAGTGTTGCTACAACCTTGCCTTGAGAATAAATTTTGAGTTAAACCTTGATATGACTTAGTAATAAAGTGTCATAAGTAAACTAACATGGGATTGTTTAATACTTCTGGAAGTTAAATTAAACGTTGTATTCAAATAAAGTAACGTAGGGGTCACCAACTTGAGAGCAAGAAATTCTTTAAGTAAACAAGGGCAAGACTATCATTGTAGGTAAAATTTATAACTTTATAACCCTAGCTCCTCTAGTGAACATTATTCCTTTTATGGTGAAATTTGTAAAATGACCCTAAGGTGAAATGAACTGTCAGTTGTTTGAAGATGATAAGATTTAATAAGCTAGAGAAAATAAATTGGAGACCTCACCATCTTTCTCACCGCCATTTGGAAAGTAAATTTTTACTCCTTTTTAATACTTTTAGCGAAGTCTAAGTAAAGTTGTTGATAATTCTGGTTAAGATCCCTAGCTTCAATTAAATGCTGGAAATAACTAATGAGGTCCTAAAGATGTTTCATCTCGACCTTCTCCCTCTAACCCTTTTCCAAGGCACCTTATATATCTTCTCTTAAGTGTGTTGAACTTAAAACAATGTTGTCTTGTGGGAAAGAACGAATCTTAGTAGCGTTAGTGGTGAACAGATGGCCTTGTGGAATTTAAATACTCCTTTTTCTTGATAAACGAATTAAGCAAATAAATGTCATAATAGAGAAGATTTAAAGATAATGACTCAGTGTCGAAGGAATAAACTTGACTTGGAAAGTTGAATTATACGGATCATATCTTGAGCCTCCTTTAAAATGTAAGCTAATAATTGCAAGATGTATTTTTAAGATAAATAACCCTTAAGAATATCTCATTGTGGTTGGCCCTATTTGTTAGAGTGTTCTGTGGTTGGACTTCTATATTGTCTTGTCAAAAAGAAAAAAAAAATGTATTATCCTTGATGGGTGTGAACGTTTCCATGCTGACCTTTATGGTCATCCCCGTAACAAGTGGTTCACTAGAGTTGGTTATAACCTTGGTGACGACATGTTGCGTCATGTTATGTGTCAAGTAAGTCAAAAAAAAAAAATATCCTTTCTTTTACTGTGTTGTTCGTGTGTGGAATTTATGGGTCGTTACAGACACCTTTGTAGGTATTTGTTATTTTTTATTATGTTACAAAAATATCTGAGTACTTGATTTACTTATATATGTTAAATTTTTGAAATAATTGTATTTGTACATGTATCCATTGATATTACAATGCGCAGGAGGGACATCATCATTCCAACCACAGGCTGCGAGCACCATGTCTATGCATACATTCACAGAGGTACTTTAGAATGTTAATTGTGTAAAATTTTCACCTATGAAACTAGAGTCAAATTTTATACTTATATATATATATATATATATATATATGCTCTTGTATATATATTATATATGTTCAACTAACTTGACGTGATATATGTTTGATAAAGTTAGTGACCTCACTGGACATGCCACCATCTCTGTGAGGAGTAGAGAAAGGTGTTACCGCTTTAATTTCATCTTCGCAGTAACTCACCGAAGTATTCAAACTACATGTATTTTCATTAAAGATCTAGTGTAATTCATATTATGTATAAAATAATGTCCTTCATTGTATCATTATTAAATTATGTTAATAATGTCCTTCATTATGTATACACAGGAGTTACCTATGACATGTAGCAACCCTGTTCATATGATTCATAGGCGTGGCACAATAAAAAAAGAGTTGTATATTGATAAAATTAGTTAAAATATTGTCATTACACATACATGTACTTAGCATAAATTTTTTGATCTGCATTCAAAAAATTTATTGTTGACATAGCTCTATTTTGGCTAATTTTGATGTTTGATTTTGTGATGTTATGTGTATGTAGGGTTCTACCCCTTCCATTTTTACTTCGAGAGCAGAGACTTCTCAATCTCATCGTTTTGATACCCCATTTCATGCTCCAGGAGCTCCTGACAACTCATCTGAGTGTGAGATGCAGATTCAATGTGACTAAGAGATTGTGGTAAGTGCATGTAAATGTAAATAGTTTCATTAGCATGGTCTTATAAATGTTGTAAACTCGTGTGTTATGTTTTGACAAAAAAAATGTTTACATTTATAGGTTCAACTATAGGTGAGTTTTGAGCGGAAGGGGACTCGTGGTATGGAGTGCTTAGAGGATACGAAGTCATCTCAACGATCTCTATCTACATCTAAGGGAGGGCCTTCTTTAAGCAAGGCGAAGAGAGGGATATATTTTGATGATTATGATACATACATATATATATATATATATATGTCCTATGACATTTTTTTGTATTCCTATGTACATGGCATTATATGCATGTTTGACATTGTATGTACACCTATATGACATTCACTTGATATTATATGACCTATTTGTGCATATTTATATTTATTATGCACGTTAATACAATTTGGAACTCGATATCTTTGTAGAAGACCTTACATTTCTAAGATTATTTTTGTATGAAACTAATATGATGTGCACTTGACAATATAAGACATTATGGATTATTTTTGTCATTTATTGGTGTTGTATACTAGCATTTTCAATGTATAATATGCATGAAACTTTGGAAATCAATATTTATATAATGTATATAAATATTTATCTAATTTGAGTAATTATTCGTTCAATTTATCAATGTGTACATGTGTATTTACCTTACTTGCACTCCTTGCTCATGGTCTCTTTGTACTGGATGATTTAAGGAATTGCCTCCACTGTGCCACAATAATAATTATATTCTCATGAATAAATCTGATGGTGATTTGGAAATCTCAAAAACATACTTATCATAATAATGGAAAATAAATCCAACTAATAGCAATTAATCATCAATAAGTAAATAGGCGACAAGACAATCAATGCCTACCACGTGCTACCTCCAAATTCAAAATTTCTTTTCTCTTAAATTTGCTTCAAGAAAGGTTGGTGGAAATGAACTCATCATTTTCTTAACACTTTCAGAGGTCCATAATTTCAATTCACCACAAATTTGGCAAATATGGAGAACTTGAAAAGACAACTTGCATTTATAAATATAATTTCAAAGCGAAGGAATGCATTTCGTACGTAATTCCAGTCAAATTTGTTTTCTTTTTTCTATTAATACCCACTAAAACTAGCCTTGATATTGCATCCTGATAAAAACAAGTTCCTAGGAGCCAAGGGAGATTTCAAAATTATCACACAAGCATGGGGAGTTCTCTTGGATAATACCAAAAAGGCTACCTGTGATGCCATGAGAAAGGTTCAATTTTATTTTCCAAGATGCATTAATCCAATGTTTGAGAATGGTTCTCTAGATGCCATGACATTCTGATTCAAACACTCAATAATCTTAAAATTTCCAATCCTACCATAAACCCTAGTAGTCCTCGATCCTTGGATATAAGGAGACATCATTACTTGGATTCCATTTATAATGATAGAGATATTTGTAATATCATGTTATGATCTCTAAATCTGTATGCATTTCAATTGTTTAGAAATTAAATCATACCCCTCACTAGGCTTGATGACTACCCCTATCTTTTTAAGGCACTTTTGAAAGCAACCGTGGGTTTATCATAGAAGGAATTATCAATGAATGGAAGGTCAATAAGCCATAGGTCAACTGATTCCCATTCAAATCCAAAGTTTTAATTTTCAAGTTACAATGATTACGTTGACAAGAAGTCAGAAGCCATATTAGTCTTGTTGATACTCAATACTAATTACACATGAAATATAATTCTCCAACTTTCATTTTCTTTCCTCATCTTCCATGTCATAATGAATAAACGATTTCACAAGGGAGTTGTCATCTTCGAGTTTTTTTCGGGCTACTTCATCCGTGCATAGTCCCTTAAGAGCTATGAGACCAAAAAATGATATAAATTTAATGGTTTATATCCGAGGACCCGCTACGAAAGCCTATCACACTTTACTCCATCTCGATTTGGTTCTCTCGTTGTGTTATTGTTTACAACAGTGTGAAATACTACAGTTTAAGTTAGTGTAAGGACGTCCAGTACATTATTTTGCAAACGGAAGCTTGTGGCACCAAATTGACTGCTCCAACATGTTTCAGTGGCCTAGTAAATGCTAGTGGAGGCTTCGTTTTGGTGTCGAATGGTGTTTTTGATTTCAGGCTACTTCGTATGGGTGTAGTGTCTCAAGAGCCCTAAGACTAAAAAAGGTTATAAATTCGACGTGTGATATCTTGGACATTATGGAACCTAGAGAGGTCTCATCTGATCCTACACCTCCACATGATGACCCTCTATGAAATACTATCTTATTTTTCTCAATCTCCATTCAATTCTCTCATTGACCTAATGTTTACAACCGTGCAAAATACTGTAGTTTGGGTCAGTGTAAGGCTGACCGATGTTATATGTTACATAAGGAATATCATGGAACCAAATAAACTATGCCAACACATCTATGTGACCTGGTAAATGCTATTAGAGACTTCATTTTGATGCTAGATGGTGTCATTTCTTTCGAGCTACTTCATCTGGGCATAGTCTCTTTAGAACATTGAGACCAAAAAATGATATAATTTTGACGGTTATAATCTTATACTCTGTGGTACCTGGAGAGGTCTCGTACGATCTTACACCTCCATGTCAGGACCCTCTAGGAAATAATCTCTCATTTTTCTCCATTTCCATTTGATTATCTTGTTGTATTAATATTTGTAACCATGCTAAATACTATAGTTTGGGTCAGTCTAAGGTTGTCCGATACTATATTTTGAAAACAGAAACTTTTGGAACCAAACTGACTGCGCCAACATATCTGAGGGGCATGGTAAACACTAGTGGATAATTTTTTTTGGTGTGGAACGATGTTTTTGCTTCCGATCTACTTCATTCGAGCGTAGTCCCTTAAGATCCCTGAGACCAAAAAATGTTATAACTTCAACATGTGATTTCTCGGACTCCATGGCATGCGGAGAGGTCGTGTCTAATCCAACACCTTTATATCAGGACCCTATAGGAAACAATGTCTTAGTTTTCTCCATCTCCATTTGATTCTCTTGTTGTCTTATTGTTTGCAACCATGTAAAATACTGCAGTTTGAGTCAGTGTAAGGATGTCCAAGGTTATATTTTATAAATGGTACCTTGTGGGACCAAACTTACTATGCGCACGCATCCAAATGTATAGGTAAATACTATTGGATGATTTTTTTGGTGTGGGATGGTGTCGTTGCTTTCGAGCTACTTCATTCGGGCGTAGTCCCTTAAGAGACCTGAGACCAAAAATGTTATAACTTCGACGGGTGGTTTCTCAAACTCTGTGGCACCTGGAGATGTCTTGTCTGATCCTAAAACTCCACATCAGGATCCTCTAGGAAATATTATTTCATTTTCTCCATCTCCATTTGATTATTTTGTTGTCATAATGTTTGTAATCATTCCAAATACTACAATTTGGGTCAGTGTAAGGGTGTCTGATGTTATATTTTACAAACAGAAGCTCATGGGACCAAAGTGACTATGCATATGCATTAGGATTGGCTTGGTAAATTCTTGGTGAGGTGTCGTTTTGGTTCCCTAGGCTCCCAGTGCTTCTAGGTACTTCATACGGGCATAGTCCTTAAAGAACCCTGAGACCAAAAAATACTATAAGTTCACTGAATGTTTTCTCAAAATACGTGACATTTAAAAATGACTCGACAGATCCTACACCGCCACATTGGTACCCTCTATGAAATCCCGTATCAATTTTCTCCATTTCATTTTGATCCTCTCGTTGTCTTATTGTTTGCAAAAACATCGAATAGTCAAGTTTGAGTCAGTGTAAGGTTGTTCATTGCCAACCACATGAATAGTATAAGTGGTTCATACAATATAGGTGGTGAAATGAGAATTTTAATAAGATATTTTTACAATATATGTGGTGAAATTATAATTTATGTTTATTATTACTTTCTTATATTTAATTTCCCTTGGCTTCTCTTATCTTTGAGAATAATACATTCTCTACTAACAATGCCAACCACATGAATGTGGAAGCGTTTTTGGAACCACTAACCTACATAAACATGTTAGTAAGCAATTAAATAGAATTTTAAATCTTACATAATTTAAATAAAACCATTAAATTAAATATTCAAATTAAATTCATGAAGAATATACCTTTGCAAATTTAATTCAATGAACCACAAGAATCAAATCTACTCTTGACAGTAGAAAGAATTGCTTTATGATATGATTCACGAACCTTCCACAGATTCTTGTTTAATAGCATACCTCAATATTTAATCAATTGAATATTTGTTGCAATAACCAAATGTGAAAATCAAAGTATCTTTTGATGTACTTCATAGTCTTCAAACAACCAAGTATTTTTTTGATAGTATATCGTCGAAGCCAAATTCCAGTGACCACCACTGACCCAGTGGGATACTCAAGGCCTTCACTATCAATGAATGTGGAAGTCAATTTTTCCCCTCTACACAATGAGAAAAGAAGTAGTTTGTTCCCTCTTCATTAAATTTTGTTGCAATAATTGCAAAAACGTGCTTTACATCACAAAGTAAAACTCAAGTCAAATTTAAAATACATTAAGAATTGATCATTTAATAATTTATAAATCTAAAACATGACATACATATGTACCTTGTTACACTAAATTAGAGACTTGGTCAAAGTCAGGTGATGTTGTCATACGATCTGAAGACACTGCAAGTTGTAATGCTCTTGGAACTTGATATGTGTCGAGTGGAATTAGAGGTCTACAAGTCCATTCATCCACTCAATGTTGTGACTCACATTCATTCCACAAAAAATCAATGCATGATATATAAAAACATGTCATGCACCTAGTATAAATAGTTGAAGAACTTGCATCTAAACTACAAAATGAGTGCATATCACTTGATCCTGTAACTGTCATACAATCTTCATAGCTTGCCAAATTTTATTCCTCTATCAACCAGAAATATCTACGAACCGTTGAACTATATTGAGATTCATGGTCCATGTTCTTGACACTCCAATCAACAATGTTTTTTGTACATATAAATTTAGCACCATCCTCGAAATTTAACTCTTCTCTTACAAGTGTTCTTTTCACACATGCTCTTGCACCATCATGCTCTCCTTTCCCATGTCTTTCCTCAGTAAAAATCTAGATATGTTGTACACATGTTTCTTTGTGCATCCTACTTGACCAATAAAACATCTTTTCATTCTTGAATTGTGATGTGCGTTTGTCTGACCAAATGTAATGTTGATTAAAAAAATGTTCATCTCATTCAAGTTCATATAAACACTTGGAAACACCCTTGCACATATTCTATAGAATGTGTCCAATCATCACTAATGTAGAAATGATACTCTCTTAATATTTTTTGATCTTGCTTAGTGCTTTCTAGAGAGTGCATGAATGCTATATGCATAAAAATAAAAATTTGCGCTGAGTTATAGTATTAAAACCGAACCTCCATTTTTGGTTGCAATGTGAAATTCTTTGAAAAGTCAACTACTGAAACAATAGTACAAAATGAGAATATTTCCTTGCTTAACTTGAATTTTTCATCCAACCATCGAACTCTATATGTGTGCCTTACATAGTAATAAATAATTTCCTCTCTAAATTTGACCATATATTCTGATACAGGTAATTTTTTGTAACAAGTTCACCTCTTAGATTATTTTCCATATTTTAATTGATATGCCACTGATTTATATTTGTTGAAACCAACTAATTATTTTTTTATTGAATCTGTACTCTCCTCATGGATACAAAATTTTAATTTTGGCAAGAAACCACATACATTGCACATTCCATCCAAACATGCTTTGTTATAAAAAAAATTGGCCAATTGATTTTTCACAAAGTTTCGTAGGAATAAATTCCCTTACAGATTTTGATGAGACATTTAATCCAAACTCCTGCAACATGATGTTAATATGCAAAACACAATTTGAGTAAAAAATCATAATGCATTTAAAATTCAAGATGATGCCTGTAGTAACAAGTGGTACGTAAGTGATTGATTTTCACATAAAAGGGTTTTTCCATTTCAAAGAATCTTTCACTAATGTTAATTTTTGGATTTTCATTCCTAAACTTAGAGAAAAATTGTATTTGAGTCATATCAAAGAAATGTTTTGCACATGATTCATGATTACGATAACTTATTCCTTATTTTACTGTATATTTTCTATTCGGTGACACCCTTGTGTTCTCATTTCAATACTTTACAAGTAATTATTTTAGAATATCATACAAATGTTTATTTTTCTGTGAGAGTCTGCTAGAGAATGAACAATAGTCAATTTTATTGACTGACTCAAGACTTTTGTGTCTCCCTATTGTTTTCATTAATATTTTTCTATTTAGCTTCAAAGCTCTACTTATTTTTCTAATCAAGTGGTTATTAACTGTTTTATCAATTACTATACAATTAGTAAGTGCACACCGTGTAACATTACTATCTTTAGTGCATCTGTTGACACATACAGTTTGGTATGCTTTATGTATATTTTCAAAAATTGACGCATTTCAATCAACAACATTAGATGTTAATAACCCCAATGTCTTCATTGTAGGTCTCATCTTAATTAATTTCATCAATGTAACAAATAATTGACACCTTTGTGTATCATTTAAATTTTCAAAGTAATTATCCCAAACCCGCCAAGCTTTTCTTCTCGCATTTCTTTCAGACATTTTGGTAGGCATAGGTTTTATAATGTTTTCATCAATTTCAATTAAGTGAATTATTTTTCTTCACAAAATGGAAGGAGGTTTTCTTAGAGGTGAAGATTCATTAACAATGTTATTTTCTTCATGTAGTGTTTTCATACAAATTTTAGGATTAACAATTAGATTCTCAGGTAAAGGTTATGTTGATGTGTAATCAAAACACCCCTAAATGTCTGTAACTCGATGGGTTGAAGATCTCAGTGTGATTGCATAACACAGAGCTTTTCCCAAAGTGTGGTACTTTGTAATTGGGAAAAATCTCTAGATGAAGGCTGGTTCATATTCCTCTGTTCAGATGCACACATTCTAATTGTAGAGGATTTACTCTAAAATCTACTCTAACTTTATAAGGAGACAGGGTTAAGAATATGCAAGAAACTAAACCTAATCTAACAGACGTGATGCACCAGAGGAATGTTGAACACTTTCTTTTCCATTAAACACAAACCATTAAAAATTGTAATACAATCACCATGCATAAATAACTAGGATTGCAATGTGAGATTAGGAAGATGCAATGAACATAAGAAAGGGTTGAAAAGCATCCACCAACTTTTATTATTTCTCCACAGATTTGATACAATGCATTACAATGACCAAGAGGCAAGATTGAATTTTACAGTTTATATGGGACGTTTGAAATCCAAAAATTCCCTTGCAGACAAGAGGAGAAAGAAGGGTGCAAAGCTAAAATTTCTAACCTTTTAAAAATTCCCCTCCTTACAAATATATAGGAAGGATGAGAGAAGGAGATGAGAAAAATCCGAAATCTTATTTTAACCACCCCAAAATACATTGAATTAACCTACAAAAAATGATGGGTTCTATGAAAAAACCCATACCCCCATGTATTATGCCTTGTTGGGCAAGAAGGAAGCCCATACCTTCATTATTTTGGTAGGTGAGAAGCTTGACATAATAAAACATGGAGAACTGTATTTATTTATTTTGAATAGCTTATTCCCACTAATTTTAATAAATCTAGTCGTAGTTGCGTAGAGGAGACTATAAGATTTCCAAAAAGTCATTTCTTGCACAAATATGAGTTCCCAGTCAAAATTTATTGCCATATGAAAGTCAGGGTGTCATTATGTAAAAATGGCAAACTGTTGATCTTGTCTGAGAGTTCCGAAACCTCGAAACCCAAAAGTCCAAAATTTCAGACTTTCAGACATTTCCATTTCAGAATTTGGGGTACTGTTCATTCACCAATTTTTCTTGAGAGTTTAAAAACTCTGAAACCCAAAAGTCTGAAATTTCAAAACTTTTGGTTTTCGAAACTTTTTCCACTATTCATTCGCTTGAGCACCTTGAGAGTTCCAAAAGTCTAAAACCTGAAAGTCTGAAATTTCATACTTTTAGGGTTTCGGAACCTTTTTCCTTTTTTTCCACCTTTGCACTCACCAAGATCTCCGAAACCCCGAAACCCAAAATTTTGAAATTTGAACTTTTGGAGTTTTGGGTTTCAGAACTTTTCCCTCATTTTTTCAATTTAGCTGTCGAAGCCTCTAAAATCCTAAAACCTGAAATTCTTAATTTTCAGACTTTCAGAATTTGGAATTTTGGACTTTTTTGATCCTTTTCGCTCACAGTGTTATCTCAAATGCTGAAACCATCCACCTCCCAAGTCTAAAAATTTTGGCCTTCGAATATTCTTCTTTTCCCAAAAATCTTTGAAATTTTCTCGGCCTATTTTAACTTTATTTGCCCAACTCAAAAAATGCAAGCCTCCATGACTGAATTAACACCTCCATTTTTGTTGTGTGCAAGTTTTTGTTTTTGTAGTACCCGCTTCCCTTCGACACCTTGTGGTATTGATCCTGGTACTGCTGACTATATTATGGACATTGTTATAGTTTGATTTAGTATGATGCTAGATGTTAGATCATGGTTTATTATAGACTTTGATTCATATATGGCGCATGATGATTATTGGAAAAATTTTATATATTGATGTTGATATACTGTTTGACATGGTTATATTATAGATTTGGTCTGGACATGTGATATTTGGATATTTTGAGTAGACCTAGAAAGTGGAATTAATTTGATGATCATATAGTTGTTGATAAAACTACAAATGATATTGTTGTTTGCCTTGATAATATTGTGATTCATATGTATATATGGTTTTGGAATTATACTTATATTCATTTTGGATGTTCTGATGCAGCCACAAGGCTGAATGAGGTATTTTTATTTTGTAGGTTAAAATTATCACAACAATACTCAGGGGATTGGAGACCAACCACATTGGAATTCTAGATGAATTCAACAAGTTTTCCATGCCAACTTGTATTAATTTGTGTGTGTTTGATTGTTGTTAAGGATTCCCATGGGGTGATCACCTTCGAATGTGACCAAGGGACTTTAAGTTTTTCTTTTATTTGGTCATTTGTTAATGTTGTATGTGTTTTATAAGTGATGTGCTTTCCCTTTTCATTATTTAATTAAATTGTGGTATATAATGTGAGTAATCATATTGTTAAAATATATTAATCAAACTGGGTCATAAGAAAGTAATTATTAGAGTTGTTGACTCTTGTATTAAATGTTGTAAGATATGTGTAAGTAGTGTGTAAGTGATGTGTAAGAGATATGTAAGTAAATTTTGGAGTATGAAACACTCCACCTTCTTTTGAAACTCGAATTTGTCCTTTGAGGTTATTTTTGGAAGCTTTTGGGACAAGTTAAACTTGTCCCACACCCACACCTCTTAACTTTGCATACCAACCTTACCTATGGTTGGAGAGTTAAAAACTAGCCTTCATTATGCATTTTTGTAAGTCAAGTTGTAAGTTGTAATTGCACTTTCTTACATATTTTAAATTTCAGTCCTTATGGAGTGTGGGCTTGTTTTAAAGTGTGTAAGTAAACAGTCATATTATTCACCTACTTATTTATTATGTCTTGGAGATTGAAGTTAACTTGTGAGTTGGAGTTGAGGATCTGTGATGTGGCATCCTACAAAGATCCACCTCATCCTACTCTCTCCCCCCTTCTATATATTCAAATTCATTTTATTGTTTTGTGGTTACACTCTTTTGGTTGCTTCATTTTTGCACACATCATTTGGGGGAAATTTTTGTTGTTGTTTGGAGCTCTTGCTTTTGGATAAGATTGGAGATAGTTGCAAGCTTGTAGATTGTTGATCTTAGACTATGTTTAGCATTGGAAAGCTTTTTATTTTGGAACCTTGGAAAAAAACTCCATTACGGAGAGGGTAGGATCTTGGCTCTTCAAATGATCTCCTTTCATTTTTCTTATGCACTTAGGAATGGATGAATCCTTGCATGTGTTGTTTTATTGTTCGCTGGTTAGGTAGACTACCTAGGGATGGTGTAGGAGAAGACTACGGGGTATTTTTTGGGAGGGATAAGTGTTTTGGGGAGGTATAAGTGTGGAGGGAGTTGAGATTTGAGCTCCAGCTTACAAAGAAATAACTTACCTGTCTTTTCTCATTATGGGGTCGCATAAGAGGTTGGGGAGGCATAAGGAAATGTGAGGAATAAGGGGTACTTGGGGGAGGCATAAGGGCATTTCAGGGTTCTAATATACTATATTTTTGGTGGTTTTAAATTAGGTGGTGATACTCATTCCCCCTTTGGGAGGCATAAGTAGCATCCCCCATAGTTATTTCTCCTTTGTCTTGCATGAGGAAGTGTGAGTGTTGTTTGTTGTCTTTTATTTATGGTTGCAAACTATAGTTTTGTTCTAGAATGTGTTTAAAATGTTAAATTGCATGTGTTTTGTGGAAGCCTATTATTACCATGAGATGAAACACATTTCTTATTTCATTGTGGTTGGGGCTCGGGGGCCAATGAAGAAGGATGGATTCTCCTTTTCATTAGATGTCTTTGTTGGGTGGAGAGCATTGCCTTTCCCCTGCCTTTATTGTGATCAAACTGGAAACTGGAGGGTCTTCATTTTGTTGTACTGGAGCAAAGGAAAAAGACAAATTTAATAGTCCTTGTTGAGATTATTTCTTATTGTAACCTTTTCCCACTTTGAAGTGGATGGCATTGTACATTAATTGTGATGGAAAGGCTACTCTATTTTAACAATGAAAGTTGTATTTGCTTATGGAAGAGTGTATCTTGTATTCAGTTATGTGAACAAAACAAAAGAGAAATATATGTATTTTGTATGTTGTATTTTGAAAATAAATGGGAAAGAAGTTGTACAATATTCATTTGAATTAATGGAAGTTGTCTACATTGGAAATATGTGTTTGAAATATAGTATGAAACCTTTTTTTTGAACATTGAAAAGTGAATACGTATGAACAGATGTTAGATTGCTCTGTTATCTCAAAATGCATGATTTGAAAATAAGAACTACATTTTAGATTTTGAATAATTTGATTTGAATCATATTAATATGTTATATTAGGTTTGAAATGAGCTCATATTTAAAAGTTGGTAAATATAAATGGATCAATTCAAGTGCAAGCTATAGAGATCTGTTAAATAATTTTCATACTGGAAAATATTAATCAGTAAATGAATAGAACAACCCTACAAACTATAGAAGGAAAACGAAATATAAATTTGAATCTGATATGATCAAGATGTTCCCATACAAGTTAAAATACTTAAGAAATTTCCTTAGAACCTTTCAAAATCAGGCTCAGACAAAAAAAAACTCAGACTTTTACTGTATAAAAATTGGTAAATTTTAATTACAAATCAATCAAATGATTTAACCCTTATAATCCATCAAAAATTATTCCAAGTGAAGCCCTCCATGTATGTTTGGAATGTTGAGAAGGAATTCATGGTGGATTTGAATGAAATTTAAAATTTTAAAAAGACCAGTTTACATTTTAAGTGACAGGAAAATATTTTCTCAAAACTTACCCTCCAAAACTTATCAAAATTAAAATCTTGAGTTTCTTGTGCAAATAGGACTTCGAGAGCTTTCCAAAAAGTCCTCATTTTCTAAAAACTGAGTTCCCAATCAAATGTTATGGCCTTATGAAGTTTTCACTTCATTTTGGCTTCAAAAATATTCCAACTGTCAAATTTAATTAATAAAATATTGCTAGGCGGGCTCGTGGGCCAAAACTTAATTTTTTCATTTTTTTTTCAAAAAAGCAAAAATCACGAAGTTTTCTGCCATCCCACTAGCCCGAAACCTTCTTTCGGGTGGAAAAATAATCTAAGTTCAAAAAAACAATTTGGGAAAATTTTCTAAGTTTTCTTCGTGTCCCCGCTAGCCCACAGCCAATCATTGACTAACACATGGCTTAGAGAGGCATTCGCGGAGGCGCGGATCATTTTTTGCCTTAGCACATGAAAAGAAAATTTTGGCAAATTTTCCTAACTTCTCCCACAGGCTTGCCGACCCGCAGCCAATCGATGGCTAACACGTGTCTCCACGATGCATCAGCGGAGGCGCGGAGTGTCCCAAAGTTTTATGCTTCAAAAGTCAACTTCTCCCAAATCTCCCCGCCGACCCACCAATCCATAGTCAATGAATGTTTGACACATGGCATCGTGAGGCACCAGTGGAGGCATGGGTGGTTTTTAATCCCATGCACATTTTTAACCCTTAAAGCAAAAATGTCAGTTTTTGCCCGCTAACCCGCTTCCCCACATTGGCTTAGAACATGCCACATGTCCCTTATGACCCGGGGTATAATTTCATTTTCAGGAGCAGAGTCCTATCGTGGACTAGCGGATGTGTGGGGGTAAAGTTTCCTTTTCACCCCAAGTGCTAAGAATCAAACTTTCCTCCCCAGCTCCACCGATCTGAATGTTTTTGGAGAAATTTTTCTTCACCAGGCCCACAGGCCAGCCTTTGGGGAAAATTTTCCTCCAAAAGCCCACCAGCCCATAACTTGAGTTTTATAGGGAGTTAGAATTACTTCTTTATATCAACGGAAAGGTGAGGAAATTTCCTACCTAATGGGAATGTTTTAGATAAGTTTTAGTTCCATTAATAATAGGAAAAAAATCAAATTGAATCCTTAACTGGGTTCTGGGAGTGGGTAAGTAAGAATTTACTCTGATAATTTTAATTATGTATTTTTCTACCCTATAATTAAACCTTGATCTTATCTTGCATCTTGTGGAATTAAATACCTTGGGTGTTTAATTTTTTTGGTCCCTTAACCCTAAATTTTTAATCAAGGAATTTTTAGCTATAATGTCAATATAATTAGCAATTAAATTAATCTTTAAGGAGATTTGAGCTACGTGTGGATTTATTACACTTATTTCTTTATAATGTGGATTTAGTAATTTTTATAATGGGAAAATTTATTAGTTGAATTCAACTATCCTTAAGACTTTGGTTGTTAACACTAAAAAAAATTATTCCATAATTTTTTTCTAACTAAACCTAGGTTGTTCTTTGGTCTCAAGTGGGGAGATTTAGATGGGTGTTAAACTTGGTATCAGAGCATGGGTTCAAAATCTTGGACCCTTGGGCACAATAGAAAAATTGAGATATGAACATTTAAACCTAGTACAATATTAACCTATCACACTTTTAAATATAGATAGCAACCTGTGGGAAATTGCATACTTAGTGGACATGGAAAACTCAATAAAACCTAGAATAGTGAACTAACTCTTGCCTTGGTCTATGTAGGAGGTGTGGACAAGATGAGGGGTCTTTTCACATAGACCTAGACTTACCACCACTAGAACATGTTGTAACAGCTATCATACCATATATTTTACAGACGCTTTAGGATGTTAATGCCACTCTACGTTGAGGGACCATAGGAGCACATTCAGTCAGACATGATAGGGTGACATCTATTGAGGCTCATGCCTATCCTCGGAATAGAGAGGAGCATAGAGGAGAGAACTCCCATGAGGATTCAGTCAGAGTAGATTCACCACAACGGGGATAGGGAGATTGAGTTTCAGGACACAGAGATAGGTCTCAGAGCCCTAAGCTTAGAGATGAGCCTGCAGAGAGGCCTAGGGACTATCAGACTATAGCTAAAGATCACATCAGGGAGATCTTAAAGCTTTGGACATCATATTATTCAAGTGATATAGGTAGTTTTCAGGAAGATGTCTGGTTAGTGAGCTTGAGCAGTTGATTCAAACTCTTCCCTTGTTCTAGCAACACAAAAGCTTGTGTTGTAATCCATCTTCTTAGGGATGGAGCTGGTGTTTGGTGGAGGACTAAGGAGTAGAAGCTCTACATTGATTCAGAGTCAGTCACCTAGGAGCTCTTTAAGGAGTGGTTCAAGAGCAAATATTTATCTCAGAGCTTCATATAGCAGAGGATTGATGAGTTTCATGACCTCTCACAGGCATCTCTTTCAGTAGCTGAGTATGAGAGCAGATTTCTAGAGCTACTCCAGTATGTTGAGTACATGTAGGATGAGTAGGTGCGCATCCATAGATTCATCTGGGGCCTAAATCTTGACATTGGAGGTGTAGTTTGGATCCACTGTCCACACACTTTAGCTGAGGCCGTTGAAAAGGCCTACATAGCAGAAGAGACTCGGGGAAGGACCCAACAGGCTAGAGACCAAGTCTGAAGCTACATACAATAGATGTAAGATAGAAGGGTGAGGGGGTCAATACCTCCTCCTCATGGTGGGTAGGGTTTAGCACAATCATCTTTTAGACAACAGTAGAAGTAACAAACCCGCCCACCTTATAGACCTGCATAGAGATTTGATGCATAGACGGGTCAGAGTATGGAACCTCCTCCTAGGGGTCCCATTAGGACACACGGAGCACCTACATCCCAATCAGTAGGAGATCACCATTAGATACCTTAGCAGTCGACACCCGAGTCATTGGGATACACATAATAGCCCTCTAGAGTACCAACTAGAGCTGCTACTCAGGGGAGAGGTTCGGGTGGTTTTTCTAGATGTGGTATTACTGGACACTTTTGGAGAGACTGCCCACAGAACCCTAATAACAAGGGTAAGACACAAATCTCATAGCCTAATTTTGGTTACATGGGGCATAGTCATAGGATGTACAGAGTGGTCAACAACTACTAGGTAGAGCATCAGAGTACAGTTATCGAGGCTACATGTAGCATTGGTGGTATTCCTACAACCATTTTGTTTGATTCTGGTTTTTCTGATTCCTTTATTACACCATCATTAGTAGAGTGATGAAGGAAGGTGGTAGTTAGGTACGGTCATAGTTGGGATGTTGATATGGCTTCTAGAGCCAAGATATCTGTAAACTCCTTAGTTAAGGAGTGTGTAGTGGATTTGGGTCCTTTTACCATGACCTCGGATCTTCGTATCCTTCCGTTCAGATCTTATGAAGTCATCTTGGGCATGGACTGGTAATCCGCACACATAGCCAGAGTGGATTGTTACCAGAAGATCATAACTTGTACATATGATATATGAGTTAAGATAGTGATAGTGGGGGTCAGGAGACCCATTTCTATTCGCACCATCTCCGATATGCAGCTTAAGCGGTGTGTGTGACTGGGTTATCATATGTTTGTTGTCACAGTTAGTGAATGATCAGAGGATGGGTCTAGTGGACCATCACTAGGTGACTATCCCATTTTGAGAGATTTTTCTAATGTCTTTTCAGGGGAGCTACATGGGTTACTACCCCCACGTGAGATAGATTTTTATATATATTTGATTCCAGGAGAAGAGTCTATCTCACGAGCACCTTATTGAATGACTACCTCTGAGCTCTGCAAGCTCAAACTGTAGCTTGAGGGCTTTCTGGAGAAAGGCCTAATTTTCCCTAGTGTATCCCCTTGGGGTGTACCGGTGATCTTTGTAAAGAAGAAGGATGGATCCTTGCGGTTGTGCATTTATTTTATGCCATTTGAACAAAGTAACGATCAAGAATCACTATCCCCTTCCACGCATTGATTATTTGTTTTATTAGATGAAGGGAGCCACAATTTTCTCTAAGATAGACCTTAAGTTAGGCTACCATTAGCTGAGGATTTCAGAGGCAAATATTCATAATACTGCCTTCTGTACGAAATATGGTCACTATGAGTTCACATTGATACCTTTTGGCTTGACCAACACCCCCGTAGTGTTTATGAGTTTGATGAATGGGGTATTTAGGACCTTCTTAGATCACTTTGTGCTCATATTCCTTGATGACATTTTAATTTACTCACCTACGCGAGAGGAGCACGAGGGGCACCTTTTCCAGGTTCTTCAGTGTATTCGTGAGCAACAACTTTACGGGAACTTGGAGAAGTGTCCATTCTTTTAGATAGAGGTGCATTATTTGGATCATATCATTTCTGGGGAAGGTATCGCAGTTAATCCTTCCAAGATTTGAGCTATTATGGATTGGCCAACACCCACTACTATGACTGAGGTACGTAGCTTCATCAAATTGCCAGGTTATTAGAGGAGATTTGTTTAGGAATTCTCTTGTATTGCACACCTCATCACATCACTTCAGGGGAAAGGGAAGAAGTTTTTTTAGTCAATCGGATGTGATAAAGCATTCAAGACACTGAAGGAGTGCCTCATGATTACACCTATTCTTATAGTTCCAGATCTTTATGGTGAGTTTTTCATATGTAGGGATGCTTCGCTAGAAGTGCTTGGAGTTGTGTTGATGCAGGAGGGCAGAGTAGTTACTTTTGAGTCTCACAAACTCAAAGATTATGAGATCAATTATCTGACTCATGATCTTGAGCTTGCAGAAGTGGTTCATGCTTTGGTTCATGGATTCATTTTCTTCTTGGTCAAAGATTCACCCTCAAGACAGATCACTTGAGTCTTCACCACCACTTCCCGCATCCCAATCTCAACGCTCACCAAAGGTGTTGGATGGAGTTGCTTTGTGAGTGCGATATGGAGATAGAGCATGTGAAAGGGAAGGAGAATGTGGATGCAAATGCTCTTAGTAGATGGAGACATGTGGCTATGGCCACCTCAGTGAACAAATATTTTCAGAGTAGGATTCTACAGTAACTTCCTCACGATAGCTGGTACATTACAGCCAAAATAGTGATCGAGTCTTAGAGACACCTTGAAGGGAATTTTGATGGCTTTTCCTTAGAGACAAATGGCCTTCTTAGGCACAAAGTTCAAATTTATGTTCCTAGAGATTGAGGCTTATAATGGGACATCTTGGTGGAGGCACATCATGCACCCTATTCAGCCCATCCCAGGGTGAAGAAGATGCATGCCACCTTGAGACAATTGTTTATCTAGAGGGGACTTCATTAAGACGTGGTGTAGTTTTTGTCATGCTTCTTATAGTGCTAGAAAGTGAAGGCCAAGAATCAACATCTAACTAGCTGTCTCTATCCTCATGCTAAACCAAAATGGAAGTGGGACACCATTTCCATAGACTTCATTGTTGGGCTACTGATGTCAAGATACCACCATGATGCCATCATAGTCACGGTGGATAAATTGACAAAAGTGGCTCATTTTTATCTGGTAAAGACAACTTATATAGCTAGTGTCATGGAATGCTTATATCTTGATGAGATTATCAGGTTGCATGGGATTCCGTGGAAGATCATTTGTTACCATGATCCTTTGTATACTTCCAATTTTTGGACCACCATGCAGTATGCCCTCGGAATGAGGATCAATTTCAGCACAACATATCACCCTGAGATAGATGGCTAGAATGAGTCGGTGAATCAGATCTTGGAGGACACACTTGGGATGTATGTTATCGACCAGCACTCCAAATGGGAGTACCTATTAGAGGACACCCCTTAGTTTTCAGAGTTCTATAAGCATGGATCTTTTTTGGGCTTTTTATGGTAGAGAGTGTAGGACACCCCTTAGTTGGGACAAGTTAGAGGATAGGGTTTCTCTAGGAAAAGCTTTATTGTAGGACATGGAGTAGAAGGTGGTTATGGTTAGACAAAGGCTGCAGGAGGCAAAGGACAACCAAAAGAAATATGTAGATCAGCATAGGACTAACCCTAGTTTTGATGTGAGCATGAATGTTTTCCTTTGTGTCAGAACACACAAGAGCCCTATCCATTATGGAGAAGGTTCTAAGTTAGCTACTAGGTTCGTTGGTCCTTTTGAGATCTTGGAGCGTATCACCCTTTTGGCCTACCATCTAACATTGCCACCTAGATTGTCTCACATCCATAATGTGTTTCATGTTTCAGTTCTTAGGAGATATGTTGCAGATCCTTCTCATTTATTGGATTGGACCTCTTTGCAGGTGCAGGATCAGGGGAAGGTGATGGTGGAGCCGGTTTGCATTATATATCATAGGACCCTAGGCCTTCGAGGCAAAGATATTGATCAGGTCTGGGTACAATGCGACATATATGATGAGACTGCAGCTACATGGGAGGATGCTACATTGCTACGAGTTTAGTTCCCACATCTGTTCCAGTGACATTTAGGAGGAAGTCAAGTCTAAGGGGAGGGGGATGTAGTGCCCGCTTCTCTTCGACACCTTGTAATATTGATCCTGATACTATTGACTATATTATGGACATTGTTATAGTTTGATTTAGTATGATGCTAGATGTTAGATCATGGTTTATTATGGACTTTGATTCATATATTGTGCATGATGATTATTGAAATTTTTTTATATATTGATGTTGATATACTGTTTGACATGATTATATTATAGATGTGGTTTAGACATGTGATATTTAGATTTTTTTAGTAGACCTAGAAAGTGGAATTAATTTGATGATCATATAGTTGTTGATAAAACTACAAATGATATTGTTGTTTTCCTTGATAATGTTGTGATTCATATGTATATATGGTTTTTGAATAATACTTATATGCATTTCGGGATGTTCTGATGCACCCACGAGGCCAAAGGAGGTATTTGTATTTTGTAGGTTAAAAATATCACAACAAACATCAGGGGATTGGAGACCAGCCACATTGGAATTCTAGATGAATTCAACAAGGTCACCATGGCAACTTGTATTTATTTGTGTGTGTTTGATTGTTGTTAGGGATTCCCATGGGGGGATCACCTTCGAATGTGACCAAGGGACTTTATGTTTTTTTTTTTATTTGGTCCTTTGTTAATTTTGTATGTTTTTTTATAAGTGATGTGCTTTCCCTTTTCATTATTTACTAAAATTGTGGTATAAAATGTGACTAATCATATTGTTAAAATATGCTAATCAAATTGGGTCATAATAAAGTAATTATTGGATTTGTTGACTCTTGTATTAAATGTTGTAAGATATGTGTAAGTAGTGTGTAAGTGATGTGTAAGAGATATGTAAGTAAAATATAGAGTATGAAGCACTCCACCTTCTTTTGAAATTCGAATTTGTCCTTGGAGGTTGTTTTTGGAAGCTTGTGGGACAAGTTAAACTTGTCCCACACCTCTTAAATTTGCATACCAACCTTACCTATGGTTGAATAGTTAAAATCTAGCCTTCGTTATGCATTTTTGTAAGTCAATTTGTAAGTTGTAATTGCACTTTCTTACATATTTTTAATTTCAGTCCTTATGGAGTGTGGGCTTGTTTTGGAGTGTGTAAGTAAACTGTCATATTATTCACCTACCTATTTACTATGCATTGGAGAATGAAATTGACTTGGGTGTTAGATTTGAGGATGTGTGAAGTGGAATCCTACATGGATCCACCTCATCCTCTTCTCTTCCCTCTTCCATTATTTCGAATTTCCTTGGCTTGTTTTTGGGTTGCTTCAGTTTTGCATACTTCATTTGGGGTGAATTATTTTGTTGTTTTGAGCTCTTGCTTTTGGTGAAGATTGGAGACTATTGCATGCTTTTAGATTGTTGATATTCGACTATGTTTTGCATTGAAAATATTGCTGTTTTGGAACCTTGGAACAAGAATCCATCATGGAGAGGTAGGAGCTTGGCTTTTGAAATGATCTCCTTTAATTTTTCTTATGCACTTAGGAATGGCTATATGTTTGAATGTGTTTTTTTATTGTTGGCTGGCTGGGTAGACTACCTAGGGATGGTGTAGGAGAAGACTATGGGGTATTTTGTGGGAGGCATAAGTGTTTTGTGGAAGTATAATTGTGGAGGGAGTGTGGATTCTGGTTCCACCTTACAAAGAAATAGCTTATGTTTCTTTACTCATTATGGGGTGCCATAAGAGGTTGGGGAGGCATAAGGAAATGTGAGGAATAAGGGGTACTTGGGGGAGGCATAAGGGCATCTTAGGGTTTTGATATACTATATTTTTGGTGGTTTGAAATTAGGTGGTGATACCCATTTACCCTTTTGGAGGAATAAGTAACATCTCCCATAGTTCTTACTTTTTTGGCTTGCATGAGGAAGCCTGAGTTTTGTTTGTTATCTTTTATCTATGGTTGCAAACTGTAGTTTTGTTCTGGAGTGTGTTTTAAATGTGAAATTGAATGTGTGTTGTGGAAGCATATTATTGCGACGAGTTGAAACACATTTCTTATTGCATTGTGGTTAGGGCTCGGGGGCCAATGAAGAAGGATGGCTTATCCTTTTCATTGGATGTCTTGGTTTGGTGGAGAGTGTTACCTCTCCCTTGCCTTTGTTGTGATTAAACTTGAAAATGGAGGATCTTCATGTTCTTGTACTGGAGAAAAGGAAAAAGACAAATTTGACATTCTTTGCTGAGATTATTTCTTATTGTAACCTTTTGGGAGTCTTGAACTGGATGGCATTGCATATTGGAAGATGTGATGGAAAGGCTACTCTGTGCTTGGCTATGATTTTTGGATTTGTTTGCTTGGAAAAGTGTATCTTGTATGTAGTTCCGTGAACAAAAAAAAGAGACAACTCCATCATGGATTTTGTATGTTGTATTTTGACATAATAATATGGGAAATGAAGTTGTATCTAGATTCATTTGACACTTAATGGAAGTTGTCTACATTGAAAACCTTTGTTTGAAATATGGGCTCAACCCTTTGTTTTGAACAATCGAAAGTGAATACGTATGAAGAAATGCAATATTTATCATATTACTTTTGAAATGCATGATTTGGAAATCAGAATTGAATCTCGAAATCCTTCTAAATACTCCAATTTGAATCAATTTTCCATGTTATATTGGACATGTTGAGAGAGGAATTCAGATTTAAAAGTTGAACAAAACTTATAAGTTAATCAATTTACCAATTTGCACTTGTAAAAACTTACATAGATCATTTTCTTGAAATGGACTCCTTAAACTATTAATCAATAAATCAACAGATTTAACCCTACATTCTATAGAAGTAAAGAGGAAATCGAGATATTTCCATCTAATATGATCATCATTTTCCCAAAACCAATCTAAAATACTTAATAAATTATGGCCTTTTGAAGTTTTTCTTCATTTGGTGCTCAAACAAAAAAACAAGTAGACTATTACTATATAAAATTGGTAAATTTGAATTACAAATAAGTTTGGGAAACGATTTAACCCTTGGCGGATCCATGCGAGCTCGAATTCTTCCAAGTTAAATGCTTCATGAAAATGTTTGGAATGTGGAGAAAGATTTTCCTAATGGATCTCCTCACCAAAATTTATAAGTTTAATCAAAGACCATTTTACCATGTAGGTGACCACGAAAAATGTTGGCGGAGGGGTGGACCCTTCAAAACTTATCAAAACTAAAATCTTGAGTTTCCTGTGGAAAGAGGACTTCGAGAGCTTTCCAAAAAGTCATTATTTTACCAGAAAACTGAGTTCCTAATGGGAAATTTTTGGCCTTCTAAATGTTTTCCCTTCACCGCCCCGCATCCAAAATAGGAGCTAACTGTCAAATGTGGCATCACGAAGGCATCGCTACGGAGACAGTGTAGGTTCCAAAACTTACCTTTTGCAATTTTTTGTAAAAATTTTTGGAAAAAACATTCTAAATTTCTCCCCACCGCCACTAGCAATCAATGAAGGAGCTGCCATGTTGCATCGCGAAGGTAATCGGTGGAGGCGCAACTGAATTTTACCCTTTTCGCCCTTCTGAGTGTTAAAATTTCTAAGTTTATCCCTGCCATCCTCGCTTTAGCCCACTATTGGCTTAGGATGTGCCTAACACGTCCCTTAGCAGAGGCATTGTAGATTCATGAAGAGTGCAGGTACTTTTTTTTGCCTTAGCGCTTTTCACCCCACGTTTGGAAAATTTTCCAAAACGTCTCCCGCATGCCCCCGTCAACCTGACTCCTCCGGGGAAAAATGTTGGCTGACACTTGTGTCCCCACAGATGCAATCCATGGGGGAATATATTGTCCTAAAGCTTGTACGCTTCACAAAGTCACACCCTTGGGGAAAATTTTCTCTCCTGGGCCTGTAGACGCCACTCCGTGGGGAATGAACGTTTCACACGTGGCGTCATGAGGCCCACCGGCCCATAACTTGAGAAATATGAGAAATTAGGATGTGACTTCTTTATATCATTAAGGAAAAAATGCTTAGGAAATTGTCCCCATCTAATGGGAATCCCCACGTATAGGGAAATTTTTGATGCATTAGATGTTGAGAAAAATTCAAGTTGAGGATCTCAGTAAGATCAGATTCACCAGAGTGGGTACAAGGTGACTGAATTACCCTCTGAACACTAGATTGATACTTCTCTAGAGCCCTAAATTTTGGACATTGTGACCTGCTAATAGATTGTCTAATAAAAGAAAAAATACTAGCTGCTAGATCACATTAGGGATTGATCCTAGAAGCATGTTAGTGCCATCACATTTTTTTCTTGTAACCCGAGTGTAGACTCTTTCAAACAAAAAAATAGTTCCAGTAATTTTGAGCTATCTAATCCTAGGTCTGTTCCTTGTGTCTAGCAAGTGGGTTGTTCATAGCTGGTGTTACATCTTGGTATCAGGGATGGAGCTGGTTCAAAATCTTGGTGCCATTGGGCACAACTGAGAAAAACTGATCCACATTGAACCTTAAGATTCTAGCACACTGGGAAATCTTTGAAAACAACTTAGTTCAAGAACATATACATATTTTAGTAAATTCATGGAAACTGAATAAAGGATTAGAAAGAGGAACTAATTCTCGACCTCTGGCAGGCATCTGTTATAGGAGATGCAAACGGGACAAGGGGTAGATTTCTGCATACTACTCCAGTATGTTGACCACATGCTAGATCATGCTATAGTAGCGGATCCTACCCCAGATTCATTCGGGGCTAGAATCTTAAGGATGTTAATGTCGCAGTTACGTGGAGGATCAGTAGGAGGACATGCAGCCAGACATCTAGCTAACGCCATCAAGAATGCCTATATAGCAGAGGAGACTCGAGGAAAATACCTAGTAGGCTAGAGACCGAGTCCAGAGACTGCATAAAACAAATGCATAGGATAGCAAGATCGAGGCGGGTCCGTCCCTCTTCCTCATGGTGGATAGGGTTCAACATAGTCGTCTTTTAGACCACGAGCAGGAATAGCAAGTAAGCAACAATCCCGCCAACCTTATAGACTTCCATAGAGGTTTGATGCATAAAGAGTGTCAAAGTATGGGGCATCCTCCTATTGGATCCCACTCAGGACATAGGGTATGTACCTAGAAGCTCACTCAGCAGGAGCTCACCCAGGCAGAGACCTCACCAGTCCACAACGGGGTCATCAAAATCCACACCACAGACCCTCTAGTGCACCGACTGGAGCTGCTAGACAGGGGGAGAGGATCAGGCGGTTGTTTTTTGCTGTGGTGTTACTTGACAAAATTTTGGAAAGACTACCCACATTACCCTAATAACAAGGGAAAGACATAGATCTTAGAGCCTACTGTTGGTGATATGGGGCACAAGTCATAGGATGTACGTTAGCAGTGGTCGAGAACCACTAGGACCGAGCATTATAGTATAGTTATTGAGACTATAGGTAACATTGGAGGCATTCCTACCTCCATTTTGTTTGATTCTAGTTCTTCTGATTCTTTTATTACACCATATTTAGTAGAGCAATGCAGGCTAGTGGCAGTTAGGCTATGGTCATAGTTGGGATGTTACGATGGCTTCTGGAGCCAAGATCTTTGTAGACTCCTTAGTTAAGGAGTGTGTGGTCGATTTGGGACCTTTCACCACTACCTTGGATCTTCCTATCCTTCCGTTGGGATCTTATGGAGTCATCTTGGGCATGGACTAGCTATCTACACCCAGAGCCAAAGTGGATTGTTACCACAAGATCATATCTTACACATATGATCTAGGAGTGGATACAGTGATAGTGGGGGTCAAGAGACCCATGTTCTATTCACACCATCTCCACTATGCAGCTCAAGCGTGGTTGTGTGGCAACGGGGTTGTCAAATGTTTGCTATCACAATTAGTGACTAGATCATAGGATGGGTCTTAGTGGACCATCGCTAGATGACTCATCCCATTTTGAGAGAGTTTTTTAAGATTTCTTTCTAGGGGAGCTATCCTACGGGGTTACTCACCCCCACGTGAGATTAGACTTCCATATAGATCTGGTTTCCGGGAGAAGAGCTTATCTCACAAGCACCTTACCAGATGACTAACCCTGAGCTCTGCGAGCTCAAGTTATAGCTTGAGGGCCTTCTGGAGAAGGGCTTAATTCATCCCTAGTGTGTCCCCTTGGGGTTGCACCGGTAATCTTTGATAAAGAAGAAGGATGGATCCTTGTGGTTGTGTATTGATTACCGCCAACTAAACAAAGGTAACAATCAAGAATCGTTATCCCCTTCCACACATTGATGATTTGTTTAATCAGATGAAGGGAGCCATAACTTTCTCTAAGATAGAACATTAAGTCAAGCTACCATCAGTTGAGGATTTCAGAGGTGGACATTCATAAGAATGCACTTTCCGTATGAGATATGGACACTACAAGTTCACTGTGGTACCTTTTGGTTTGAATAATGCCCCCACAGTGTTTATGATTTTGATGAATGGGGTATTTAGGACTCTTTTTAGATCACTTTGTTCTCATCTTCCTTGATGACATTTTGATTTACTCACATATGTGTGAGGAGAATCGAGGGGGCACCTTCACCAGGTTCTTCAGTGTCTTCAGTGAGCAACAACTTTATGGGAAACTTAGAGAAGTGTGTATTTTTTCAGATGGAGGTGTTGTATTTGGGTCATATCCTATCTGGGGAAGGTATCATTGTTGATTCTTCCAATATTAGAGATATCATGGATTGACCATCCCTCACTACTGTGACTGAGGTGCGTAAATTCATGGGATTAGCAGGTTATTACAGGAGATTTGTTCAGGACTTCTCTCGGATTACGCACCCCATCGACTCCTGTTCAGATGGAAAGGGAATGAAGATTTTTTTGGTTGGTCATAGGTGCAAGTAGGCATTCAGTACACTGAAGAAATTCCTCACTACAACAGCACCTATCCTTATAGTGTTGGATCCACAGGGTGAGTTTTTTGTTTTCATGGTATGCTTCTTTAGCAGGGCTTAGAGGTGTGTTGATGTAGGAGGGCAGAGTAGTTTCTTTTGAGTCTCACAAACTCAAATATTATGAGATTAATTATTCGAAGCATGATATTGAGCTTGCGGAAGTGGTTCACGCTATAGTTCGATGGAGACATTTTCTTCTTGGTCAGAGATTCACCCACAGGACAAATCACTTGAGTCTTTGCCACCTTTTCACACAGCCCAATCTCAACACTCGCCAACGGTGTTAGATGGAGTTTATTTATGAGTACGATATGGAGATAGAGCATGTGAAAGGGAAGGAGAATGTGGTTGGAGACACTCTTAGTAGATGGAGACATATGGCTATGGCCACCTCAGTGAAAACAACTTTGTGGAGTAGGATTCTACAGCAGCTTCCTCATGACAACTTCTACATTGCATCTAGAGCAGAAATCGAGTCTCAGAGACCCCTTGAAGGGAATTTCGATGGTTTTTCCTTTGAGGCAGATGGCCTTCTCAGGCACAAAGGTCAGATTTATGTTCCCAGAGATGGAGGCTTGAGGTAGGACATCTTGGCAGAGGCACATCGTGCACCCTATTTAGCTCACCTCAGGGTGAAGAAGATGCATGCCACCTTAAGACAATTATTTATATAGAGGGGATTTCATAGAGACATGGCACATTTTGTATCACACTGCCTAGAGTTCCAGAAAGTGAAGGCTGAGCATTAGCATCCAGCTGGCCTTCTCTATCCTCATGTTATACCGGAATGGAAGTGGGACACCATTTACATAGAGTTCATTGTTGGGATACCGATGTTGAGATAACACAATGACGCCATCATGGTCATGGTGGATAAATTGAAAAAAGTGGAAAATTTTTATCTGGTAAAGATCAATTATACAACTAGTACCATGGCATGGTTATATCTTGATGAGATTGTCAGGTTACACGATATTCCACAAAATATCATTTGTGACTGCGATCCTTTGTATACTTCCCATTTTTGGACCACCATGCAATATGCCCTCGGGATGAGGATTAACTTCAGCACAACATATCACCCTGAGATAGATGGCTAGACCAAGTGGGTGAATTAGATCTTGGAGGACATGTTTAGGATGTACGTTATACACCAGCAGTCTAAATGGGAGGAGTGGATTTTTCATACTATAATAGTTTTTAGAGTTCTATAGGCATGGCTCCTTTTCAGGATTTGTATGGTAGAGAGTGTAGGACACCCCTTAGTTGGACAAGTTAGAGGACAAGGTTTCTCTAGGACCATCTTTATTATAGGACATGGAGCAGCATGTGGTTATGATTAGATAGAGGATGTAGTAGGCACAAGACAGGCAGAAGAAATACGCGGATCAACATAGGACCAACCATAGTTTTGATGTGGGCATGAAGGTTTTACTTTATGTCAGGCCACAGAAGAGCCCTATCTATTATGGAAAAGGTTCTAAGTTAGCTCCTAGGTTCGTTGGTCCTTTTGAGATCTTACAACATATCAGCCCTTTAGCCTACCATCTAGCATTGCCACCTAGCTTGTCTTGCATCCATGATGTATTTCATGGTTTAGTTCTTAGAATATATGTTGCAGATCCTTCTCATGTGTTGGATTGGACCTCTTTGTAGGTGCAGGATCAGGGGCAGGTGATGGTGGAACCCATTTGCATTATAGATCACAGGACCCTGGGCCTTCGAGGTAGAGAGATTGATCAGGTCTGGGTGTAGTGGGACAGATATGATGAGACTGCAGCTACATGGGAGGATGCTACATTGCTATGAGTTCAGTTCCCACATATGTTCCAGTGACTTCCAGGAGGAATTCAAGTCTAACAGGAGGGGGATGTAGTACCTGCTTCCCTTCGACACCTTGTGATATTGATCCTGATACTGCTGACTATATTATGGACATTGTTATAGTTTGATTTAGTATGATGCTAGATGTTAGATCATGGTTTAGTATGGAATTTGATTCATATATGGTTCATGATGATTATTGGAAAGTTTTTATATATTGATGTTGATATACTGTTTGACATGGTTATATTATAGATGTTGTTTGGACATGTGATAATTGGATATTTTGAGTAGACCTAGAAAGTGGAATTAATTTGATGATCATATAGTTGTTGATAAAACTGCAAATGATATTGTTGTTTTCCTTGATGATGTTGTGATTCATATGTATATATGATTTTGGAATTATACTTATATCCATTTTGAATGTTCTGATGTAGCCACAAGGCCAGAGGAGGTATTTTTATTTTATAGGTTAAAAATATCACAACAAACATTAGGGGATTGGAGACCAACCACATTGGAATTATAGATGAATTCAACAAGGTCACCATGGAAACTTGTATTTATTTGTGTGTGTTTGATTGTTGTTAGGGATTCCCATGGGGGGATCACCTTCGAATGTGACCAAGGGACTTTATGTTTTTCTTTTATTTGGTCATTTGTTAATGTTTTATGTGTTTTATAAGTGATGTGCTTTCCGTTTTCATTATTTAATTAAATTGTGGTATATAATGTGAGTAATCATATTGTTAAAATATATTAATCAAATTGGGTCATAAGAAAGTAATTATTAGAGTTGTTGAATCTTGTATTAAATGTTGTAAGATATGTGTAAGTAGTGTGTAAGTGATGTGTAAGAGATATGTAAGTAAATTATGGAGTATGAAACACTCCACCTTCTTTTGAAATTCGAATTTGTCCTTGGAGGCTGTTTTTGGAAGCTTGTGGGACAAGTTAAACTTGTCCCACACCTCTTAACTTTGTATACCAACCTTACATATGGTTGGAGAGTTAAAATCTAGCCTTCATTATGCATTTTTGTAAGTCAAGTTGTAAGTTGTAATTACACTTTCTTACATATTTTAAATTTCAGTCCTTATGGAGTGTGGGCTTGTTTTGGAGTGTGTAAGTAAACTATCATATTATTCACCCACCTATTTACTATGCATTGGAGAATGAAGTTGTCTTGGGTGTTGGATTTGAGAATGTGTGAAGTGGCATCCTACATGGATCCACCTCATCCTTTTCTCTTCCCTCTTCTATAAATTCGAATTTCCTTGGCTTGTTTTTTCTTGCTTCACTTTTACATACTTCATTTGGGGAAAATTATTTTGTTGTTTTGAGCTCTTGCTTTTGGAGAAGATTGGAGACTATTGCATACTTGTAGATTGTTGAGCTTGGACAGTGTTTTCCATTGGAAAGCTTACTGTTTTGAAACCTTGGAGCAAAAATCCATCATGGAGAGGTAGGAGCTTGGCTCTTGAAATGATATCCTTTCATTTTTCTTATGCACTTAGGAATGATTGAATATTTGAATGTGTTGTTTTATTGTTGGCTGGTTGGGTAGACTTCCTAGGGATGGTGTAGGAGAAGACTATGGGGTATTTTGTGGGAGGCATAAGTGTTTTGGGGAGGTATAAGTGTGGAGGGAGTTGGGATTTAGTTTCCACCTTACAAAGAAATAGCTTGCATTTCTTTACTCGTTATGGGGTGCCATAAGAGGTTGGGGAGGCATAAGGAAATGTGAGGAATAAGGTGTACTTGGGGGAGGCATAAGGGCATGTCAGGGTTTTGATATACTATATTTTTGGCGGTTTGAAATTAAGCGGTGATACCCATTTCCCCTTTGGGAGGCATAAGTAGCATCCCCCATAGTTCTTTCTCCTTTAGCTTGCATGAGGAAGCCTAAGTGTTGATTGTTGTCTTTTATCTATGGTTAAAAATTAAATTTTTGTTCTGGAATGTGTTTTAAATGTGAAATTACATGTGTGTTGTGGAATCCTATTGTTGTCATGAGTTGAAACACATTTCTTATTGTATTGTGGTTTGGGCTTGGGGGCCAATGAAGAAGGATGGATTCTCCTTTTCATTGGATGGCTTGGTTGGGTGGAGAGCATTTCCTTTCCCATGCCTTTGTTGTGATCAAATTGGAAAATGGAGGATCTTCATGTTGTTGTACTAGAGCACAAGAAAAAGACAAATTTGATAGTCCTTGTTGAGATTATTTCTTATTGTAACATTTTCCCACATTGAAATGGATGACATTGTATATTAATTGTGATGGAAAGGATACTCTGTTTTAGCTATGAAAGTTGTATTTGTTTATGGAAGAGTGTATTTTGTATTCAGTTCCGTGAACAAAAAAAAGAGAAATATATGTATTATGTATGTTGTATTTTGAAAATAAATGCAAAAGAAGTTGTATATAAGATTCATTTGAATTAATGGAATTTGTCTACATTGAAAATCTTTGTTTGAAATACAATATGAAACCTTTGTTTTGAACATTGAAAAGTGAATACGTATGAAGAGATGTTATATTGCTCTTTTCTTTCGAAATGCATGATTTGGAAATCAGAACTGTATTTTGGATTTTGAATAATTTGATTTGAATCAACTTAATATGTTAGATTGGGTTTGAAATGAATTCATATTTAAAAGTTGGTAAATGTAAATGGATTAATTCAAGTGGAAGTTGTAGAGCTCTGTTAGATAATTTTCATACTAGCAAATATTAATCAGTAAATGAACAGAATGACCCTACAAACTATAGAAGGAAAATGAAATATAAATTTGAATTTAATATGATCAAGATGTTCCCAAACAAGCTAAAATACTTAAGAAATTTCCTTAGAACCTTTCAAAATCGGGCTCAGACAAAAAAAACTTAGACTTTTACTGTATAAAAATTAGTAAATTTGAATTACAAATCAATCAAATGATTTAACCCTTGCAATCCATCCCAAATTATTCTAAGTGAAATGTTCCATTTCTGTTTGGCATGTTGAGAAATAATTCATGGCGGATTTGAAAAAAAATTATAAGTTTAAAAAGACCAGTTTATATTTTAAGTGATAGCAAAAATTTTTCTCAAAAATTACCCTTCAAAACTTATCAAAATTAAAATATTGAGTTTCTTGTGGAAAGAGGACTTCGAGAGCTTTCCAAAAAGTCATTGTTTGCCAAAAAACGAGCTCCCAATCAAAAGTTATGTCCTTATGAAGTTTTCACTTCATTTTGGCTTCAAAAATATTCTAACTATCAAATTTAATTAATAAAATATTGCTAGGCGGACCCACGGGCCGAAACTTACCTTTTTCCCTTTTTTGTCAAAAACACAAAAATCACAAAGTTTCCCGCTGCCCTGTTGGCTTGAAACCTTGTTTCGGGCTCAAAAATAATCTAAGTTAAAAAAAAAATAGAAATTTTTTCTAAGTTTTCCCTATGTCCCCGCCAGCCCGCAGCCAATCATTGACTAACACGTGGCTTAGAGAGGCATTGGCGGAGGTGCGGATCATGTTTTTTCTTTAGTGCTTCAAAAGAAAATTTTGGTAATTTTTCCTAACTTCTTCTGCAGGCCTGCCGACCCCCAACCAATGGCTGGCTGACACGTGTCTCCACGATGCATCGGTGGAGGTGTGAAGTGTCCCGAAGCTTTATGCTTCAAAATTCAACTTTTCCCAAATCTCCCCACCGACTCGCTGATCCGCATTCAATGAACGTATCACACGTGGCATCGTGAGGCACCGGTGGAGGCACGAGTGGTTTTTAATCCCATGCAACTTTTTAACCCTTAAGAAAAAAAATGCTTTTTTGTCCCCGCTAACCCGCTTCCTCACATTGGCTTAGATCATTGCCACATGTCCCTTGTGGACCGGGGTATAATTTCATTTTTGGGCATGGAGTCTTGTCATGGACTCGTAGGCGCGTGAAGGTAAAGTGCTCTTTTCGCCCCAAGCACCAAGAATACAACTTTCCTCCCTAGCTCCACTGACCCGAATTTTTTTGGGAAAAATTTTCTTCCCCAGGCCCGCAGGCCCGCTTTTGGGGAATATTTTCTTCCGCAGGTCCGCCTTTGGGGAAAATTTTCCTCCCAAGGCCCGTCGGCCCATAACTTGAATTTTATAGGGAGTTAGAAGGACTTCTTTATATCACCAGAAAGGTGAGGAAATTTCCTATAATGAGAATGTTTTCAAGAATTTTTTATTACGTTAATCATGGGAAAAATCAAATTGAATCCTTAACTGAGTTCTGGGAGTGGGTAAGTAAGAATTTACTTTGATAATTTTGATTATGTATTTTTCCCCCCTATAATTAAACTTTGTTCTTGTCTTGGATCTTGTGGAATTAAATACCTTGGGTATTTAATTGTTTTGGTCCCTTAACCCTAAATTTTTAATCAAGGAATTTTCTTAGCTATAATTTCAATGTAATTAGCAATTAAATTAATCCCCAAGGAGATTTGAGCTAGGTGTGGATTTATTACACTTATTGCTTTATAATGTGGATTTAGTAATTGTTATAATGGGAAAATTTATTAGTTGAATTCAATTGTCCTTGAGACTTTGGTTGTTAACACTTTAAAAAAAAATTATTCCATAATTTTTTTCTAACTAAACCTAGGTTGTTCTTGGGTCTCAAGTGGGGAGTTTTAGATGGGCATTACATTGTTTTTCAATTTTTCCCTAGGGGAAAAATTGGATAACAAGTTCAACATTTAGATTCATATCAATTTCTTCATCCATACCAACATTATCATACAATTCAATATTAATATTCATTGCAAAATCATTACTCTCTACATTTTCATTATGTATTTCATCCTCATTTTCTAAAATATTAGGTACATTCGATATAACAAATGTACCTTTCCATGAATGAAGTTTTTGCATTCTCTTCACTTTATTTATTCTCATCTCTTCCAATTGCTCCAGTGTCTTGTTCTTGAATTTCATCTTGTCCTTAGCTCAACTTTTATCTCCCATGATTACAAAAATTCAACTAGTGGGGTAGGAGAAAAGATGAACTACTCAAAATTCACAAAGAATGTACAAGAAACTACAGACCAGATAGAAAGAGGGCAAAAGTCTTGTGAAAGAGGTGAAAAGAACATTGGGGGCCCATAAAATATGTAAACAACATAACACGTATGCATTATAACACGTACATTTTATACCTTTTCCCTATTTCCAAGGTGTGCCCCTAGGCTTGGAACCAGTTTGGATCCCCAAGCTTGAGGCATGGACTTGTAAAAACACAACAAACAACGTGTTTTTGCAAAAAATTGGTAAAATGGCTATTCCGCCATGATAAATCACACTAAAATGATTAATACATTTAATAAAAATATGCCTATGACATCGAGAAAAAGTTATTCTTTCCAAAAATATAATTTTTCAAATTTTCTGACTAATATAAGGTTTCCATATTAATTATTTTCTAGCTATGCCTTTTTTGTAGCTATTTTTTGGATTTTATACACGTCCATCTTTCATCATGTATATTTTTTTCTAAATCATTGAAATTGAATAAAACAATTTAGGTACAAACTAGGACTAATTCTATAGATATTAAAAAAAACTAATTTTTGATATTTTTTTAGGTAGTTAGTGGGGGCACGGTCAGAACTCCATTATTTTTCAAAATTTAAAATTTTTGTAGTAGAAAAATCATAAAAAAAACTCATTAAAAAATCTAAAAAATTCTAGGACAAACTAGATGCTCCTAGCTATCTTTCTACCAAACCTGGTTTTCAATAATACTAAATATTGCTCAAAAGATGGCGGGGGCACGAAAGACAATCTACTATGTTTTTTAACAAAAAAGGAGCACTTGTTGGTATTTTAGTTATTTTACCCACTTAAACTTAACTATTTTCAATAAAATTTAGCAGCTTAGAAACTAGACTCAAAATGATACGATTCATGTTGTTACAACATCTTCCAATTTTGAGTGTAACTATTTCAAATAACTCATATAGGTTGAAGATTTTTATTTTTCATGAAAAAATGTCCACTTAAGACACCCTTTTGGCCCCCCAACTTGATGCACTTACCCATATACGACCCTTAAATATAACCCCTAATATCAATGTTCCCATTGTGATCCATTGTGTGCGATTACATAAGTCTATATAGCTATAATAAAATTATTAGAGATGAGGTCAGACAAGAAGGTGAGTGCTAGGAGATCAAAAAAGAGATAAAGTTGACTTAAAAATATGATCGAAAAACCCTTGCCACCCTTGATTTGTGTAAGCTAGCAAACATACAGACATCGAAGACAATATTTTGTGAGCTAAATTGTGTACATGAGAAGATTAGCAATGAAACACCAAGTAAATAATATTTGAAAATGAATAAGTGGCATGAGGAGCTTGTAGGTACTTTTAAATTCTAAGTCTATATGTTGTGAGATGGTGAAGCCACCAAAAATATGATTTGAGGAAAAGTGAAAATAAAAAGGATAATTTCATGAGCTAGTAATTGTCAAAACTGAGCATGTATGCAAGAAAAAATAGAAATGAAGAGGAGCTCTTAATTTAATTACAAAGCCTTGTAAGAAGAGCATTTCCCACAAAACAAGTTGGCATGCTTTGGAGGAAGGCCGATGATTCTCATTAGGGACCTTCAATAACCACCTCTTGTCAAAGACATGCCCATGTATGTAGAATTTTGCATCGATCTACCTTGAGAAAGGGATTCAACAAATCCATCACTATGTGAACTATGGTATGTCAAGAGGACTCAAACCCATGACACGTTTCTTTCCACACATTTCTCCTCAATACACAAAATACATAACCATTTTTCGATGAATAGGAAACACTCATGGGTTGTAATGGCTCATTTCTATTTGCTAAAGAGAAAAAATAATTCCTTTCTTCAACCTACTTGTTTGCAAAATAAGACATGTTGGCAAACATCTATTCAGTCTCCCATTCACCATTTTAACCCATCCCGCCACTACTAACTCTTGATTATTGTTATTTATTGTCGTCTCTATAGACAATGATGTTTATGCCAAATTGATCATAGACACGTCAACATGGATATAATCTTTTTATCATTCTTTGAGCCTTCGATACATTGAAATTTCAACATAGTGATTCGCCATTTGTTTGAATTATTGAGTTTTAAAAAAGGAAGATGGGTTCATAACCCTCTCAAATTCAAAACTAAAAATATCTTTCAGAGCACATTATAAAAATCAAATTGACTTAGATCCAAAGTACATGTTAAATTAGGTGAAATATCCAACGAACCTTACAATGTGTGTCATAAATTATTATTTCTATAACAATGCTTTTCCTATTCTTGTGTAGCTAAAACTCATTTAAAATTCACATAAGTAAATGTTTGAATACTCACCTAGCTAAATCTTTGGGATTCAACGCTGGTAATTACATTATAGCTATAGTCTCAACCACAAATTATTCACATACTCCACAAGAAAACATAGATATTTAGTCAATCCTTGACCGTTTCAACCCATTCTTCCACTGCTTGTGCTATCAAAACACAATATTGTAATTGTGGCAACTAAATCTTACCCATCGTGGGTGAGAGTAGGTCGCTTAGTCTAGCCCATCCACTAGAAGATGTGATAGAAAATGATTTTATTTTCTGACCCACCTTGCAATGTCACTTGCACAGGACACTCATCTTCCTCAAATCCTAATACAAATCAGTTACAACCTAATTTTTTTCCCCTTCCTGTAAGAGGTCAAATTCACCAGTTGTATTGGTCCTAAGTAGGATTTTCTCCATTGCTTCTACGTACTTCTACTAGTGATATTGGAGGTGTAGAATGTTGGGGTCTTCTTTTCCCAACAGTTTCAAGCATCCAAAGCCTATGAGACCTCCACATCTTGCCTCCTTTCTCTCTCAAATTACAATCCAAATTTTCTTTGGATTCATACATTCATCTCCCTAATGAACATGAGGTGTCCCTAAATTTAGTTTAGTCCTTAAATGATATAGATACTCTAACTTTGACAAAATTCTATATCATTCCTATTTAAAAAATTTCTAGAAATTATATGGTTTTCCACTTCCATTGCATTTTGTTCCCTCCTCAAACAATGCTTCTAATGTTTTTGACAAGGAGTTATTTGTCTCGTGTAACCAACGACAACATTGGGTTCCACCTACACGTCCATACCATCAAATGAGTAAAGCAATATATTCTGTTACTCGAGGATTTTTCCTTCCCCCTTAACAACATACATTCAATGATTCAAGGCAGTTCTATTCGGCTTCAAATCCCTACATTTCCTAATAGAAGAAACAAAGCACCCTATAGATGCACTTTGACCGGAACATAAGACCCCCTTTGCCCATTACCCAAACATTATTTAGCGCCATGTGACCATCACCCAAACAAGTTGTTCTTTGTCCCTGGGCTATTATGCATATCCTGGAAGAATGGAATCAATGGATAGAATTCGCGTTGTACAGAGGATGACCATATAATTCATCCGGTCCGTTGATGGCTTTGTTATGTTATAGAATTACAGTGGTTTTGTCTTTTTGTTCTGTAATGGATAAAAACAAAAAAAATCGGCATTGGTGTTACCTGACTTTGAAAGTGAAACATCACGGGAGAAAATTTTTGCATTTTCATGCAGATCATACATTCAATTACAACCGTTCAATTGTCCATTTGAATTAGAGGGAGTTATGGCGGAAAAGGTGAATTAATTGGTCATTCACTGTAAATATGGCTCTTTGTGACCATACTTAGTTCGCCAACAAGCTCACGTTTTTGCGCAGGACTTGGAAATGGCAGATTATATTCTAAGCTACTCAGAAATATTTGAAGTGATGGGAGAAAGTGTCAAAAATAAGTTCCTTGATCGTCAAAAATGTGGCACCAATAGATACGGGAAAAGATGAAGCGGCCTTTCTTGGGAGTAGGGGAGAGGGGCTAGTAGTTGTACACCCTAAGTTGAGGGGTCCACAAAATCAATTATTTATGATATGGGATTGTGATTTTTTCACTAATATGTAGGTTTAGATTTGTGTTAACTTATATTTTTTGTTTGGAATATTCAATTGGAGGGAAAACCATATTTTGAATTGATTTAAAATAATATATGTGAAACTGCTACAACCATGGTGGAAACCAATACTTGAATATAGGTGAAATTACTTGAACATTGACTTTTTTTTACTTGTACATGGGTGAAAGGTCTTACATGTCAGGATGTGATTGGCTACTCTACATAATTATTATGTCAAAAATAAATTACTACTACATAGTACTATAACAACTATTGGGTATTGTGTGATCAATAGTCATATCAACTATTGGACCTTGTTCACCTATTGACCCCTCTCCCCTAGTTAGTTTCAGTTTTCTTATTTTTCTAATTTTTTTAAATAAATTTTCTCAAACTATAATATTGTCCACATTAGTCCCTAAAGGCTGCAGACTGTGCTTATTTTATGTAGATTGAATTTATTGCATTTTATTTTGTGTACTGAATTTATGACATATATTTTCAAATTCAGATTCATGACCTCTAGAAAATTAATGGAAGCTCAAAGTATCTCTTCTTATAGCCTAAACAACATTAGAAAATAAATATGTTATGTCGATAATTTAAAAGATCTGTATCTCCCCGCTACTTTAATTTATGTTTTCTTTTTTGAGTTTTTTTTTTTTTTTTAAATTAATTTGATTCTATAGGCTACTTTAATTTAGGTTATGAGAGTTTTTGAGTTTTAGATCTTATTCAATTTTTTTTAATTTCATATAAAAAAAATTGAGAGGTGATTAAAATATCAATGGTTCTAATTCATTTGGTTGTTGATGTAGATTATTACGCCAAAAGGCATGCCTTAAATGAACCTAAGTGAGCTAATTGTGACATGGTTTAGGAGTTTGAACGACTGAAATCTGCATGCAAATGACGTTGATGTACACGTCGACAAGGACCATCCACGTTGCAATAGCACTCTAGGCAGTTCAACGGATTCTAAGAGGTATGCAAAGGAGTTAATTTTCCCCTTGTCTTGTTGATGTAAACCCTTGCATGCACATCTAGGTTTTCATCGCTGCAGATTTGGGGGTTTGCAGAAATGAATTTTGTGTTGCTTCTGCGGCTGCATCATCTTCAACATTTTCATATCTCATTTCATGTTGAATATTTTTCATGAACTTCTTGATTGACTGAACTTGAAGAGTGTTTTTTGTTAGAAACTAGAACATTGAGAGTGGGGTTGAATCAATTTTAAATTCAACTTTTACTAATTACAAACTCAACCACTTAATCTGAAAGATAATTCAAAAGAGAGAAAACACACACAAGAGACAAGAAATTTAAGTGGGAAACCCAAATAGGAAGAAAACCCACTTAACCAGTGCACTATGTGGCAAAAGGTTACAAAGAGTTTTTTGAGCTACAACTTAACCTATGAGGCTACAACCTCAGTATCACATAAGCTACAACTTGGTGAAGAAAGCATGAACTTCCTTAATGATTTAGCTAGCTACAAATAGCATTCTACAAGCTTCTACATATAAGGAAGCTACAACTCCATGGTATACAACAATTCAATCTTGATCACACTTAAAAATGATGTCATGAACATATGATAATAATCCTAAATCTGAACTCAATATTTTCTACCCTAATCCACTTTGTCTTGATCACACCAATCTTCTTGTCTCTTTGCTTTGTTTAAAAAATCACAAATCTATCATTTTCACAGTTAATGCAAACACTATATGTTCACCACTACTATTACATGTCAAATAGGTCTATTTATCTTTTTTAACTTTTCAACTCTTCAATAATTCTCACTCCACATTCAAAAACATTTCAACATCCTTTTTTCATGCCATTTTACTTGACCTTTCATATCCCTTCTTGTGGAAGTTCAACAAGTCTTATGATAATTCAACTTCTCAAGTGTTTAGCTCTTCAACTTCTCATGAAGACAAAGAGTTTGTCTTACTGGGTACCAAAAAAAATGTGACCTTCTACCTTCCAACCATCAAGCAAAGAAGTGATAAGACACCTCAAGACTTTAATTTAGTCTTACTTACATAGCTTAATCACATTCAACTCAGAGGCTTTGTTTGTAGTTTTTAATGGAAACTCTTATACAGGAAGACTAGTCTCTAATGCTTAAAGTATAATATAACATGAAGGGAGAAATTTTTTCAAGCTTACATGAATGCCTCCAGAGAATTTACAAACCTTCATTCATCTTACAACAACTTGTATCAGGAAACAACTTGCATTACTCACTTCTTGCAAAAACAACATACTACTGCTGCAGTCCATTGTCACAGTCTCAAGCTTTGGAACGTTCAAAAAATAAACATGAAGAATTTAGAGCTAAAATATAATTGAGATATCACCTTCAACACTTTATATATCCTTCAATTCAAATTATTTTCAAATACTTTCAAGAAAAACCTTGAAAACCACTGAGAAAACAAAACATGATAGTCTGAGATTCTTCTAACACACATTTACCAGTCTTCTAAGATGAGAAATCTCATTCAATACTTCAAAATTTGATCTAGAATATTTTGCAATGAGTTTGGATTCATCATGTATGCATATTTTCCAAGTTTGATCAAATTTCATTTGATAAAACCGTCACAGAGATCAAAAACTTCCTTCAACAAAAACCTAGGACAAGGTATTGAACAATTACCTACTCAAAATGAAAGATAGACTAATTTCTTCAACAAAATTTAATGAAGATGAAATGTGAGATCTTCTTGAGGTTCTACAAGTTTGTTTCCACCTTTCCAAAACCATGAATGAAGGAAATTACGTGATCTTGAGCATTTTTCTTGCATGAAGATGATGATATGATAACTGTACAGTCTTCTCAGAACAAAGAAACCTTGACGAAAATCAAACTTGATTCTTCAAAAATTTCTCATGCAAGTGATGTATAAGGATTTTTGAGTATTCTTACACTATGTTACCTCTTTTTAGAAAAATTTCATGCATTACTTTGATGGCAATAGTCTAATCTGAACCACTGTTTGCATGTAACATTACAACAAAGACTGTCCAGGAAATACTAACCAAGGAACCACGATGAAAAACATTGTCACCTCTCTTCGAAGATGAATGCACTTAACATAGAATATATATACCTTGATGCCCTGCACTCTAAGTGATTTTTTTATCACAAAAACATTGCTATGGGCTTGATTTGGTATGATCTTCAAGTGAGACAGTGAGAACACTAACAGTCCTAAACTAGTCAACTTGGATTTTCAAATATATCAATTCAAATGAGTGATTCCATGTACAAACTATGTTCTTTAACTTCCAAATACTCTGTTTCAAAGATGAGAAACTGATCAAATCATTGAAATTTGAGAGCAAGACTGTTGGAATAGTGATTTAGGTGTAATCTGTTAGGTGCTCTCTAGGAAAGTCTTTGCCATCAGAGTTTGAGTGAATTATAATGTCAATAAAAATTGAGAAGTATCACACACGTTGACATGTTCCTGTAGGAGAGGTTTGAGAAATCATTGAGCAAACAATTCATTTGAAACAACTAGTACCTTTATATACTAGAGCATTCACACTAAGACATGGTGTTAGAAACAAGTACATGTACCTTCAAGAATTGATACCTTCAAATTCCTTATGAGCCTGAGAGACATCATGGATGAGATAATAAGATACTGTTATTCCAATGTTTCCCTCAGGGTAAAATTTTTCAAACATGACCCCGCACAGAAGAAACCAAAGAAGTCACATTCAAATCCAACAATGAGACAACAACGGGACTCTACAATGGAGGAGCAGGGTCTGTGAAGGATCAAATGACCCCACACAGAAACCATCAATGGAAACATAGGGTACATCTTGTAATCTAAAATACCTTCGTTTATTCTTTTCCATACCTTCTGAATAGATGCCATGTTGTAAATAGTTGACTAAATCAGTCATCCATCTTGATTCCTGGACTACTTGAGCAAGTTTAGGTTGCTGATTTTTTGGCTGAACCGTAATGTCTGATTACTGATACGTAATTTCAGAATGTTGTTTTTAATCTTCAGGTTGTGTAGTTTGTTGTTTTTCCATATCATTAATTAGATGTTCACATAAGCATTTCCATTGAACTATCTTAGCAACCCGGATATCAAAGTCATATTCCATAACTTTCGTTATCCAGCTTGGTCTTCTTTCATTCAATTCTTTATTTAACAAGAAAGCTTTCACACTTGGATGAGAAACAAGAACATGAATTTTATTGTTTAAAAGTATGTACTTGAAATTATTTAGCCCTTTGACTACTGAAAGTACTTTTTTTTCAAGAAATGTGTACCTTATTTTGTAATTGTGTAAAATTTGTCCAAAGAAAGCAATTGGCTATTCAATATTTTCATCATTAACCTGAATTAATATGGATGAGATTGTTTCAGCTCCTGCAAGTGCATACATTGTAAAAGATTTATCAAAATTTATATTTGTAAGAGTAAGAGCTTGAGAGATGGCTTCTTTGATTGTTTCAAATCCTTCTCTTCCTTTGTTGGTCCAAGAGAAAGTCTTCTCTTTCTTTAACATAGCTGTCAATGGTTTAACCAATGTTGTAAAATCTGGAACAAATCTTCTAACGAAGTTTATTTTTCCAAGAAAACTCTATAATGCTTTCTTATGATGAAGCAATGATAACTATGATATGGCTTCAATTCTGAAAGGATCAATTGCTAAACCTTTCTTAGAAACAATATGGCCAAGTAATTTTCCTTGATGTACTAAAAAGATAGACTTTAGCGGATTCAAAGATATTCCAAATTGTCTGCATAACTGAAAAGTATGCCTTAGATGTATTAGATGTTCATCTGAATTTTTTGAGAATACAGTAACATCATCTAAATATACAAGGATGCATTTATTTAACAAGCTATGAAAAGCCATGTCCATTGCACGTTGAAACGTTGCACCAACATTTGAAAGGCCAAAAGGCATTCTTTTGTAGGCATAAGTACCCCACTTAGTGTTAAAAGTTGTTTTGTACCTATCTCTTTCTTGGAATAAAATCTGATTGTAACCACTATAACAATCTAAAAGAGAGAGTCTATCTCTTCAAGAAACTATTCTCAAATTCTGATCCATATTTGGAAGTGGGTAGTTGTCTTTTAATGACGCTTTATTAAGATCTCTAAAATCCACCCATAATCTGATTTCTCCATTTTTATTCCTAACAGGAACAAGATTGGCAACCCAACTTGAATGCTTAACTGGAAAGATAATACTTGATTCAATCAACTTAGATAACTCTTTCCTCATTAGAGGCTCTATTTTGGGATTTATAGGCCTCTATTTTTGCCTAACTAGCTTGGAATTTGGCTGCAATTCAATAGTATGTTGTGCTAAACTGGGATCAAACCCTTTCAGGTCTTAATATTTCCAAGATAAACCATCTTTGAATTCCTTGCAAAGATTAATAAAAGAATGTTTTTCAGCTAAAGAACATACCTTTCCAAGAAACAAATTTTTCCCTTCATCAACTGAGATTTCTTCATAGTTATCAACATGTGTTAACATCTTAGTCTTGACCTTCCTTAATTGATCGTTAGTGTTGAAGATGTCTTCTAATGTGACTAGACCTCGAGGTAGTTTATGTGTTTTTAAATGAACAATCTGGTCACCATATAAGTGTTGTAATTTATCTTGATTCACTATAGAAAACTCAGCTTCTTGTTGCAAAAACTTTTAGATTTGTTCATCACTTCCAAAAACTTACCAATTCAAATCATTATCAAGTATCGAAGGCCTGACATTAAGCTTTATATGAGGCTGAATTTTGCTATCTTCAATCTATTTTAGCACTTTAAAACTGGCACCAATTGATGCAAGTCTATTTTCATGCTTATTTTCTGTTCTAGGAATGGATTGGATATTATTAGCTTTGAAATCTTCCATTAGGTCTGAAACTCTATGTCTGTAAGACTTCATTAATGGATTCTTACAAACATTGAAATTTCTTAGTTGATTGATAACCAACTCAGAATCACCAAAGATCTGTAGTATGCTAAAACCTCTCTTTCTGGCCCAAAGTAAGCTATGAATTAATGCTTTGTATTCAGCTACGTTGCAAGTGCATGAAAATTGGAGACTCAAAGTTGAGAAATAACTTTCGTTTGTTGGGGAAGTGAGCATCAAACCTGCTACTTGTCCTTTCTTATTTTTAGCTCCATCGAAATGTGTTATCTCGTTTTAGTGATTCCAGCTAAAAATGAGATAACCATAAGAAATTTTTGGAAAAATCCCATTAAAATCCCCTTTGAAAAAGATTTTCGGGTTTTCAGGTTTTCATTGCATGAAAACATGTTTCTTGCATGTTACATGTCTCATGTTTCTTGAAACCTGAAACCTAATTATCTAAGTCCATTATGTCGGGTTTTTAGAACTTATAAGCATCGGAACATGCTTTTCCCAAAGCATGTTTTATGTCTCATGTTTCCCAAAACCCGAAACCTGAATTGAGTCTTTATCCTTTGTATCGGGTTTTCGGATGCTCGAAGCATGATGACATGTCATTAATGTCCAGTTGTCTGGAAGTTGGTACATGTTTCAAGTGAGGTGTAATTAATGCTAGGTTATTATAAATAGTTAGTTTCTCCACGTCATTTGTTACCTTGTAGGTTTTTGTTGCATTGGATTTCCATGTTGATGCTTCTGCCACCTCCAAACCTGAATCGAGCTTCCCGTTTGATCGTTTTTTCCAGCCATTGTTGAAGATACTCTTCTCTTCTTTCTATTTTAGAATATTTTTAGGTTATTTCCTGAGGTGTTCGTCTTGGGGGTTTCCATCCCTTCATTTCATCCCTCCATTTCTGGTTTAGGGTTTTGGGATCCATTTTCCTTGATTCTTGTCTTATTCCCATATGGGTTTTTGTTTGAAATTCACCCCTAGGTTATTTACTTATTTTTCATAGGTTGTACCCCTATAGTTTTAAAAATGAGTCTTGAAATTCCAAAGTGATCATGAGGCTAGGAATTTCTCATATTCTTGACATGTTAGAAACCTGATATATTTGTTTCGGGTTTTTTAGGGTGTTTAACATCTCACTTTTTCCACCTTGTTTCGAGGTTTTTCCAGGTGCTTGACATCCATCAAGATCCGTAGTATGTCTCAGGCATTTTCTACCTACTCGACATCCTCTAGGTTTCCACCGGTGTGTGTCAGGTTTTCCCACTTGTCCAACACTTCCTTACTTCCGTACAGTGTGTCGGGGTTTTCATCGATGCTCAACATGTCCTAACTTCTGACATACACTCCATTGTGTTAGGTTTCCTGAAGGAATGTTTTGCAAGTCTCAAAACCCGAACAATGTGGCAGGTCTGTGTAATTGTCCAACAAACTTTCAAGCCTGATTGCTCTTCTAGAAATCATCAAGGCATTTCTTCTTCGAGAATCCTCATGTCAGACCCTGATCCAATCTACGGATAAGTTAGATAGGATAGGAAAGATGAAGTATAAGTTTCAAAAGATGGAGTCTCCTTCTTACATAAGCTGCAATTATGACATTTGGGACACAGAGCTCGAAAATATAGATATGGAGGACTTCTGGAACAGAATTGAGGATTCTTATCAGAATTATTGGATGAATTCTAATAGCTAGGAAACAGGTCTCCCTCTTACAGAAATATTTCCAATTATTAGCTTAATGCCTTGAATTCATCTTGGAATGTGCTTCCATCTATGACACAGCCTCCCACTCAGTAAGAAATCAAGTAGGAGAGTCTATAGTCACGTTGGAAGGAGGTTACTTTGATCAACTCTTAAGGTTACCCAAATTTGAGGAATATGTTGATTTAAACCTACAATCAGCACAACGGTCCTGGGATAGATATCAGGAAGACTGCATCAAGCATTTAAACAAGAAGTTATTGACCAAGGCTAAGCCAACCATTTCTAGGTTTCCCAAGTTGGTCCCTAGAAGTGATTTCATTCTCAAAGTCAGTGATATCATCACCCTGTTAACTCGATTATTTGGACTCCCAGAGTCAAGATATTTCTAAGGGTGTATGTACCAGTTCATGGTCGTCATAAAGAAGAATAACCAAGGGATTGATTGGGGCAACCTAATAAGTGAGGAGATAGACACCCAAATGAAAATAGTCTTGTCTACTGGTAAGTTCTATATGATGCCATACATCACCTATGTAACAATAGGCATGAGAAATTACCCAGGGCTAGATGTGAAGAGAAACCGGGTAAATGAAACACATATATCACTGCTTCCCTCAGTTGACAATAAAAGGGTTTGAAGATCAAATATAGAAGAGTGAATGACATGCCTTCTTCTATGAAAAAATTTGCAAGTTGAATCCTGATATGAGGAAAAGAAGGGCTTTCTAATGAAGCATGGGCCAAAGTGTCAAAATGGGGTTGCCATCTTCTTGCAATTCAATAAGTTCACCTATCTTCAGGTTGGTAAGGTTCCATGGTAACCATTTCCATTTGCCTAGGTTCCTAGGTGAAAAACTGATCCTTATGGAGTTAGTCAAGACAATTGTTGGATTTTCACAAATTCCAGCAAAGCAAGCACAAAGCTGCCGTCTCCTTCCCTATTTATATTGGAAGGTATAAATGCTCTACAGTGGTTAAGGCCAAGAACAGTGGTGCATGAGGTTCAGGAAAAATTGAAGAAACATATGAAGCTCAGGGAGGGATTTGACTTTTGAGGAGTCCGCAAGTCATATGGAACCTTGTATCTGCATGTGCCTAATGTGGAAGACATCTGGGTTGATCTTCGGGATGAAGTTTCCATCCGAAGACAAAGGACAACAACAAACTGACACTTGAAGAAATTCAGATGTTATATCTAGCTAGATATCCCTGAAGGCATTGTGGACAATGAAAGTGTCCTGGACACTATGTACAAACAATTCGAATGAAGACCAACATGGATTCCCAACCGTTAATTAGTTCTATTGCTGAAAAAGATTCTATTGTTGAAAGAGCTGCTCAAAACTCTTGTCCATATTAGGGCAAGGTTCATTTCTTGGGGAATGATGTTATAAGGAAAAGAGCTATTTTGAAAGATAGCTCACTCTAGAAATGAGTCCCTCCAAGGGAGAGAGGGAAGAGGATAAAAGCCCTACCAATAGGTAGATAAAATTTAAGTTTTTTAGAAGGGGAGAAAATCAAGGAAGATGAAGGTGGTAGTTCCCTCAATTTCTCTCCTGCCAAATCTGCTAAGAAACCCAAAACAGTTTCAAGGGTTTCAGTGGATGCTTCAGGGCATAAGTTTGCAGAGATTGCCACTCCCATGGCCAACAAAACAAAGGAGGGTATAATGGTCACTGATTATCAGATTACAAGGGTTGATCTGGGAAAGGTAACAACAGAAGGATCACAGCAAGATGACTAGGATGCCATGAATGTGTTATGCCAAAAGCTGAAAGAAACGAAGGTGAGTAGAGATGAGCTAAAGGAAAATTTTGAATAGTTGACGGAGGTATTGCTCAAGCTCTCAAATCCTTCTTAGTCAATACCGTCATATTCTACCCCTACTCCTATCACGTTTGATTTCTCATCGGTACCTATAATTGAAAAGATCAATGAGAAGGGGATAACATTTGATGAATGGATTCAGAGGCTACTCCTACAAGAAAGAGAGGTCATTGATGACATGGTGGAGGTTTATAAATCCTTGGAGGAAATAAAGAAATATGGTGACAAAATGGATGATGAGTTTTCTCAAGAAATCAGGAACCTTGAGTTAACTTTTGAGGCTCTCAATATGCTGAAACAAGTTCCATCCTGTATCTTGATCAAAGAATGGATCATCCCACATGGGGATAAGCATTTCAAGCTAACCAAAGCCATCAGATTCAGGATAAAAATTATCAGTAAATCTTGTAGCAAGTTGAGGGAATGTAGAGATCAGTTGGTTGATGCCACCAATGACATAGAAGAGGAGTTGTCTAGGATCTTCGCCAAGGTGTTGGATGAAAGCTCAAATATTCTACATGCTAATGATCTCTATAAACAAATCAAAGAATCAATCCAACATGAACCAACTTCCATCTTCGATCTGACAACCATAGATAAGTTCATAAGGATTGAGAATGTTTTGCAATCACTAAGGAAACTCAATAAGAGGTTGAAGAAACTTCCTGGAAATGTAAACAACACTCAGGAAACTTACGAGGTTCTAAGTGACTATTCTAGTGTGCCAGATGAAGCTGAGATGTAGGGAATAATCTAGAAATTCCAAGAATTTCAAGACAAGTAGGCTTCGCTAGAGGAAGACAAGGACGATGAAACATAATAAGCATAATTCTTCATGTCATTTCCATCTAAAGATTGACATGTCTTTTTCATTTTCGTTTTGTTACATAGGAAGCAAATTTTGACTTGTTCTCTTGCGTGAGAGTCAAGAAAAATAGGACTCTCATTAAATGACTATTTTCTAGGATTTATCCTATTTTCTTTCTGCTCTTTCTATTATAAATAAGGGATGATTTTGCATTCTAATAGAGGGAGATTTTTAGAATATTAAGAGCTATTGTGAAGAAGAAGAAAAAATTTGTATTTTCTTTTTAATCATTGAGGAATAGAAACATGTGTTATTTTGTTAAATTTGTGTTATGGGATTCATCTATCTTGAGAGATTGTTCTTACGTACTAAGATCTTAAGCTATTCTTTGTTTAGTGTTCTTGATTATTTTAATCATTTTAAATATTACACCCATTATCTAAAAATAGTATAAGTATTTCTTGATCTGTGTTTGCTTGAAAGAAAATACGTTCCTCTCATTCCCTTTCCGCTTTGTTTCATCTATAATAAGTTTCCTTTCTGAATTCATTCTATTTCTAAAACTATAACATCTCCATCTCGTGTTGATATGGATTTCGGGATTGTATCTCAACCCCAATGGTTAGAATAACATGAATATTGTACATATTATTTTTGTTGTGTTTTAGATTAGTAATAAACAGGTTGCCTCACCTGTATTTGAGGAGGTATTTGATCTCAGTTTACTATTGGTTAAAACTCATATTTTGGCCTGACAAAATATCCAACCAACATTTTTTTACGACTCCCCTAGGGAATACAGATTGATAAGACTAAGATTATTCTATTGGTGACTGGAGACTCTGTATTTGCCTTATTTTTGGTAGATCCATTTTCCGGTTCAATATGGCCAGAAAGATCTTCACTCGGTCAAGCCGAGCCAGGGGTGAAACTGATCCGTTCTTTGATCTGCTTCAACAACACAATTTCAAAATTTCTCCCAACAATATTATATCTAGCCTAGCAAGAAATTCTTTACCTATCTGAAGAACTTGGGTTCCTCAAGAACAAGAAGCATCTACAACCTTCCATGCATTATTCTTGTCTGATACTCTAGATTCATATACATGCTTCATTCAGAAGTATGGCAACACAACATGTGCCGTGGGGTGTCTGCTATTGGTCCTCTTTCTCTAAATCCGCCGTTGCATGAGATACCACATGGATTTCATACAAGAATATTGCCAAAGTTCAATGGTGATGGGAAGCTGCACCCTGATGAACACATTGCACCTCATTCTTTGTAGCATGTAGTTTCCTTAGAGGTAGCTCATGAAGATGTCTCTATTTGACTCTTCATTGAAACATTACATGGTGTAGTAGCAAAATGGTTCTACCATCTTTCGAATTCATGCATTACCAACTAGGCCACTATGAGATCCGTATTTGAAGCAAGGTTCAAACCAAATGAATATTCTCATGCCTTTTTAGCATAGCTCACACACATGAAGAAAGATTCTCATGAACCCATGTGGGACTTCATGGAAAAATTCAACAAGCTGATTCAAAAGATTTCGGCACTAGCCATTCCCACTCCTGAGAATCAAAAGTGCTTCTTCATCAACACTCAACTCCCTGATGTGAGCTTTTTATTAAGAAGGTTTGTTATCCCTGATTTGGCTACTTCTCAAGCTACAGCCACTAAAATAGAAGATGATCTCAATTCTGGCAAGAAAGCTTAGAAGAGAGTCATCTAAGCCTAAAAATTAGAGTTCTTCTCAAAGTACTACTGATCCTATGATTCTAGAAGATGGAAAACGACTTGATCACTTTGAAGAAACAAATGTCTCAACAGGTGATCAACATTCCTTATTGGGATATTCCTAGACGGAATTTAAACAATACCAATGGTGCTCCCACAAGAGATAGGAATCAGTTGACTACTGCTCCAACAAGGCTGGCCATTTAAGCTCCTCCTATCAATGCAACAGTGGAAATAGTTTGAGGAAGATGAAGAACCATAAGATCTAGATTCTCAATGAAGCTTTTGAAGCTTCAGGATATGCTGATGAATCTTTTGATGATTCAGCTGGCAACTCCAACATTGGGTACTTGGAATACGAGGGAGACCAATGCAAACATGATGGTCAGTCATTTGTAGTCTTCACTCGAGCTCAATCTTAGAACCCTAGAAATCCAGTTAAAGGATCTAAGGAGACGGGTAAAGAAGCTCCCATGGTTATGGTTAAAAGGGGCTCTCCTATCTTAGCACAAACTAAAAAGTAGACAACTAAAAAGGTAAATTCTTCTTCTAACTCTCTTTCTCTTGCCCCTAAGACCAGTGCCTCAGCTCAGACCAGTGTAACTAGAACTAAACCCATCATCATTCCTTCATATACTACTTTCAACATTATTGATCATGCAAATAAAAATAAGATACAAATGTCAGAAGCTGAATACCTTTAGTCAAATCCTGCGCAATTTGAGAAACTTGCCAAATTCATTAGAAGCAAGGCTGTTATCCCTTTATCTTCAAAATTCATGTTTCCTAATCCCACTTAGCCTTTACCTCATAATAAGATGACCTTTTTTTCTTCTTTGGGAAATATTGAACCATTTTATTTATCCTTACTTATAAATGGGTTTAAACTCAGCAATTGCATAATTAACTTAGAAGCCTCTGATAACGTGATGCCCGCAAAAGTAGCCCATTCCCTCAGACTTACTTTGACTAAATCTTATGGGTGGTGTTACTCCATGGAAACCAAACAAGTTCCCTTGATTGGCCAAATCAAGGATGCACAATTTGCATTTGTCGCATTCCTAGAAAAGAGAGTAAAAATGACTATCCTGGCTGCTGATATCCTAGTTACTTATGGTATTCTCTTAGGAAGAGGTTTTTGCAAAGATTTTGGAGTAGAAATCAATATGGACTAGACCAAAGCTAAAATTCTAGTGAATGGAGTTCCTCATGTCCTCCACCCTGAAGCACAAGTGAAGTACCTGGTCATTAAATCAGATGACCTCAAAGCTCAAATTCTCTTCGAAGATGCAGGCTTGGAAAATTATTTCATGACATCAGAAGTGCCTTCTGTAGAAATAAAGGAATAATATGCTATTTGGACCCTCGAGTTTAATGGGAGCTGATCAACTACTGGATCAGGTGTTAGTGTGTTTCTTATATCTCCATATTTTGAGATTTTTCCCTTCGTCTTCAAGTTGTAGTTTGACAATACTAATAACACGGCCGAATACGAAGCTCTCTTATTAGGATTAGAAATGGCAAGGCAAAAGGGAATCTAAAATCTTAAAGTGTAGGGAGATGTTGAGTTGATTGTAAATCAAGTAAGGGGGATCTATCACATAAAAATGATCACCTAAGGCATTACAGGAACAAGGTGTGGGACAACATAGAATGCTTTGATGCTTTTTCCATTAAGGAAATTTTGAGAGATCACGACGATAAAGCCAATTCTTTAGCTGTGTCTACATCTCTTCTCCTTCCTCACCCAAAGTTCAAAAAGGACACGTATACCATTGAAATTGTGTGTCATCCAAGTGTTCCATATAATTCAACATATTTACAAGTGTTTAATGATGATCAACAGGTATTGTCTTTCCTTGAGAAAACTAATAATTTTAGTGAGATTTATTTTGAAGGATCAGAATAAGCTTTCCATGAGTCCGTCTCAAATTCATATCAAGAGATTGATGGTGAATTCATCCAACTCAAAGGTAATAAGATTATGAAGGGATTATTTTCTCTGGAAAGTCTGTTTGACAAACATAACCGTTTTATTCAGGGAAAAAGGAAAGCTGAAGATGATTCCTTGTTAGAGGTAGATCAAGTTAATTTGGGCTCTTTTGACCAACCACAGATGGTGAACATTAGAAAATGTTGTTCTCCAGAGGAGAAAAGAAGATTCACTTCACTCCTAAAGAGATATATGGACATCTTGGCATGGTCTTATGTGGATCTGAAGTCTTTTAAGTCCAAGGATGTGTAACATAACATCCCTTTGAAGTCTGATGTCAAACCCTATAGGCAGAAGCAAAGGCATTATAACCCAAAGATCTCAGGGACTATCCTTGTAAAAATTCAAAAGATGTTAGACACAAGGATTATCTTCCCAATCCATCATTCTACCTGGGTTGCTAACATTGTCCCTGTCAGAAAGAAGAATGGTGAGATTCAGATTTGTGTCGCATTCTGGAACCTTAATCAGTCTTCATTAAAGGACAATTACCCATTGCTTATCATGGATATAGTATTGCAAACTGTCATTGGATCATAAATGTTATCCATGCTTGATGAATTTTTGGGGTATAATCAGGTCAAGGTGGTCATTGAGGATCAACATAAAACAACATTCACCACCCCATGGCAAACCTTTTCTTACAAGAGGGTGCCTTTTGGTTTGATTAACTCTGGAGCCACATTTTAAAGAGCTATGGACTTAGCTTTCAGATATTTGATGGGAAAAGGCATAGTTGTATATTTGGATGACTTGACAGTCTTCTCTAAGAAGAGAAGTGATCATTATGATCACCTGGAGCAGGTACTCTTAAGGTACAAGCATCATGGGATTTCATTAAATCCTAAAAATTATATGTTCATAGTAACAGAGGGTAAGTTACTGGGTCATATCATGACTAAAGAAGGATCCAAGATCAACCCAAAATAGGTGAAGGCCATCTAAAGCCTTACCCTACCTACAAGCAAAACTGGGGTGCATTCCTTTTTTGGAAAGGTCAATTTCCTAAGAAGATTTATACCTAACTTTACTGATAAAACCAAGTATATCATTGGGATGATGAAAGGTAAGAATCCATTTCAATGGAGCACTGAAGGGAAGCTTGCTTTCGAAGAAGTCAAAATAGAACTTGCTCATGATCCTATTATGGTATGCCCAGGCTTCAAAAAGGATTTCATCATGTACAACTACACTTCTGCACATACAGTATCAGCCATCCTAATGCAAGAGAATGAATAAGGAATCAAATCTCCCATTGCTTTCATGATATTCCCCCTAAAGGAAAATGAATTGAAGATGTTGTAAATTGAAAATCATGCTTATGCATTAATGAGATAAGTAAAGCATTTCAAGTATTATGTGTTGAGTTTTCACACTCTCGTTCTTGATCCTGATACTACAGTTAAGTCCATTTTGACTCAACAAGAGTTGGGTAGTCAATGGGGTAGCTTGATAGCCAAAGTCCAAGATTATGACTTGGACATAAGACCTACTAAGTTGGTATGAGGAAGAGGCATGTGCCAATTGATTGCAGAAAACGATTCTGAGACAGAATGCAAGGAAACTGAAGGTACTTCTTCAGAATTTCCCATGGTGCTTTTTGTAAGCACAACTGATGAATAGTATGCATAGATTTCTTTCTTTTTAACTTACAGTGAATTCCCCCTGCATTTAAGCCAAAAATAAAAGAGGACAATTAAGTTAAAGTCCGCAAGATACATTCTATGGCATAATGGTATATACAAGAAGGGTATTGATGGTGTATTCCTGCATTGTGTTGATAAGTATTAGTAGATAAGGTTGCTATAATCCTTCCACAATCTAGCATGCAGAGGAAATTTCTCTTCCTCAGTGACAACTTACAAGATCTTATGGGCCAGGTACTATTAGCCTACTCTCTTTCGAGATTCAACTGAATGGGTGGCTAAGTGTGAAGCTTGTCAACATTTCATTGGCCATCCTAAGTTGGTAGATGTACCTTTGAAGCCTGTGATAATTGAGGAACCTTTTTGCTAATGGGGAATTGAATTCATTGGAGTACTGAATCCTAGCTCCAGTGCCAGTCATAATTATGTGCTCACCGACATAGACTATTTCACCAAGTGGGTGGAAGTTGCGCCGATCAAACAAGCAACCTATGAAGATGTGTGTAACTTTCTCAAGGAGAATATAATTATTAGATTTGGTGTGCCTCATAAGATCATTGCTGAAAACACTTCCAATTTCTCATCACATGAGTTGACAAAATTTTGCTATGGATTTGGGATCACATTGGCTCATTCATCTGATTATTACCCCCAAGGTAATGGTCAGGATGAATCAAGCAACAAAAACCTGGTGACCATAATCAGAAAGATGGTCGATGAGAATCAAAGGATATGGCACAAAGCATTGTATAATGCATTATGGGTAGATCGGATTACTCCTAAGTGAGAGATTGGAATGTCCCCATTCCAAGTGTTGTATGGAATTAATGCTGAGATTCCTATCTTTGTAGAATTGTCAACCTTACGGTTGGCTAAAGCAATTGAAGATGAAACTTTTCAAAGTTCCATTGAGAAAAGGATAATGTACCTAGCCATGCTAGAAGAAGAATGGATCAAGGTGGTAGATTGCATTGCAGATCATCAGAGAAAATTCAAAAAGATTTTTGACAAAAAATCAAAGCAACACGATTTATAGATTGGAGATCTAGTACTTCTCTGGGATAAGAGAAGGGAACAGAAAGGGATGTATGAAAAGTTTGATTCTTTATGGAAAGGTCCTTTCAAAATTCATCAGCTGAATGGTGAAAATAGCTTGTCTATCTTACCTTGATGGAGAGTTTCTCCCTCTACCTTTCAGTGGCCAACATTTGAAGTTGTTCTATCAGTAATGCAAGATGATCTCTTACACTGTATTATAATTTATTTTCTGTTTTGTTTGCTTTATTTTTTTCTTTCTTTCTTTCTTTGTTTTTAGTTTTTCTTCTTCTGACTCCGTAGCCCAATGGATAAAGCTTTTTGATACATGATTTCTCTTCCTTTGATGTCTCAGATAAGTCCCTAACTGGAGCCAATATTTATCTCATTTTAGTTATTCCAGCTAAAAATGAGATAACCATAGGAAATTTTTGGAAAAATCCCTTAAAATTTCCCTTTGAAAGAGATTTTCAGGTTTTCAGGTTTTCATTGCATGAAAACATGTTTCTTGCATGTTACATGTCTCATGTTTCCCAAAACCCAAAACCTAATTATCTAAGTCCATTATGTCAGGTTTCTGGAACTTCTAAGCATCGGAACATGCTTTTCCCAAAGCATGTTTTATGTCTCATGTTTCCCGAAACCCGAAACCTGAATTGAGTCTTTATCCTTTGTATCGGGTTTTCGGATGCTCGAAGCATGATGACATGTCATTAATGTCCAGTTGTCTGGAAGTTGGTACATGTTTCAAGTGAGGTGTAATTAATGCTAGGTTATTATAAATAGTTAGTTTCTCCATGTCATTTGTTACCTTATCATTTTTGCTGCGTTGGATTTTTTGTTGATGCTTCTTCTACCTCCAAACCTGATCGAACTTCCTGATCAAGTTTTCCTGCCATTTTTGATCATTTTTCAAGACAGTTGAAGGTATTCTTCTCTTCTTTCTATTTTAGAAGCTTTTTGGGTTATTTGTGAAGTGTTTTCTTGGGGGTTTCCATCCCTTTTTCTCCCTCATTTCATGTTTAGGGTTTAGGGTTATTTTCCTTGTTCCTTGTCTTTTTCCCATGTGGGTTCTTTTTTGAAATTTACCCATAGGTTATTTACTTATTTTTCATAGGTTGTAACTTGTAGATTTTAAAATGATTTTTGGAATTCCTAAGTGATCACGAGACATGAATTTTTCATATTTTGACATTTCAGAAACCCAATATACTTGTTTCGGGTTTTGTAGGGTGTTTAACATTTTACTTTTTTTGCCTTGCTTCGAATTTTGACAGGTGCTCAACATCCATCAAGATCCACAGTGTGTCGGGCATTTCAACTTGCTCGACATCCTCCAGGTTCCGCTGTGTGTGTCGGGTTTTCCCACTTGTCTGACACTTCCTCACTTCTGTAGTGTGTCAAGTTTTCATTGATGCTCAGCATGTCCTAATTTCTGAAATACACTCCATTGTGTTGGGTTTCCAAAGGTGTTTTCCAAGTCTCAAAATATGAAGAGTGTGGCGGGTTTGTGCACTTTTCCAACAAAATTTCAAACATGCTTGCTCTTCTAGAAATCATCAAGGCATTTCTTCTTCAAGACTCCTCATGTCGGACCCCGACCAATCTAAGGATAAGTCAGATAGAGTAGGAAAGATGAAGTATAAATATCAGAAGATGGAGTCTTATTCATACATAAACTGCAATTATGAAATTCAGGACACAGAGCTTGGCAATATAGATATGGAGGACTTATGGAAGAGAATTGAGGATTCTTATCAAACCTCCTAGATGAAGTCGATAGCAGGAAGCGGTCTCCCTCTTGTAGTAGGATTTCCAATATCAGCTCAATGCCCTGAATTCATCCTAGCTTGCACTTCCAACTATGACTCAGCCTCCTGTTTAGTAAGAAATCAAGCAGGAGAGTCTATAGTGAAGTTGGATGGAAGTTAATTTGATCAACTCCTAAAGTTTCCCGACTTTGTGGAGTATGTTGATTTAGACCTTAAATTGGCACAAAAGGACAAAGATCAGGAAGACTGCATCAATCATGTAAACAAGAAGTTCTTGATCAAGGCTAAGTTGACCATTTCTAGGTTTCCCAAGTCAGTCCCTAGAAGTGATTTTATTCTTAAAATCAATGATATCATCACCCTGCTGAGTTGATTATTTGAACTTCCAAAGTCAAAATATTTCCAAGTGTGGATATTGTAGACACCTATAGTTTGGCCAATGCAATATTACAACTAATATTGCGCTAGTTTTTCTTCTCCCTACAAACTGACGATACACCGCCGGTTCAACCTATCTAACTTTCTTCATACGACATCCCTTTTGTCATTTTTCCTCTTGTAAACCCTTTAAACAAGCTATAATAGCTTCGTTCTAACTACATTAGCTTCTTACTTTCTTCTACTCCACTTCTACCACCTTCCTAGCCTATCAATACATTCCATTGGATTGATCTGACCCTTCAAAACTCTCTTCAAACCCTAATCACCTCCTAAACATGTTTAATTAAGCTTAAACATGGTTTGTCACTCCCTAAACCTAGTCAAAGTAAGTTTTGACTTGCTAAAAGTGTTTTTTGGAATTTAATGTTTATCCCACATGCACTCAAGTTTCCCTATTTCCCAAATGGAAAACTATATATAGGGCTAGACCCCCTCTCTCATTTCAAGAATTCCTTCCTTCTTCCTAAGCATAGATTATAGTATTTTGCATCTAGGTTTTAGATTTCATTTCTAGTTTAGATATTGAGCTATTTACTTCAATTTTTCATTGTTAATCCACTTTGTAGAGTAAAAGAGAAGAACCATTGGCTCAAAATGCATATAATGGGGAGATCTCTTTCTCTTAATCACTAAAACTGATTTCTTAGGGCTTACTACGTTCACTATTTTAAGCTTTCAAAGAATAGAGGTATTTTTAATTAGCTTAAATTTGAGTATTTACTTCATAATGCATGCTAGTTAGAAGATCTTGTTCATTTCTTATCGGATGGTCCACTGATTTGTTGCTTGAAGCCTTTGGGGATTCTTTAGGAATTCTTACCCCAAAATCCATGGCTTTCTACAACTTTTCTTTGAACACATTTGGCACGCCTGGTGGGACTTATGTCCATCCTCCATTAATGAAGGTTCTTTGAGTTCTTCAAAGTCAATTTTCAAGTTTTTTAGTATAAATCACTTGTTAGTTCTTCTTTTTCTGTTTTAAAACTTGGATTAATGAACTCTATTTACATGCATTTGTGGGTTTAACATAGAAATAGGAAGCTTTGACTAATAAATAACTTATTTGCTCTTAAAATTTTGAAAATATGTGTTTTGTTGTAGGTTTTTCACAAGGCACATGTAGGTGTTTTGAGGTGGCGCGTACGCGTTGAGATATGTGTGCCTCCGTCGGAAAGGCCGCATACCCGTCAAGGTGTCCTCTGTGTTTTTGATATTTTTCTCTGCAAGGACGCATCCGCGTCTTTGTTGGTCTGTCCGTGTCTCCGTCTCTTTGAACGCATATGTGTAATTAATACCACTGTGTAAAATTTTACAGACTTATTTTTGCTTGGGCTGCGTATCTGTTGGTAGGAGCGCGTGCACATTGAAACCTTAGCATACCTATTGGATTAGGGCGTGTAGGTGTTGGTGACTGATTTGATTTTAACAGACCCGCATAGGTGTTGGTTTAGGCACGTACTTGTTGGCTGGGGCACGTACATGTCAGTTTGGGTGCGCAGGTGTTACTGTCAAAGTTAATTATTTTTATAGTCTGTTTTAGCTGTTTCTCTGACATTTTTTGTAGGTTTCTAAAGATTGACAGGTTTTAAAACATGGCTAACTCTTTAAAAATTCAGTTTGCATGATTAAGTGTTTTTTTCATTCCTTAGCTTAAAATTAGGGTTTGTGAAAGGTATGTATTCTCTCTCCTCACGCTTTCCAAAGTGATCTTGGAGATAAAAAGTACTTGCACAACTTATATTTTACGCGTTAAAAACACTTGTGTTTTAAAGGATAAAGTAACATTTTAATGTTATTTTAGTAGGACTTCCACTTTGCGTATGCCCTTTCTTCACGCTTTCGGGTGATCTTAGGAATCAAAAGCAAGTGTGAGTTCTCTTTTACCTCAATTAGCGAATGAGAAAAATACTAACCAACATGTTGTCTACAGAACCTTATGTTGCTCAAAGAAAGGTGTTAAAACAAATTGAAAACTTCTAATACACGTGTGCTTGCAGATTGCCAAATGGTGTGCCACTTTTGAAACCACATTAATATTAAAAAAGATAAAAAACACACCATATTCAACTCACTGTATTTCAAGTTTTGGAAAAGGGTGAGTCCCTCTCCACTTAACTGGAACGTAACCCCTTTGGCATAACACCTTAAGCTATAACAATGGGGGTGGTTTGAGGAACCCCAAATTAGTCCACCACTGAGTAACCTCATGGACGAAATGGGAAGCACCTCGCTTACCTACTTGACTAGTACAACTTGTGAGATAGTGTTACCGGTTGTCTGTGTGGTGACCCCAATGATAGTACATGTAGACACACTAATTGCCTACTGTTCTTGAAGGGGGTAAAGTAAAGCCGAGATACTCTTAAACTAGTCAGTGTGACTTTTTGGGTAAATCACGCTCGCTTAAGAGAACCTTGTAACACCTAGTTGAGAGAGCTTATTAAGGAAGCCATTTTTTCTAGAGGCTAACTTTACTAGTCCATTTGCGTCGTTTTCCATCACAAAGTGATAACTTGTTTGGATTCAACACCTTGTTTTTCGAACACGGTAACAAACCCATTCTAAGTTGGATCTAAGTTTTTTTCATCACAAATTTAGACAAACGTATTACTTAGCTTAGATTCCTTCTCATTTTCGAACGAGGTGAAGCTCTGCTCAAGTGAAACTAAGTCTATTTTCACATGTTTTTGATCTACACCCATGCATTTGTACTTTCCATGGTGGAAGTTGAACAAAGGCATACTTTATGTGTCGTGTTATAGATAGTGCTAGCTACTTTTTTGTACATTTAAACTCATCTATGTTTGTAGCTGGGGTGTTAAACAACTAAAGTGAGCAGGTATGTTTTCACGTCTTTGGCAGTCCTACGATCTTGAATTTAGGATCTTCGTCATTGTTACAGGTTAGTTTTGTCATTCTGTCTCTACCTAGTTTGTCAAATTTTGTGTGTATTTTAGTTGTTTAGTATTTGCATTTACATTGTGTCTCCCATTCCTGGGGCACGTAGTATGAATCCCTCTATTACACGGTTACACTGCTCGCATTGTCGTAGACTTCTTGTTATACCTTCTAATTGGTTTTAGTTCTGACGTCATCTAGGTTTCTTGATGAGTGTTGATAACACATTATATATATCGTCATGATGTTGTCTTGATATCTAAGCCTTGCTTTCTTGGTTGAGATTGACAACGTTGTTGCGTTGTATGTAATTACGAATTTTGCTTTTCAATACACTTGGTTTGTTTTCAGTACTTGAGTCAGTTCTAGGTATACCTTGTTAGAGGACTTTATCAGTATTGTGTTGATATTCAAGCCTTGTTAGATTTCTAACTTCGGCCCACATATCTAGTACAACATTGTCATTCATCTTGGTCTTTTAAGTATAGATTTGACATAACGTGACTTAGGTGGGTGATACATTTTCATCTTTCCATATCGGTATCCTTTAAAAACTAGTAAACATAGTGTTGCATCTGAGTATTGGCTAGTAATGCCTAGACTTTTCAAAATGGAAATGAAATCCAGTGAGCTTAATGCAGGAGCCAATCCTTTTGATGATTTCCCCTTTAGCAGGAATAATTTAGGACCGCTCTTCTCTCAATTCAAAGATATGGAAACGTTAATCGATCATAGTGGAGGAGAGTCAGACTCTTCGGAACAACAAAAAGGTTTAGACCTAAAAAGATTTGACAAGATTTTATATTATAACAAAAATCAAGTACTCGCGAGAGTCTTGGCATTAGGAGCTAAACTTCCACACGAGCATGAAGAAGAAACAAAGTTCATTCGACCCTAACTTAGGAGAGAATTTTTTTTTCTTAGACACAGATAATCCTTTCGATGTGGGATATGCATCCACTTTTGGGAAACATAAGGCCGTTGTTGAGGGTGAAACATCACGTAAACCTCGCTTTAAGGCCTCGCATAAAGTAAAAACTGAGCGGAAGGCCTCCCCTCCTCTGAAATTCGATGAAGAAGAGGATACCCTAGTTGAGGAGGAAACCCTCCAAAAACAGATCTTGAAGTTGAATCAAAAATTAGAGAACCTAGGCGCTTAAAAAAGAAACATAGGTAAAGACAAAGACAAAAATAAACTTAACAAGTTTCAATTTGATCTGCATACAGACTATACCTTTAAGGCAACTCAGGCTCAAAGGTCAATATCGCCTACTAAGGAGCAACTCATTCAAGATGAATTGAAATCTATGAAAGATACGATCACAACATTACAACGAGGAAATATAGGCCAAAATAGAAAGTATCTCTACAAAGAACTATGCCCTTCTCCCTTCGATAAAGACATGCTACTACAGCCCTTTCCTAAACATTTCACTATCCCAAAGCTCGACAAGTACAAAGGAAAAGGTGATCCCTGCGATCACATCAAATACTTTTACATGGCTTGTCAAAAGGTCGCCTACAATGGTGATTTTCTAATACGACTCTTTCCTCGCAGTTTGAGATCTTTGGTGATTAAATGGTTCTGTAGCATACCTAAAGGATCTACAATAATGTGGCTGACACTAGCAAAAAGATTTGTGTGGCACTATTCTTTCAATATTGAAAACAATGTCACGATGAATGACCTTTGCAATGCAAAGTAAAAACCTAATGAGACCTTTGTGGGTTTCTTACAATGATGGAGAGCGCTAGCTAGTCACTTCCCTTATGCTTTACCTAAAAAAGAATTAGTGAGCATTTATGTTCCTAATTTAAATGTGGAGATAGCCTTTCATCTTCAGATGCATTGTGGATCTAACTTCGAGGAAGTTATAGAGAAAGGTAGTCAAATTGAAAAGGCTCTTATTACCAAAGGAACGCTTAAACCCTTTGTCAAAAACAAACATGAGGTCAAATCTGTAGACAAACCTAAGTTCTTTAATAAGAATAAGCACATCGTCGGTGATGGAATTACTGACTCCAAAAGAGTCCAAGCTGTGCAGACAGTCTACTTTTTAAGATTTTGTAAGGACATCATCCCAAGGCACCTATAAAACATATGTTCACAACGTTGAGTGAACCTCTGACTACTATATTAAAATAATTAGATGATGCTAAAATGGTATAATATCCAAGAACCACAGTACCCTTCCCAGAAAATGCTCCAAAACCTGGTTGGTATAAAGACCATGAATACTGTGCCTTCCATCATGTCAAAGGACACAAAAAAAAAGATGTTTGTGGTTGAAACACTTCATACAAGACCTCATTGAAGAGGGAAAGATTGCTGTAGAATCACCTCTTGATTCAGGATATGGTCCTAATGAAAAAATGGGCATATACAAAGAACCTTTTCCCAATCACATGGATAAAAAGAAAAGGAAACTAGATCACGAGCAAGCCTCTAATGACTATCACACTGCTGCGTATGTTTACCCTAGTAATGAAAGTCCATTCGACTCCCTTATAGGTTGCATCTGTTTTCTTGATGAACAAGTAAACACAATCCAAATTATCAAAAAGAGTTGTGCAGTTCGAACGTGATGCGCTTGCTTAATAATACCTGATCCAATACCAACTACCCAAAGCCAATATAATTTACTAGACCAGCTAAAATATCCATTTTAGACCTTCTTAAAATCTCTACTGCTCACAAGGATATATTGTACAAAACATTACAGAATTCAGGAGTCTCTACTAAGGTAGATCCTGTGTACTTGCAAGCTATGGTCGCCCACCTTGAACCCACTGATCATATCACTTTTGATTACAATGCTATCCCACGTAACAACCCTGAGCATAATTTGCCTCTCTATTTAGAAGTGGTGGTTACCCGTCGTAAGATTAAAAGAGTGCTTGTGGATGGGGGATTTGGTCTAAACATATGCACATTGAAGTTGGTTAGGTAGCTAGGCCTTTCAGAAACGGATCTAGGATCTAAGACCATCACCATCACAACGTATGATAATGAGGAAAGAGAATTTACAGGTACTATTATAGTGCCCATGGAATTAGGTCTAACCTGTCATGATACGACCTTCCATGTCCTAGATTTAGATCTCCCATATAACATGCTCTTGGGGCATCTATGGATTCATGCCATGTAGGCTATCCCTTTGACATTTCATCAATGTATCAAGCTGAGCCATGACGGGTGTATAGTTAATATCTCAGTTGATCTTGAGTCGTTCACTCACTATCAGGCATTGCATAGTTTCTCTCGTACAACATATGAGTGCCCTTCCGTGGATGTTGTCATCCCTCTTAAAATATAAGCTATGAAGAATTGAGTGGACTCAGAATCGCTCACACCTTATAATCAGGACTTCCCTTCTTTGGTCAATCCTTTTACATCTTGGGAGGCTACATCAGCAAAATATGGCCCAGGAGATCCATTTAATCTTAAACAAGCATTATTAATTTCAGACTTATCAATGTCACCTAGGACACGGGGTAAGCCCTATTTTCAGTTCAAAAGTACACGAGAAGCATGTTCAGAACCATTAGATAAATTTGTTCATAGTGGCCTCCTATCCACAGAAAAGATGTTGGAGGATCCCATTAGTAAGGTGCTAGAAGGAACCATGGCCTCATGCCATCAAGCACCTCAGTATACTAAAGGACACCACATGATGTTTGTTATGGGTTATAAAGGATACAGATGCGGAACCAATGCATAAGGCTGTCTAGAACCTATTCCTACTCATTGTTTCAAATCTGACAAGCATGGTCTTGGGTTAACATCTGAGGATACTCAACCTGTCAAAGTTGATGCTACCTTTTCTGAGTGCGAGGATGTTTCGTATAATGGGGATAGCGATACAAATTCCTAATGTAGCCTCTACGAAGATTTGGATTCCACGAACCTATTCCCGGAGTCAGCCATCCTTACCCTGTCTAAATCCATCCCTTCAACTGATTATCCAGTCACCCTAGTTTATCCTGAACTTGTAGATTAGGACCAACAACTTCACATACCACTTGATATCTTTGAGAGTGATGAAGCATTCACAAACTTCATGGGACTCAGGGATTTTCTTCCTGCTGGGGACCAAAAGAAAGGATTCCAAATTCAGTTAAACACATGCACATACTTCAGAGAAGAGGCAGAGATTGTGGCCGCTTGGGTAGGAATGTTGTGAATAAAAGTAAAAATACTTCAGAGCAACCTAGTACAAAGAATAAACAGAAATCTCATAGTGAAAAACTCTTTGAAATACTTATAGAAGAACAAAATGAAAAGCACATGGATAAAATAACTTATCCATTTGAAGATGATAAAGAGCTACCTCAGGAGTTTTATCTAACCCTCCCTCCTGATCCGACCAGAATGGAGGACGCATCTAAGATGCTCATTGAGGAAACCATTAGTGTTAACATTGGTTCAGAGGATTTACCCAAGATGATCAACTTGGGGGCTTCACTCTCATCTCGGGAACAGAAAACCTTTGTGGAACTCTTAAGATAATACGTTGATATTTTCACATGGACATATTCAGATATGCCCAGCTTGGATCCAACATTAGTTGTGCACAACCTTGTTGTGCACCTAGGTGCCAAGCCCATTAAACAGAAACTGAGGAATATGCATCCTACAGTTGCACTTCTTGCCAAAGAAGAATTGGAGAAATTCTTGGCTGTAGATTTTATCAAACCTATTGATTACTCGGATTGGATCTCCAATATAGTTCCAGTACAAAATAAACCCATTGGCATTAGGATCTGTACTGACTTTTGTGACATCAATAACGCATGTCCTAAAGATGATTTCCCTTTGCCAAACATAGAATGATCGTAGACTCTACTGCTGGCTATGAGATGCTATCCTTAATGGATGGATTCTTGAGGTATAATCAGATAAGGATCGTAGAATAGGATCAACACAAAACTGCCTTCATCACCCCATGGGGAACCTTTTGTTATAAAGTCATGTCGTTCGGACTCAAAAATTCCGGGGCTACTTATTAGCGTGCTATGACTATAATTGTTCATGATATGATGAACGATATTATGGAGGACTATGTGGATGACATATTAGCTAAATCAAAGAGTAGGCAAGAGTACCTAGAAGTGCTTGGATGCATCTTTTAGCACCTTAGGGACTACAAGGTTCGTCTTAACCCTAAGAAGTGTGTCTTCAATGCATTATCAGGAAAACTCTTGGGATTCATAGTATCCTAGAGAGGGATAGAAGTGGATTCTGCCAAGATCAATACTATTACAAACATGCTTCCACCCACTACTCTTAAAAAAATCAAAATTCTGCAAGGAAAGATTCAGGCTATTCACCACTTTATTTCTCAGCTTGCAGATAAATGTCATCCGTTTACACATCTTTTGAATAAAGATGTTACTTTCACATGGGGGCCCGAATGTCAGAAGGCATTTTCTCTACTCAAGAAGTACCTTTTAAATCCATTGGTATTGATGATCCCTACTCCTGGAGATCCTCTCCTTTTATATATTTTTACTACCCAATTCACTATTGGTGCACTGCTTGCCCAATACAACCGTGACCATAAGGAGAGGGCTGTTTATTAAATTAGCCATACATTGATTGCCTATGAATTGAACTATCCATAGATTGAAAAGCCCTGCTTGGCAGTCATCTTTACATTTCAGAAACTCTGCCATTACCTCCTTAACAATAAAACTAAACTTATTTCCAAGGTTGACCCTCTTAAGTACCTCTTAGCCAAATCCACCTTAACAGGCTGAATGGCTAATTGGATCATTATTTTGAGTGAATTTGAGATAGAGTTTGTAAAACAAAAGTCCTTAAAAGGACATGTATTGGCAGATCAGTTGGCAGAAGCACCTTTACCAGGAACAGAGCCTTTGTGTCTAGATCTCCCAGACGCATCTATGATGTATATCAAAGAATCCACAGAGTGGCAAGTCCATTTCGATGGATCATTTACTTTTCATGGATCAGGAGTAGGAGTGGTGTTTATTACTCCAATAGGAGATATTATACCTAGATCATTCCGGCTAGGGTTTCCTTGTACCAATAACATTACAGAGTATGAAGCACTTATCACTGGCCTCAAGCTAGCCATCACTTGGAACATCAAACAATTACAAGTTGTTGGAGATTATCAACTTATCATTAAGCAAGTCAATGATGAATACAAGGTGAAAGATGAAAAACTTATTCCCTATAAGAAGATGGTCGAAACCTTGAAGGAATATTTTTCACATGTCATATTTGAACAAAAACCCAGATCTCATAATAGATCTATGGATGCCATGGCTACCATCGGCTCTCTCTTGCGCTTCCAGTCTGAGGAGAGTAAGATGCCTTTCTTTGTGGAACATTTACAGGTACCTGCATATGATATGTCAGAGTCATGTTTGGCATTTGAATTTGTTGGTCCTTTATTCCCTTGGTATGACCCTATTTACCAATACTTACAAGATGGAACCTTCCCACCTGATATTACCCATTCAGAGAAAAAAGCCCTTATTCACCGCATAGCCTGTTATACCCTCCTAGGAGGCACACTTTATCATCGTGGCTACGACGGGAACATGCTTTGTTGTCTAAATGTTACTGATTCGGTTCACGTGATTAAAGAGGTACATAGTGGTATCTATGGGGCACACACTAGTGGTATGGTGCTAGCTAAGAAACTGTTGAGAGTAGGCTACTATTGGCCTAGAATGGAATCTAATTGCTGCAACTTCATGAAGAAATGTGAACTTTGTCAAAAGTACGGTAATCTCATACATGCACCAGCACAGGCTTTGCAGCCTATTGCAACGCCTTGGCCTTTTTTAAAGTGGGGTTTAGATCTCATAGGGAAGCTCCACACATCATAACTGCCACCGAGTATTTCACTAAATGGGTGGAGGTTTTTCCTCTTACCTATGTCATCGATGCATAAATATCCAAGTTTATCATGAACCATCTTATATGCCATTATGGTATCCCCTCGGCCATTGTCACTGATAATGGTAAATATTTCAAAAACAAGACGGTAAAAACCTTGTGTCAACGCTTTCATATCCAACTTAAATGGTCCACCCCCTATTACCCTCAAGGTAATGGGTAAGCTAAGGCTACAAAAAAAACTCTTGTGCATATTATGGAGAAAATGGTCAGTAAAACTGGTTGTAATTGGCACTTACAAATCCATCCCGCGCTCTAGGCTTATCGAACCTCCATCCGCACCCCTACTAGTGCGAACCTGTATTCACTTGTCTATGGCACTGAAGCCATCATACCTTTGGAAGTGGAGCTTCCCTCCCTGAGGATATCTCTCAAGGACTACCTCGACAAGATGAAGACTACAGAGTTGCTCGCCTGGCAGAGTTGGAATTGTTAGATGAACGGCGTATCAGAGCACTTAATCACCTTAAAGTATATCAAAATAGAGTATCCAGAGGATAAAACAAACACATCATTAGTAGAGAATTTGATGTAGGTGATCTTGTACTGAAATAAAATCAGAAGAACACAATTAATAATAGGGAAAAGAAAGGTAAATTTGAGGCCAATTGGCTCGGTCCCTATGTGGTGACTGCTAAATATGGATCAGGGGCATATAGACTTGCCTATTCAAATGGTGAAGAGCTTCTAGAGCCCATGAACACCATTCACCTCAAGCACTTCTATGCTTAGGTGTGGCTAGAATATTGAGATAAGAAACTAAAAAGTAGAAAACAAAGAAAAAACAAGTACAAAATTGAAAAATTGAGAAAAAGTAAAGAAAAAATAGGTTGTCCTCATGTGAAAACCATGCAATTGTGGCGCAGTGGGCATGTCCTATTTTAAAAATTGGTTTCTGGTGCTCAAGGAAGGTTTCTCATACACAAGTCACTCTTGCGACAGGATGGGTAACTCTTGCCACTTGCTAAATTCCGTAGTACCCTGGCTAGGTCTAGGAATCCGACCTCAAGCTCCCTTATAGGACCTGTGATCTGGTTTACTTACGTTATATCTGTGTGAAGGATGTGGCCTATTTGTATATTCCCACATCACGTTGGGGGCACATTCACATTCCAATTCATTATACATTAACAAGTGGCATTTGACCCTTTGTATATTCCCGCATCATGTTGGGCGCATTCCACATTTCTTTAAAGCTTGTACATTGCTTCTAGAACATGACCTTGAAAATACGAAAACATTTAGAAAATGATACGCAAAAATCTAAACATTTGGAAAATGTCCCTTCTTAGGGATGTAGCTACGTTAGTTTCACAATGTCATCTTAGGGAAACCTAGACAACAATGATGAACACCGCTACGAAAACTTATCCTTCATGATAAACTCAAAAACATTAGAAAATATGTCAACACTGTCCCACAAAAACAAAGTGGTAGTTAGATTTCTTTTAGTTGTTGGTTTGTATAGGTTTGATGTACTTATCTTGTTGTGTTGTTTGTTCTTTGAATGATTCTTTGCTTACATTACGTTAAATCTTGTTAGGTTTAATTATGTGTTACACTGCATTGATTGTTAGGACTGTTATGCTTGTAATTAATTGTTGTATGTTTCTTTGATTGCTATGTACATTTGTTGGAACTCAATTTTACTTGCTTAGATTAAAGTGTTAGATTAATCTTCATTTTAGTTGCATTGCATTATGTTGCATGTGTATATTTTTTTGGTTTTGTTAACTTTTGCTTATGTGTTTATTTAGCACATTTGTTTGTTATCACATCTATCATCTATCATGTCATCATGTTTATCACATCATTTACTACATCATGCATGTATGCTAAGCTAATCATCACATATTGTATCATCAAATGGGGGCAAGAGGGGTTGCACATAATCACTAATCTATCCCCCCCGCACCAATATCATCTAGTATCATCCCAAAATACTAGCCATATGAAGTCAAACATCTCATACATCAAAAACACATGATATCAGATACACGAGTATATCATCGCTATGAAAGAAAAACATGTACATATCTACATCTAAAATTCTATCACATATATGAAAAGGAAAAGATACAACATGAACATCAATGAAATGTAATTACCATGACAATATATCAATACATGACAAGATATACAAGAAAGTGTCCATATGATACATGTATAATCAATATCTTAGTATCAAAGTCTGGTATATACAAAATGCTATGCCCATCTGCCATATAAAAGGGACAGGGATTAAATACTAAGCCTGCATACAAAGGCATGGTGGTACATCAAAAGTACATACATCAATCAAAATTGAGCCTTCATCTAGAGGCATCCATAAAAGAATAAAAAGAATCTATAAGAGGAATATACAAAAGAATACATACATACATATCATGGCATGAGTAGGAGACTCAGCTGTAACTCTCGCCCTCACCGGGGCTACTGGGACCATGTCCTGGGGAACGGAATAATGGAGGCCGTGATGGGCCTACCCCTGAAGCACCTACGAACTGTGAGGAGTGACCCTATGTACCCCTCTGTTGTGTACTCAGTTGTGTGTCCAACTGTTGTACTGACCTAGCCGACCTCCATGATCTAGAGCCTATGTGGCTCACATCGAGCTGGGCATAGGGTGTCACTCACTCCTCTACTGAAACTACCCAAAAGTAGGGTATCCTATAATAAATAGCCTCACCTATGGCCATGATGGTGTCATGTATGAAATCCTCATCTCCTGTGGCCAAATTTTCCTAATCAACCTATGTCAGCATTAGCCTACCTCGCAGTAGTGGCCTCTCGATCTCTCTCCAGTGTGACAGTCTATAAATCACCATGGGCCTGGTCTCTCTTTATCAAATAGCTCTGTCCCTTAGCCTGCACTTGATCATGCTGGACCATGACGCTATATAATTGGCTCTGTTCTTGGCCTAAGGCACCCACTAGCTGAGCGCCCTGCGCTGCCAACTATGCAATCTGACCCTGCCATATGGCCCTACCACTGTCCTGTGACTAAGACCTGGTCTGATCAATATTGGCAGTAAAAACCTGAATCTATACCCTGGCCTAATCTCTCTCTATGGCCACCTGAAGCTGTACTGCTATCGCGACCTATAGCTACTACTGTAGTGCAACAAGCTATTCATCACCACCTCCTGGGGCCTGTGGAGGTGGACCCTGTTGTGGTAGAACTTGTTGTAGTGGAACATAAATACCAACTAGAATGCTGACTGGAGGTAATGGACCAGCTAGGACCTAGTGTACCTATCTAGGTATAGGCCTAGGGCCCTATACCTACGGTTGTGGGGTCCTGCCTCTAACTCTATGCTACGCATTGGTGCCACCCTCGTCATCTGAATCATCATCATCAGTGCCACCTCTGGCACCATCATCATCGCTAGGCGGGCCCACTGGGGGAGGCCTCATGCCTGCATCATATGCTACCCTCAGAATGGTCAGCCTGTGTGGAATCACACCATGATACCAGGGTGCGTACTCTATTGTGCACCCTGGATCTTGAACCTACCTCAAAGGTACCCATGCAATGGGTACCACCTATGTAAAGAGCCTAGCCTCTATCATAGGCTATCTAGGGCCGTATATTGAAATACTCACGTGTCCTCTGCACATACCACATATTAGGCCCTGGAACATCCTGTGTGGTGTCGAACTGTTTCTGGCACCTATCAACTCTGTAAAACTCTTGCATATAGCTATGGCTGCCCATGATAAAATGATCTACTCTAGCTATTGATAGCTCTCGAGCATCCTACGGCAACTGGAAATGTCGATATGGCCTCCATACTATGGCCGCCTACTGTAAGTCATCAAGCTCTCGACAATAAGGATAAGGATTGCCCCTGTAAGGCCGAACATTGTCCCCTACAGGGACCCAACCCATGGTAGATGGCTCCTCTGGAGCCCAAACTCTCAAAATTCCTAAGGGGCACCCAATAACAATATGATCCCAGGGCCATATCATGAGGAGCCTGGCCGGACCTACTGTCTTTTGACAGTAGTAAATGATAAGATGTAAATCCCAATAAAGATGTTCCAGAATGCACTGGCCCTAGCAGTACGTCTCTCCCTGTATCAATCCAAGAATGAATCCAAGTAGTCTAAGAGGGAATGAGGAGCCGGTCTTGTCAGGGAGTAAAACTCCACTGATAAAGGCCATCATATAAACCACGACCCGATCTAGAGAAAGGTCATCAATGTAGTGTGACAATCTCACTATCATCCCGCGACGAGGTATCGTCAGGACTCCGAACAACTATGCAATGCATCCATCCAACGCTACTTTTTCACTCACATATTGAATGGGATGGCCAACGATGGGAATGTGCATGATGCACCAGACGTCCTCCAATGTGATGGTAATCTCCCCTGTAGGCAGCCAAAAGCACTGGCTCTTGCTGTGCCATCTCTCTGCTATGGCCATGAGAAGGCCGTGGTCCAATGTGATCGGGGGCATGTCAGCCACGTAGGCTAACCCTGTGACATAAAGGAGAATGTCTAGAATACCCCTATCTCCATCCTCGAACTACGCCTTAAGGTGGCCATATCTCTCCCACGTCTGAAGTGCAGTTAATCTACGCTGCAAGATCACAAACAAGTGTTAGGTACTTGTCGAATTTCTAGCTATCTTTCTAAATAAACATGGTCCGTAGAGTCCTTAAAACTTACTGATTTCCCTTTTTTCTTCTAAGTTCTTCTAATTTTTCTTCTCTGCACTTTGCTATTTTATTGCTAAGTGTGTTTTATTTTTCTTCCAAATGCATGCGTGCCCTTTTTGATGCATAAACACCTTCCTTGACACCTACGCACCCTAACCGATGCGTACACGCCCCCTACCTTTTCCACTCTTCCTATGTATGCCACATAGGATGCCAACATGCCCAGTTTGATTCCTATGTGTCCCTCCTAGCGTGCATGTGTGCATCCCCATTTCCCCCCCTTTGATGGACGCGCATTCGTGTATTAGTTTTTCAATGCATATGCTCATGCGTATCCACTTTTTTGACGTGTACGCATGCGCGTCCACGTATTTTCGACACATGCGCGTGCATGCATCTTTTCCCGCCTAACCTACTCTATAAGTGACCTAAAAATTAATAAATGTGTAATTTAAGAGCAAAGGGATAGACTACTCACGAAGGGTCCATCCGCGGGGTCTCACTGGTACTCTCAGATCCGGTCTGCTCACCTCCATCTCATCAGTAACCTCTGCATTATGCTCTAGGTTCTCTCACTAACACCTCGCGGTAAAAATTCTCAAGGGCTCTGGTACAAATGAATTGATCGTGATTGTTTTACCCCCCGGCTGGGTATATTAACTCATCGCGATGCCCGTGGGGCATGTTTTCTCCGCTGTGATCATTCTAATCTTATTCTACCTGCCGTGATAATTATTTTATTATTAAAATAATTATTTTTATTAAATTTTCACACGTTGGGGCACTTTGTGCTATCCTGCGGATACTTCCTCTTTACCTTAGCATTGTTTATGAACCTTACAAGTATTTTTCTCTGTTTCGATTCCTCTTTTTCGTCTATCTACCTCCTGTCGTGAAAAGTAATTATTTAAAATAATTATTATCACCCTATCTTTATTTCCATGGGGATACCCTTTTGGCTCTTTTGGTGGCCTCGCCTTCCCCCATTCACCTCTGCACATACTTTTTAGAAGATCTTTGATCTTTTGAATTCTTCTGACCGATCAAAAAATTTATAACATTGATTTAGAAAAATCAAAAACAGTATAAAACTTTGAAAATGAACTAAAATCGTTAACCAGCTCATTTTTTCGGCTGAAATATGTGTCTTTTGCATGGCGCTCATCCTATATCCTATTGGAATTTTCACGTGTTTTAAAACAATGACTTGTGAATCACCCTGATCTACAATCATTTACAAAAGACCGCTGCTTACTTCATCTGTACTCTGGGGCACTATTAGTTTCCTGGTACTGTTTCGTCATACACGTTGCTTTTTCATCAGACCCAAGTGTCCTCCACCATTTCCCTTTCATGTGCATATTACTTGGGGCATCATTCTTACCCTTTTCATTTATCAGAACATTTGGGACTTCAGCTTGATAACAAAATATTTGTGCAACCTTCTTGAACGTTGTTGGTTTAAGTGTGTGTGACTGTACTTATTTCCCTGTTACATGAGTTTGTTTACTTCTCATTTTGCGTTCATGTTTGTATGTTGCGCAGAGTTGGCATTTTAGCAATAGAAATTTTCTCTGTATCTTGGCTTTTCATGTCACTATACGCTTCTGTTGTATGCTCACATTTTTAATAAGGACTGATGAGAAGGTCTCTAAGAAAAATGATGATTTAAATAGTGGATACAATTAATTTGTGGATAGCTTAATATCTCTTTTCTTGTTTTGCATTCTCTTCACATCCTGCCCCTTCCTCAGTATTCTATTTATGTCTCACCTTTTTCTAGCATCAATCGACTTATTTCATCATCCCATCGACACTTGAGGGGGCATCTTTCATCCTATTCATTTTTCTTCTATCCCTTCAAAAATTTCTTCTCTTTAATATTTGTCTACTTTCTTCGAAGTGATGTAACATACATCACCTCAAAGTGGGGAAAATGTAGACACATGTAGTTTGGTCAATGCAATATTATGACTAATATTGTGCTAGTTGTGCTTCTCCCTGCAAACTGACGATACACCGCCAGTTCGACCTATCTAACTTTCTTCCTATGACATCCCTTTTGTCGTTTTTCCTCTTGTAAACCATTTAAACAAGCTATAATAGCTTCGTTCTAACTACATTAGCTTCTTAATTTCTTCTAGTCCACTTCTACCACCTTCCTATCATATCAATCCATTCCATTGGATTGATCTGACCCTTCACAACTCTCTTCAAACCCTAATCACCTCCTAAACATGTTTAATTAAGCTTAAACATGGTTTGTCACTCCCTAAACCTAGTCAAAGTAAGTTTTGACTTGCTAAAAGTGTTTTTTGGAATTTAGTGTTTGTCCCACATGCACTCAAGTTTCCCTTTTTCCCAAATGGAAAACTACATATAGGGCTAGACCCCCTCTCTCATTTTCAAGAATTCCTTCCTTCTTCCTAAAGCATAGATTATAGTATTTCGCATCTAGGTTCTAGATTTCATTTCTAGTTTAGATATTGAGCTATTTACTTCACTTTTGCATTGTCAATCCACTTTGTGGAATAAAAGAGAAGAACCATTGGCTCAAAAATCATATAATGGGGAGATCTCTTTCTCTTAATCACTAAAACTGATTTCTTAGGGTTTACTAGGTTCCCTATTTTAAGATTTCAAAGAATAGAGGTAGTTTTAATTAGCTTAAATTTGAGTATTTACTTCATAATGCATGCTAGTTAGAAGATCTTGTTCATTTCTTATCGGATGGTCCACTAATTTGTTGCTTGAATCCTTTGGGGATTCTTTAGGAATTCTTACCCCAAAATCCATGGCTTTCTACAACTTTTCTTTGAACACAGATGTACTAGTTCATGGTTATAATAAAGAAGAATGACCAAGGGATTGATTGGTGTATCCTAATAAGTGACGATATAGACTCCCAAATGAAAATAGTCTTGTCTACCCACAAGTTCTATATGATGGCATACGTCATCTATGTAGCAGCAGGCATGAGAAACTATCCAGGGCTAGATGCGAAGGGAAACTGGGAAACGGAATACATATTTTGGTACTACCCTTAGCTGAAAATAAAAGGGTCTGAAGACCATTATAGAAGAGTGAACAATGCCTTCTTTTATGAAAACATTTGTAGGCTAGATTCTGACCTGAGGAAAAGAAGGGTTTCTGATGAAGCATGGGCCGAAGTGTCAAAATGGGGTTGCATTTTCTTGCAATTCAAGAAGTTTACTTATATTCGGGTGGTAAGTTTCCATGGTAACCCTTTCCATTTTCCCAAGTTCCCAGGTGACAAACTGATCCTTATGGAGTTAGTCAAACAATTGTTGGATTTTCACAAATTCCAACAAAGTAGGCACAAATCCGCCATCTCTTTCCCTATTTCCATTAGAAGGTATATATGCTCTACAGTGGTTAAGGCCAAGAACATGGTGCATGAGCTTCAGGAAAAATTGAAGAAACATATGAAGCTCAGGGAGGGATTTGACATCCGAGGATTCCTCAAGTCATATGGAACCTTTTATCTGCATGTGCCAAATGTGGAAGACATCTGGGTTGATCTTCGGGATGAAGTTGTCATTTGAAGAAAAGAAAACAACAAACTGATGCTTGAAGAAATTCAGATGTTAGATCTAGCTGATATCTCCAAAGGAACCGTGGACAATGAAAGTGTCCTAGACACAAGGTATGAATAGTCGGATGGAGACCAACATGGGTTCCCAGCCATTGATTGGTCTATTGCTAAAAAAGCTTCTATCACTGAAAGAGCTGCTTAGAATCTTGTCCATACCAAGGCATGGCTCATTTCTTGGGGAATGAATTATAAGGAAAATATCTTTTCAAAGATAGCTACTTTAGAAGTGGGACCATCCAAGGGAGAGAGGGAAGAGGATAAAAACCCTACCAAGAGGTAGATAAAATTTAAGTTTGTCAGAAGGGGATAAAATCAAGGAGCTACATCATTTGCTACTCCTTCACAAATAGTTGAGGTACTGGATTCACCTCCTCCACCAGAACAAGGAAAAATTCCTTCAAAAGATGAGGTTGGTCAACCTCTCATTTCTTCTTTTGATGATTGCTCATAAGAAGTAAGTCTCTCACTTGCTTCTCGAGATTTGACTCTAGAATATTTACCTCCTCTCTCCCAATCTTCATCACCTCATATTTCTATGCCACTTTCATCAACTGTGGCTATCATCTTCTTTGACCTCTGACCTCTTTCTTCTAGACCTAAGATGGCCATAGATATGCCTCCTCCTTCTGCACCTTCATTCTCTGAATCTATCCCCATAGTCATTACACTTGCAGTCATCACTACTCCACAAGTAAACCTTCCACCACCTGTAGATGCGACTATAACACCTCCAATAGGAGAAAATTATTCCAATGGACCTCAATGGTTGGTTGATTAGACACCAAGGAAGAGGAAGGTGGTAGTTCCCCTACCAGCCTCCAACTTCAGTTCCCTCAATGCCTCTCCTGCCAAATCTGTTGAGAAACCCAAAACAGGTTCAAGGGTTTCAGTGGATGCTTCAGGGCATAAGTTTACAGAGATTGCCACTCCCATGGCCAACAAAAAAAAGGAGGGTATAATGGTCACTGATTATCAGATTACAAGGGTTGATCTGGGAAAGGTAACAACAAAAGGATCACAGCAAGATGACTAGGATGCCATGAATGTGTTATGCCAGAAGCTGAAAGAAATGAAGGTGAGTAGAGATGAGCTAAAGGAAAAAGTTGAATAGCTGACGGAGGTATTGCTCAATCTCTCAAATCCTTCTCAGTCAATACCTCATCTTCTACCCCCACTTCTATGAGGTTCAATTTCTCATTGGTACCTATGATTGAAAAGATCAATGAGAAGGGGAGAACGGTTGATGAATGGATTCAGAGGCTACTCCTACAAGGAAGAGAGGTCATTGATGACATGGTGGAGGTTTATAAATGCTTGGAGGAAATAAAGAAAGATGGCGAAAAAATAGATGATGAATTTTCATAGGAAATCGATAACCTTGAGTTAAATTTTGAGGCTCTCAATGCGCTGAAACCAGTTCCATCCCATATCTTGATGGAAGAAGGGATCATCCCACATGGGGATAAGCATTTCCAGCTAACCAAATCCATCAGATTCAGGATAAAGATTCTCAGTGAAGCTTGCATTAAGTTGAGGGAATCTAGAGATCAGTTGGTTGATGCCACTAATGACATAGAAGAGGAGTTGTCCAGGATCTTCTCCAAGGTGTTGGATGAAAGCTTGAATATTCTACCTACTGATGATCTCTATAAACAAATCCAAGAATCAATCCAGCATGAACCAACTTCCATCTTTGATTTGACAACCATTGATAAGTTCATAAGGATTGAGAATGTTTTGTAATCACTAAGGAAACTCAGTAAGAGGTTGAAGAAACTTCCTGTCAACACAAGTGATACTCAGGAAAATTATGAGGTTCTAAGTGATTATTCTAGTACACCAGATGAAGCTAAGATACAGGGCATAATCTAGAAATTCCAAGAATTTTGAGACAAGCAGGCTTCGCCGGAGGAAGACAAGGATAATGAATAGAATAAGCATAATGCTTCATGTCATTTCCATCCAGAGATTGACATGTCTTTTTCATTTTTGTTTTGTCACACAGAAAGAAAATTTTGACTTGTTCTCCTACGTGAGAGTCAAGTAAAATAGGACTCTCATTAAACGACTATTTTCTAGGATTTATCCTATTTTATTTCTGCTCTTCTATTATAAATAAGGGATGATTGTGCATTCTAATAGAGGGATATTTTTAGAATATTAAGAGCTATTGTGAAGAAGAAGAAAAACTTTGTATTTTATTTTTAATCATTGAGGAAAAGAAACAAGTGTTGTTATATAAACTTTGTGTTGTGGGATTCATCTATCTTGAGAGATTGTTCTTACACCCAAGATCTTAAGCTATTCTTTGTTTAGTGTTCTTAATTATTTTAATCATTTCAAATATAACACTCATTATCTAAAACTCATATAAGTATTGCTTGATCTAAGTTTGCTTGAAATAAAATACCTTCCTCTCATTCCCTTCCCACTCTATTTCGTCTATAATAAGTTTCCTTTCTAATCCATTCTATTTCTAAAACTGTGATATCTCCATCTCATGTTGATATGGATTTTATGATTATATCCCAACCCCAATGGTTAGAATAGTGTGAATATTGTACATATTATTTCTAATGTGTTTTAGATCAGTAATAAATAGGTAGCCTCATCTTTCTTTGAGGAGGGATTTAATCCCGTATACTGTGGTTGAACCTCATATTTTTACCTGAGAAAATATCCAACCAACAAAATGAAGCTTCCAAATCCCTTCTATTGCATTTTCTGTTTTGGACAACAAGGGAATTGGTGTATTTTCTTCATGCAAGCAATACACACCAAACAAATGTTCTTCAACTTCTTTGAAAGGATCATGAGCATGTTCCTCATGTGTCTTTTCATCCATAAACAGGTTAGAAACACCATCTAATGCTGAAACATGAGCTATATTATCAAAATCTGACTGGTTTAAAGCTGAATAATTAGCTACTACATTAGAAGCGTGAGGCTCAATGTGAAATTTGGCCAACGGTTCTAATTTTATAGTAGCCTTGGTTCCATAACGAGTAGTGAAAAAAAGAAAGACCAATCTGAAGAGAGATAGCCTCCTATTTTTGCCGTGAAGTCTCTTAATAAACATATAACAAAGTAAGGAGGTAAGTCTACAACACTAATATCTTGTGGAATGGAAACATTTAGGCAAGCATGCAATGTTACCTCTAGATTTCTGATGACACCAACCGTATTAGTTTCATTTCCATCCAATTATAGGAAACTCTTTTCTATAGGTTCATATTGTAGGCCTAATTTTTCTGCGATTACTTTTGGCATAACTGTGCTACTTGCACTGCTATCCACCATACAGCTATGGACAATATGTTCTCCAATAATCAGTGATAGATAAAATGGTGGTGGCTTCTTGATGTCATGTGCATTTAAGACATATGAACCATCCATTTAACTTCTTTGATGCAGTTTTGTTCCATTGTTCCAAGGACCATGTCTACTTTTTGGAATTCCTTTTCTGTTTTTTTCTTGGAATACTTAGAGCATCCCACATTAAGATGTTAACATTATGATTTTTCATTACATCAACAATGTTGAAAGAAGTAGTAGGTTTAGAAACAGATTAAACTGTTTTATCATAGGCTTTGGCGAAAACTGATTCTGCTTAAGTTGCTTTTGATATTTGAGGTATAAATAGTCTTCTTAGATTAGGTTGTAGCTATTTTTGTTGTTCTTTACTAGCTGTAACAGCTGTTGTTTTTTGAGAAATAGATGCACTATTAGCTAGTTTTGGGCTTATGCTTGTTGTTTTATTAGTGATAATAGGTAGAACAAGCCTATTCTGTTGTTTTTTACTCTTTGCAGCCTTTTCCTGAGCCCTAGTAGTAAATGCAATGAAATCATCCTCACCGAAACTGAATAAATTTTTGTTTAGGTGCCTTTTGAACTTGAGTATCTTGCTGCACACCCTCCATTTGAGGCATGAACAATGTCTCAGATTGAGGTTGTGCAACAAGACTTATTTTCAGAAAAGTATTTGGGCAACTTGTAACTGAATGGGGTTGATTAAATGGTTGACACCACTCTTCCCTAGCCATATTAACTGGAACTAAAGCGTTAGATGAACTAGGAGCCTTTGGGTCAAATTGCCTTTCCTGATAAGGCTGCCTATAATTTTGATTCTATTGGTAAGGCTACCTATTTTGCTGATTTTGCTGATAAGGAGCCTCATAACGTCTGCTAGGTAATGCAAGCCTATTCTCAATTGAAGTCAGCTTGTTCCCCATAGTTTGTAAAGCTTTAAATATGTCATCTGATGGGGTGGGAAAAGTAGATTCTATAATTGTGATAGGCTGAGGAATAGGTGCTATATCTGCTGAAAAAGGCATTGAAGGCCTTGGTGCTAATTTTCTAACTTGAATAATACTATTTTCAGCTCAGATGGCAATATCATAGGCTACTTGGAGTGTCTCTCCTCCCATAGACTAAATCATAGTTGAAATATCATCATGTGATCAGCTTGAGGCTTGACACTTGCTAGAATTATTTCCCAAGTTCTAGAAAAATGGATGTTGAAACTAGACATAAACTCGTTGGGAGTTCTTTTAATGGTAGACAACTATTCTATGAGAGATAAACTATCTAAATTATCTTGAAATTGTTTCAGCAATTTATCACGTAAGTCATCCCAAGTTCTTATGCATCCAATCTCTAGATTTCTATACCATTACAAGGCTTATCCTTTAAGAGATGCAACTAAGAGTCTCAAAGCTACATCCTCATGAGTGATATTATGAACTGTAATAAGGCAATGACATCTTTAATGTGCTTTGTAGTGTAACCTGATTTTCACCAATGAATGATAGAAAAATTTTCATGGTAGTATTAGAGATGTCATAGTAAACTGGGATTACTAATGGGCTACCATTAGTAAAGGTCACAAAATTCCTTGGTGGTTGAATAGCCATTTGAAAAACTGAGATTTGAACAAAAATATTGACACGTGGTGAAGTAATATTAGGAGGAGGGTTATCAAAACTAGGCCTATTATAAAGTAAAGTATTACCAACTCTTCTCCTTCTTGCAGAATTCAAAGGTACAGAAAAAAAATCAAGAGGAATTCCTCTTACCGATGATCTTGTAGTCACTTTAGGCATGGAAAATGTTGCAATAGTGGTCTAAAATCAGCCCTACGGATTCACCAAATAGATCTTTAAATCTTTACAATAGATTATTGTAGCTTGCTGCCTGAAAGTAAATTTTATCTGATGTAAAATTTATTGTATATCTAATGTAAATATCTGCAACTTGCATGCAGATCTGATTTGTTGTCCCATCGGATGTGCCAAAAATTGTTCTCTCAAAAGTGCACCCTGTAGAGAAATGGCTGCAGGTGTTCTAAGCTTGCAAATTTTTATCTCTCTCTTTCATAGATATAATGGAAACACCTCAATTCTGTGGGTATACCTATTTTGAGGAGAGTCTCCGGTATCAAGGCCGGTTCCTTATTGATGTATCCTAAATTGATTTATGGGGTTTAAAGGTAAAAGATGACTGTAAAAAATGAATTAAAACTAAGGTAATACACCAAATTTGTATGAGTTCTTTGACTGAGTACATACACAATTGATATGGAATGAACTTCTGATGCATAGGCCAATAGATTTCTGAAGATAATTAATGGTAAACACTTTGATGTATTGAGGGATAGAATCACAATAATACTGCTAAGTTAAACATACACATTAATATCATGCAAATATTACTGAATTTACAACAGGGTAAGATGATTAATCAGGGAATTCAACATTCAAAAGATTAATGGAAAACATACACAAGACTACAAATAATTGTAAAGGTAGAAAATACTTCACATTCAAAGGGGAAAATTGGCAGAAAATTGCTTCAACACTCCTTTATCTAACAATTGCTCCTTTGTGCTTTGCTAAGGCACACAATATATAGCAAATTTGATCCACCCACCCTTCCTAAAAAAATGCTGAAATCACCCACGCATCCTATTTTTATCCTTTATTTAATAAAAAATAAAGGAATAAAATAAAAAACTAGTACAAAGAGGCATTAATAGCCTTTGATTACATCTCAGTCAAATTGAAGTTGACTGTTCTATTTTTAATAAAAGAAAGGTGAATAATTTTCTAATAATAAATCTTGCTTGATGAGAAAGTATCCTTCCTTGTGCATGTGAATTTGTCTTCTTGCTGATTTGTCCTTTTGCTAAAGGCATGCAAAAAATACTCCATGTGAGTGAAAAAAAATAATTTAAAATCCTTGCAATATTTGCAAAGTAATTCATCCACACATCCACTTGATGGGGACCACCTTCAAGCTTAGGTTTTGATGTTGATGTTCCTTTTCTTCTAGTGGTCACATGGGTGACATACTGTAAATCATCTCCAACACTTGCAACAATGGGGACCACCTTTGCACTTCACCATTAGTCTCCATTGGCCACCTTTGTGGACTTGGCAAATTACGATGGTTTTGAAATAATAAAAAGGCACTTTGTAAAAGGGGCACCATATTACATTTGGCACCTTTGCCAACATATGTCATATTATGGTTTACTACCTCTGATTAATATATAATATAAGGTCTGCCACCCTATAGTTGTCGGCCCTTGCATTGCAAATAGAATAAGGTGGACACCTTTTGGTTTAATCATTGCACATATGATTTCGTCGGCACTTTTGGAATATCTGAGTTTGGACTATTGTTGATATGTCAAAATGCAAATCATTTTGAAATAATAAGGGTTGGACCCCTCCAATGTTGAATCGACCCTTGGCATGTTTTGTCGGTGGTATTTTAAACCTAGGTTAAGTTTTCTTTGATAATCGGTGATGATCTTGGGCTGTCGATCTTTGTCCTTGATGAACCTGTACAGTTGATTTTTGACCCTCGGTTAGGGTTTCAATCTTTACATTTAATGGGGTAGGTGACATTTTAACCATGGTGGTTACATTGATCTTCCGAGATCAATTTTTGGCCCTCGCTCTAAGTACCTTTTGATTTCAGATCGTTTGATCACTAACTTCGGGTGAGTTAGGTTAAACCACGGTTGAGGTGGGTGAGTTGAAAGGGTACCCTAGCTCTATCCATTTGTCATTATTTTTCTCACAAAGAGTAGCGAAGCCCTGGAAAAATTTCTCTGGGAAGCCATTGTTGATATTGTAAGCTCGATTCAATTCTCTTTTTGGTCTCTACAGTGAACTTTATAAGTATATATTTGATTCTTATGTAATTTTTAACATTTCTGGGCTCTGTATCTATTATTTTCTGATATTTCTTTGACATATTGAGCTCTTCTTCATCTATGGACCTCTGTTTATTTTTCAGAGGCTTCTATGGAAGGAATTATTTGGAATTCTTTGATGTGTGGCCTCCATTCCTAAACATTTTTTGTGCTTTGGCTCTAGTTCATATGCTGAGATGTATATGGCTGAGCTTTCTCCCTTCAGCTTTGACTTGAAGTTTGGCATGGAAGTTGAAGGTTTCAATCATTGTGGACTTAGTTTCATGCTATTCTAAGTCACTATGGTTGTTGTTATATCTTCATGGGGTTTGCATATGCTAAAACAATGTGGAGCTCTGAGTTCTGCTATGAAATGATTATCTTATTGATATCCATTGTTTTTTAGAGATAAGACCTGATCTTCCTTTTCTGTTGTATGAGCTTCTTATTCTATGATATTTCATCATTCTTGGCTTCTGATGATATGGAGACATACTCTAATTTCTTGATAAATACTCATCTCTATTTATGGTTTTTACAGTCTCGCCATTTCTGAGCTTTGGGTGCTTTCTGATCTGTGTATTCCGTTCCTTATAACTTAAATTATTGAAGCTAGTTGAGGTCGTTTATCCTTTTATCTTTAGGTAAGTGGTTATAAAACCAAGATCTACTAATACCCATTAATGGGTTTGTGATTATTTGACCTGGGTATGCATCTGTCTCTAATTCAAATCTTAAACTTGTGTATTGTTTAATACGTTGAATGGTGATAAACTGAAAACATGGAAGTATCGACTTTTCTCACCCCTATTCTTTGGTTTGATCATTCTCATTTGAGACATTGAGAATATGATTTATTATTGTTGTTTCCATTTAAATCTTCCTCAATCGAGGAGAAACTACACTTTTCTAGGTCTGACTGTCTTTTGTTGGAAACAGTGAATGCTTTGCAAAAAAAATGGTAAGGTTTTTGATATTCGGATAGCGAAGTTCTTGTACATCTTGCCATTTTTTACTCATTTTGAAGTTTTGGTCTATACAATTGGCACCATTGTTTGATGAGGATGGTAAGTTTTTGATCTCCTAAGTTTCACTATTACTCGGTCTTTGGAATTATTGAACTCTTTCAAAACTGATACATGCTTTCATTTGCATTCTGTGATCACGCGGTTCCTTTGGGGATTTTTGAGTTGAAAAACCATTTTGGGTCCTTCGTTTTGGTTTTGATCTAGATTGTGGGTGCTCATATTTTGCTATGATTTTTCTTTTGCATTTTGTGGCGACGGTTTTAACTGTTGTGTTGCTCGGTATTTGGGAATCTCAACAGACATGGTTCTCTATATTGAACTTTTATTTTGAGCCTTTGTATTTAATGGCCACCTTCAGAAGGTAGGTGAAGAGATGTTTTGAACCTGTATACCTATAAACTAACTATGATAATTTGTTTTGATCATAAAAGTATCTTCTGATAAATTCATTTGCACAAAGCAATAGTTTTTCTCTACAAAACTTTTTCATCATTTGTTGTTCATAAAAATTAGTAAATATCAAGGCTATGTGTCTTAGCGTTCTGTGAGGGAACTTAGGCATATCCCCTGATTTCTTTGATGCCTTTTCTTCATTATGATTTTTAGTGCTCTAATATGTGGACTGTAATCTATTTCATTTTGTTTCTATTTTCCTGAAGCTCCACTTTTCGAATATTTATTGGCTTTGTCATGATTCGCTCTTTCATAGGCCTAATTTCTAAAGAACTAGTAAGCTGAACTCTTTTCCCAAGTTCTCTACAAAATTTAATGAAAATTGTAATGACCGTGACACTGAAACTTTTCTCCTGAAAATTTTCTTCGCACATTATGGCCTTAAAGATGTCCTCAATTAGAGCTACACTTTAACCATGCACCTTTTGATGCGAACTAGCTGTATTTATTTTCATATGTTTCCTAAATGATGATATTATGGCACATGAGTTGTAACTTACTTGCAAGTCTATGAAACTTTAAAACTAGAAAGTGCTTCCATATTGGCTTGTAAAAGGCTTCAAGTTTGGCTTGAACACTCTGCTCCTAACTGAGATTTGTTTGTTTGTGCATTTGATTCTGAAAGTACAATATTGGTACCTTGAATGTTTCTTGATTCCATGAGATCTTTGCACATTGTATGTGGCCATCTGGAGGTTATAAAAAATTTCTTATTCTTGCTTCACTTAAAAATTGTAATTTTAAAAAATGGCTGAACTTTGTAATATTATCTTAAAAATTCATTCTATTTAGCTGTTAAGCCAGAAAGAAAGCTCCAAAGTTCTTCAATTTGATGATTGAAAGTATAGTCCATTTATTTTCTTAAAATACTTAATCTTCATTACAGCTTTAGTATGTATGCTGGAAAAATTAAAAATATCCATTTTTCATGGTGAAGCCCTGTCAAAATTTTCCCATAATTCTTTATTTATTTTCTATTGCAGGTGTAATCATTGTATTTTTTGATTCAGAATACATAATGTATCATTTTTCTATTGAAGTTGATTTGTTGTTGGAAATTGAAACAAAATAATTGTTATCTTGATCATAGCATACTTTCCTATTTTTTTATCACTTATTTGATTTACATACAACTTTTAAAATCATGTATTAATTTAAAACAACATGATGGAAAGATGTAAATGTCCATTTCACATGGTGAAGCCCTGTCAAAATTTTCTCATATTTTCTTTTCATTCTATTTCAACTATAATCTTATCTTTCTAGTTAACTTCAACTTTTAAATTCTGATCCTTTTTCTTCAGTTGCAAATCTGAAACATGCACTTTCATTTGTAATTCTCTTCTCTATTCTATACTACAACTTCTTTTAGTTCTAGCATAGCTGCTGAAATTTGAGTTGCATTATTCCTTCATTCCAATATGTAATGGTCACTCATCTGCTTTATGTACCATAGGATAGAAGCTATTGAACTTTGCAATCTTTATCCATCGTGAAGACTGTAAGATATTATTTATTTCTTCTTGACTACAACCTGTTCTTGGACACTTGAGAAAATAGTTAGAAAATATTTAGGATTTTTGGCCTCTCTTATGTCCATGTTTTCTTTTCTTTTCTTTATTTCATTCTGAGTGAGTAAATCATGTATAATGTTTGATCTTCAAGTAATCTATATCTCCTATTATTAGAGATCCATGTGCATGAATTAGGAAAGTATAGGAATATGGATTGTACCCTAAGCTCATAACTGATAGTTTCCTCTTTTTTGTTTTCAGGTATAGTGCTCTCAGCAATGAAGATGAAGAGGGAACAAATCTGAATATGAGGATGCATCAACCAAAGGAAAAACCTCAAGGCAATGACAGGTTCACTTATACTCCTTTATTTTCTCTTTCATGCATGTGTACCTCTTATTTCAGTTGTTGTACTTTACTTTCTAGTTATAACCCATGGCTTGTGTGTGAACATTTGAAATTCCTTATGAATAAAACATTGAATTATGAAATTGAGTTTTGTATTTCTTTCTGTATTTTTACTTTCTGATATGGATTGTATAATGAACTAAACAACCCAATAATATAATTGAATGTCTTAATCATGAAGGAAAGAAAATTAAAGAATACCTGTAACATCTAGTAATGAACTCTGTTTTCTATAATCTATATTCTTGATTGCTACTTCAAAACCTAACACTTCATCTATCATGCACTTCGGTGTCTTCATCAAGACAACACAACTATCCTTCAGGGAATGTGTTCTTTTACTGAAGATATCATGAAATTTTAGGCTATGTGATATTTTATGTTTTGTAATAGCACACATAGATGCGAATTTCATATAATCATTAATTAATTCAATAGTAACAATATTGTCTGAAAGAAAATCCCATAGCTTAGGTATACTTCACCAATGCTATCCATTGTAATAAAGTTTTGAGTTGCCCATTTTTGCACAAGTGCAAACATTGTCAAAAGGAATGTTGAACAATTACTTTTCTATTAAACACAAACCATTGAAATGTAATACAACCACCATACATAGATAACCAAGATTTCAATGAGAGATCAGAGAGTTGCAATGACCACAAGAGAGGGTTAATAACCATCCACATACATGTATTATTACTCCACAAATTTTATACAGTAAACTACAACGGCTAAGAGGAAAGATATGCATGTATATTTTTTATGGGAGGTTTTAACTCCACAAATCCACTTACAGACAAGAGAAGAAGGGAGGGTGCAAATCCAAATTTTCCAACCTTTAGAAAAATGCCCCTCCTTACAATATATAAGAAGAATGAGAGAAGGAGATGAAAAGAATTCGAATTCTTGCTTCAACCACCCTAGAATGCATTGAATTTATCTACAAAAATGATGGGTACCACTGCAAAACTCATGCCTCCATGTACTATGCCTTGTTGGGAAAGAAAGGAAGCCCATACCTTCATTATGGTGGTAGGTGAGAAACTTGGAGATTACTCTAAAATGGAAGACTATATTTCTTCATTTTGAATAACTTAGTCTCACTTAAAGATAACTAGTCATAGTTGTGTAGAGGAGACTGAGAGATTTCCAAAAATTTCTTTCTTGTGTAAATCCGAGCTCCCAGTCAAAATTTATGGCCATCTGAATGTCGAGGTGTCATTCTGCAAAAATGGCAAACTGCTGATCTTCCTTCTTCAGAGTACGAAATACATGTAACCTCTGAAATCTTGATATTAGGAATTTCAGACATTTCCATTTCAGAGATTGAAACATTGTTCATCAACCAATTTTCCACGAGAGTTCTAAACCCCGAACCTTTGAAATTCTGAAATTTCAGATTTTTTACATTGTTCATGCGCTAAATTTTCTTGAGAGCTTCGAAAGTTCGAAACTCGAAATTCTAAAAATTTAGACTTTCTTAATTCAAAATTTTGACTTCAGACCCACGAAAATGTTCATTTTCTTGAGCACCTTGAGATTTCTGAAATTCTGAAACCTGAAAGTCCAAAAATTCAAACTTTCAAAATTTTGGAAGTCTTGGTTTGAGAACTCTTTTCCTTGTCGAGATCTCCAAAAATTCAAAATTTCAGACTTTCAGAGTTTCGAGTTTTGAAACTTTTTTCCTTTTTTCCACCTTCATGCTCACTGAGATCTACGAAACCCCAAAATCTGAAAGTCTAAAATTTTGGACTTTTAGACTTCAGGATTTTGGAAGTTTTGATTCATTTTTTCTCGTTTGGCCGCCAAAACCTCTGAGACCCTGAAACCTAAAAGTCTGAAATTTTGGACTTTCGGTCTTCAGGATTTCAAACTTTTTTGATCCCTTTTCACCCACCAAAACCTTTGAAACCCCGAAACACTCCACCACCGAAGTCTGAAAATTTTGGAATTTGGAGCTTCTTCTTTTCTCAAAATTCTCTACAATTTTCTCAGCCTTTTTTAACTTTATTCACCCAACTCCAAAATGAAAGCCTCCATGACTAAATCAACTCCTCCATTTTTGTTGTGTGTGAGTTCTTGTTTGTTCAATTTTTCCCGAGGGTAAAAATTGGATAACACATACCCCTACATGATAAGAAGGCTTAGCCTTATGTTGAACTCATAAGTGAAGAATAAATTAATAGAATCTATACTCATATCATGTGTGATCCAGAGAATAAAAAACCATAAAAATAAGGTGTCCTTTAGTAGGAAGACATGCAGTTTGTAAATGACACTACTAGTGTTTCTTGTGATAACTAGGCTCATGTAACGTATGAGATGGTCAGACATGAGGTCAAAAGAAGAGTCATTAGAATGATTAAGCTGCGTATGTAGAGGCGGTTATGATTTACTTGGGTACCAAGGTATACTAGTGAAGGGAACCTTGATGATTTCTTACATGCCATGGAGACTCAGTGGAAAAATGAAGGGGATAGAATAAATATGTTGGTCTATACTTTATGCGGGACAACAACGTATTGGTGGGAAACACATAGAGATATCCTTTTGGAGTGGTGAGAAGTGAGAATCACCTTTTCTACTAGGTTTACTCGGAGCAATTTACCTACTCAAACCTATGAATTTCATAGGAAGTCTCTTTTATCTCATCATGTCCATGATTGTGAGAGAACATGGGTGCAAGGAAAGGAGGCCTTATCATCATCAATTTGGGTACATAAGTTCTACTCCACATTACAAAGTTGCACATGTGTATGGTATGTCCATGCTGAGTTAAAAAGAGAAACAACGAATTGGAAAGAGATGACTTCAAGTATGATCCAATATTTTTATGATTTTTCTACTAAGCCTTCAATCCATGACGTACTACAGATTATGAAATTCCTTACTTTAGGAGATAATGTGAAGGTTGAATAACTTATGGTGGAGTTGTTTGGGGAACCTAATCTTGGGCACGCCTTGATCTTGAGGAAATAGATGAAGAAGAGATGGTTTGCGCATGGTAGGAAGAAGAAAATGGAAAATTGGTATACATGATATACGATGATGAATTTGATAACCTGGATGTTAACCACACTGAAGATATGCATAAGGTAAAGGACACTATAGATGAGAAAGTGTGCATATATCATGCTTCTATGAAAACAAATAAGGTTAACATTGATACAAAGGTAGAGCCTAAGGAGGCCATTGTTTTTTACTAATAATCAGAGAAAGAAGTGGATAATATTATTAAACTCTTGCGTGACTTACAGGACTTATTTCTGCAGGGCTATCGTGATTTAAAGGGGGTACACCCTTATTTAGGTGAAATAAATACCAAGTTGAAAGAAAGTGCGCACCTAGGTAGGACGATTCCTTATAAGATAAATCATAATCTACATGTGAAGGTGAAGGAGGAAATCTACAAGATGCTCAAGTCTGGAATAATTGATCCTATTGAATAATCTAAATGGGTTAGCCCCATGGTCATAAGCATTAAGAAGGATGGGAGGATAATGATTTGTGTAGACTATATAGAACTCAATGCTTCATGTGTTATTGATCCTTTACCCACCCCATTTATGGAAGAAATCCTTGAAGGAGTTGTTTGGCATGAGATATATTCTTTCACAAATGGATTTTCAGGTTATCATCAGGTGCACATCGCAAAATAAGATCAGGAGAAGAAAAATTTCACCACTGAATGGGGAAGTTTTGCATATACGTTTATGCCCTTTGGATTGACAAATATGCCAACAATGTTCTCACGCATTGTTATACATGAATTTCAATATTTTATTCATAAATTATTGTAGGTATATCTAGATGATTAGATAGTATATGGATTAGTCAAGGACCATTGTGATAATCTAAGACTCATGTTTGAGAGGTGCAAGAAGTTGAGTATTTCTCTCAAAATTAAGAAGTACATCTTTGATACACCTTTTGGCACTTTGCTTGGGCATAACATGGAAGGATTATTGGTAGACCTAGCAAAGATTGTTGTAATCTTGGGCTTAGAAGAACCTAACAATCAAAGTGAAGTGTGTGGATTATTGGGACATACAGGGTACTACAAAAAATTCATTAAAGGCTATGCAAATATTGTTGCGCCCTTGTGTTGGGTTTCAAAATGGAACAAGTCTAGAAACCATAGTCAGGGGACAAATGTTTCCCTCCTCTTTAATGGGAGAGGTTCCCTTATTGAAAGCTAGAAAAACAAATGTACAAATCTACAACTATCAATGTTTGGATCCTGGTATCCTAGAGTGTTTTCATACTCAAAATATTATCAATCATAAGGAATGGAAGAATAAAGAGATGGGAGAAAGAAGAAAAAAACAATGATTTTGGGAAATATATATAGCAGAGTATCTCCCTACTCACATTGAATCAAGAAAATATAGAAAAGGATCAATTACTTCACCACCAATGCAAATTTGCAGACACAAATTTATAAAGATTACACAGACTAGAACATAAAGTTTCTATTGAATGCAAAACAAATGATCAATTGAACCAAGAAGAGACAGAGAGAGATACTAGAGGAAATAAGAAAGAAAGAACTTCTATATTGAATTACTTTAGAATTTACAACCTTCCTAGAAAACCAGTATCCAAACATTGATAGTTGTAGATTTGTACATTTGTTTTTCTAGCTTTCAATAAGGGAACCTATCCCATTAAAGAGGAGGGAAACGTTTTTCCCTTGAATGTGGTTTCTAACCTTTTTCCATTCTAAAACCCAACAGTTTTTGGTGACTCGAAAGAGGGGGAAATTGAGAGGACAATAGTTGTCTCCTTCTGGGGATGATTTGGCATAGGAAAGAGGCAAAATCAAGAACCTTAGATAATTTTGGGTAATTAGATCGAATTAGTGTCTTAGCCAATTGGAAATGGAGTAAAAAATAAGCAATATCAACACAAAAGGAAATGCACACAAGGAAACAAGCAAAAAGAAATAAAAACCAAAAACAAAATGCTATACAAAATGTATAGAGGGACCGCCAAAACTCCTAGGTTTTGAACAACTTCAAAAATTTCCCACTATAAGGAAGTGGGAGAGGAGAACCATCCATGTAATCCAGGTAAAAAGAGTTCTCACCAGAAAAATGTCTAATTTTAAAAGGAACAAGCTAAATGGAATCAAATTTACCATGGCTGCCTCGAGGTTCATGCCTTTTGTCCTAAAGAAGAACATTGTCTCCTACTTGAAAAGTTATGGGTTTAACCTTTTTTTCAAATAGAGTTTTTACCTTGAGTTGATGAGCTGATATTCTATCAACCACTTGCAATCTGTCTTCATTCAACTTCTAGAGGTACATAATTCTTTTGTCCAATGAATTGGTAAAGCTGGCATCCTCAATGGCCTTTATCAAATGTAAGACCGGCAGTTCCAATGTCACTGACAGTTGAGCTTCAAATCCATATACCACTTGAAAAGAAGACATTCCAATGGATCTCTTAGGTGTAATCCTATCTTCCCATAAAGCATCATATAGTTTCTTATGCCAATTCCTCTAAGATTCATTAAAAAGCTTCCGAAAAATGGTGACCAAGTTCTTGTTAGTTAATTCTACTTGCCCATTCCCTTGGGGATGGTAATCTGAAGAGTGGGAAAGGGAAATGCCATAGCCATGGCAGAAATCCATCATCTCAATAGAAGAAAAATTGGAAGAATTTTCAGTGACAATCTTGTTTGGTATCCCAAACCTTATTAATATGTTCTCCTTGATGAAGTTACATACTACTTTAGAAGTAGTACTTTTAACTAGAATGGCTTCCGCCCACTTGATGAAATAATCAGTGGCAGTCAAAACATGAGTATGCCCTACACTTGAAGGAGGATTGAGTGTCCCAATGAAGTCCAAACGACATTGTTGAAAAGGTTCCTTAATCACCACTAGTTTGAGAAGTAAAGAAGCCAATTTGGGTCTTCCAAAAAGGGTTTGACATGCTTCACACTTGCCTACCCACTTTGATGAATCTTTGAACAAGGTAGGCTAATAATATCTAGCACAAAGGATTTTGTGGGTTGTGACAGCAGAAGAGAAATGACCTCCATAGGTCTGGCCATGAAAGGATGAGAACAATTTCTTTTGTTGCTCTTTGTCAACACATTTCAAAAACATTCCATCCATGCCTCATTTGAACAATGTATTTTCCCACAACACATATTGTGTAGACCTTAATTTGATGGCTCTCTTACCCTTAGCACTCAAATGGGATGGAAATTCTCCATAAGTAAGAAAGTGTGCAATGCCATCATACCATTGTTAGTTAAGCTGAGGAAAAGAACAACAGGGATATCAAATTCCTCCTTGGACAATTTGGCATCAGATCCTTCAACAATGAGTTCACATAAGCCCTTTCCTAGAACTAGCTTGGTGTGTTTGATGTCAAGATCATACTCCTAAACTTTGGCTACCCAATTGCCTCTCTTGGTTCCAAATTCTTGTTGTGTAATAATGGATTTAATAGTTGTATCAAGAACAAGTACAATAGAATGAGAGTTGAGAATGTAAAAATGAAATGGATTCATAGCTTTGACCACTCTAAAAGCATGTTTCTTCATCATGGTGTAATTCAGCTCATGGGCTTTCAAAATATAACTCATGAATGCTATGGGGATTTTATGACCTTCAACATTCTCCTGGGTTAACACAGCGGCTAGAGTAATTTAAGTAGCATAGCAATAGATAATGAAGTATTTGCTATAATCAAGGCATGCCAAGATTGGAGTCTTTTCTATAGCTCTCTTGATGTCTTCAAATGTAACCTTTCCTTTAGAGGACCAACCAAAATTATACTTCCCTTTCATCATGTGGGATATGTTCAAAGTAAGCTCAGCAAAATCAGGTATGAATCTTCTTAAGAAGTTGATCTTTCTAAATAAAGAGTGCGCACCATTTTTGTTTGTGGCGAGAGGTATCTGTTGAATCATCTGGAATATTTCTTGATCAATCTTGATTCCCTCCTTGGAGACAATGTGTCCCAATAATTTTCCCTTGGTGACACAAAAGACCAATTTATTGGTATTCAAGGAGATGCCATGCTCTCTACACTTTTGGAGGATAGTTTCAACGTGTTGGAAATGATCAGCTCTGGTATTTGAAAACACAGTCAGATCATCAACGTATACAACTATGCATTTTCCCTTAAGACTTCCAAAGGCCATGTCCATTGCCCTCTGAAAGGTGGCACCAGTATTGATGAGGCCAAAATTCATTCTCCTATAAGCGAAGGTGCCCCAAGAGTGGTTGTTGACAATTTTTACACTCGTGCAAGAATGGGAAACTTGAAACTTCGTCATTACGATGAAAGGAATTGGTGAAGTATACCTAAGCTAAGATAAATTTGATATTATTGGTTACTATTGAATTAGTTAATGATTAAATGAAATCTATAGCTAAGTGTACTGTTATAAAATGTAACAGATCACATAGTCTGCAATTTCATGATATCTTCAGTAAAATAACACAAGGGGCCTGAAGGACAACTGTGTTGTCTTGATGAAGACACCAAATTACATAATAGGTGAAATGTTGAGTTTTGGGACAACAAACATAAGTGCAGATTACAGAAATCATAGTTCATTACTGAATGTTACATGTTCTCATTAATGTTCTTTCCTTCATGATTAAGACATTCAATTATATGAATGAGTTTTTTAGTTCATCATACAATCCATACTAAAAGCTGAAATGCGGAAAGAAATATACAACTCATTTATATAATTCAATATTTTATTCATAAGGAAATTTCAAATCATCCCACACAAGCCATGGGATGTAACTAGAAAGTAAACTACAACTACTGAAATAAGAGGTACACATGCATGAAAAAGAAAGCAAGGAGTATGAGTGAACCCATCATTTCCTTGGGGTTTTCTTCATTGTTTGAAGTATCTCCATTCCAAATTTTGTTCCTTCTTTGTCTTCATTGTAGAAGTCACTATACCTAAAAAGAAGAAAAGATGAATTGTCAGTTACGAGCTCAGAGATCAATTCTTATTCCTTATTGTCCTAGTTCGTGCATATGAATCTCATCAAAACAAGAGATATAATTTACTTGAAGATCAAAATGCATACATGCTCTACTCATTTAGAAAGAAGAAAGAGAAAAGAAAAGAAGAAAACATGGATATAAGAGAGGCCAAAAAGCCTAAGTATTTTCTAAATGTTTTCTTAAGTGTGTAGGTACAAGTTGCAGCCAAGAAGAAATAGACAAGTCATAAGTATAGGTTGGAAAGAAGGATCAATGTAACTCAAACTCAATAATTTTTGCAAATGGAAGGAAGAAAGAATTCTGGAAAAACTTTTCCAGGGCTTCTCCAAGAAAAATAAACATTTAAGATTTTCCAGCATGCCAGAAATATTACTATCAAGGAAATAAAGCATCTAAGTAAAAGAAACGAGCTACTATTTTTCAACAAAGCATTTAAATCAAGGCTTATGCCTGAAAATAGTATCAAAAACAGATGAAAAACTGCTTGTAATTTCCAGAAAGCCACTTGCAAGCTACAAGTTATAGGAATGTTTTCAAGACAGAATCCATTTTGACAAAGAAATAATTAAAATACAATTGTGCCATTTGAAGCCCTCAAGCAAGAAGCATGTACAACACCATCACCTACTCCAGGAAAAGATCAAATTCAGAGTAGAAAGGATAAATTGTGCATCAGATCACCATCTTCAGGAATACAAATCAGCATACCAAGTCAAAGAAAATATTTCAGATATTTTATAAATTTGTGATTGTCATTGAATTCAGATTCAAGTTGCAGTATCAAAGTAAAAGAAGATATGGGTTGCAAATTTACAAGGGAAGGATTTACAATCTATAATGGATTTCAATCATAGCCACCAAAGGTCTATATAGAACTCAAGATCAGTAACCATGACATCTAAACTAGTAGATTTTCAAACAAATCTATACAAGTAACCATCTGGGGTTCAGATCGACCAAACCAGAAGAATTTTTATAGAGATAGAGTTGGGGCATAAAAGGGATAAATAAATCATAGCTATTGATGAATAATATAATCTCGAGCTACATAAATAATTATAGATCGTGAAACAAAATGACCAAGCTTAATGGACTGAAATACAACTTGCTCAGAATCTCAAAAGATAAATTCAAACACCCACGAAATTTAGAGTGCAACAAAGAGTTATATTATGTGAAATCATCAAGTCTAGGTTGAATGGAAGACCAACCAGATTAGCAGTTACCCATCAACTAGAAATTTTGAGCTATAGGAGAAACTACATGTGATACACAACGAGTTCAGAAAACCTCATCTGCAGAGTAACCGAAAGCTCAAAATAGAGAAAACCATACCCTTTTGAGCAAATGAATCAAAAACTAAAAGCTCAAAATCAATCATGGCATCCACGTTTTCCAAACAAAAACACCAGATTTCATTCATAGAATTCCATTTAAGTCAAAACGGCCATAGAAATAACAAATTTTTGAGCTCAGTAATGTTAAAAGTAGCTATAAACATATTCGAGCTCAAAAGAAAGAAAATGGTGGACAGTTACAATTATCTGAAGTTGCAGAGTTCAGAAGGATGATCTTCTCAGAGGAGCTCAAAACCCTCATGACAAATCAACATCAAATGCATGATAACAGGTGTAATATGAACCACAATAGCTAGAGCAAGATACAAAGCTTTAACTACTCAGATTTGAGAAAATCAACAAAATTGATCTCTCATATAAAAAAAATTGCAGTGCAATACTCTTTATTCAATCAGTGGTTAAGAAATATGTCCAAGAAGCAATGAGATCTGCAAGTTCAAATCCCAGGAGGAGATCCATGAAAGTTAGAAATAGGAAAATAGGTTACCATAGGAAATAAAATGGATGCAGTTTATAAACGAAATCCCAAAGTAGATATAAGCATGTTTTCGATTACCCACATCAGAAAAACGTCTAGATCTAGAGTAAAAGGAAAAGAATGCACGAATAGAGAAAACCCACATGAGGAAATAATCAGATCTAAAGTAAGACAGAGGAGCCAATTATTGAGAACTCGGTCATGGATCAAGCTCAAGATACCAACCCCAGCTTCGAGGGCTTCAACAAATATAGAGAAAGAAGTAAGAGGATATTGGAGCTCTCAAAGAATCAATAATGGCAATAGTATATTTAAAATTAGAACCTAGCTAAATCAATGGCACGAGCAGAGAAATAAAAATAAATCTCACCAATAATATATGGTCATGAATGGGAGAGCAACCAGATTAGCAGTTACCCATCAACCAAGAGGTTTAAGCCAATTTTGGACTAACAAATGTTAAACCCATTAAATTCTAAGTGAAATTTTTTAGGGGGGGCACTAACAAATCAGAATATTTTCACCAGGCTACCGCATTTTGTTTACAAAAGAAAAAAGAGAGATCAGAGCAAAGATCATATCAAAATGTGAGCTCTAGCCCTAAATACAACGGCCATGGTGCCTTTTGCACAACAGTATAGAGACCCTTCAAATACGTTTGACCCAAGCAGAAGGAAATACATAATAAATAGTTTTTCATATTTTCAGAGTTCCAGATCTACAGAAAGTTCAAACAAATAAGTGAATGCAAAAGGATCTTACCTTCTATAATGGTGTCAAGCTATAATGGCATTAAACTTGAATGGAGCTCAAACCCATTTTCAAAAAACCCCAACAGTAGCCATTCACAGATAAAAAGTAGTTCTTGGATCTCACAAATTCCCAACAGAATGTAAACTTTGTGCATCAAATGCAGAGAACTCGAATTCATAAAGAAGAGCCCCAAAATATTCAAACAACGGCGTCGAACAAATTTTTTGTCATGGGTTCACCCACATAGTGAAAATCCAAATGAAATGCTCATTAGGGTCGAGCTTTCCTTTAACATGCAAACTCAAGAGGCGAGTTAACCTAACCCTAACCAAGGGGCAATAATCAATGGTTCGAGATCAAAAGGAAAAAGATCAAAGGCAGAAAATGATCCTCAAATTTTAAAGAAAACCACCATGATCAGGATGCCACCGACCAAATTAATTGCAGGGGTAAACCCTAACTCATAGTCAAAGATCAACGACATCGAATGCATTAAGGAAAGAGATCAACATTTAAGAATCATCACCGATTTTCAAAGAAAACTCAACCGGAGTTATACAAGCCACCGAAAAACATACCGAGGGGTGAGTCATTATGCACAAGGGGCCAGCCCATGATTAAAACAAAATCATTGCTATCAAAATGTCAAAGGATCAACTATAGTCAAAGTTCCCAATATACCAAAGGCCGACCAAATCATTATGCAATGATAAAATAAAAGGTATTTCCAACCCTTTTATATTCGAATAATGCTAAGGCCAACAAGAACTATATATTATAGCATGTTTATAAAGTGACCCCTCGTGTACATATAGACACAATAATATGCTAAGTCCACAAAAGTGGTCCCCAAACCAAATGGAGACTATAGTGGCATGTGCCATGTAAAATGGTTGACCCTTTTATATGCGAAGTCCACTAAAGTGGCCAAACCAAGCAAATTGGAGGTGGTCCCCACTTCAAGGAGCTAGATTTGATTTGTAGAATTTCACTCATGTGACCACTTAGAAAGAGATATCAATGTCAAAGCATGCGCACATGGGCAAGTGGTCCCCACATTGGATGTTTATTTTTCGAAATATTGCAAGTATTGAATTATTTAATCACAGAAAAAGAATTGATTTTTGCATGTTTCACAAGAGGACATAACAGAGAAGAAGACAAGTTGCATGTTCAAAGGAGAAAGAATTTCCTAGCAAGCAAGCTTATTATTAGCAAATTATTTACCCTTGATTTCTTAAAAATAGAACAGTCAACTTCAGTTTGACTGTATTGTAATCAAGGCTATTAATGCCTATTTGTAATTACATGCTCTATTTTTATTCCTTTATCTATTATTAAATAAAGGATAAAAATAAGATGCATGGGTGAGTACAAGCCTTAGGCTATTTTTAGGAAGAGGGTAAAATTTTGATTTTTCTATATATTGTGTGCCTTTGTAAAGCACAAGGAGAAATTTTTGGATATAGGAGTACTGAAGCAATTTTTGCCAGTTTTTCCTTCTGAGTGTGAAGTATTTTCTGCCTTCCCAATCATTTGTAGTCTTTTGTATGTTTCTATTAGTCTTGTGAATGAAAATTCCCTGATTAATCATCTTACCCTGTTACAAAATTTAGTAATTTCTGTATGATATTAATGTGCATGTTTAGCTTAGCAGTATTGTTGCGATAATCTCCCTCAATACCTCAAAGTGTTTTGCCCTTAACATTCTGCAGAAGAAATGTTGGTTCGTGCATCAAGAATCCTTTCACATATCAATTATGCATATACTCAGTCAAAGCCCTCATACAAATTTGGTGTATCACCTTAGTTTTAATTATTTTACAGTCATCTTTTGCCTTTAAACCCCATAAATCAATTTAGGATACATAAACAAGGATCCAAACTTGATACTAGAGACTCACCTCAAAATAGGTATACCCGCTGACCTGAGGTGTTTCCATTTTATCTACGAAAGAGAGAGATCAAAATTTGCAAGCTTAGAAAACCTATAGCCATCTCTCTACAGGGTGCACTTTCGAGAAATAACAGTGGTAAAGGTGGTCTTATGCTGATTTGTAGCACTTACTTCTACTTGATTATATCCTAAGAATCCATCAAATATGGATAGCATTTCTGAACCTGTAACAACCTACAACACTTTGATCCATTACGGGGAGAGGATAATTATCCTTCAAAGAGGCTTGATTCAAATTTCTAAAATCAACACAAATCCATATCTCACCATTCTTCTTCCTGACAGGCACAATATTAGCAACCACATTGAATGGTGAATGGGGAAAATGATCTTAGCCTTCAATAAATTTTGGATCTCTTGAAATATTATATCAACAATTTTAGGGTTATACTGCCTCTGCTTTTTCCGTAAGGGCTTGATCCTAGGTTTTAGAGGAATGAAATGTTGCATCTCTTTTAGCTAAAAAGCCTTGAGGTCATCATAAGAATATGTAATAACATCAACATATATTTTCAACAGATTCATTGCTTTCTCCCTCTCCTCTTATGTGCAGCACTTTCCAATGTTTACCTTTTCACAGTCAGCATACTACTGAGCTCCTTTGGAAGTTTTGTACTTGATGTACCTATCATGTTTATCAAATAACTCTTCCAAACTTACCAGCCCTTTACGTATCTTATTACCTTTCAGTTTTATGCAGCCATCATGATTTCTCCTCCAACATCTTTTCAAAATTTCTACTCAGTAGCATGTCGTAGGAAGGGGGAATATCAGCTACTAAGATGGTGGCTAAAACTCTCTTATATGGAAAAGTAGCAAAGGCTACTTGTGCATCCTTGATGCTTCCAACCAATGGCACTTCTCTATTTTCCATTGAGTAACATGAACCAAAAATGCGGGTTAGGGTTAAGCCTAGGGCATGAGCTACCTTAGCAGGCATCACATTATTTGAAGTAATATGTGTTGTGGGAAAATGTATTGTTCAAATGAGGCATAGATGGAAGGTTTTTGAAATGTTTTGATAAAGAGTAGTAAAAGAAATTTTTCTCATCCTTTCATGACCAGGCCTATGGAGGTCATTTCTCTTCTACTATCACAACCCATAAAATCCTCCTTGTTGGATATTATTGGCCTACCTTGTTCAAAGATGCATCAAAGTGGTTAGGAAAGTGTGAATCATGTCAAACATTTGTTGGAAGACCCAAATTAGTTGCTTTACCTCTCAAACTAGTGGTGATTGAGGAACCTTTTCAACACTGGGGTTTGGACTTCATTGGGACACTCAATCCACCTTCAAGTGTAGGGCATACTCATGTTTTGACTGCCATTGATTATTTCAAACCAGAATCTAAACATTGATAGTTGTAGATTTGTACATTTGTTTTTCCAGCTTTCAATAAGGGAACCTCTTTCATTAAAGAGGAGGGACACGTTTGTCTCATGACTTTGGTTTCTAGCCTTGTTCCATTCTGAAACCCAACAATTTTTGGTGACTTGAAAGGGGGAGGGAATTGAGAGGAAAATACCTTGGAAAAAACATTTAAGGCTAAAGGGAAATTTTATTGGGGTGACGCGCAACAATAATAATTTGAGACATTTAAGGAAATATTGACTATTGCACCTATTTTGCACATTCCGTCGTGGGAAAAACCTTTTCATGTTCATGTTAATGCCTCTAAAATGGAAATTTACATAGTGTTGGTGCAACTAGAGGAAAGAAGTGTGGATCATCGCATTTGCTTTATAAGCAGGAATTCGACACCCACAGAGAAGAATTACACAACCACTAAGCGTGAAGGATTTTCTATGACCTATTTCTTGCATAAGTTCTGAAAGTACTTATTAGTAACTCCATTTATTTTCTATACAGATCACATGGCACTCAAGTATTTGGTCAAAAATCTTGTTTTGTAAGAGCACATATGTAGGTGGTTACTTTTGTTTCAGGAGTTTGATTTCACAGTTTTTTTAAAACCAAGAAAGAGCAATTCAGGACCTGAAATTATCAATTATCAATTCTAGCGAGGACACACAGATCATTGAGGATACAATGTTAGATGCACAACTTTTTAGGTTAAATCATGCACCGTAGACTTGGAGGATATTGTAGTATTTTTGTGCACTGGGAAAACACCTAAAGGAATGAAGACATTAGAGAAAAAATATCTTGTTATACACACAACACCTTATCATTTTATTGGCGGAGATTTGTACAAGTTACGTCGTAATGATTTTTTACGCCATTGTGTTTTGGATCATAAACGTGAGTATATTGTGGAAGAAGCTCATGGTGGAATAACAGGAGGGCATTGCGTTGGTTATTCTACAACGTAAAAAATTCTAATGGATGGAATTTGGTGGGAGACTTTGTAAAAATATACTAAGGAATATGTTAAGGCATGTGACCATTTTTAGCGTCTTGGAAAGCCCAGAGTTAGAGATGAGATGCTGTTGTGGCCTATTGCAAGCATTGCACCTTTTGAAAAGTGGTCTATTGAGTTTATAGGTCCTATTTCACCACCCTCCCGTATGACTGGAACATGCTATATTATTACTTACATAGACTATCTAATACAGTGGGAAGAGACAATGCCTACAAAGGATTTTACAATAGCTACTGTAGCAAGGTTCTTATGGGAGAATAGCATTAACAGGTATGGCTTCCCATTAAGCTTGACAAGTAAGAGAGGAAATCATTTCTTAAATGAGACAATCAGAATCTTGTTAGCAGAGTTTATGGTGGCACACCATAATACTACTTGTTATCACCTACAAGTGAATGGTACTACAAAAATTTTCAACAAAATTTTGGGACAAACATTGATAAAAAATTGTGATGTTGAGAGAAAATATTAGGATGATAAAGTGTCAGTTGTACTTTGGGAATATAGGACCTCTTATAAGAGATTGAATAAGGTCACACCCTTTCAGTTGGTATTTGGTGCCGAGGTTACATTACTAGTTGAATTCATATTACCATCCCTGCATATTGTGTGCACATGTGGACTTGATTATGAGCAAGTTGTGGAAGAGTGCATTAACAAACTAATGCAATTAGATGAGCAGTGTGCCATTACGTATTAGATCGAGAAGACCGAGAAGGCATGACATGATAGGCACATTAAGAAAATAACATTTACACTTGGAAAATGGTCCTTTATGACTCCAAGTTTTTTTGCCACCCAGGGAAATTGAAAGTGCATTAGTTGGGATCTTTTGTGGTAACCAAGATAATTAAATCAGGTTCTTGATAGTTACAGGCATTGGATGGAACCATATTTCCCAGTTACTTCAATGGGAGTAGGCTGAATCCCTACTATAAATAAGGCTTCTTGGTGTTTGTAATAAGGAAAATTTTCCATTTAGATTAGGTCCCCCTTTCATGTGTTTCCTTTCAATCATTATTATGCTTTGTCATTTTAGTTCTTTATTTTTTTGTAATAAGCATGCTTACACACAAGAATTTGATTACTATCTATTGAGTTCATGAGTAGAGGACCAAACATAGTTTTAGTGTGGGGTGAGCCAGGTGTAATTTTGAAAAAGAGGAAAAGAAAATTATTGGCCTTGGGATTTATATAGGTTGACACACTCGAAGGTGTTCTATGGAGTATTTCCATAGAAGGAAAAAGTACTACAGGTGCTAGGAATGAAGGTGCTCCTAAGAAAATTTCTTAGGATGAATACCATGCGAGGAAAGGTTTGCACAATGTAGCATGAGGTAGGAAAGGACATGATGAACTACTTTGTATGAGGCATAGAGTATTATGTACTTCAGCACATGGAGGCACATGTAAGGAGTTTTGTGGTCAATAAGTAGTAGGTGTGCCAACGGTTATGATTGGGGCATGGAAGAAAGTAGCAAAAAGTGTGGAAAAAAGTAGAAAAATTTCATTAAAGATAGATTATGGTGGTAGGTGAGGAGTAATTAATGTGGGAAAATTGGAAAAATCTATAAAAGGGGTGTATGCAATTTCATTCTTACCTTGCATGTTTGAGTTTTTTAGCCTTGGAAGAGTTAATTAAAGATTGAATGAGCATGAAGTACGAGTGCAGACGTAAAGAATAATGAACTATTTGAATTTGGTCAAGACCTTAGTAGAGCTTCTTTGTGAGAAGTGTTTGAGAAAGTGAAAGGCATGCGAAGAGTAGGGTTAGTGGAACTACGGTTTGAAAAGAAGAAACTTGAGATATGGCATGTGAGTTCAAGATTGTAGAGGTAGTAAAAGGTAGAAAAATGTGAAGTTAAAGATGTGAAAGGTTGAAATGGCACCAAAACAGGCACCTACAACAACCACAAGGGGTAAGAAGAGGAACACACCTAAGGTAGAAGTGGAATAAGCACCTGAAGAGAGATTATCCAAAATACAGTATCCCGAGGGAGTTATCATGGGGCATGTTTAGGAATCCCATGTCTGCAAAAGAAAGGTGAGTGATTTTAACCACCACACGAGTGTAAATAAGGACCAGATCGAGAAGGATCTTGTGAAAAATAACAACTTACACACCGAAGATGACAAACCCATCTATGACGATGAAGGATACAAGGCTTTGGAGAAATCGGGAGTCTTGTAGATCTATGAGTTTCCATACTTTGGAAAATCAATAAGAATCTACCAGTGACTGATGTCGAGAGTCCATGAAGACTTTTTCTACTTCACAGGAAGGTGAGTGCGTATCACCGTGCCTTTGATTGGAAAACTTACAGGGTTGAGAAGCTAGGTCATAGACATTTCCCAGGATATTGATGATGAAGTAGGTGTGGATGCCATTATTGTGGAGTTGGCTTATCAGAAAGGAGGGAATGAAATTGACATGTCAAAATTAACTAACACTGTGGTTAATATTTCCACACACCTTTTAAAAATTTTAATAACCATGAGTGTTGAGGCCAAGTGAACAAGAAATGGCTCCATATTAGAAATAATATCACAGAGGGGATTGTCTACAACCTTTTTGCATTCATTGTAGAAGGTATTATTGAGGAAGAGCACAAGAGTGAAAATATTAGCTAGTGTGTGATCCTTATGTTAATCGTGTTTACAGATATTGGGATACCAGATGACCCTAAGAAGAAAATGTGGCAGTACTCGCTAGAGAAGAAGTCACTGGATGAAATATTTAAAAATGCACTTGTGATGGAGCCACAGGTGGCACATACAAGATTAGGCTAGAGTTATGGTACAAAAGAGTGCATGAGGCCTTTGAACATGAGTGACACATACCAATGGACTTTCTTGCAATGGTTGATGGGGAGGTAGAGTTTGTGGTGTACCAACACTACTACATTGGGAGGTTTCAAATTAAGATTGGTAAATGGATCCCTTAGTGTAAGCTCACATATGCATTTACATCGCACTATTTTCATGCTTTAGTGAACAAATTCTTAGATGCATGGAATCTCATATTTGATGTAGATAAATTTGATTGTGACTACCATACGCTCCACGAGACTTATGTATATCTAGGTAAGTCTTCCTACATTTAGACTATGATATCGGATGATATCATCATTAATTCTATGACTTTGGAAATCAGAAAGGTGGGTGTGGCTAAGGTATAAATAAACCTTAATCATAGATTGGTGAATGGGTAGTATATTAAAAATGAGTTCAAGCTCCCAGGGATTCCCAACGGGAAGCATATAGTCAGCACAAGGCAGGAGCGTGATTCTACCCCTCCTAAAATATAAGAATAAGAGCTAAAGCATGAGGAGGAGGAGATGGAGGATGTTGGCACGCTCAATCATGGCACAATAAGGTAACTAATTGTGGGCATAAAGAGGCCAAGTGAAGACAATCCTCCAAGATAAGAATAAGAAGAGGTGAGAATTGAGCCTGAAGTCGAGGCGATAGAGAAAGAAGGAGGTGGCCCAACTGAACATGGTTATAAAAGAAGGCTGAGGAGAAAGCCAAAAATAGAGAGAACTAGCATGGGACCATCTCAACTACTAAGGAGGTCATCGATAACTACTCCCATGAAGCCAATCCCACAAAATAAAACCAAGAGAATGTGCAAGATAGTGATGTAGGAAGAGACTGAGGAATAAGAGCTATCAGATGAAGCTACACAATTTAAGGTCCTAATTGGTGATTGATGTGGAGGGGTAAGAGGATTGTAGAGAAGAAGAATCCCAACATGACATAGAAGTACCCAACGGGCACGAGGGAGAAGGACCCACATGAGAAGAGGAGGAAAAAGAGAAGGGTGTAGGGGAGAGATCAGTAGAACATGGGGGTGCATTAGGTGAGAAGGGGGAAGGTTTAGTTATAGGAACATAGACACATATCCCCAGTGGTAAATAGTCTAAGAGGAAAAGGGAATAATAAGTAGTGAAGACACCAAATCTAGGGTATGTCAATGATCCTTCTAAGATCATTAGCGTGAGGTTCCAAAGTACCATCTCCAATGACCAGCTATATGGATGGGAGATAATAGATCCCAAGGGTGCAAATGTTAGAAAAATGAAGATGTTGAGTTTGATGATGCAAGTGCATATGGATGAACCAAAGTTTGACATCAGCGAGGAGGCATGTATATGATGAAGAGTGAAGAAAGTGCCACAAGATACCCATATCATGGTGAAGCCTACAAAGTTCACCGATGAGCAGGAAAGTAATGCCTTAAAAAATATGGAAGTATAGGTATCACAAATGAATTTGGACGAGGAAGCCATTCTCATGACATTGTTGGAAGGTAATAAGAATAAGGATAAGGAAATCCAACAATTGACTGAAGTGCACGACGAGGCTAAAAGGAGGAAAAAGGAAATTTTGGAGTTTGCAGCAGATATTGGAAGTGATTTTGGAGGCGCGTCTAGAGTTTGATGAATAAATGCAAAAAACATACCCATCGTCCTTACATTTTTTGCATGATTTATTCCACCTATTTCTCAAGGAGATGTCAACCACACAAGGAGAGACTCAGGTATACTCTGCAGTGGAGAAGGAGAGAAATAAAAGGTTGGTTATGTGTCAGATTGTAGAGTACGATGCCATCTTTAAACATTAAAAGATTAGCTGAAGAAGGAAGGATGGGTGCTAGAAAACTATGAGGATCCAGAGAAAATCCTTAAAGCATACAAATTCCATGAAGAGAATGAGGTCATAGAAGCCAAGAAGGATGAGTCTCTAAGAAGGGAAGAAAAGTTGGTTGTGGTTTCAAAGAAGCATGATGCGCTTAAGGTTGTCAGGGATCCTCACGAGGTGCAGATAAAGAAGTTAGGGGAACTGGTGACATGAAGGATGGATTTTATGGAAGGAATGGTGTCAGGCCTAGCTAGGGTAATGTAATGCCTGCTACAACAACCCACTTGAGACCCATGAACAACCTAGGTTTAGTTAGAAAATTATGGAATAATTTTTGTTCAGTGTTAACGACCATAGTCTCAAGGACCATTAAATTCAACTGATAAACTTTTCCCATTATAATAATTACTAATTCCACAATATAAAGCAACAAGTGTAATAAGTCTACACCTAGCTCAAAACCCCTTAGGGATTAATTTAATCACTGACTATATTGACATTTTAGCTAAATATTCTCTGATTAAAATTTTAGGGTTAAGGGACCAAAACAATTAAATACCCAAGGTATTTAATTCCACAAGATCTAATTCAAGAGAAAGGTTTAATTACAGTGGGGAAAGGAAACATATTTAAAATCATCAGAGTAAAGTCTTACTTACCCACTCCCAGAACTCGGTTAAGAGTGTCTACAGCCAGGTTACAAGACAACAGTTGTCACTAATAGGTTCCAGAAAAATTCTAGTTTACTAGAACATAATTTTCTCTTATTAACAATTATTAGAGGTCACAAGGTCCAAAATCTAGGGTTAGAAGTTTTTAATTAGGTTCAGAGGGTAATTTATTACCATACCCACTCTCTAACCGGCTTAGAGTTTCAACATGATTTTTCTCACACTTAACACATTCAAAATTTCCCTAAATCATTCCCATTGGGTAGGAAATTTCCTCACCTTTCCAACGATATAAAGAAGTCCTCCTAACTCCTTGTAAAACTCCAGTTATGGGCCGGCGGGCCCTGGGGTGAAAATTTTCCCAAAAAGGGACACGTGTCGAGCGGGGGTGAAAAGCCCCTTTTTTTGGGTTGGTGGGTCGTGAGGCGGTGTTTTAAAGTTTTTCCCCATGCAGGGGAAAAGTCCACATTTCTCCTATGCCTCCGCGGGTCCTCCAAGGACACGTGTCGGGCTCTAAGCCAAGGCGGGGAGAGGATGAGGGAAGGGCGGGGCGACAGAGGCGCTTAGGAAATTTCACCCAATGGGAGGGGAAAGGGACAGGTTTGATGCACGTGACCTGCGCATCCATGGAAGGGACTTTTCCGAGGTCAGGGTGGGAGTGCAGGGCTAAGGGAAAATTAAGAAACAATTTCCAAACAAAATTTTATAAAAGATAAGGTTGTGAGGGTTTCCCCCCCCCATCCACCCGGTATGCTGTCACCCCATGCTGCCATGTGGTAGTCTCTGGTAGGATGCGGACTAGCGGGGAAATTTTAAAAAATTTCCCCCAAAAAAAATTTTCAATTTTTTTTCTAAGTTTTCAAATGGAAAATTTCAGGCCGCGGGCCTGCCAGGGAAAATTTTCTCAAATTTTTCCTCCCAGGGAAGGAAAAATTCAGAGGGCCATAACTTTTGATAGAAAGATCAGTTTTGGGAAAACGAGGACTTTCTGGAAATCTCTTGATTCCCTCTTTGCACAAGAATCATAAATTTTAGATTTTGATAAAGTTTAAGGGGTCAATTTTAAGAAAAAAATTTACAGGCTTTTTAAAAGCAAACTGGTAATTTTTAACTTATAGATTTGGTTCAATTTGATCTTATCCTTCACTCAACATGCCCAAAAGACATGGAGAACTATTCTAGGAAGGATTTAGGATGTTTTAGGAAGGTAAATTTTCTCAATTGATTTCCAATTTGAATTTTTCCAACAATTGACAGAAACAAAGACTGCAAAATGACTGTGAACGGTTTGGGCCCGATTTTGCAATGTTTTAAATGATTTCCTTAAGTGTTTTTTTGTCAAAATGAGTTCATTGATATTATAGCATGCTAGATTTCAATATTTCAATGTTGATTATTAATTGCAGGTTCAAATTATGCATTTTAATTAAATTATTTGCCAGTTTTAAATTTACAATGGCACAGATCAAATCTTGAGGGATCTATTTATCAATTTCATCATTCAAGTGTGGAAATTCATTTCTCATCTATTCTAATGCATTCAATTGTTTTAATCAAAACATTATAAATCAAAATGCAATACTGAATTCAATTTTTATACATTTCCAAAAGAGACAGAAGACTGTATTACTCTCACATACATTTCTTCCTTTCAAACTAGAGATTCCAAAACATTGATACAATCATATTTAACTTAACAATACAGTTTGGAAAGAACATTTCATTCATTAATAGATTTCCAAAGACAATTTTTACAACTCCTTTCTTTATTTCCTTCCAAAATCATTTATCGATTACACAAATGCAGAGTGTTGCATTTTCTTCCACATTCTTTCAAGCAAAACAAAGTCTATAAATTTGTCACATTTCAAATTTACAACTTTCATGTCTTTCTTTCAAAATCCATAAACAAAGTATGTCTCTTTCACAATTCAAATTATAGCTTTCATATCCAAATACAAACATCTTTCCTTCACAAAAATATATTACAATTTTCATCCACTTCAAAGTGGGAAAGGTTACAAAAGTAAATTATTTCACAAGGGACAGTCAAATTTCTTTCTCCTCTACTCCAGAATAACAACATGCAAGTTCCCTTTTTCTTCAAATTTGATCACAACAAAAGTGGGGGAAAGGCAACGCTCTCCACCCAACCAAGACATCCAATGAAGGGAGAATCCATCCTTCATCATTGGCCCCCAAGCCCCAACCACAATGCAATAAGATATGTATTTCAACCCATGGCAACAATAGGCTTCCACAAAACATACACACAACATTCTTTCAACATGCACATTTTAATTCAAAAACACAGTTCTACACAAGACAACAGTTTACAACTACATTTGAAAAACATTCAAACATAACTCAGGCTTTATCATGCAAGCCAAAGGAGCAAGGACTATGGGGGAAGCTACTTATGCCTCCCAATGGGAATTGGGCATCCACCTATAACAAACCACCAAAATAATTCATCACACATATCCTTATGCCCCCCACAATCCCTCCTTATGCCCCCCCACAGATTTCCTTATGCCCCCCACAAAGTAAGAAATGCAAGCTATTTGTTTTCCATGGTGGATCCCAAACCCAAACTCCCTCCACAATAATTCTGATGCCATTGGAATTCCCTTATGCCCCCCCCCCCTCACATGAATTCCCCATAGCCTTCTCCTACACCATTCCTATGGCAGTCTACCCAAATAACCAACATATAAACAAAACATACACTATTCACACAAACACAACAAGAATTAACATCATAAGAGAAGATATAAGCTCCTACCTCTCCATGGTAGCTTTTATTTCCAAACAACAAGCTTTCAATGCCAAAAACATAGTCCCAAAATCATAAACCAACAAGCATGAAAATTTCTCCAAATCTTCTCCAAGCAAGAGCTCCCAAACAGCAAGAAAATGCACCCCAAAAGGAAGTATGCAAAATTTCAACAACCCAAAACAAGGCAATGAGTTTGAATTTTATAGAAGAGGGAAAGGAAGAGGATGAGGTGGATCCATGTAGGATGTCACTTCACACATCCTCAATTCCAACACCAAGGTCAAATTCCATTCTCCAAAGCACAATAAAGAGGTGGGTGAAAATATGACAATTTAACTTACACACTCCAAAAGCCCACACCCCAAAGGACTAAATTAAATAAAATGTAAGAAGAGTGCAATCAAAACATGCAACATGATTAATAAAAATGCATTAAAAAGGGATAAAATCAACCCTCCAACCATAGGTATGGTTACTAAATTAAATTGAGAGGTATGGGAAAAGTTTTACTTGTCCCATAAGCCTCCAAAAACAACTTCCAAGGACAAATTCGAATTTCCAAAGAGGTGGAGTGTTTCATACTCCAAATCTGACTTACATAATCTTACACAAACTTACACATCTCTTACATATTTAATATAAAAGCCAAAAAACTCCTATAATTACTTTCTCATATCCCAATTTGATTTATTTAAATTTTAACCATATGATTTCTCACATTAATCTACCACAATTTAATTAAATAAAAGAAAGGGACACATCACTAATAAAATACATACAACAATAATAAAAAGGAACCACATTAATAAAATACACAAAACCCATGGTCACATTCAAAGGTGATTCCCCCCATGGGAATCCCTAACAAAACGACACACACACACACACAAACACACACACACACACACACACACACACACACACACACACACACACACACACACACACACAAAACATGTTGCCATGGTGACCATGTTGAATTCATCTAGAATTCCAATGTGGTTGGTCTCCAATCCCCCAATGTTTGTTGTGATATTTTAACCTGCAAAACACAAATACCTCCTTCGGCCTCGTGGCCATATCAGAACATCCAACATGATATAAATATAATCACAAAATTAACTATACATATGAATCACAACACATCAAGGCAATCAACAATATCACTTACAATTTATATCAACAACTATATCATCATCATATAATGTCCATTTTCTAAGTCTACTCACAATATCCAAAAATTACATGTTCGAACAACATTCATAATATATCCATGTCAAATAGTATACCAACATCAATGTATAAAGTGTCTCTAATAATCATCATGCATCATTTATAATCAAAGTTAGCAATAATCCATGGTCTCACATCTAACATCATACTAAATCAAAACTATAAAAATGTCCATCATATAGTCTACAGTGTCAAGATCAGTAACAAAAGATGTCAAAGGGAAGTGGGCACTACACATCTCATAATCTACCTTAGTTCAGAAAATACCATTAATTTTGGGACATGAATCTAGAGGATATGGATGAAGACACATTGGTATCATTCCATATAAACCACTTAATTAGACCATGGGATAGTTTGTAATGAACCTTTTCAGATCCCAAACATACACAATTAGGCCTAAAACACAAGTCTGTCATCTCCAACTGATCAGTAAGGCACGTTGGGAACTCTTTCATTCTTGCATAAGGTCAGCTCAACCAAGACTTCAGCATTCTCTAGAAAAATCAGCTACATCCTGTCAATATCCCATATCCATGCATGGAACACTTTATAATCTTCAGTATGGGGTAATGTAAAACCACTGGGCATTGAACAAGCAATGACCCATTATGTATTAGACCACCTAATTGCCACTATTCGGCGAACAAGTGGGGTCCATGTACACATGCAAGGGCCATGTTATAAGTGAGTTCGTTGGGAACTTTTATAGATATACTCATGATCCTATCTCACTCTCCATCTCCATGTATATGGGCATAAAATAGGTCATAAGACCTCAACATCCTTCAACTCTCTTACCTCACTTAAGCAATGTTGATAATAAACAAGGAGACTAGGTGATTCAAAAAACGTCTATTTTTGGTGTCATAGCACATCTAAATTGACCTCTCCAAAGGTGCATGCATGGCATACGGGCTAGAAATAGGATTAAACCTCAAGATTGTACTCATAGGTTTAACTCATTATCATTCGTGTTACCAAATCAGGGCATAAGACCCCAAAACACCTCCATTTCTGAATGTAACTCAAACCTGTAATTTGAGGACTGCAAGAACTAGTCTTGAGCTTATGCATAGTTCCTGACACCTCAAACTCCACTTTCACACTCAATCACTACATTTGACCAAAACATGTATATAGTTTTGGGGTACCGTGTACTTTAGGGTCAACACGCATATGATTGTACTGTTACCATAACTCTGATGTACTAGCGTGCAGAGAATATATGAACATTTTGGATATGTATCCAACTTATTATATGTAAGTACTTTTGTCCTATGCAACAAGGATCAAACACAATGGATCTACTTTTAACTAATGTGTATGAAGGTATGGCCAGATCACATGATCACAATCAATACCTGATTATTTAATTGACCTATTATGTATCATTATTACATGTTTTTCCATTATAACTCGTGATATGATGTCTTGAATGATCTATATTTGAAAACTGTATGCTCTTCATCTTGGTACTCATCGAGTATGCATTCAAAAAAACTTTGGACAAGACTCCAAAGTACTCAATGTAGGGACTTCAAAGCACATGCGTCGCATATTTAAGTGATCAAATTTAAGATCTACTCATGGAATGAAGTCCAACAGATGCGCATTACAATTAGGTGTGTCTAAAAATCAACACGTCTAGTAGCCTAACTACCATGACAAATCCAAAAACTTCAAAAAAACTTCTTAAGCATTCGAACAACACCATTGGATAGACTTTAATCATGAGGAATTCTGTTAGGAGAGATAACCAAAAAAACAAATAACAAGGATCATTTTCTTTAACTAGCTCTTCTACAAATTGGTCATATCTTTTCCAGTACCTTACCTATATACCTCTACGCATGCATTATAAACCTCATTATCATTCTCTCCATACTCAACTATCTTCTACATACCATAGAACTCACCATGTTACAAGAATATGGTATATGGTCATGCCTTATTTAACCATGTTTTCTTCTTGATCTTGTTTGTAAAGACCTTGAACATGCACTATAATGCCTGAAATATGACCTTGTAGGACCTTTCACACATGTGGGGAGTTTGTCATGGACAGCTATCAAAATACTCCAAATCTCAATGATTTGAGCACCATATACCCTTGTCTACAATTGGCAATCTCCATTTATCTTCGATGATTCTCATGTCTTAAACATAGGTTTCACTAGATTCAACATGGATTAGGCCTAGAATGGCTTTCATCAACCCATGTCTCATGTAAATTGACCTATCCTTCATCTTGACAGACTCACTTTTATCATTGCACTTCCTTGACCACTATCACTCTCATGAATTTGTAGACATCATAAAGACCTTTTGAGTGATGACCTGGAATGGATAAAACTCACTAGATCATTCAAATACACACTTACTTGACTATTTTAACCATGCACTTAGACCACATATTTGGTGACGTACTCTTCACCAATGTAACATGCCATGACACCAAGATACCTACAATATTAAAATTTCAACCTTACACTGTATTTATCCTGTACATTTGATTTTAATTACTTTTATTCATTTTTGAAAACATCATGCAGGTCAAGACTCATCTTGTGACATGGTATTGGGTATTACAACTAGTCAACACAATTTCCTATTTTAATCATCCCCCTTTTTCATTACCATGACAACTCATCCATTCAATATCACTTGTTCAGACCTCAGTCAATTATTGTTTCTAACGCACCACACTTTCACCACTTCGACATCTATGAAATAGAATTGGTACAACAAATTGACAAAAAAATGCATAAATGTTACTTTACAAGCTTCCCTTTGTTTTGTACACACTAAACACTAACACTCACAGTTATGTTGGATCCAAAGATTTCATAGTTTAGAAATTTACCTTTTTATGCATTAATCTCCACTACCGAAGTCAGTATTTCAGTTGTGGATCCATGAGACAAGGTTATTACGATACATAATACCACAAAACACATGGGGAGTGCATTTCATACACGTTTTAACAATCATCCCCTAGCGTTACCTAGGTGAGTTCTCAAAATTGAGACTTATTGCAAAGCTGATATCCATTTTTGATATATAATCAAAACATGGTATGTCTAAGTGTGTGCGACTCACACATGTGACTCAATGCTCATAGTCTCCCCTTGCTAAGGAAGTGAGATGTTCACAAATGAGTTATCCACTAATAGTCTTCTTGACCGTCATTGTCTGTATGGATTCTATGTCACTTACAGATCTCACTCTTTTAGTTGGAAACATCAATATAAAGAAAATAATATCCTTTTGACCTCATTTCTTGTCCACCTACTACTGAGGTGGTCTTTAGAGCAATATAGCTCCCCCTTGGTATCATGGACAAGTCATATCCTTATCTCAATTAGCTAATATGGAGATGTTCAACTCAACATCAGATTGAAACTATGAAATGTAGCTTGATAATGTAGCTGTTGGTGCAGAATCACAGCACCCTTGGATGTTGATCAGCTTTCTAGTTTGATCACTACTAGCATCCAGTGTGATTGCACAACATTGAATCCTCTCTTCCAAGTGTGGGACTTGCAAATAAATGAGAAAGGAATCTTCAGAGAAGGCTGGTTCCTATTCCTAAACTACCTACCACAAGCTATTCCAGTGTAGGCAAGCTAATCTAATCCTAATCTAACCATGCCAATGAGACAGAGAGAGAGAGAGAGAAGAGAAAAAGAACAAAAATCCTACACTAAAATGGTGATACAACAGAGAAGGAAAATGTTGAACATCTATCAAAACTGCCATGGAACAAGGAGAGGTGAGCAATGGGAAGGATGGACAGATGCATCACAGGCCCAAGGATAGATTTCATGCAGAAAATGTCCCAAAACTCCATGAGCACAGCTCCAGACCTGCAATGAACATTCAAACATGCACAAATACCTGCAATGAAGAGAGGCAAGAAGAAAACAAGTGAAAAGACGAGCAAGGATGGACAAATGCATCACGAAACACGCTTTTTGTTGCTTCAGAAGTTTGCACAAAACATCATTTTAATGGTAAAAGGAAAAAACGCCATTACAGAGCAAGGGAGGAGGTGCAAACTCCATTTTCAACCCTAGATAAGAAAAGAAGGGAGGGAAAAGCTGAAAAGATGAACCACCTGTTATCTTTTTTTAAAATGAGCCAAATATGGCTTTATACAATGCATGGGTCGAGCCTAGGAGAGAGAGGACGTAGGAAAATGTGCAAGCAGCCCAACCATTGACCAAAATGCATTCTTCATTAAAATTAGTGGTTAAAACATCACTTCTGGCCATGCTGAAGAAGAATGAAACCCATGTGCATTAAAAATTCTTGTTGAAACATCATTTCTGGCCATGTTGAATAAGAATGTGACCCATGTGCATTAAAACTGGTTGTTGAAACATCGCTTCTGGCCATTATCACGCGTCAGATCCACTTCTCAATTTTATCTCTCCGTACTGCACCAAAATTTGAGATTGATCCCAAAATCATGTAGAGAATTTCATAAGCTTTCCGTTGATATAAAGAACGTGCAAATCCGAGCCCTGGATCGAAAGTTATGGAGGTCTGAAGTTTTAGGGCACAAAACAGGCGAAAACATGTTTTGAAATCTTTCCCGCGCTCTGCCACCTAGATGACACGTGGCACGCATTGATTGGTCATGTGATTCTCTCTCCTCTGCCTTTCGGCGGGCTTTCTTTTGAAATTTCCTTGTGGGCCCTAGCTGGGACACGTCGCACTATCCCATTGGTTCGGGCTGACCCTTCAAAACTCACCCTTTGACTTTTTGACCTTTTCACTTGTGACACGTGTCATGATTTGATTGGATGAGCAAGGTCTTCAGTCTGTCGGGTTTCTTGACCTCTCTGACATGCCTTGGTGAGGACACGTGGCAGCTTCTCATTGGTTTTCGGGCTTTTCGGGTTTTCGCGTCCTTCGCGTACATTTGTCCCAGATGTCCCAATGCTGTTTGGGACAAAAACTTCCGATCCACCCGAAATGGGCTTCCTTGTCCCTTATCTGCCGATGACACGTGGCACAATCTGATTGGCTCTCGGCTTTCTCGGCTCCTTCAGTGATCCGCGTCCCGCACGTCCCTTTGTCCCATTTTCCCCAGTGCTGAATTTCCCTGTTTCGGCCGAACCGGTCGGTTCGCGTCCTTTTGTCCCAAATGTCCCAGTGCTTCGTGGGACAAATTCTTCCGGTTCGCCCGATCTGGCCGATTCACATCTTTTTGTCCCACTTGTCCAACATTGTTTCGGACTGAAGTTTTCCATTTCGGCCTATCCGGCCGGTTCGCGTACTTAGCGTACTCTTGTCCCGAACTATCCTGCTTAGCAGTTAGTCGTTTTCTTCCTCTTTTGGCCGGATCGGCCTCTCGCGTCCGCCACGTACTTCTGGCCTGATTGTCCCAAATGCTTAGCGGGCCGCCTGGAGGCTTTTCGGCCGATCCGCGCCTAGATGTCCCAAATGTCCCGACTGCTCCTAGGACTAGGACTTAGCCATTTTTCGTGATTTTTCCTGTTTCAATCTACTTTCCTGGAACTGCAAAACTTCTTATGCATGTTATCGAAATTTACCCTGGGGTTGAAATTTTGACAACATTTTTGACGACTCAGCGGGGTCACCTGCCTGCTAGGTAGAAGATCAGTGGCCTTTTAGTGATCCATTGGGCATGGAGTTATAAGCAAGCCTAAAAACTGATCTGAACTTTGAAAACTTCCCTCTGAGCCACTTGAAACCCACCGGACATGGAGTTGTTCTTACCAAAATGCCACTGAAATGGACTGTGTAAGAGAAAAACCAGCACAACAACAAAAACTATGCACAGAACTAAAAATCATACATGCTCCAAAATGGAACATGTAGAGTTTTGCATAAGCACTTCTTCTACTAAAAGTAAACCTACCTACTTTACTCTAACTAGAAGCAAAGGCAAGCTAAACAAACCCTGCAACTGGTTGTGCAGAAATAGCTTCCCTTTCTTCAAAATTGGCAACCATGCAACTGATTTGGCATTGAATCATGGCTGATTGGATGAATGGAAAATCAACAAGAAGTTGGTCTTCCACCCAAATCATCAAGGTATTAGCTGAAGGAAAAATTCAATACCTCTTTTAGTTGCTCTGCATTTGGATTGAAGAGGTATGACAGCTGATCCTTGGTACTTTGTAGCTCACCCTCATGCTCAGAAGCAAGCATGACTAGTTGTGACTTCTCCTTTGGCTCCAATAAAGCCAAATACCTGATTAGGCAAGGTCTGATCCATTTGAGTATGCCCATAGTTCTGATTTTCAACTCCAAGAATGGAATCTTCTTGTAGACCTTCTTGAATGGATGGTGTGGAAGCAATGGTGAGAATTCTTCTGTGCCCTTTCTCTTCCTTCAATGAAGAACATGAAAGATTAAAATCTTCCAATCTTGAGTTCCAAAGAGCTGCTATAAGATGTTGGCTGTTGCAAATGAATGTTCTCCTTCATGACAGTAGACTCAAGTGTTTGGAATGTGGATGATGAAAGAGAGAATGGTGGAAACTCAACTGGCTCTTCTCCATCAAAACAATCCTCCAAATCTGACAGATAAACTGCCTCATGGCTGTCCTGCTGCAAATGCTCCACTTCCTCCATGGTGTCTTCTTGATCTGTAACTTGACCACCATGGTTTATTTCACCATCCAACATTGAGTTTGAGAGATCAAACTCCTCTTCAGTACTAGAACTTGAGAGAGGTGAAGTAGAAAGAAGAACTGAAGGTTCTCCTGTACCCTGCTTTGTGCTCAAAGCCCTTGGATCTGCAATTTTCTCCTCCACATAGCTGGAATGTGCTTCTATTCTTTTGGATTTGGAGAAGCTTCTCCTTCCTCCAATGTTTGAAGACAATCTTGCTCTTGATTGAACTCTTCCTCCAGCATGAAGTTTGTCAAGTCAAACTCTTCAATCTACTGCTCTAGAGGACAAGTTGGGACTGCAAGATCTTCTTCTAAGCTTTCTTCCTCTATGGCTGATTGTGCAACTTGAATTGAATCAGAATTCCCTTCAAATAGAGTGCCAACATGGACACTAATTCTCCGAGAAAACTGACTGCTGATCTTCTTCTTCTTCTTGCTCTTCTTCTGCTGCCATCAAAATCAGGCTTAACGACCATTTGTTCAACCTTAGCCTCTTCTGTAGGTTTAACCATCAAGGGGATCTTTGTCATCTCAAATCTTGGCAGCCCAAACCCTAAAGTTTTCTGTCATTTCTTTTCTATTGGGCTCCTCTTCTTGCTGTTGTTTTCCTTCACTGGCCGATTTTTGCAATTGTCTTCTTCCCCACATGGAATTGGGAATGCAAGAGGAGGGATGGGTTGTAACTCAATTGATTTAGAAATTTTTTTGTGGTGGTAGAGGAGGTGAAACCTCTTTTTTATTTGGGGTGGAGAGTGTATTTCTTTTAGCTCTTGTGGAGGGGATGACTGTTTGGAAGGAAAAAGGAAAGAAGAATTGAGGTGTGGTGGAAGACTGAGAGGTGGAGACATGGGATCAACATTTGGGACAACAAATGGGGAGTTTAGAATTTGCAATTCCAAATGAGATGATGCTGCTTGAGATAAAACAGATTGGGAAAGAGGAAAAGAACCAGGCATGAGATGGTGTAGAACTTACCTATTGACAAGGTTGCTGAATACTCGAATCTCATACACCTCTATTCCTGCTGTCCATTGTGCAAGTTGGGGGCAGCATCTTCATCATGCAGTCCAGCTTCTCCTAAGCGCTGAAGTGTCTTGGAAAAGGGCCTCCCCATGGACAAGGATTCCTGCAATCAATTCTGAAAGCTCTCATTTGAGCTGTTGCTCTGGACTGCACCATCTTTACCTCCATCTTTTGGATCTTCTCCAACAGACCAGACATCTTGCATCTGATTGTCTTCATTATATGCATACTCTTGCTCTTGGAAAGCTCCATATCAAAAATGAATTTGGCATTGCTGCTCATATGGGTACGCATACTCATTTTGAATTTGTTCAAAATGCTGATTTGGAGGATTTAAAAAACATGTTGAAGGTGGGAAACATTGCTGCTGTTGTTGAAAATGTGAATTCCATGATGGAAATGAATTCATGATTGCACAACTTCATGGAATGGAAAATAATGAAAGAGATGGAAAGAAGGATGAATGGAAAATGGATAAAAATGGGTGGAAAACGAAGGTCTGCAACTTCAGAAATGGGTTGTTGATCAGATGGAGTCGCCAGATGTGTTTGCAAGTACCTCCAAAGGCTGAAATCTTCATAGGAACACACCAACCTGCAAAAGATGAAGTGGAAGACCTCTAAGGTCCCATCGGGCGTGCCAAAACTGTTAGTGCAGAATCACAGCACCCCTGGATGTTGATTAGATTTCTAGTTTGATCACTACTAGCATCCAGTGTTATTGCACAACATGGAATCCTTTCTCCAAGTGTGGGACTTGCAAAAAAATGAGAAAGGAATCTCCAGAGAAGGCTGGTTCCTATTCCTAAACTACCTGCCACAAGCTATTCCAGTGCAGGCAAGCTAATCTAATCCTAATCTAACCATGCCAAGGAGACAGAGAGAGAGAGAGAGAGAAAGGGAAAGAACAAAAGCCTACACTAAAACGGTGATACACCAGAGAAGGAGAATTGTTGAACATCTATCAAAACTGCCATGGAACAAGGAGAGGTGAGCAATGGGAAGGATGGACAGATGCATCACATGCCCAAGGATAGATTTCACACAGAAAATTTCCCAAAACTCCATGAACACAGCTCCAAACCTGTAATGAGTATTAAAACATGCACAAATACTTTCAATGAAGAGAGGCAAGAAGAGAAGATAAGCAAAAGAACGAGAAAGGATGGACAGACGCATCACGAAACATGCTTTTTGTCGCTTCATAAGTTTGCACAGAACATCATTTTAATGGTAAAAGGAAAAAAATGCCATTACAGAGAAGGGGAGGAGGTTCGAACTCCATTTTCAACCTTAGAGAAGAAAATAAGGGAGGGCGAAGCTGAAAATATGAACAACTTGTTTTTTTAAAAAAATGAGCCAAATCTGGCTTTTTACAATGCATGGGTCCAGCCCAGGAGATAGAAAACATAGTGTAAAACGTGTGAGCAGCCCAACCTCATTGACCATGACGCATGCATTAATTACAACATCGGTGCGTCCTTACTGACCCATGCCCTGACATTTTGACCATGCTGGAGAAGAATGTGACCCATTCTGTATTAAAATTGATTGTTGAAACGTCAATTCTAGCCATTACCATGCGTCTAGAGACGTTTCTTGATTTTCTCTCTCCATACTGAACCAAAAATGCAATATTGACCCTGGAAGCGTGTAGAAAATTTCACCATCTTTCCATTGATATAAAGAATGTGAAAATCTGAGCTCTGGATCGAAAGATATGGCGATTTGAAGATTTAGGGCACAAAACAGGTGAAAACGGATAGGCGGGAAAATATTTGAATTCTTTCCCGTGCTCTGCCACTTGGATGACATGTGGCACACATTGATTGGTCACGTGATTCTCTCTGATCTACATTTCGGTGGGCTTCATCCTCTGAAAATTCCTTGTCAGGCCCTTAAACTTGGACACGTGGCACTATTTTATTGATTCGGGCTGACCCTTCAAAACTCGCCCTTTGACTTTTTGACCTTTTCGCCTTGTGACACTTAGTCATGATTTGATTGGATGAGCAAGGTCTTCTGACACTGTCGGCATGTTCTTGACCTCTCTGACATGCGTTGGTGAGGATACGTGGCTTGCTTCTCATTGGTTCATCCATCTCGCCTTTTCAGGTCCCACACGTCCCTCGCATACTTTTGGCCCGGATGTCCCGAGTGCTGTTTGGGACAAAACCTTCCGATCCGCCCGAAATGGGCTTCCTTATCCCTTATCTGCCGATGACACGTGGCGCAATCTGATTGGCTCTCAGCTTTCTCAGCTCCTTTGGCGATCCGCATCCCACGCATCCCTTTGTCCCATTTGCCCCAGTGCTGAATTTCCCTGTTTCAGCCGAACCGGCCGGTTCGCGTCCTTTTGTCCCAAATGTCCCAGTGCTTCGTGGGACAAATTCTTCTGGTTCACCTGATCCATCCGATTCGCGTATTTTTTTCCCACTTGTCCCACATTGTTTCAGACTGAAGTTTTCCATTTCGGCCGATCCGACCGGTTCGCGTACTTAGCATACTCTTGTCCCGAACTGTCCTGCTCAGCAGTTAGTCGTTTTCTTCCTCTTTCGGCCAGATCGGCCTCTCGCGTCCGCCGCGTACTTCTAGCCCGATTTTCCCAAATGCTTAGCGGGCCGCCTGGAGGCTTTTCGGCTGATCCGCGCCTTGATGTCCCAAATGTCCCGACTGCTCCTAGGACTAGGACTTAGCCATTTTTCGTGATTTTTCCTGTTTCAATCTACTTGCCTGGAACTGCAAAACTTCTGATGCATGTTATCGAAATTTACCCTGGGGGGTGAAATTTTGACAACAGTTTCCACATGCTATGATGACCAAAAACCCATCCATTATACAAGATGTTATCTTAGAAACATAATTACCATGAAGAAACACTCCTAACCAGGGTATGAGGCTCTCACTCAAGCCTGTCACACAAACAAGGGTTGATAAGAAGATCACTTGTGAAACCACTATGATTCCTAAGGAATTCCTTTTGTGGAAATAACTTTGGCTCTAGTTTCCTTTCACACATTTCTCTAAGTCATTTAAAGGAAAAATTAGGGGAAACAATGCTCATATATTAACAGAGGAATAGGGTTTCATTTGATTAGTGGGTGTGACAAAATTATTCTCAAGATAAATCTTGGGAAGCTATAACCACCACTAATAATGAGAGAGATTATCTCCCTGCTTAGAACCATAAAATTTCACATCCTTTTTTCCTATAGTGACATCATCTCATGATAAAGTTGTAACATTATAAGATTTACCTTGTTTGTTTTCTTCCATTAGGAAAAACATAAAGGGACTTAGAAATATTACATTAGTTACTAAGCGATAACATGCATAACCTATCCTTTCACATCATGCACTCAAGGTTTTACTAGATCCAAGAGGAATGGACATTTACATTTCAGTGGAAGGATTCCACCTTATTTCCATTTTTTTACCAAAACCATTATAGTATTATTACCATTATACATTTATATATATTTCCCTATGATAAGAATGAAATTCCATCATTTCATTACTTCTTAGTTCACTTTAAGTGAGGACAATACTACTTATTCATCATGCTAAATGTACTTAAATGCACACAAACACTTACTTTAGTTTCTAAAATATATATGAGAAGAACGATTTTTTCATGAAAGTCGTTATAATTGATTGGATATTTTAACAAGGTGTACAATGTTAATGTGACCCACTTACTTGTATCTCCTTTGGTTAACTAATCTCTCTAAGATCCTAATTTATAGGGAAGCTATGTTTTCACATCTAGTTAAACACAATTCCCATATGTGTGGTGTGAGCTACTCCCCTAACATGTTACGCAACTGAGATACCAATGACCATATATCACTACATTCATAAGTAGATACTTGTGTTGATTTATTTAACTAAATTGTAGTCACTAAAATATGAATTTATTACTATTACATTACATTATTTATAAGTATGAAAACTAGGCACTAGTGACATCTCTTTGGTCCTACTTTTGCTTTGTTTGGCTTTGCTTATGTATTTTATCTAGAATTTTCATCTTTCTAGCTGATTCAGAGGGATCTCTGAACTTTTATTTCATTTTGTTTCTATTTTATTGTTGTAGAACAGTAACACCCAGATAGGACAATAGTACCCATGTGCTAATGTCCTTCTAGACACTCATGTCCTATTTGTTTTATTTTCTCATTTGTCAGTTTTATTTGGATTTGAGTCTTTTTTTATCTCTTTTTCACGACCTAGATCTGCTTTTGTTGTCACTATGTGTTGAAATTCAAACAAAGAACTCTTATATATATATATACACACACACACACAACCTACTAACTATTGCAAGGGAAAATTGGGCTCATTTCTATATCTACGACATACATAAGAGAAAAAAAAGGGGCTAAAACTTGTGCTACATTATTTATTGTATAAGGGGAGGCTATTCTAAATTCTATATCATACATTCTTGCATTGGGGAAAATTAGTTGTAGTGTGTTATTATTTGTGCGACTATAACTAGGGAAACCTAGTTGAAGAGACACAATTTCAATCACACACCACAAGAACTACATGGAGTATGAAATGTAGTGTAGCACTTGGTAACAAGATCACATTGGGGTGAACATTAGATTCATTCTGACTCACTCATATGCATTTTTCATTCTGTCTAATGTGCATTTGAGTATTGTGCAAGTAGCTAGGGTTTATTTTGTAGGTACATGTGTGATAGAGAAAAAATGCAATTAAATTAGCACGGCCTACAATGATCTAAAGGTGATAAGAAACAATAAATAATGAATTAGATCATGAATTTTTCTTACAGACATTAGTTCCTAGAACAAATGCTAATGTCCAAGAGCCCGTGTCCTCTCCCAGGTTCTCTTGTTGCTGAGATCATCACATGACAATTTCAGACTCAAAGCTTACTCATCCCAGAATATGTTTTCTCGTATCATTCACCAGTCCAAACCTACAATGAAAAGTTTAGTTATCTAAGAGACCCTAGCTATCACTCTTGTTTGTATTTCTATTAGCTAGATCTTATATGTTACTATTATTTTATCTAATCAGTAATGTCATTGTCTTAGATTTAATTTTATTAAATCATTTGGTGAACCCCTTTATTGATCAAACCCTAGCTTTCTCTAGGCTACTTTATTTTTTATTCCTCATGGCCTACCAAAATATGTTACGAAATCATCAATCCAATTTTAGTTCTCCTAAGTATGAATCCATTCCTATAACTGGTATTCAACTTTATTTCACCAATGTTGAGGATGAAGTCACTTTCTATTACAAGTCTCATATTACCCTACTTACAATCCCTCCATACATCATGTGTTTACCAAAATTTAAAACCCTAACCTTGATGTTGTATTTTTACCCCCGTATAGGATGCTAGTGTTTGTGATTCTAATAATGATTATATGTTCAGGACTAACAAGACATGTGTTTAGGACTTAGTCAATTTTTTTTATGAAGAAGGCCTTGCTAATGATAATTCTCTTTATCCCAAGTCTCTTATTTTCAATTCTATCATCTATGGCCCTAGCCCTCCTCCTCCTTCTCCTTCTCCCCTTACATATGCACAAATCCTTGGAACTAATCATGTTGAGGCCGATCTTTCTGTTATGTCAGAAAAGTAGCAGCCTAGGATTTGCACATTACAAAACCCTACTTTTGACTAACATGGGATTTTCTCAAGGTGTGGGACCTTTGCGATTGATAAAAACCTCTAGATAAGGCTGGTTTGTGACCTATTCTAATGTTAACCTACTCCTAAACTATCAATTCCAAGGGACTAGAGAGAGAGAAATACATAAATGTAAGTCCTAGACTAAGGGAGATGATAGCACCAAAACAAGACTAGAGAGATTCCTAATGAGTGAAAGTGGAGAGAAATGGGGAAGAAGAGGGAAGATAAAATGCCACAGTTCCAAAAAACATTCAAACCTCCAATCTCATGGAGCACAACAAATTTAAGCACTTGCAAAGGAACATGATACACACAATATACCTAAAAAAATAATAGGAGGCAAGAAATGTAATATATATCAAGATAGGGAAAGAAAATCCACAAAACATTAATTTTATTTCTTAAAATGATGCATAATCCATTACAATATAGGCACAAGGCAATAATCCTTCAAAAAATGCATAAATTTAAGGCCTACAGCTAAGAAAAGTGCTAGAATTTTTTTGGCTGAGATCCTTTACAATTTCAAAAATGCCTCCCCTTCAAATGAGGGGAATTTACATATATATAGAGAAAAGGAGCTACCAACCAACATCCTTGATTAAATGCATGTACATAGGTATGGGAAACCATGATGGTTCACTTTTCAATGGTACTTTTCTTGCATGGAGAAAAGGGGTGCAATACCTCATTAAACTGATTGTTGAGATACCTTATACAATGTCATTAATGTCTAGCCATATCTGAAACTCTTTGTTGTCATCTGATGGAAACCATTAGCTAACACATGAGAAGAAGGGAAGAATCACTGCTGATGAGGGAAATAATTTTCACATGAAAAGAAGAAATTTTTTCGAACGATAACGAGGGGAGGTTAATGCGTGACATCAAAACGAGGTTGATGCACAACAGGAGGTGACACTGAGGTGCGACGAGAGGGAAGCAGTGATGGGGAATAGCATGACATAGGAGGATGGGATCTTTTCACATGATAAGAAGGTATGTTTTCACATGACAAGAAGAAATAGTTGACACATGATAGGAGGAAGTAGTTGACGCGCATCAACAAGGTGTGGTTGATGAATGACAGGAGGAAGTGGTTGACACGCATCAACAAGGTTTGGTTGACGTGTGACAAGAGGAAGTGGTTGACACACGTCAAAAAATTATGGTTGATGCACGTTAACAAGGTGTGGTTGACACTTGATAGGAATAAATGGTTGACGGGTGTCAATAAGGTGTGGTTGATGCGCGATAGGAGGAAGAAATTGTGGTTAATGCATGTCAATAAGGTGTGGTTAACATGCGACAAGAGGAAGTGATTAACATGCATCAACAAGGTGACGATATGTACATTTTACCAGTTTGACCATTAATGAAAATCCTACTCCAAACCTTTACCGCAGTAAACTGCTCCCATTAACGATCAATTCTCAGATGTGTAGTTTGATCCATTTTACAAGGGGGGTGCAAAAATAGATAACAATTGGAGACTTACGGGTTGATATGCCTATTAGATATAAAAGATCAATGATTTTACATCCATTGGCCATGGATTCATTCTGATTGTTAAAACTGGTCTGATGTCCAATACCTCTTGTTTCTCTAGGACACTACTGAGACATTACTTTATCATCAGATCTTTCTTGAAACTAGAAAGTGCAACAACAACAAAGCACAACCATGTATGAATAAAAAATATTACATATCCCAAAATGGAACATTCAGAGAGTATACAAGAACTTATCTAAAAGAAAACCTAGCTATAACAGAATGATGTGCTGCAATCACTTGGAGGAATTACAAACTCTAAACTAATATTTACAAGAAAGATACTCCCATTAGTAATAATGCTTGAGATGGATTCCATTGACTAGAATCTGTAATCCTTCTTCGTCCAAATTTTTCAATTGGAAAGCATTGTTTACTTTGCATCCTAAAATCAAGTAAGCGCCACTCCATAGTGCATCAAAATTGGAGTGCCTTCCAAGTTTAGCTCTATCTGTATCCCATTTCAGAACCAAGTCTCCTTCAAATTTTTTATTTTTGGCCTTTCTGTCAAAGATCATCTTTATTTGAGATTGGTCCTTCTCCATTGTTTTCATGGCCTGGTCCCTTATCTCTTCTAGCACCATGAGCTCTGCATACATGACTTCCATAACTGGAAACTCGAACAACTCTAGTTGCTTAATAAGCTCAAATGCTGGTAATTCAAGGGATATTGATAGCCTTGCTTCCCTTCCATAAACCAACTTGAAAGGATAATATCATTTCTTCCCTTGCTTCCCTTCCAATTGATTTCTTGGGAGTTATTCTATCAACCCACAAGGCTTATTTCAATTTGGTATGTAAAGTCCTCTGATTCTCATCCAGGGTTCTTCTTATGATTCTCAACAAGTTCTTGTTCATGGACTCTGCTTGTCTGTGACCCTGAGGGTAGTAGTTAGAGGAAGTGCTCAAGTAGATGTCATTTCTAACAACCCAATTAGATATCTTTGCTCTAAGAAAAACTAATGAATTATTTGATATTATAGTGCAAGGAACAACAAACCTTGTTGTAATAGCTTCATAGAAGTCCAGAATGCTAGCTTCATTTTCTTCCTTAAGTGTAATTTCTTATGTCCACTTAGTGAAGTAGTCTGTGGCTGTAAGAATACATTTATGACCTAGGCTAGAACTTGGATTGATCATCCCAAAAAAATTAAGATCCCATTGCAAGAAAGGCAACTCAATTGAGATAGGATGGAGTGGGAGGGCTGCTGGCTTCTCTTTACTTGTGAAGAAGGCACACTTCTTGCATTTCTTGATCCGTGAGTAGCAATTACTAAAAATATTATGCCAGTAATAACCAGCCCTCATGATTCTAATGGTTGTTGCTTTTGGGGAAAAATAACCACCTACCTCTCCATCATGAAAACTATGTAGTACCCGCTCTATCTGATTTGTCTTGATGCACCTTAGGAGGACACCATTCACATTCCTTTTGAAAAAAATATTTTCTAAAAGAACATATGGTATGCAATGAAGTTTGAAATATATCCTTTTGGATTTAATCAATCCTTGTGGACTTTGACCCATTTGAAGGAAATGTACAATATCCCGAGTCTAAAAAGGAATGGGTATACCACATGCAGCATGTTCTTGATTATCTTGCAATATCATAACAAATTGTGCCTCCTCTCTTGATTCAACATGTTATTTAGAAGCTAGCTTCTCACACAACCATTTTCCCCTAAATAATTTGGTCGCATTTATATCAATATCATACTCCATGACCTTGGTTATCCAACCAACTCTCTTTTCATTAAGGTCCTTGATCAAAAGAAAATATTTTACACGAGTGTGTGAAACTAATAGATGAATTTTGTTATTTGACAATAGATGTCTGAATTTCTTTAGAATTCTAATCACAAGGACATGCCTCTCAATGAATGAATATATCACCTCATAATCCTGAAGGTTTTAGCTGAAGAATGCGATAGGCTGCTCCAGTCCTTCTTGATTTGGTTGTACTAGTATGGTGGATATTGCATCTATGCCCCCAAAAACATATAAAATAAATTCCTTTGAGAAATTTGGATTTATGAGGGTTAGAGCATGTGTAATGGCCTTCTTTATAGCTTTAAATCTTTATTTTCCTTCATCAGTTCATCTGAAAGCCATGGTCTTCTTCAGCATCAGTGTGGGTGGTTTGACAAGATGGGAAAAGTCAGGAACAAACCTCCTAACAAAATTAATTTTATCAAAAAATCTTTGGAGAACCTTCTTATGACTTGGTAATGGCAATTATCGAAAATCTTTTACCCTTTCTGGATCAATTGCCAACCCCCCTTAGACACAATGTGGCCTAAGAGATTTCCTTCGTGAGCTAAGAATATGCACTTTTTCAGATTCAAAGACACTCTAAATCTCCTACATCTTCGGAATACTTGTCTGAGGTGAAAGAGATGACTTGTTGCACTCTTGGAGAATATAGTACTATCATCTAGATACACAAGAACTATCTTATTGATCAGTCCTTTGAATGTCATATCCATCACCCTTTGGAAAGTGGCTCTAGAGTTTGATAGTCTAAATGGAATCTTCCTATAAGCATATGTTCCCCACTTTGTGGTGAAGGTTGTCTTGAACTGGTCATCTTCTTTCACCGTGATTTGATTATATCCCGAGTAGCCATCCAGTAATGAGAAACTTTTGGAACCGGATATAACCTGTAGGATTTGCTCCATAGAAGGAAGTGGGTAGTGGTCCTTGAGAGAGGACATGTTCAAGTCTCAAAAATCCACACATAACTTGATTTCCTTGTTCTTTTTCCTAACCAGCACCAAATTTTCTACCCATGAAGAGTGCTTGATTGGAAAGATGATGCTTGCTTCAATGAGTTTGTTCAGTTCTTTTTTCATGAGAGGCTCGATATGAGGATTGACTGGCCTTTACTTTTCCCTGATGGGTTTAGCTCTCGAATCCAATTCAATCATGTATTGTTCCGACTTAGGATTAAATCCTTTCAAATATTCATAGCTCTAAAAAAACACATCTAGAAATTCTTGGCAAAGTTTTATAAATTTATAATTTTCTTGTTAGGAAATAAGGGATAAAATATGCGGAATAATCCCTCACATAATCAAAATAGTAGAAAATAATATGCATAAAATATTACAGATATGAAAAGTGTAGAATAATACAATAGCAACACGAGGAGACAATATTTAACTTCATTCACCCAATTTGGGCTACGTCCACCAAGAATCACTTGCTCAAATTTTATTACAAGCCACTGCTCTCTCAATACAATACCTGGATCTATTTAAAGCTATGCTTAACAAAATCTACTAAATTCAGAGACATTTGTAATGTTACATTATATCTACCATATACATAAAACAACATAAGTAGACAACTTCTTTAGCAGTTTTACAAAACTGTGGGTATCAAAACCATGGGCCAAAACTGTTCCATAAACCTATGGGTCTAAAATCCCGCCCATATGATAAAAGCACAATTTTTGAGGCCAAATGTTTTTTCTTGGGGGTTGCACTCCCAGACCCCCACTCGGGGCCCGGCCCAGCTAAGAACCCCGGTGAGACAACTGTGGAAAGTGTAAAGTACTCTTAGTGTACAGTATTCAACATTTCCACACATGAAAACATGCTCTAAAACCTAACCTTTCTTGTTCAGTTCTTACCTTTCTAATTTAAATTGTTTTTCTTTCTCCAACTGAAATTGGCTCTGAATCCTTGCCTTTGACCTGAATGTTTTCTCTTTCCCTCTAGAACTGATCATTATGATTGAATATTGACTCTAGATTCACTAAACCCTTTGGTAGCTTATTTTTCCTCAGTTAAACCACTTGATCACCATATTGTTGCTCCAATTTATCCCAATTTCTAGCTGAGAACTCAGCCTCCTCCTGTAAGAAATTAATGATATGTTGATCATTCTCAAATACCTGTCAGCTCATGTTATTTTCTAGCACAGGTGGCCTCAAAATTACATCAATATGTGGCTGCACTTTATCTCTTTTAATATTTTCCACAACATCAAATGTTGCTCCAATTGCTACAAGCCTATCCGCAACCTCATTCTTCTTCCTTGGTATGGCTTGAATAGCGAACACTTCAAAATCATCAATTTTATCCCATACCCGATGCTTGTAGGCTTTTAGAAGATCATTCTTAGCAGCATGTGTTCCCCTAACCTGGTTGACAATTAACTCACTATCCACAAACACTTGCAAGTTTTTTATACCCCTCTTTCTTTCCCAATTCAATCCATGTATCAAAGCTTCATACTCAGTGGTATTGTTTGAACAAGTAAACTAAAAATAGAAAGATGAGAAGTACTTCATACCTTATGGTGAAAAAATTATTTCTCCTCCTCCAACACCTTGCCTACTCCTTGAGTCATCAAAAATTAGCTTCCATACTTCATTATCACCATTATCATTTGGTTTGGTGAGGCTAGGAAGGGGTGTGTTTTCCTCGTGCAAAAAATAAACTCCCAACTCAACCTCCTCTATTTCCTTATATGGATCATATTTATGACTTTTATTTTCTCATTCATCAAGAGTCAAATCCAGGATGCCCCTAACTTTGGTATCTATTTCATGAGTGTTTGGTCAATCCTCTTAATCAAAGGCTGAGAAATTTACATTGAATGGTCTTAGTACACGAGGCTCGATATGGAAATTTGTAATAGGTTCAGACCATATTGTATCCTTATCTCCATACCTTGTTCTGAAGAGCATATATGACCAATCAGCTGATAAGTAACCTCAAATTTTGGTGGTGAAGTCTCTTGACAAGTAATCTACAAAGAGTGGCAACAAGTCAATCACTGATATATCCTACTGAAATGTGACATTAGGACATACATGAAATGTAAGGTTTAAACCTTTTATGATCCCAAAATTCCCCACTATTTTCCCATATAACTGTACCACTCCTTTGGAAACCATGTTGTATTTCAAGTCCAACTGATCTGTAATCTATTTCGGCATTACCAAACTAGGAGCCCCTGAGTCAATCATGTAGTTTTGTACAATATTATTCCCAATAACCAAAAATATTTAGAATGGAGGAGGCTTCATGATTTTGCCTTGATGACCTCCATGAACTCCCTCTTTTGGAGCTGCATTAGTGAGCACCTTCTCTTGATTCCTGGACAACTCATTTGATGCTGTCCAATTCTCCATGGATGCTTGTAACAAATCCCGTTGGCCTAGAACTTTCAATGATTCCCACCTAGAAATGCTTACATTGGACTTCTTCATTTGATTAATAATGTTAAAATGAGATTGATTCTCCTTCTAATTCCCTTTAGTTGGCATGAATTTATCCTGCACATGGGCTCTTACAACCGGCACATGTGAATCTTTTACTCTTCTTTTCTTAAAAGTTATAACAGTAGAAAAATCATTTATTGGTGATCATATTGTTGTACACACTTCTAGTTTTTCTACTCCTACCCCACCTAGCACTTCTTCCATTCCTACTCCACATAGGACTTATTCCATTTCTACCCCACCCTACACTTCTCCTTTTTTTCCACCCATTGCAACACCTTAATGATTACAATATCCTTCTAAATATACACATGCACGTTCTCCAAACTTGTGTAGGCCTCCACCTTATTTCACTCCACATCCTAAGCATGAACCATTATACTTTTCACATTTTTCTAGTCCACATGATGTTTTACACATCGTATTTAATGAGAATTTGATCTATTTACCTTCTAATGAGCACCATCCTCATCAGTTATGAAATAATTGTAACCATCCATTCTGTAATTTTCATAGGATCAATGGTCATCATGACAATGATTGTGATTCTCTTCATTCTCATTTCAATTCCTTGAGGACTGAGGTATCATTTCCATTCGGACACACCATGGTGATAGATCTCATTCTCCCGTGTTACGATGCCACACATCGACTGTTATGACTTTGAATTCCTCTCATCCTCTTCTATTCATATTGTCTCCTTTTGTGATTATGCATAATCCATCTTGCCCACTTCTTGTTCAAACCCCCCAGTGGGTCCTGAAGGAGAATCACTTGTCATTCTTAGATTCATATCATTCTAGTGCTGCTACGATCACTTTGGGTTTATCTTATTGGAATTTATACTTAGGACTTCACATTTGTCAATTCACTTGTGCATATTCATCACCCTCTCTCTCTCTCTCTCTCATTAGAGGTCATATTATACGCTTTCATGTTTATCCTCCATTAGTATGAGTATTCACACATGATCAATTATTTATTACCTATCTTTATCAAAGTGTCAATCCATATTCAACATATATGCATATCTATATTGTTTTATCTAGCATTACATCATTTAAACATTTATGTTATTATTATCATCACTCATCAAAAAATAAAAAATGCATAACATAAGAAAAGCAATTCGATATAGCTCAAGATTATATCATCAACAAAACTATCATATATATATATATATATATATATATATATATATATATATATGTTTTACAATACAAAAAACTAGGATCCAAGCTCTCTATATACATCATACATCCTCCTCACTACTAGAGGTTATAACAACCCTAGAACTAGATGCACCCCCTCTCAATCTCTGATGATGACCTCATGACCACTACTCCTCTAATATAACTCGTAAGTTCTCTTCCATAGCCATGACCGCCGCATATCGGAACTAGATCTCCATATATCTCTCAGACATACTCTATGAGAGGCTACTTCCTCTAAATCCCTCTTGTGCTCATGATAACATAGTCCTCACCTCATCTCACTCGGATTACAAAATTTTACATGTAGAGGTTTTTATAGCCACTGAATTAAAAAATTAGTCATTTTTGCCAAAAATATGATCATATCTCTCCAACATACCTCCCCCCACAAGCACATATAGGGGCATGTTGCAAGTGAACGTGTGTATTGAAATATCTAAAATCAATCACCAATAGTCATCACTTGTAGTTATATAATATTTATCAGTATGCAATTGTCACAAATATCTATATAACCATCTATTAAATCACAAATTATACAAATCAATTCTACTTACATTGTGCAACTGTCGTCGCTACGACATCATCCTCGGGGGAAGCTACTAGAGCTCCGGTTGCCTCTCCACCTCTTATAGGTCCACCTTGCTTCCCTCTAGCCACATCTACAACCACTAGATACAATATCACCCATCGATGCTCTGCATGTTGGTGCTCAATCTAAGCCCCTGGATTGAGTTAGTATTCCTCCTAGAATTTCTGTAAATGTAACTAATTTGTGTACTTCATTTTGTTCCCCGTACTTTGAATATTAGCCTAAGTAAGGGAAAATTGTCAATCTGTAATAATTTCAATGCCTTATCAAAGTAAAAGAAAGGATTTAGCGAGGTTGGTTAATGGACAAGTTGATCAAGGTATAAAATCTTCAAACTTGTGGGTGACCAAGATACGTTTACATCTTTCACAAATAACCTGCAATAAACATTGATGATTCATTTGCTCTAGAAATCCAAAGATCTAAAGGCCCAAAATTATGCAACTCAACCATGAATTATAAAGCTACATGATTAAATAACTCAATTAAAATGGAAATATCCATTTTTAAGAGCAAAAAAATTTCATACAGTCATCATATTCCACCTCTCAAAAGCACCGGCCATTGGCATTTGAAAGATTGCAAGAGACCAAGGCTAATTCATTAGCAGGTTATTTTTTAAAATTCATTTAACATGCATTTGGCCATTAATTTCAATGCCAAAAATCATCGGGGCCACACAGCATAAGATCAATGGTCAAAGACAAGGCCCATGTTGGCATTGTGGCAGTCTCCAATATTGGCATGTTGTACTATTAGCTATTGTCATTGACGAAAAAATACATTAATGAAAAATTGAATGATATATCAGGGTCATATGATTTTGGCATACTAGTTCAAATAATTTTATGATGATACAGTGAGATTTAGTGAGGATTGTTTACTCTTGTAAACCTATTCAGGTTCCTATGTGATGTTGCATGATGGTATGATCTTCTTAAATGCTTTAGAATCATGTTGTCATGTTAGATATAAGGTTTATATATTATTTTAGGTACTCACAACAGTGACATGGTACAAACACGTGTGTTTGTCTATGTTACATGTACTTATTTGGAGCATGCATGGTTACCAAGAGGTGTGAGTTTGATTTTTTGAGATACATATGGATGCATGTTTTTAGGTGTATCATGGTTTAACAGGTATTTTTGAGTCATTTCCATTGATTTTATGATGTGTTATAGCATTCTTTCAGTTGAACCTAGCTTCTACAGTGAGAATCCTTAAGGTGAAGCCATGCAAACGAGATAGGATGGAGATTTTGAGGTATGGTTATGACATTATGATGATTGTAGATGTTTTTAGGATGTGTCATGGTTATTTGAGAAAAAAATTTATGTTTACATGATGATAAATTTTCAAGTAATGTTAGTTTATGTGAGACAGGGTCAAGAACAAGTGTAATTCCAGCTCAAATTGCAACTTCAGATGCTCACTATGAATTGTTTGGTTTGAATGGGACCTTTTGGATATTAGGAATGTTTATATTGTGAGTATATAAGGTTTCAAAAAAATAATTAGGTCATTTAATCATAAGTTTTTTATGAATGAATGTTAAGAAGATAAAGTGGTCTAAAACCCTAGTTAAACCCTAGCTAGGAGCAGTTTGCAGAAGAAGAGGTATAGTGACACAATTTTGATTGATTCATAAAAAATTATGATTTTATGATGTGTATGAATCTTTTATATTTCCTGTTATCTCTCAAAAGTGCACCCTGTAGAGAGATGGCTGTAGATTTTCTAAGCTTGCACAATTTATTTCTCTCTTTCGTAGATACAATGAAACACCTCAGGTTTGTGGGTATACCTATTTTGAGGCGAGTTTCCGGTATCGAGGACGGTTCCTTATTGGTGTATCCTAAACTGATTTTTGGGACTTTGAGAGTAAAAGATGACTGTAAAATGATTAAAACTAAGGTGATACACCAAATTTGTATGAGGGCTTTGACTGGTTATATGCACAACTGATTTGGGAAGGATTCTTGATGCATGAACTAATAGTTTTTCTACAGAATATCTAAGGGAAAAACACTTGATTGTACTGAGGGAGAATCACAACAGTACTAATAAGTTAACATGCACATTAAAATTAAGTAGAAAAGACTGAGTTTACAATAGGGTAAGGTGATTGGTCAGGGAATTTGCATTCACAAGACTAATATAAACATACACAAGACTGCAAAATAGCTTTGAAGGAAGAAAATACTTGACACTCAGAGGGAAAAAATGGAAAAAATTTCTTTAATACTCCTATATCCAAAAGTCCTCATGACGTCCCCTTGTGTTTTGTAAAGGCACACAATATATAGCCAAAATAAAATTCCCCCTCTTCCTAAAAATAGCCTAAGGCTTGTACTCGCCCATGCATCTTATTTTTATCCTTTATTTAATAATAGATAAAGGGAAAAATGGAGAATGCAATTAAAAATAGGCATTATTAGCCTTACTTACATTAGAATCAAACTGAAGTTGACTGATCTATTTTTAAGAAAAGAACGATAAATAATTTACTAAAAATAAGGTTGCTTGCTAGGCAAGTCTCTCTCCATGAACATGTAACTCTGTCTTTTTCTCCTTTTTCCTATTGTGAAGGCATGCAAAAAGATAACTCCCTGTATGTGAGAAAAATAATTACAATACTTGCAATATTTGTAAAATATAAACATTCTGTGGGGACCACCTGCTATGTGCACATGTTATGATATTGACATCTCCTTTAAAAATGGTCACATGAGTGACACTTTGCAAATCAATTTAAGCTCCTTGAAGTGGGGACCACTTGTGGTTTTGAACTCTTATCCTCATTGGGTTTGGCCACTCTTTGTGGACTTAGCATATACTATGGTTTAAAAAACATGAGGGGCACTTTGTAAAGCCACCACACTATGCTCAACCACCTTTGATTATTTGGAATGACCATACCATATGGTCTGCCACCTTTGAGTTTTTCGGCCTTGGAATATTATAAAATTCACCTTTTTGGTGATCATGGTATATGATTTGGTCGGTCCTTTTACATTATTCAGAGCATGCACTAAAGTTAGACTTTGAAAGTCATGGAAAATGATTTGTTTGGTGGACACGTGGGCTGTCACCTTCTCCACGGTGACTCACCCCTTGATGACTTGGTCAGTGGCATCAACTCTGGTTGAGTTTGTTTTGATTGTTGTGATGATTTGAGGCCATGGATTTGGTGTCCTGTCTGATCAAAAACCGTCTATCTCTGACCTATAGTTAGGGTTTTGGACCCCATTGAATGTTGATGGTGGCATCAACTCTGGTGGTTTGCATTGATTATTGTGATTGATTTAAGGACGTTGATCTTGTGTCCTTGATGTTTCGCGATCATTGATCCTTGATCATGGTCAAGTTAGAGTTAACCCACTTCTTGGGTTCGGGCGGTAAAGGGAACTTGACCCACAAGCACATTTCATTTGGTTTTTTGGTTGTATGGGCAAAGCCCTGGAAATTTTTTTTTCTTCGACGCCATTATTCTGTTCTTTCAAGCTCAGCCCTTTTGAATAAATGATTCTCTGTTGCTCTTGTTTCTCTAGAGCTATCTGTAGGTTTTCATGGCTGACATTTTCTATTTATTTGATATTTATCTAGTTCATTTACGAGATTTTCCTTTGAAATGTTAGCCATTGTTGTTTTCATGAGCTCTGCAAGGTTTCCTTGTAGACACTATTCTTTTCATCTCAATCTCTGCAGATTTATATTTTTGAAACCTTAGTTGGACTTTTAGGCTCTGAGTTGTATCTACTTTGTTAGAGATAAGGTGGTTGAAGTGTGTGCTGCCATTATTGTTTCTTTGAGCTCAACTCTATCATTCTTTGGTCTTCTGTACCATTCTTTCCTCTATGTATTTTGAAAGCTGAGGTTTCTTTAATGGCCACCATTGTTGAAGCTCACTGAGCTCGGCTTTGTTTTTTTGTTTCTACGGGTTTTCCTTTCTCTTGAGCTCTGTAGATTTGGTTTTCTTGTATTGGCCTCCATGGTGAGTTTCTGAAGCTTGATTCTTCTCTGTTCTTGAAAATATCTTCAGTCTATTGGCCACCATAGTCATTATAGGTGAGATAATTTCCTCTTGTATGCATACACTTTTATTTTCTTTTCTTCTTTAAATGTATCATTGAACTCTTGGAAATATTTTTGGCTTCTATGATTTTTTTCTCCTGATTGACTCCCGAGTTCAAAACTTCATGTGGGCCTATGGACCTCTCACTTCATTATATGGTTGCTCAAAAATTTTGACCATTTGATTATCTATGGTGAGTGTATTCTTTGGCCCAATCTGCATTATGAATTATAGATCTATATTTTTTCAAGTTCTAGGTGTCTGTAGATATGTGACCTTGAGAAATTTTTCAACTCTGTGTGGAAAATACCTGTAAAAGCTTGAAGTGCTAGTTTCATAATGCAATATAATCATATTTCCTGGTTTTCTTGTATTTTTCATGCTCGTCCATTGATATAATGAGCTCGAAAAGACTCTCTGATTATCATGTTTGATGTTATGAAACTCTAATTTACTTTGTATCTTCCTTTGTTTTACTGTGGTGGACATAAAGTATTTTCTTCATTCTAGATACTCATACTCCAGCCTATTCTCTTTATGAGTTCTTTGTGCTTAAACTTTAGGACAACTGTTATCTCATCATTTGTTGAGAATATTGTAGAAATGATGGTTATGATTTTCTGGAAATATAGGTTCTGTACATTACTTCAGGTCTATTCTGAAATCTTTGGCTCAATTTTGTGTTCTGGAGAATCTATTTGTTACAATTCATTGTTTCAGGATCAACTTGATTCTTTGAAATTCTGTAGCACCCTTTTGAGAATACTTGTTTTAATCATTTTCAAACTGAGATCACTTGAACATTAAAATTCTCCATGAGATGAGTGTTTGAATGTAATTGTTTTATAAAAATTTCATCTATTAAATGCTTGACTGTAACAATGTTCTTGACTTTCTGAAAATAATGTATACTGTTTTATGAACCTATGCACAACATATTATTTCTGGAACTCTGTTTACAACTCCTGTATGTTGGACAATTAATTTTTTGTCAAAAATGTAGTTCCTTTTCTTTTGTGCTTCAATACTATACTTGAGCTTCACCTATAGCTGCATCTATATTTGATCAATTTTCTTACATAGATAGTTGTACTTCTTTGATATGGCAGTATCTCTGTATTCATTCTGAATGACTTATATTTTTGTAACTGCAAATCATGTATTCAATTTGATCTCTGAAGCTATTACTTGTAGTATTTTGCAATCTTATTTGTATCTCATTGTATAATAATCTGATGGACAACTTATTTCTTTTAATTTTAAATTTTATCCTTTCATGTAGCAACTAGCTTTGATTTTGTCCTTCCCTGTAGAAATTGAAAAATTTAAAGTGTATATTTTTTATTGCGAAGCCCTGGAATTTTTTTTCTAGAATTCTCTCTTCCATCCATTTCCAGCATAGTAGTTGTATTTTTAGATTCAGAACATAACACTTTATGTTTGAAGTTGGATTGGTAAATAAAATGAGACATCATAGTTGTGTTATCTTGATCATAACATGCTTTGCTATTTTTCTGTATCACTTACTTGATTTAAATCATTCCTTTAAGCATGTAGTAGTTAAAAATAACATGATGGAAAGTTGTAAATGTCCATTTTACATGGCAAAGCCCTATCAAATTTTTCCCAAAATCTTTTCTTCATACCTTTCAACTGTGACCTTCTCTTTTAGCCAAACATCAGCTTTAAAATTTTGTTTCATCCCATTTACCTTTTAGCTGCAATTGAAAAGTGTTCTTCTATTTGCCAGTTTCTCTTCTATACTGTAACTTCTTCCATTTCATAACAGTTGTTGGAACTTTGAGTTACATTCTTCTTTTTATTGCACGCACTTATGACTTGTCTATTTTTCATTTTGGCTGCAACCTGTACCTGCACACTTAGGAAAATAGTTAGAAAGTAATTAGGCTTTTTGGCCTCTCTTATGTCCATGTTTTTTCTTATTTCTTTTCTCCTTCTTCTTTCTGAATGAATAAAGCATGCATGCAGTTTTTTCTTCAAGTAGAATACATCTCCTATTAGGAGAAGATTCATATGCATGAAGTAGGATAGTGTAGGAATATGAATTGATCCCTGAGCTCGTAACTGATAGTTAACTTTTCTTCTTTTCAGGTACAATGGCTTCTACAATGAAGATGAAGGAGAAACAAAAGATGGAGATGAAGATGCTTCAATCAAAGAACAAAAACCCCAAGGAAACGATGAGTTCACTCATACTCTTTTGATTTCTCTTTCATGCATGTGTACCTTTATTTTCAGTAGTTGTACTTTACTTTTCAGTTACATCCCACAGCTTGTGTGGGAAACATTTAACTCTCCTTGTGAATAAAACATTGAATTCTCAAAATGAGTTGTGTATTTCCTTGTGCATTATATATTTTTTGTATGGATTGTATAATGAACTAAACAAATCAGTAAAATAATTGAATGTCTTAATCATGAAGGAAAGAACATTGATAGGAACTTGTAACATTCAGTAATGAACTCTGATTTTCTGTAATCTGCATTTCTATTTGTTGCTTCAAGACTCAGCACTTCACCTACTCTACAATTGTTGTCTTCATCAAGACAACACAGTTATCCTTCAGGGATTTATGTTATTTTGTTGAAGATGGCATAAAATTACATACTATGTGATTTGTTCTATTTTGAGACAACACACATAACTGTAGATTTCATTTAATCTTGTAGCTAATTCAACAATAACAAATAACATAAAAACTTCCTTAGCTTAGGTATACTTCACCCAAGAATTTTCATCGTAACGACTAAGTTTCGAGTTGCCCATTTTTGCACAAGTGCAAAAAATTGTCAACATTTCCATAAATGTATGGTTTTGGTCATGGTGATGAGTGTGCCCCACTCAAACAGGTTAGTTTCAGAAGAAGAAAGTTTTGGGAAAAGGTTGTCCAAATGAGGTATGAGCTAAATTGATGTTTTTCAATGTATGTGATATTATATTTATGTACATGGATCTTTTATGAAATTTTCATTCAATTACATTGTCAAATGACGTCCGGTTGACTGGTCAAAAGGTAGTTTTGAGGCCTTAAAAAATAGGGTTCAGTGAAATGGGCATATCTTGAGCTACAGGTGGAGTTTTGAGATGATTAAAAATGTTTTGGAAATATTATTCATATATATTTCCATTGATATGAATTTTTTCTCATGATTATGTTTTTTGATGAGTTTTCAGGTCATTTTTGTTTGACAGGAAGGTTTTTGCCAGTGCAAGACAGGATGCGTTTTTATGCAAGGTTTGAGTTGTTTGAAGCATGATATGGATTAGGTGATGATTTATATAACCTTTAATATGAATAGGGATTAAAATGGACTTCAATGAATCCATGTTTAGGTCTTTAATGTTCATGAATTTTTTTTATGATCTAACCTTTGGAAACAAATGTTTTGGCTGGTTGATTTGATGAAAACGAACGTGGATGTGGTTTGAGAAGGTAGTTGATTCAAGGATTATAAAGTTATTAGAAGTGTTATACAGGTTATTCCATTTCCATTTCATGGTCACATGGAATATTTTGGCTGATTTTAATTGATTTGGTGGCATAACGAAGTTTCCAGGGTGCTAAAGAGTGTAGGAAACAACTATTTTGAGAAATACAAAGAGTATTGGGCCCATTAAATGAAATAATTTTTGAGCTCAATTTAAACCACTTTAGAATGTTAAATTATATTTTTATCATGTGTAATGGTTTATGAGTCATGAATATATATGGTTTGATGTTAGGGAATATTTATCTTAGTGCCCATGAGGTTTTGAGTCATTTTTGGCACATGTAATGAGGTTTTTAGCTAGGCTGACCTACTTGGGTCAATTGAGACTGTTTTAATTTAAAAAATTGATGTTTTCTTGATGTAAAGGTCTATCCAAATTAGGGAAAAAAAATTTGTTTGAATTTGAAAGCATGAGGAGCTTATAAAAGCATAGTTTTGGGTGTTTTTGCAAGCTAGTGGTGTGTGTCCAAGGTGTACAACCTAGGTGAGTGTTTTTTTCAGGTGTATGAGCATTAATTGAGATCGTATCAAGTGTGTTATATATTTATTAATATCAGCAATAATTTGTGCAATATTTTGAAGCATTGAGATGTGAAGAAAGAGCTAGAATGCGCACGTTGAAGACATAGGGTTTGAGCAATGGTTTGGAAGATTTTGGAGTCAAATATTCAGATCACTATCAGCTTTGGTATCATCATATTTTCAGTGGTCATGCTTCATCAAAATCTTGTGTGATGAGTCATATTCATGAAATTCTCATGTTGTGTGTAATATCAACAAGGGTTTAGGGATTGGCACCTCACCAAAGAAATCTCTTGTGATGTGTAATATTCACTTGAGTCTTTGTTGTGTGTAATATAAAAAAAATCATTGATTTTTATTCCCCTTGAGGGTTTCCCACTTAAATCTTGTATTATGGTGTTAATTATCTTGCTCTTGGTTTATTGAATGAATTTTGTATGTTGTTGTGCACACATTAACGAGTGGATAATTTAATAATGGTTTATGTGAGTGATTTGAAATTGAATTTGAATTTGTGAGGAATGATTCACCTCCCTCTCAGTTCATTTTGCTTCCAACAATTGGTATCAAAGTAGGTCCTTTTGGAGAATTTTGATGGCTTGAAAGGATATTCTAAAGCACAAAATGGAAAGTGTTGGAGTTATAGGCAAGGCACCAATGTTTGATGGAACAAACTATGCATTTTAGAGTCTAAGGATGAGGACCTATATTATGTCACAAGGGTTTGATATTTGGAAGACTGTGGTAGATGGATATACTCCTCTTACTACCCCTATTATCGATCAATTAGATAAGGATGCATATGAACATAATTCTAAGGCCTTTAATGCTATCATTTAGAGTCTTGGAGAATTTGAATTAAGAAAGGTAATGTACTAAAAATCAGCAAAGGAAGCATGGGAGAAATTGTGAGTCCTATATGAAGGTGACTCAAAGGTAATAATTGCTAAACTTTAAACCTTTAGAAATCAGTTTGAATCTCTTAAGATGAATAATGAAGATTCCATTGCTACATATCTGCTTAGAGTTGAAAAAAATTTCAATAGTATGAAAGGGTTATGAAAAGATGGAAAATAATAAGTGGTTGTTCAAAAATTTCTAAGGTCATTAACTCCAAATATTGATTCCAAATTATCTACTATAGAAGAATCAAAGGATTTAACTACTTTGAAGATGGATCAGTTGCATGGTACCTTGACTGCCTATGCGATGAGAGTAGGTGATCTCAAACTAGCCATGGAAGAGGCTGCATTCAAATCTGAAATGAAGACTAAAATAAAGAAGGTGAAGAATAATGAAGCTACTCTTGAGATTGAAGATGAAGGAATATTTGCTATGGTGGCTAGAATATTGAAATTTGGATCTAGTAGGTACAAAGGTAAGTTTCCTTATAAATGTTTTAAATGTGGTAATATAGGACATTTTTCTGTTAATTATCCTCATAAGAATAAGAAGGAAGATCATGATGAACATGAGCATGATAGTGATCATGACAACAAGCACAAAAATTATGATAAGAGGAAGAAATGATTTAAGAAGTTTGATTACAGAAAGGACAAGAAGATTTTTTATACAGATGAAGATGATGAATTATCTGATGCTAGTAGTGGTGTTTTAGATTTTGAATCTGAATCAAGTTATAATGATATAGGAAAAGAGGTTTTTTTCATGACTAAAAATGAAAAAATATCTTGTAGTGATGGCTCTTCTTTGTTATGAGATTTTATATATGGTTATTGCAATTATTCTAGTGAAGATGATGAGGAAGACAAAGATGACTTTGAATGAATTCAAAATAAGTTAAAGCAATCTAAAAAATAAAATAAAAAAATGAGTTTACAGATCAAGGGATATGAGAATCACATTCATAAGCTAGAAGAACATTGTGTTTGAATCTTCCAAGCAAAATTAGTCAAACATAATGTTATAAGAAAAGGTTAAGTATCTTGTTTCAAATTTACAACATAAAGAGAGTTTTTATTCAAAGTATGAAGAAGACATAGAGTTTATAATGGCTGAGCTACTTAAAGTTAGCAAGAAGACTATAATGTTCCATAAATATGAGAAAAGTGCAAAATAGCTAGACGAACTACTTGGAAAACAAAGAGAAATAGATGATAGGATTATTTTTGGATTCATAGAGGAATATAAGGCCAAGAAAGTTAAGAAAGAAACATTACAACAAGAGAAACAAGTGAACCTATCACCAAGGAAGAGAAGAAAGTGACAATCATGAAGGAAAATGTCAAACCAAGATCCATTAGGCAGCCCAATGCCTCAAGGTATGAAATAAATTTCAATGGTCATTGTTTTACTTGTAATGATTTTGGTCATAGGGATAGAGAGTGTAAAATATATCCTAGAGATTCTCATCCTAAAAGAGAAAATAGGAGTGATTTTTCTAAGAATATAGTGTGCTACAATTGCAATGAACAAGGTCACACTACTAGGTATTCCTTGTATGATTCACCTAATCAAGATGGAGGTGTCAAAATAAATAATTTAGTAGTATGCTACAACTGTAATGAGATTGGTCATGTGGAAAGATTTTTTTTCATTCTTAGTCAAGGAAAAAACATATGGCTCAAGGACCTAGAGTGCAAAACATATGGCTCAAGGACCTAGAGTGCAAGATAGTGATCCTAGGATAACTTGGGAACCAAGAAGAGGTCATGTTGGTACCCCAAGAACACTAAATTATGAAAGAAGGTGTATTTCTCAGAGTGAATATCAGGAAAGAGAGGATGAAGGATTTTTACAGGTTCCCAAGAAGGCTTAGGACCTCACCAAGACCTTATTTTAGGTCATTATGGTTCATATATCTTCACTACACTTCTTGAAAGTATATCAGTGCATATGAAACATTCATGTGAGGGGGAGTGATCTGAGTCAAATTATGCCTTCTCCATGTGTATAAGGTATGTCATTCTATGTCTCTAAGTGTGTTGTCAAGGATCTATTTGGTTATTCTTGTGTGAAATGTCATCATCCGGTATTTTGGTCACAAGTAGTCCATATATGCTGTTATGTGTTTGCATGGTTAGTATGTGGATAATCTGAGTTGATTATGTATGTTAATGATTTCCCTTTGTATGTCTCAATAAGTTTGTAAATGGTGTACAACTCATGATGAGTGTGCTCACTATCTTAGTGTCAAAAACTTGACATTGTTGAGTGTGTGTGAGTTCTGTGAAAAACATGGTATCTTATTTATGGTGACATGAGATCATTCATGAGTTGTAACTGCATTTTTAAAAATTTTCTATTGGTTCATGATGAGTATAAAGTTTTGAAGGTATCTCAAAGGTTTTAAAATTCATCAAGAGTATCAATGTACCAATATAGCCATATCAAAGTTGTTTTAGCATATGTCTCATTATGTGTGGGTCATTAGGATTTATTTCAATGAGCTTCATAGGTGTGAATACTTCTCTTAATTTTTGAAGGATATCTGAGAGGATTGATAATGTGATCAAGTGATAACTTGAGCATTACATTACTATTAAAGTGGAGTATGGCAAATATACAATCAATTTCAATGTGGTACAAAGAAAACTTATAGTGGCCTTCAGGTATGAAAATGTCATATATGGTTTCATATCATGTATGTAAGTGTTACAGTTCTTGGAGAATGATATGACATAGGTTTTGATGAATTATTATGATCATAAGATTAAATTTGAACATTTTTACTACTCTCCTGCTTAGACTAGTTTCACACAGTTCACTCTGAGTGGTATGGATGGAAGGTGGTTTTTGGAGGACCCAATGATGAAATTTTTTCCTAAAATTTTGTGCACAACATCATCAAAAGGTGGACTAAAGGATTAAATGGGTTTGAAATCATTTGAATGAATACTTTTTTAGGAATTTCCAATAGTGTTGAATTGATAGTTTAGGTGTTAAGATCTAACTAAAAGATGAAAGGTATATGTGATGGGTCAGTTATACTTAGGAGCATGAATCAAGATTTTTGGAGAAATTTTTACGGAAAAATGGGTATCTATATCTACTAGGGTTCTCATCTAATGGTAAGTAGTTTAACTACTAGTTGTGTCTTTCAAGTTCCTAGGGCCAGTAGACTGTGACTTTGCATTCAATAAGTTAAATAAGATAAAGCTCAAATTGGTGAATTGCCTGAGTTTATAAGACATTGAAAAAGGAATGTGTACCTATTGAATATGAATGAAAGGAGCATATGAAGTCTTAGTTTGGTTTTTTTCCCTTGTAAGATGGTATTGGTACTCCAAAACTTGACTTAAGCTTGTGTGTCCTCTTAGAGGTTTGTTGATGACTTTCGTGTACTCTCAGTTTTTTCTATATATATGATTGTGGGTAAATGAGAATTGAAATTCATGATTGGGAATATGTGAAGCTTTGTGTATTTGTTATCTTACTCATATGTGAATTTCACAGTTACTTTACATAAGATGTTTCTTGACAAAGTTCATGGTTGAGTAGTAAGATATAGGTACAGAAGGAAGAGCATGCTATATTTGATAGGTGTGTATGTATGGGATGGTTCTGAACCTATCTAGATGCTCTTGAAGGTGTTAAAATATATTAGAAGATCAATTTTTCTAATGAAAAGTGTGGTAAAGTGCTCAATGTACTTAGCTAGTAAAAATACAAGCTACGGGTGCAAGAATTTTCAAAAGGCAGAGTATGATGATTTCAGGTATGTGAGAAGGTTCTTAAGGTGCATTTCTTTGATTCATAAGGAGTTGAAGGTAACTCAAAAGGAGCAACATAAGTGCACCAAGGGGGGACAATGGGACATCATCCTGAATTTTACATGATCAAATTTAGTGATTGAACCAGCCGAAAAGTAAAAAATATGTCATTGAAGCGTAGGGGGAGACTTTAGCTTTGTAAAATACTGATTCAGAGTGAATAGAAGAGGATAAATATCATTTTATAATTTTTTACCAATAGTAGGTCTTTAAGACACTTTTTCTTAATGTTTATGTCCTACGTTGCAAAATTGTTTATTGTGATAAAACTTATATTCCCAACTGTGGTGACATTATATACATGCAAAAAAAAATTATTTGATATCAATATGTTTTGATGAGCTATGGCGGGCAGGAAAGTGCTCTGTTTTCTTTATGTTTTCATACCACTTTCACGGAAAAAAATCTAAAAAATAAAATATTACTCAAAAAAATAAAAAATCAAAATCCATGTAGTGTATAACTGTCTCACAAGGTATTCCTATATCATGGTCATCCAAATTGTGGGCATATTTAATCTTATGAAAAAAAAAAAAAACCAATTTGAATTGTGAGTGTTTAATATAGCTAATATCGTCCATTTTTTACAAAAATGTATTTTAGAAACTAGATTCCAGATGCTGGATTCATATCTATAATTGTGTCTAATTTTGAGTGTGTGAATAATCCCTAAAAGTGATATTATGTTGTTATTTGCAATATGATATGACCCTTATATTTGTCCATCAACTTTCACTACCCAGGCATCTTGGTTATTACTAGGAATACACAACCTTATAGAACTCCCTACAAGCCTATAGGTGTCTAGTAACATGTAAATAGTAGGGATATGTGATTAGGTTGATCTTAAATATATGGAAAGAAATGTAGTTATGGAGAAGTGATTCCTTTGGCTCAAGATGGTCATGTTGTGCAAAATGATGAATCTAGTACCTAAGTCTGATTGCTACAGTGATACAATGGATCAAATTGTTGAGCTACATGTGCAAAAGGCTATGTATGAGTCTATAAAATTTAGGTGGAGCATCTATGGTAGAAGTGTTGAAGGTTCTAAGAAGATTCATTTTATGGTTTGTTGAGTTTTCCTTGGTGGATGTTGGTATGTTTTAAGAAGAAAATGCTATAGACACATGAAGAAGTTACTTCTATAGGTGTCCAAATGTTGCTCAGGTGAGTATGATGCCATTTATGCTTGGGGGAGAATGAATGAGTATTATAAATTGGTGATAGGATGTTTCTTAAAATGCACTGTGAGGTATGTATCTTCACTTTGCTTATGAATTGACCAAGGATTTCAAAATTGAATACATATATCTTAGTCAAACTATGAATGTTCATAAGACTGAGAAAGATGTTTAGGGCATAGCTATATTGTTAAAGATGCTTCCAAGTCAAGATAGCCAAGGTAAAATTATCTAAAAGTGAGTTTGTGCTTGTGGGATAGAGATGGAGGTATCCATTAAGTCCATGGCGAGCTGTGAACTACTTGGACAACGTAAGGTATGAATGAGCATGTAGTAACATGTCTAAAGTTGGTCTTTAAAAGCACTAGAGAAGATCTATTTAGGGCTCTAAGTCCTTGTAATGTGGTCTGGAGAACAAAGGAGTATGCATAGTAAGCCTAGTTAATTCTGTGGTTTTTAAATGATGAATTATGGTCAAATATGGTGATCATGATGATTGTAACATGCTCATATATTAACATTGTTGACATGATTCTTACATATGAATGGCTCAGATCTATAACCTGCTATAACGTTGTTTCATGAAGGCTAAAATATAGGATAGATAGTGAATTTGTTTTATTTTGCATGCCTATAAGGTTGAAATATGGTGTCTTGGATCTAAAATAAGGTGAAGATTAGGCTTATTTCATGTTTATTGAGCATGTTCAAGATGTTATTTAGATGCTCAACCAAGTGGGGGGGGCATGGTGATTACTTGTTTGCAAATCAAGGAAATATCATGGTTTTTAGTGAAATTTTTAAGGTTTTTAATCTAAGTTAAGAAATTAAGTGGATATTTCCAACCAAACACATGATTCTATGGAGATAAATAAACTGAGGGAATATGCTATCTACATGTATGCATTTTTCATTAATGTAAAAATGGGGAGAAGTTTAGGTAGTTTTCCATCAATGACAAAGGGGGAGATTGGTGGCATGTTGTCATATTAGGTATTGTCGTTAATGAAAAACAAAATTAATGACAACATTGGATAATGTGTAATAGGGTCATATGATGATATATATAATGTTGACATATTTTTTCATATTTTCTTATTATGATGCAGTGAGATTTAGATGAAGATTGCTTGCTCTTGCAATCTTATTCAGGTGCCTAGGTGATGTTGCATTGAGATAAGAGATTATTGGTTGATTGAGAATCATGCTAGCATTATGGATAGTAATTTTTGGAGAGTGTTTGGGTACTCACAGTAGTTTCATGGTGCAGATACAAGGTGATTGACTATGTTACAGGTTTTCATTCTAGAGGAGGTATGATTTGCTTGAAGGTATGAGATTGAGTTTTAGAGCTACAAAATACTCATGGATACATGTTTTCAAGGTATATAATGATATATTATGTATGTTTGGGTCATTTTAAGTGATTTTCATGATGAGTTATAACATTCTTTCAGTTGACCCTACCTTATAGAAGTGTGAAACCCTAAGGTGAATTGTTATGCAAGTGAGATAGTGTCTAGAAATTTTGACGTATGATAAAGAAATTTTTATGATTGGAAATGTTAGTGTGATGTTGTCATAATTTTTTTGGGAAAAATTTAAGATTTAACATGAGGTGTTAATTTTACATGTTATGAACTACTTTTTGTGAGACAAGTATCTAAATCTAGTGAAACACTAGCTCGCGTTGGCACTTTTGATGTTCACCCCTAAAGTTTGTCAATTTGTATGGTATCTTGTTGGCTTTCAGTTGATGTTTTTATGGTGAGTTTATAAGGTTTGAATAAAAAAAATTAGGTCATTACATATTTAGGTTTTTATGAATGAACATTTTAAGAAGATAAATTGGTCTAAAACCCTAGTTAAACAATCGCTAGGAACAGTTTGCAGAAGATGCAGGTATAGTGAGCCTCATTTTTTATCGATTCATAATAAAATGATTATTAGATGATGTATAGTGACTATCTATATATTTCAATTAAAGGTGTGGTTGTGGTCATGTTTATGAGTGGGTCCCACTCAAACAGGCCAATTACCGAAGAAGAATGATTTTGTGACAAGGTTGTACAAAAGGGGTATATGATAAATTAATTTCATGGAATGTATGTGATATGATCTTGATTTCCATGGAATATTTTAGGTAATTTTCATGTAGGTACATTTTCAAATGAGCTTCATTTTCAATTTAACTGGTCGAAGGGCAGTATTGAGGCCTTAAAAAGTAGAGCTCAGTAATATGCTTATATCTTAGAGCTAAAGGTGGAGTTTTGAGATGATTCAAAATGTGTTGGAAATATGATTAAGAAACATTTTAAGTGATATAATGGTTGTATCATGATGATAGTATTTTTGGATATATGTTTCCATGTAAATCTTTGGATATGATAGGATTATTTTCCAGTGTAAGACGAGATACATTTTGTATGTAAGTTATGCAGTTGATTGAAGAATGAGATGGATTAGGTGATTCTTTATATTATTTGGAATGTGAAGATGGATGAATTTTTTGACATCCAATTAATCCATTTAGAGGTATTGACTTTTCATATAATTATGTATTTATGATCAAATCTTTGGAAACTAGATGTTTTCTGGCATGTTGATTTGGTAAAGACAAAAGTGGTTGTGGTTTGATGAATGTTGTTGATTCAAGGCTTATAACTTGTTTAGAAGTGTTCTACATAGCTACTGGAAATTCCATAGAAAGTTGGTCCCTTGGACATATTTTGGTTTAGTTATAAGATGATTTTTTGGTATCATTAAGTTTTTAGGGTACTGAAGGATGTAGGAAAACAACTGTTTTCAGAAATACAAAGAGCATTGGGCCCATTAAATGAAATAATTTTATTGGTTGAGATAAATTGCGACAATGTATGAATTTTATAATTATATTTAAATCATGTGTATTGGTATAAATGGGTAATTACTATTTATGGTATTTTATGCAAGGTAAATTTTTAAAATTGTATCCATAGGGGGTTTTGAGTGATTTTTAGCACATGTAATGAGATTTTTATCTAGGATGTCCTAATTGGGTCACTTATGACTTTTGTAATTAAAATTTAGGATTTTTTCTTGATGTATGGGTTGATCCAATGGAGGGAGATATTTTTTGTTTGAATTTGAAATCATGAGGAGCTTATAAAAGCATAGTTTTTGGTGCTTTTGCAAGCTAGTGGTGTGTGTACAAGGTGTGCGGCCTAGGTGAGTGATTTTTCTAGGTTTATGAGCATGAATTTAGATCAGGTATATTTTTTTATGGGTTGAGGAAGATCATTAAGAATTTTTTTAATATTTTTAAACATTGAGATGTGAAGAAAGAGCTAGAGTGTACAAGTTGAAGACCTGGGGTTTCAACAAGGGTTTGGAAGAGTTTAGAGTTGAATATTTGGATAACTATTAGTTGTGGTATCAGAATATTTTTCAGTGGTCATACTTCATCAAATATTTTGTGATGAGTCATGTTCATGAAAGTCTCTTATTGTGTGTAACATCAATAAGGGTTTAGGGGTTGGTGTTCCTTGTAGGGTTGGTGCCTCACTAAAGAAATATATTGTAATGTGTAATATTCACTTAAGTCTTTGTTGTGTGTAATATCAGAAACGTTTTTAGTGTATTTTCTTCACCTTAAGTTTTTCCCACTTACATCTTGTGCTATGGTGTTACTTTTTTTTCTCTTGGTTTATTGAATGAATGTTGCATGTTGTTGTGCACACATTAATGAATGGATAATTGAATAATGGTGTATGTGATTAATATGAAATTGAAGTTGAATTTTTAAGGACTGATTCACCTCCCCTCTCAGTCTATTGTGATTCCAAATTCCAAGCCATTCATATTTTATGGACCTCAAGTCCATAAAATAAACTAAGCTCAATAAAAATTTCAGGTCTGGGTGGTCAAGGCAGGATATGTGGAAGCATTCTATGAAGAAATTTTTTTTAAGTCCACCCAAGATGGAAATTACGATGTGAATGTACAACTAATGAAAGGTGAACACGTGGATACATGGATATTTTCTATTGGCCTGTATTTCACAGCAGTCAGAAGGGGCCATCTAACAGATTGACATGCAAAGTAGCATGGAGATTCCCTAATGGACCATGCATCACAGAGGTCACTCAAGGTTCTCAACAGGTCTAACATGGCCTGAAATTATTGAAGAGTATGTATCTTTCTCATTAGCTCATGTTTCACAAGGGAGATGAAGATTGTGACAAAGTGAAGGAGCGTGGTGTTTTCTTATTGGCTCATATTTCATTAAGGAACAGATTTTCTCGTAAGGACAAAGGAATGCATAAAAGTAAAAGGAAGCAAATCTCGACCCAACCCAACCCAATGAAAGGTGAACACATGGAAAAGGAAAAATAATGAACAAATTGGCAAGATGAAATCCCTAAGCTAATCAAAGGCCACCATGTGTCACGTTTTTGTGCTTCCCGACACGTAATCCCTGAGCTATTTCGGTTCCCTGCTCTAAATATTGCAAAATTTATATCGTTGGAAAGGTCTATTTGATCCCTTCACTTTGGCATCATCAAACTTATAAATCAATGGAATTTTATGGGAGAAAAAGAAGAAAACATCCTCAACATTAAATATTACAGTTCCAGTTCAGTCAACCACCCATTTTAATGAAGTATGGTGTCTATTTCTTCTCCATCAAGCAAGAAAACAAGAATGAATGACCTTGATAGGCTGCCCATGCTCCTTTTTGTAATATTAATGTATCTTGTTGGTGGTTGAAGAAGGAAATACAATTTTCTCTAAATTTTCTTTCTATCTCATCTTTTATATATGGTAGAAAATATTTCATTTGGAGCAAGAGGCAGAAGGGTTAGTTGTAGATTTTTGTTGATCAAGTTTTAAGTTCCAGTTTCTAGTTTTTCTTAAAAAAACATTTTGTATGAATCTGTTTCTGTGAGGAAGTGATAAGGTGGTTGCATTGTATGACCATTAACAATTTTTGAAGGCATTTTTTTATGTCTCCTTTCCAAAACTTACATGAATAGATTCTTTTTTTTATGAAACTATACTTTCGTGTTTCTCATGTTTTGATAGAATAAACGAGGAAATATAGTTTTTGATAAAATACTGTACTAGTTTTAATTTGTTAATTATGAAAGTGTTCTTATTCAATTTTTTGCATTCTTCTAGTCATTGTGAGAATATTGTAGAGTAGTGTACACCTTACAATAGTTTAGTCTAGTTGTAAAATCCTAAAGGCAACATCACTTTTGAAGGGATATTATTATCCCTTAAGGATCTTTTGGGTGTATGAGACGAATATAGCAAGTGCTTTATCTCTACTCTAACTCCATGATTTCTAGTTAGGATTATGAAGACTGTTGATAACATTTTTTAAAATTTGGTATCAATGATTACAAATGTTATTTCAGAAATTATGTTAAATTGGTTAATCTTTTCAAACATCACTGCCAAAGGATGGATTATCTCCATGGGAACAATAACATACCAAATTCACAAAAGCAATTACCCTCAACCTCTAATTTCAACTAAACTATCCAATTATCTTCACACAAATTAAGCATATCATACCCGCATACCATACATATGCTTATTTTGCAAAGTTGTGTTTGAAATTTGTTCATTACTAATAAGCTTTGTTGAGAATCCCACCAAGTATGTGATCTAATATAGTTTAAATAACCCTTGGTTGACACTATTACACAAATGTAATATCTTAAATTGTCCATTATTTTTATATTTTGATATGTATATGATGTGTCAAGTATGTACAATAATCAAGTGAAAACTCTTTTGAGTGAGTATTGTATATGTGGTTGCACTTGCTTCAAATTAAGATGCACCAATTACAAAGGAAACCAAGTCAGGAAAGATTTTCCTTTAGTCATATCCTCCAAATAGGTCCTATCACTTTAGTCTAGGTAGAGCTACATGTAACAGGGCTAAGACATCCCCTTTGTTAAGGTCTCCTAACCACCTCCTAGATTTGAGTCAGTAGGTTGAGCATTGAACAAATCCCCGACTATCAACGACAAAGACATTTTCATTGTTCATCATTCCCTCAAGGCCAACCCACTCATGTTAGTTTCTCAATTCCTTGGGGTGCAATTTCGGGAGTCAACACCACCTCCACCATATATAAGTTGGCGTACACCTTGCATCATTTATTATACTCCTCATTATCTCTGCATCCCTCTTCTTGGTACCAAGCAAATGTAATTAAGCAATAGTAGGCCTCATCGTAGCTCCTACTCCCCTCATTGCTCGTATAGATATTTTCCATAAATATGACTATGGGGGAACATATTTTTCAAGGCCAAAGTGTGTAGATACTTGCTCATACTGAAATAACTCTGTCACCCCAGAAAAACCTATCCTCTAACCACATGTTCATTGAATGCACTGCAATTTTATATCATCCTCTACCCACCCTCTATAGTCCATATATGACCTCTAAATAATGTCTTTATGACCCATCCTATCCATCATCAACCTATAGGTTGTCATATCAAACCATCGGTTCCTCAGGCCCACCCATCAGCTACAAATTTCTCTAGATGATATCAATCTTCCCTTGGCCCACTCAATAGTTGTACTATAGAAATTTTCTCATATTCTTACACATGTAATAAATTAGTGGCTCATATACTACCTCCATGATCCTCTTGTGTAAATTGATACAAATCCTTGTAGAAGTGTGCCAACACGCACCAAAACCATGCATATTACATGTCATGTTTCTCAATACTATGGAAAATATCACGTATCCCATATGAAATAGACACCACACTTCCATCCATTGCCACACTAGATGTTAGTATCACTATAATAAACTTTCGTAATAGTGGAACATCTAATCTCACAATGTCGTCTAACATTATTGATGATTTAACACGTGCCCTTGACCCTGTAATATAATATATTGCAGCCATTATTTAGCTCCATGTAACTTCTAGGACCATCACATGCACTCTCTCTCCCATAATCGACAACTGAATAATCCTATATACATCCTCTCATGTCACTGTCATCTCACTAGTGAGTAACCAAAATGTGCAAGTATTTACTCACCATCTCACATAACGTAGTCATCAGATGCGTATTATGGGGTATCACCCCCAATATAGCAACATGTCATATCCCGAAATGGTCCAAAACATCCTACTCCTTTAAGCCCAATGTAATAAATATAGATAATTTTATACCTCCAAGGAACTCCCCTGAGTGTTTATCTCACTACACAGAGTAAACAAGACCACAAACACAATATTAGTAATGTCAATAAAACAAAAAGTTAGTACAAAAGCTGATAAATCTACTTAGACACGAGCGCCCAACTCTCTAGACACTATCACCCATATCTGTACGATCATGTCCCAAGGACAGAACCACCCCCTCTGATGTTGTCTTGGACAGAAATTCCTAAAAATCCAAAATTTACAAAAATGAAAAAATTGACTAAATCTACCTTTATTCGCTTAATCTTATATGTCAAATTCATCACTTACAAGTCGATTTTTAGTCTATGTCAAAACAACCTCTATCACCCTCTCAAACCTAGTCCGGATGGCCTCTCATGCACGTGGCATTTTTCTCACTAATAGATCAAATCATAATTCTCAAATTTACAAATGAAATACATTTTGACTTTTCCACCTTACTATTTATAGTAAAATATTTTTACCAATAGTTACTATAGTTCCTATACTATGATTTAGGACAACTAATTCCTAGTTACTATTTCCTTCATATATTTAGCATCATTTATTAATTTTCACATTGTCTGTGGCATTGGTATTGTATTTTTCGATATCTTCCATAATACTTATTCTCGAGACTTCCTCTTTAGGCCTGGTTCTGTGATACTCTACTGTTACACTCCTTACCATACTACTCCAATATTGGCTTTACATTTCTCTTTATGTCATTCTACTCCATTTATTTCAGCTCAAGGCTCAACGATTGACCTCTCCCTTCTTTTCCAAAAGGGAGGAAAATATACAAGGTACCTATTACCCCTCCTCCAAAAATTTAGTCAATTTATTCAAACATGATACACGATTATCCTATATTCCAAGAAATCAAATGAATATTCAAATCCTACGAAGGTTATGTTCAAAAATGTAAGATTCAATCTATTTGAAGTATCAATGAATCCACATTTTCAAAAATTCTCATAATATTTCCTCAAATAACCTAATTTGGGGAAAATTAATCCTTAAAAGAAGTTTCAAGTATAATCAAGTTCAAGCAAATACTATTTTTCAAATCAATACTGGAAATTTCAAATTCTATTCCAAGTATCAATTTTTCCTTCCAAATGACCTAACTTGGGATTCAATCCACTATATTAGGCATCATTGTTTCAATTTACCAAGAATTTTCACCCTTACATCATAAAGTAGGGTAATGAGACATCATTTCCTTTCTTGTGTCACTTTATGGGGGTTTTTAAGAGCTAAAAAAGAAGTTGCAAAATGGGTTCATATTACCGTTTGCATTAGTAAAACCTATTTTCAAGAAAGCATCATGGTGGAAAATAAAATTGACCTATCTCCCCACACTCTTTCTCTAACGCCAAAATGCTCAAATCCTTATTTTAGCACCAAGATGCTCAAATCCTTAAAAGATACAATGATTTCGGAACTAATCACTCTCGATATCTTCTTCAATCTCCAAATTTTGAAGTCTTGTATATCTCTTTGGAAAGTTCATATCCAATATCTCCTCTGTGACAAAAAGGTCACCCCACATGTTTCAAAAGATTGATGAATGGTTCACCACGTTTTTTTCTTACTATCGGTATGTTCTAGATACAACTCCTTCATCTCACTTTAGGTATCCTCCTCTTATATCCTTTATACTACTTGAATTTCATCCAAATATCTTAAAGGGGGGAAAATATTCTCTTATTACTATTACAGTACGCCTCTAGTATGTTATTATATGCATGATTTCTAAGTAGGAAAACTAGGCACTAGTGACACATCTTTGGTCCTTTTTTTGCTTTGTTTGGATTTTCTTACATATTTTATCTGGCATTTGTATCTTTATGGTCGATTCACAGGGATCATTATTCTTTTCATTCATTCCATTTTTGTTTTCTTGTTGCAGGACAATACCTCCTAGACAGGATAGTAGCGCCCAGGCATTAATGTCCTTTTAGATGCTCTTGTTCTATATGCTTGATTTTCTCCTTTGTTTGTTTTCTTTAGATTTGGGTGTCTTTGTATCTCCTTTTTACAACGTAGTTCAGATTTTGGTGTCACTATATGCTGAAATTAAAACAAATATTTCATATATAAACACAACCTATTAATTATTCTAACGATCAATTGGGCTATCATTTCTATATCTACCACATAGATAAGAGAAACACAAAGGACTGCATTTTGGGCTGCATTATTCATTGTATAGTGGGAGGCTATTATGAATTCCATATCACACAATACTACATTGGGATAAAGTAGTTGTAGCTCGTTATTCTTTTTATGACTAAAAATAGGGAAACCTAGCTCAAGGGACACAATTTTAATCACACACTACAAGAACTACATGGATTTTGAAATGTAGTGTAGCAATCAACAACAAGATCACATCGAGGTGACTGGAAGGGTTAGTAAGAATATTTCATATACATTTTTCATTCAATCCAACATGTGCTTGATTTTTGTGTATGTAGCTAGGGTTTATTTTGAATGCGACAGAGATGAAGTGCATTGAACCTGACATGACCTACAATGAACTAAAGGTTACAAGAAACAACACAGAAAGAATCATATCCTATTTTTTCATGTAAACACTAGCACCGAGAAAAAACGCTAGCTCTTAGGTGTTCATGTCCTCTCCCAAGCACTAAATGTCCCTGAGATCATAAAATTCCAGTTTCAACATCAAATATTACTCAACACAAAATACACTTTCTCATATCATTGATCAGTCCAAAATCAAATCAGATCTATGGTGGCAAGTTGAGTTATCCTAGATACCCTATCTATCATTCATGTTTGTATTTCTATTAGCTAGATCATGTATGTTACTGCTATTTTATCTTATTAATTGTGTCCTTGTCTTAAATTTAATTTTTTTAAATCATGAACAAATATTCAACTACACACTATACATATAATATTCAATGTTAAATGTTGTCACATGACCTAACAATGTTTATAACAAAGTTTAGTTTCAAAATTACAATTTTATTTTCTACGTTGCAATATCATCTTTATGCACATACTATTAGATTAAAAAACATTTTTATTTCACAACATTACGATGTTATCTATCTTTCCATTACTTAGGGTTATCATGGTATTCTCTTACGATCATGCAAACATATTTTATTTTCCATGACTATCTATTGTTCCTTTAGGAAGCATATTTTTAGAACTATAAGAGTATTGGTCAATTGAATCACAAATATGAAACCATTATCATTCCCTCACAAATTAATTTTTGGTATCGCATGAAATAGTATAACAATGTTATTTCCATTACTCATTACTTAGATGAGGCCCTAATTTCAATAACAATTACATACATTTCAATATAAACATGCAACTACAAAATAACATAATATAGCTATATAATCCTTTTTTTCAATGTACCTGCAACCAAAATCATGGTTATCCCTAGAAGATGGTGTGGAAAAATACTACCATATAAAACATTCTAAGTATGCATAATTTTTCATTTAAAACAAAAACTAGGCGCCGCACCAACTCGGTGGAGCTTCTCAGTTCAAACCAGACTGTTTTTCTTCCTAATAGTTTTGGTATCTTAATATCAGAAGATATGTTGCAGGATAAGTAGGAAGAGGAGTTGGTCATGTTTGAACTTCCGTGATTTGTCTCTCATGGAATGTTAGAGGACTCCTAAAATCCTCTTGACAATAATATTTGAAACATGTTTATCAGTTAATTGGTAATCTTGATGTTATTTGTTTACACAAAGTTAAAATTACCGGTTTCCTTCTTTAGATTTCCTTAATGTTTATTACGTCAAATTACATTAATTATTTTTCTTCTCATTTAGAAGGAAAAGGTGGTGTTTCTATTTCTATGTCTCCTAGGGAAAATTTTAGTGGTGAATATTCGTTAATAAACGAATATTCAAGTTTTTGAAATTTGAAATTGGTGAATTTTTAGGGTTGGTCCTAGGACCAATTCGTCAAAAATTTCTGGGTACAAGTTAATTTTAGGGTTTATTTCTCCATTCCTGCAAAATATAAATTCATAAAATTTTCCTAAATATAGTAATTCGGTAGCATATTTTTATGCTATCAGGCAACAACATATAGGTATGCTATCGACTGGTAGCATAAAAAATACTACTGGCGGGTAGCATATTTATGCTACCAGCCGACAACATACCTATATGTTTTCAGCTAGTAGCACAAAATATGCTACCAGCCAGTAGTATATTAAAAATATATCATCTTGTAGAATTTAATAGTGATGTCGTGATGTCTTGATATTCACCATTTGTGCGAAAGATAATTTTCACAAATTTGCCAAATATTTTCTAAGGATTTTTTTCAAAGGGACCCTTAAAATTTTCCGTGGTGTCTCCTATATTTTCTTCCATGATAACTATCATGGGTCATGATCCTGATAATCAGGTTGTGTGGATTAGTTTGAATCTTAATGGTTGTTCTCTTAGGGTATTAAATCTTTATGCACCCAATGATGGACCGGAAAGGTCGACATTATGGTGTTGGTTAGGTGATAATTTACCTCTTGTTTATTGGATTTTTTTGGTGATTTTAATATGGTTGAACATCCTGAGGACAAGTTGGGGGACCTTCCTATACAATGGTGCAGTGGAGAGCGTGAAGCTTGGTTTTATTTTAAAAATAGGTGGAGCATTAAAGACCCTCTTTTCAAAAGGAGGTGGGACTTTACTTCTCAAAATTGGTTTACTTGGTCCAATTTTCGAGAGGGACCCGCACGTGTTCCAAAATGGCTTGATCATGTCATGATTTTTTAGCAAAAAATATTTGAGCTAGAACCTCACTATTATTCTCTAGTCACCATGTGGCCAAATATTTTATTGTCAGACCATTCTCCCATCTCGTTTATGGTCACGTGGAATGAGGCAAGTATCAAGGTTCTAAACACGCAGTTTTATCTAAATGTCTCTCTGTTGAGTCACACATGGGTCTTAAATCATATAGCTCAGGTTTGGAATATGGTGCCACATCCGTCACTTGATACCAGCTAGATTTCCTGATAGAATGAAGCTATTCAGCGGACAACCAAGTTTCTCTGCAATTTCGGTAAATAGGTGGCCCAATTTTATAAGCAAGTTGATGTCAATATTCAATAGGAATTTCAAAGAACTACCTTGTTTTTTGAGTCCCAACCTTTTGGAGTGCTAACCCAAGTTCAAGCCGCGCAGCTCAGATACCAACTCAAAGTTATTGAACAACATAGAGCCAAAGGTGTCTAGATTCATGCTCGGCTCTAATGGTTGAAAAATCGTTATCATGCATCTAAAAGATTCTTCAAATTTCTCAAATATAGGCATGTCAGGGAGCAATCAAGGCTATTCAGCTGGCTCACTCCCGGGTCACCTCCCTCCTGGAGATTATTCAAGATTTTTTGGAACACTACACATTGGTTGTTTAAGCCATGGAGTCTTCAGCTGAAAATAATGTTGCTCTTCAGCAATGCATTGAGTTGGTTCCAAAAAAACTAAGTCAACATGGTAGGAAGAATTTTTATGGTTCTCGATCTGTCAAAGAGCTTCATGGTTCCTTCCTTTTTCTTGCTAATGACAAATTATCGGGTTTAGATGGCTTTTGGTGTGATTTTTATAAAGCATCTTGGCCTTTTATTTTCTGGGATTTATTAAAAGTGTATCAAGAGGCTCATCAGAATCATTCTTTGAGCAATATTATCAACCAAGGCAATATAAAATTCATTCCTAAAGATGGGAACCCTGAGGTTATCCCTAATTGGAGGCCTATCACCCTTCTTTATGTGTCATATAAGATTTTGGCTAAGGTGTTCACTCTTCGTATTGCCCCCCTACTTCCTAAGATTGTGTGTCCTGAGCGGATTGGTTTTTTTAAAAGGAGGTACATTCTAGATAATCTTATTGTTATTTGGGAAGGCATGGAATGTGCCCAAAATTCTTTGCAACAAGTTCTTTTTAAAAAAATTGACCTTGAGAAGGATTATGATCGTATTGAGTGGCCTTTTAATCTTGTTATGCTTCGAGCTTTAGGATTTGATTATTTTTTCTCAATATTGTTCAAACTCTTTTTGAAGATGCTTTTTCTTGTCTTACCATTAATGGTTACTAATATTCTTCTATTGGGTTATATCATTCTATTCGACAGGGGTGCCCTCTTACACCAACACTCTTTGTTCTTGTTGTTGATGTTGTTGGCTACCTTATTGCTAACAAAGTGAATCAATGGCGTATTCAGGGGATTTATCTCCCTGATAAAAAATCCCAACTTGTCAATGGGAACTTTGCCGATGATTCCTTCCTCAATCTTGTTGAACTGGAGTAGAACATTTGGGAGACCCTTTCTTTCCTTGATATTTTATATTTTGCTTCGGGATTGAAAGTTTAGCTTGTTAAATATTTGGGTTTCTACCAGAGTTCCTCGCCCATGTCAGATTGGTTGGCAGCTTACCCATGGAAATGAATTCAGAAAGGGGAGGGATTTTGGTTTTTGGGATCCTCTTTTCCTTTGACATTGATTCTTTCACTCTATGGTATTTTTTTATTGATCAGGTTGGATAGAAAGTTAAAAAATGGGTCTCTTGACGTTTATCGATGGCTAGGAAATTTCAAGTCTACACTAATATTCGTAGTTGCTCAAGTTTATTATGAAATCATATGGTGGCATGAGGATGAGATGAGAGGGGTTAAAAAAAATTTCCCGGGAGGTGCAACTGGATCCTACATGTGTTTAGGGGATGAATAAGAGACGGAAGAACATTTTCTTGTCCCTCTTATCCCCTTGGATATTAGGAAAAAGGGAAAGAACAAAATCAGATAATTTTTTCCCCATGGTTTCATGCATCATGAGGAGGGGCGACAAGGGTAAGTTCGAGCAAGTATGCATATTTCCTAGGACTCATGTTTGAAAGTGTTAAGTGATAAAAAAAATCCAAACATGTGGTGAGGTTATTTTAAAAAGGAATTTCTACTATCAGAGATTTGGTTTCTAATAGAGATTGGCTCTCTTGGTCTGATTTGAAACAAAAATTTCAGCTCGCAAACTGAGACTTCCCATCTATTATGATAATTTAGTCTCTTCTGCCTAATGTCATGTTACATAAGCTTGGTATTTAACCTCCTTTTTCCTAATGGAAAGACTAAAGATGGAATGTGGATATTCCATTACTGAATTATGATTTTGGAGTCATCTATTCTTTGTTTTCTCCCATTTCCTCTGGTATTGATAAGATTAACACCCACTAGAATTTTCACTCTTCCCCCCCACTTGGCTTTGATGTCTCCAATGGGATTGGAATCCTCTGTTTGATCCCAAGTTGATTTTTTTCTCTAGTGTCTTATCTATCAAGGTCTTCTATTGGGGGAACAGTTAAGCCATATCGGCATCCCAAACCCCAAGTGCCTTTATTTTGGTCACTCAGATTCCTTAAAATATGTATTTTGGTTCTGTCTCCATGCTCAAAGTGCTTAGCTTTGGATTCACTCTCTCTTTTAGCCTTATCACCCATAATTTTTTGACTGGAAATCTATTTTGTTTAGGGACTATGTTAATTGACTACCTTACATTGTTTCCAATTGGTATTTTTTCCATTATGTTATTCTCTTTCAGCTTTGGAAGGCTATAAATAATGCATTGTTTCAGCACTACGAGGTTTCTATAGAGATATCTATTAATGAGAAGGTGGAAATTTTGTCTTCTGTGTGTATGTAGATTCAGGCCCAAGCCCAGAAGGTGGCGTTAGAATTTCTCATCTCCAACAACTACTTGATCATTGGGGTAGCGCACCATGTACCATGAGTTAGGTTTCTCCTGATGATGATGTCCAGTGACCTCCACCACCACTTAGACATCGCAACCACTCGTGCATCCAATTTCGAAGTCACACACGAAGTGATCGGTCCTCTCCACCACCGGCTCTCCCTAGCCCCTCCTCTTCTAGGATTGGATGGAGCCCTTCTACACGTGGAAAATTCATTTCCATTTCTTCAAACTAGGGATCTCCACATGGGGGTGCATCTCAGTTTGGTGAGTTTTCTCCTCCAAGTTAGGGAATCATTGTGTCGCTGAGTTTGCAGATGCCAAACTAGGATGACTGGTTAATCAACCCCTCTTCTGATGATCCTTGTAAACTTGGATTTTTTCCACCAAGGGATGATCCACATCTTCCTCTAAGTGTTTCTCCTCCACGTGCTTGAATATATTCTGATAGTGTGCTTTTTTTTTACCCCTGTGGGTGTGTTTCGTTTTCCCTTGTGGCCTTTTTTTAGTTTCCTACATGGCATTCATTGTATTTCCCTTTGGGCTTCGTTTCTTTTAAGTTTGTGACCACTTCCAGCCACCCCCTTACTATGTAACTCTTTTTATTATATTTTTTATAATATAAAAGTGGTTCCAATAGTAAACACTTTGTACATAATATAGAGAGGAAGAAATACATTTATATTTTCATTTTGTTTACAATCGAGAGAGAAAGAAGAGAAAGAAAAACACAATATTTCCCAAAAGAAAAAATCTTTAAGCAAGTGAATAAAAGAGGTTTCACATAGTCTTATGAATGTTTCCTAAGGTAGCACAACATTTATTACGTTTAGAGGGATCTCACAACATTTTTTTGCTTATCATTGTAAGTTTACCTAAACTACTAATTTAGCCAAAGTGGATACAAAAATGAGTTTGAAAACCAATATCCCAGAATCAAACACTCATTTTTCTTGTTCCCATATACTCTTCTATATACATGTAAACTATTGGAATCAATAAAGCTCAATTCTTGAAACCAGGGTTCAATCTACACCTAATTTTTCAGAACTTATTATTGTAAATGCATCATTTCATCCTTATTGCAAAATGACCAGTGGCTTACAAAACTAACTTCCAAGGAAGTATTTTTTAAACTAAATATTAATTATGATTGTCATGGTAACACTCTAAGGTATGTGGTGGTATAAATTCATTTCCAAACATAGATCCTCAAACCAAGAGTCAAAAACAAAACCAATTTCTAACTTTTGAAAATTGTCCCAAGCTATGAAACAACTAACTCAGCTCAAAATCGCACGTTGTTGAATGAGAAAATGATCATCCAAGGTTAGTTAAGGGGTTGGCATGACACTTTATTTCATAGGAAACATAATTAAATGTTTGCATCTTCTGTACTGGATTCAGGAAGGTGTTTAGCACGTCATTTTTATGTGGGTTTTATTAACTTTTGCTAGGTGATTAACAGTAAGGTGTTTGTATGCATTATTGCACTTAACTTACAACTAATGGTCACACTTTCCAAAAAAAAAAATTTGAGTTTTAAATATTTTCAAACACATTCCAAGGTGGGATAAACAATCCTAACTGGTTGTTTTGCTTGTGCAGGATAATTTAATTGTTGACATTTTAAACAACAAATTAAGTTATTTTATTTAATCAAAGAGAATATTCATCAATAAATTTTTATCTTCGATAAAATTTTGAATGGAAAATTTCCACTATGAAAAAATTTCTGGATATAAGGGAGAGAACCATTCCTGAAATGTGAAGAAACAATGTAAGAGAGGAGCTCCATGGCTGGTTTGAACACACTCATTCTATGAGTCCACCACAAGATCATTTTGTCAACCAGTTCACATGCATTGTGTATGCTTCCACATTTTGTGCAACTTATAAATATCCACTTTCAATTATTTTTCAAAATCCATACCCTACTCCAAAGCTCTCATATTGGCACTATTGAGGGGAATAATGCATTGTAAGGAAAACAATTGACTATTGCCAGCATAGTAAAAGTAGACCAAATAGAGACAATGTTCTAACATTCTAATATAATCAACAATGTTGATTCTTTTGGGCTTGCACTGATCTACTCACCTAAATCTCTCACCAACATTTACATTATAAGTAACTCAAGATAAGATGTTCATCTTTTGCTCCACACAAAGGAGGTTAGGAAACACCATTTTGAAAATATTAAATTCTTTATTTCATGCAAAACAAACATTTAGGAAGGATCATAAGATGACATTAACTTGAAATTCCTTAGCTTTATTCCACATGCTAGCTTCTAGTGCATTCTTCTAAAAATATTCAACATTGTAGACCTACAACCCTAAGAAACTCTCTTCATGCTCACCAAAATTCCCATTTTGTGGATATCCTGTAATCAATAGGTTCCATGGGCCACATTTCTTCCAAGTATAGAGTGAATTAGTTCACAGGCCAAGTGAAAGTTGCCACACGCATACCCAAAACTCTCATAGGCTCTTTTTTCTACCTTGAGTACGTTAAAAGATATATTTCTTTCACCATCATCTCTAATAAACCAAAGGTGTAAATGTTTGTTTTCATCTATGGAATCACATGCTCATCTCTCTGTCTCTCTCTCAAGGAATAAAAATAAACAGGAGATAGGACAACCTGTTCAAGAACATTGAACTTCCCACAATACCTATCTCAACAAATGCAAAAAAATTTCCAAAGTATACTAGAAGGGACGTCTATATTATATCTGATAACTTTATTTCATTCTTTTTTCCTAAAGGTGAGATTCCTTTCATTTATTCCTTAATGAAAAACCTAACATAGGCACAAGAAAAACAATTAATCCAAAGAAATAAACCATACAAAATGAAAAGTTAGAGAAAATAAATATCAAGAAATGGTTCTCCTTATAGTCTCCTAACATTGGATTGACTGCGGGTTCTTTCTCACATTTCCTACTCTGCCCAAGAAGTGTTCCATTTTCGTCAAGCTACCATATCCTGATTTTCCCAATATCCACCTCCTCTTCTTGTTTTTCATTCAAGAGAAGCATGTCATACCTCAGATTTGATGTCCATAACATAATCTAGTCTTCCAACACTTAGAAAAAAAAAATATTTTTTGGAATTGAAAAAAAAATATGATTTGGGTGCCCGACACATGCCAAGCCATATGGTCACCTAGGAAACTGCCATACTTCCTAACCACCCATCATAACTCCTCTCACTAACAAACTCCACTCACCCTTATTCTTTTATTTCTTATTATTATTTAAAAATTCATTCTATTATTGTTTTATTTTGTCTCTTTGCTCTAATTTATTTTGATTATTTAAAATGTGTCTTTTTTAATTTATTAATTTATTCATTCTTCCTATCTAAGATTTGTTAATATTTGAGATTGAGTTCTGGATCGACTCAGATAAATTTTGTCTCAACTTTTCCATTGGAAGGTTCAAATCTAATCAATTTTAAGTTCAAAAGTGTGTGTGTGTGTGTGTGTGTGTGTGTGTGTGTGTGTGTGTGTGTGTGTGTGTGTGTGTGTGTGTGTGTGTGTGTGTGTGTGTGTGTGTGTGTGTGTGTGTGTGTGTGTGTGTGTGTGTGTGTTATTAACAATTTTCTATGTTCTTGAAATAAAAATACAATGGTTCAAAATGTTCATAATCCAAGACTCAAAGCATAATAAAAAACCTAAGAAGGTAGTTGGTTCATGATGAGGAATTTACAATTCAATTAAAATTTGATGATAAGACTCTACAATGATTTGATATGTTAATTTTGTGAAAAAACATTTGAAAAGAACCCATTAAAATTTTGATGGCATTAGAAAAGCTTTCCAACTACATGTGGTGGGGAAGGTACCTACATCTTCCTCCCTTTATAAGAACATTTTCCTTGATGCAACACAACAACACTACTAGAATAACTACTCATGAAAAAGGAAGAAGCATATAGTGACTCACGTCACAAATGAACAAATTGTTTTTCCCAAGATTGACCACAATGAAACCACAAAATTTGAAAATTTCCCTCCAATTATTTTTTTGTTGTCAAGATTAGTATTTCTTTCACGTCTTATTCCTTTAGTTCGTTTCTCCTGAAAAATTATAGATAAGAAATTTAAGTTATCATAATTTCCACATGTTGACCAAACAACCACATTACAAATATCATCACATAAATCTCATCATTATCACAAACTAGAAATACAAGCATATCTATTTTAACACATTTGACACCATAACTTTATGACTTGAAACTCACACAAGAAGAGTATAACATAAAACTGACCTTATCAAGGTGGAAGGTTGATATAAACAACCATAGGTTCATGATAAAACATATGTATTACCACACTAACATAATAATTACTCACCAATATCCACCCACACATCTAGGGGAAAGTAATAGATCTCAAAACATGGTCCTCATATCATGGACTTTATAAATTAAAAAACATATAATGGAGCATGCAGAATGCATATCAAAGGTGTGACAATAAAACATTTATAGCAAGGTCCCCATGCCAAAAAGTAACAAATATTGTAATGCAATGTTCCCAATGATTTCAAGTATAGCCATATCTATCAAAATAATTTGTAGTCTAGTATCTCCACCTCTCCTCAAGGGAGATTAAATAAACAAGAAAGTGTATTAATTATCTCATTTGTATGGTTGTCAGTGTATCTCACATACCCCAAAAGTACACCATCCTTGAGTATTCCACCATCTGAAAGGAATAATATCTGAGAATATAAAAAATAAAATTGAACTAAATATCATATCCATCTCAACAATAAGTATCATCCTCACATGGTACAAAGAGAACAACATCATAGTCCAACCCACCAATTGGCACTGCATATCTTAAAGGCCACCTCTACTAAAGAGAACTAAGTATCATAAAATTCACTCAACCGTAGAGGAAAAATTATCTCACATGTCACTCCACCTTATGAGAACTTATTATCATAAAATTCACTCAACCATAGATGACTGAGTATCACACATGTCACTTCACCATAGGAGGATTAAGTACCAAGGTTCCAAGTATGGTTGGGTTACTCCATGGTTTTGGACACATAAAGCATTGTCACCTCAAAACCAAGGGAATGTTCTGTAGAACCAAGCATGGAAATATGGCACCTTGGGCATACCCCCATACAACATATGTATGTATTACAAAAAAGATATAACCATCTCATCAAACAAGTAAGAAAATCCACATTAATATTCTTGATGACAATTAGCCAAGTGGCCTAAAAAACCATAAAACTTCGAGTTACAAAAATAAAAACCAAGAAATATCAATAACTAAATATAAATGGATAACTAATCACATTCAAATTAATTAAATATCGCAAGAAATCAAAAATTAAGAAAGAATATCCTCGAAGCTTTCCAATAAATCAATTAAAAATGTGGTTATGAGAAAGTCAAGTCCACAAATTAATACACATGATAATATTCACATCACAATAATTGTGCAACATCTAGTGGCCATATGTAGGGGTACTACATCATCGAGTGTTCATCATGACATATAAACATAATAATTGATCAAATAGTGCAATTTTTATAATTTATGACTAAATAATAATTGTTGGAGCTCAAAAATGCACCCGTGCTTGAATCAAGATGATCCAAGGTTTTGAGTCAACATGGGATGATATCTATAATGTGGGTCCTGTGAAATTGGGATCAACCTCTGGAGAAGGCTATCTTCCTAGTTATGCAAATTTAGGGAAACCAATATAACACAACCTACTTCTAATGCTAAACTACTCCTACACATAATTCCTACTCTAACACTTCCAAGAGACCAAGGAGAGAGAGATGCAGAAAGGGAAAAGCCTAAGCTAACAGGGGTAGTGATAGCACCAAAATAAGGTGGAACTTTCCCAAATCTATATGAGACAAATGTAGAAACACGAGGCTGGGATTATGAAAACACACACTCCAGATGCAACTAATAGAAAATAATGAAATACATAAAATGCCATGATATTCTCATCAAACACAAGTATCTAAAGGAAGAAAGAAATCACACTTGCATTAATCAATATTAAGAAAATTACATAAAGAACCGAAGCATGTAAAATCACCATTCGTGAGTTACAAAGATCAACAACATTCAACTTCGAGTTTCAAAAAGAAGATCTCAAAATATGCTATAGCACGAAAAAGGGAGAAGAACCCCTACAAAGTAAAAAATTGCTTGTATTTATACAATGTTTGCTAAGGAGAAAGAGAAGAGAGAGAGAGAGAGAGAGAGGAGGACATTTAAGATGGAACTAATATAATATAAATTAGAATTAAATCTAATTTTAGAGTAACTATTGTAGTGTATGATATAAAAATGCTAATGTACAGTAAATATGCAAGAAAACAAGTGTGTATAATATGAAACCCTAAGGAAGAGGAGGAAATAGAGTGACTTAGCTGATTTCTAAGAAATCAGGAAGTGATTTGGGTAGGTGAGTAGTTGAAATAGACTAAGGGGAGTGTCATCATGGTGAACTAGAGGTTCTAGAACTCGAAATGATGTAGGACAGGAGCACCCATGAGAGGAAAGGATTACATGGCCCCTAGTGATTGTATAGATGCTCATATTCTAATATCTTCTATGCAGGAGGAGATTTGTTGTTGATCATTTTTTATCACTCTAGAATTTCTCTTAGATCGTCGAATGTACCTGTAACCTATAAAACAAGTTGTCTACCTACACATGTCCATAAACCACATCAAATCTAATAAAAAATATGCAAAATGTGGAGTCTTAATGACCTTGATGGTCACCCAAAAAGTGAGCTTAGTACCAATTGTTGCACTACATTTCAAAATCCATGTAGTTTTGTGTGATAGTGTGTGTAATGATGGCCTAGGATTCCCTTGTGTAAGTTACACTAAGATAGTGGGCTAGATCTAGAATTCTCCAATGATGTAAATGTGTGCAATGGAGTAGAATAGACTTCCCCTCATATATTGTGTATGCATAGGTGATGCAACCATCATCCCTTGAGTGAATGTGCTAGATTGATGCTTTGAGATGCTCTTATACCTTTAGATGCAACCTTAGGTGATATGAGATAATGTTAGTGCTTGGCCCCTTATTTGAGAGTTATAACTATGTATCTATGTGATTCCCTTGTTTGAATTTCATAATTGATAGTTGTAAGGCTGACCCACAAGTATAAAAGATGCCTAAGAAGTAAAAGAGACCCAAAAGAGTGAGAAAATGGGAGAAAGGGTTAGAAGTTCCCATGAGAGATAGGATCACCTAGGCACTAGTTTCCTAACCAGACACTAGTGTCTAAGGTCATAAAAGATAAATCATTCAAATAATGACATGGATTTAGGATGTGTAAGGTTAATAAAAGTATAAAAGGTAGAGCAAAAGGCCTAAAATACATTGTCAATTACTAGTTTTTTTGCTTAGGAATCATGAATATATTAGTATGCTTTAGGACGTAGAAATGTACCTAAGTGCATAGATTTTGTGTCTACATTTTCCTTCACTGTATGATGTTGAGTGAATAATTGATAGCATAAAGTAGATAGGAGATGTTTACCTTGTGGTCTTGTATAGAAGAGTGTAGCTGATGGCGTGCCAAGTGGACAAGTAAAGCATGAAGTGATCAAAAAGTGAAGCATGGAGACTAGAAAATGGAAGTGGACCCTAGGGGTGAAGTATAGATGTAGTAATGTGTTGTCAGAGCTTGTGTGAGCTGCTTATTGTTCTGTATTAAGGATAGACCTACAAAATAGGAGTGAGAAATTAGTCAAAGTTCCATATATAAGAAATCAAAGTAACATGTATATAAGTAAGTAAAAGTGTTAAAGTATATAAAAGGAAAGTGTGCACCTGGTGTTTAAGGGAGTAAGAGATAGAGAATTATCCTAATTTGATTGGTGTTTCTATATTTGAATGTCGATGGGGAGGTTTTGGGAAATCTCATTCCAAAAGAGATTTTTTTGGGTGATCTCACACCAAGAGTGAGTTTTCGGGTGATCTCACACCAAGAGAAGAGTGTTAGGGAGAGAGATATATATTTTCTCTCCTTCCATGATGCTTCCTGAATAAGCACCACTGCAGATGGTACGTCCCTGATTTTTTCTGATTGTTCCAATTTATTCCAAATGTAACTAAAATGTGACTGATAGAATGAATTATGTACTTGGAGGAAAGTGCATGCTATTGGAGAAAAAATATTAGAATTGTTTTGAACTGTGCTGGAGTGAGAAAATGACTATTTTTCCTCTAGGAAACAAGTTCCCAGGGGGGCACAAGCGCTCACCGCTACTTTCTAAGTCTGGGTGTTAGTGTCTTCTCTGTATTTTGGACCTAATTCTTATTCTGAGCCAATTTTTAATTGTGTTCCTATGCCATTTTTGTGTAAAGGAGTCTACACCTTCTCTTCTTCTAATACTTACCCCTTTCCCGAGGAACACACACTTTTCATTTGCACTAGTTCACAATGTTAGCTCTGGATCACTATCACAATGCTTGCATTTGTATAACCACTATAACATAAAAGATGAAATTATTACCTTGTTTAGCTTGGTAACTGCATTATTCATCCTAACATTATCTTTACACCCTATTACTACCCTACAGATTATGATTCATCATGCATTCATAAAACATGCATTATCAAGCCTAGATCTAAATTGGCCTATTAGTACTTAGGGCTCAAAACAACACATAGGTTCATGAGTCACCCCCAAATCTTCTATAACACTTCATCTCATCTAACACAAGGTGTTTAGACCCTTCATTTCATTCTACACTTTCCTTTCATACTAGTTCTTCAATTAGACCTTATTATCCTACTAGCCCTTCATACATGCAAATCTTGTTATATTTCAAGTTTACCTGAAACAACCCCCACAACCTGATTGGTGATACATAGAACATTTTTTGGATTATTCCTCATCCCCAAATTTCATGTATTATTACTTTTTACAGATGTGTACTTCTATATCCCTGCCCTATGTCAATTAGGCCTATTCTGCCCTCATAACCATAGTAGTGACATTTACAAGTATGATCTCACCTAAAGGTTGATGAATATACCTCAAAAATCATGATAACAAAATACCTACCAAGTTTCAAGGGTTGACTACAGGGTTTGACCATTTTTGTAATTCATTTCCTTCCCAACCTATACACAGTCACAATCTGTAATGTAAACCATTATATAATTTTTACCCAATTTTGATTTGGAGGATGAAATTTGGTAACATTCTTCTACTTATCCAAATAGAGGTTCACCAAAAGTTTCACAAATTTTGATTGCCTAGAAATCTAGATATGTAATTCCCTATTTTGGGCTCGAAAACAAGTATTTAAGCCTACAAGAAAAACTAAAAAATTTCAAGAGCTATAAAAATTCCATAGTGCTTCCCTTACTTGTTTCTAAGAAAAACATCTCCATGGTGACTCTCAAAAAATTAGCATTCGGTCTGGAGCAGAAACATACTATACATTTCATATGTATCAAAAAATAACACACCAAAAAAGGGATTTATCACCTATAACACCAAGCTAATATCATTATTATTCATGTCAGTCCTTTATTACATCCTCTTAACCATCTTCATTATTCATACCATCGAATAACTCTCTCTCTTTCTTACTAGATTCACTAGATATCTTTCCCTTAAATCCTAGATTAGATCAACTACACAAATAATCCTATAATAGGATTAAAAATTATCCCTTAAATCTCTACATCTCATCCACACTCCTATTATGACTCATATCTCAACAGGTATATCCTTTTTTATGCATAAAAATAGCTATTTCACTCTCCTTTAGCCTTACTTACACACTCAATTTCAATTTTACAACATATTCAATTTGACATTCATTCCCTTAAGAAAAATCACTCACACTCACCTATTCAAACATGTTTAAATAATCTCTTATGACCTTATGGCATCCTTATCCTTAATGCTCCTACATCAAGTTACCCTGGAAAGAAGAAATTTATCTCCTGCTCAATGCAATATTGTCTTTTCTTTTTTCCTTGCTTTCAAATCTTTTCTTGGTGTCAAAGTTCTTACTAATTGAGTTAGTTACCTCCTTTCCACCACTCTAGACCTCTTTTCACATTTCTTATTCTTCACGTTCTTTGGTTTCATGTTTACCTAAAATCATAGTTTCCATAATAATGTTGGGAACAAGAATATAAGGCTTGATTGCCTCCTCAATCTGTCTTATCACTATCTCCCTATCATCTTCTTCTATAGATTATTTATAGGATTTTATTAATCTTCCTATGAAATGGAAGTCTCCAATGTTGAGGTATGACTCTCTTACACTTATCAAGAACCAATATGGCCTCCCATATGTCATTTTGTTCCACTATGGTTGATTAGTGTCTTCTTTATCATTGTATGAAACATATTTGTCTACAAAATCAACTTGTGCTACTAGCACTCTTAACTCCTTATCATCCTTAATCCCAACTTGCATTGGATCTACCTTTTGTGTTAGGCCCCTCATGTTTTGTTCTTGTACTGATCTTGTCATAACTTCTTGACTGTAAGTAAGCACTATTTCAATATTTTGACCTCTTGAACAAACTTTCCTAACCTAGTTTATACCATTCTTTGCATGTCCTTGAATTAATTCAACCATTTACTTCTCCATTATTTATTGCTTGTCAATTTTTACTTCATACTTCTCAGTATGGTCCACTCTATTCTTTGGCTTCTTTTTCCTTTGACTCAAACTAATTGTACCATTGTATCTAGAGCTTCTTTGACTCTGATTTATCCACTCTTCTACGTTTGAAATCTTGCAATTTAATTCTGCCACCTCATGATACTGCTCTTTGCTTGGGCTTAACTAATATAGGACTGTATTAGTCCAAAACCACCTGATTTTACTCTTTTAGGCTATCTCATCCATTCATTCAATGATTCTATAGAGTTTTCCACTTGAAATTATAATTTTCTCATATGAATATTATTCTTTGGGTCATGGTAATCACTTAAAAACAATAACCCTTTTTTCCACTTGCTCTCTTTAACCATGTCAGCTCTAGGGGCTGCACTATGCACTAAAAAATCATCCCAACAAGAAAAATTCTGAGTTGTACTTGCATAACATAGTTCACACTTTCAAACATACTCTGGCTATGATAATATAATATTGGTCTAGGTTCCTGCTCGTACTTGTTCATTTGTACCTCTATGACTGTTCTTGGAGGAGTTAGTAACCTTCCTAAGGTATCACCTATGAACAAATCTCTACAATCTTCTTAAAGTTTTAAGGCATGCTCATAAGAAATATTATATATACCTTCTTGTTGGTTTGGATGTTTGATTTGGTTCTCCATTGATTCTCTTGCTTGTTCTAAACTTTGGTTTCCATTCCATTGTCATATGTATAGCTTCATACTTCTTGACAACTTGCTTTGATTTTCCTTCAACCATGTAGACTGCAATTCCTCTTCAATTTCACTCCTTGCTTCTTGGTTTTGTGTAAAAATCCATATGATTTTTTGATTTGAATCTCCTCCATTATGTTTCTACCCAAATTGATTCTCCCTCAAAAGCTAAGCAACATCACAGGTTTGGTAGGAAGCTTAGAGACAAGTAGAGCATGTTGTTGACAATTTTTGCACTTGTGTAAAAATGGGCAACTCAAAAATTTGTTACGATCGATAACAGTAGTGAAGTATACTTAAGCTAGGAGAGATTTTTCAGATTATGTCATTACTGCTGAATTATTTAAAAGATTACATGAAATCTATAGCTATATGTGCTATTACAAAATGTAACAGATCACATAGTCTGTAATTTCCTGATGCCTTCAGTAAAAGAACACAGGGGCCCCAAAGGACAGTTGTGTTGTCATGATGAAGATACCATTGAATTACAAAGTAGGTGAAGTGTTGAGTTTTGGGATAGCAAACATAAGTGTAAATTATAGAAATCAGAGTTCATTACTGAACGTTATAGGTTCTCATTAATGTTCTTTCCTTCATAATTAAGACATTCAATTATATGATTGAGTTGTTTAATTCATCATGCAATTCATATAGAAAGATGAAATGCAGAAAGAAATATACAACTCATTTACAAAATTCAATGTTTTATTCATAAGGAAATTTCAAATGTTCCCACACAAGTCATGGGATGTAACTGGAAAGTAAAGTACAACTACTGAAATAAGAGGTACACATGCATGAAAAATAAAGTAAGGAGTATGAGTGAACCCATCATTGCCTTGGGGTTTCTTTCTTCGATTGAATCGTCTCCATTTCTAGATTTTTCTTCATCTCCATTGTAGAAGCCACTGTACCTGAAAAGGTAAAAAAGTTAATTATCATTTACTAGCTCAGGGATCAATTCATATTCCCTACTGTCCTAGTTCATGCATATGAATCTCTTCAAACAGGAGATGTAATTTACTTGAATATCAGACTTCATACATGCTCTACTTACTCAAAAAGAGGAAATAGAAAAGAAAAGAAGATCATGGACATAAGAGAGGCCAAAAAGCCTAAGTATTTTCTAATTGTTTTACTAAGTGTGCAGGTACAGGTTGCAAACAAGAAGAAATATACAAGTCATGAGTACAGGCTGGAAAGAAGAATAAATGTAACTCAAACTCAATATTTTCTTCAAAATAGAACAAGTTTAAGTACAGAAAAGAGACTAGCAATAGAAGCACATGTTTCATTTTGCAACAGAAAGAAGAATCAGAATTTGAAAGTCGATGTTTGGCTAATAAAGAGAGGGTTACTGCTGAAACAGAACAAAAGAAGACTCTGGGAAAATTTTGACAGGGCTTCACCATATAAATGGACATTTACAACTTTCATCATGATGCTTTCAAATACTACATACTTTAAAAGAATGATTTAAATCAAGTAAGTGATACAGGGAAGCAATAAAGCATGTTATGATCAAGATAAAACAATTATGATGTCTCATTTTTATCTAGTTTCAAACATGAAGTGTTATGATTCTATATTCTGAATCAGAAAATACAACTACTATGTTGGAAATGAAAGAAAGAAAATTATGGAAAAAATTTGCCAGACCTTCACCATGAAAAATCAACATTTTAATTTTTCAGCATGCCAGGAAGATTACTATCAATGATATAAATCCCTCAAATAAAGAAACATGATACAACAACATCAACTACTCCAGTTTTGAATATTCAATACAGAAAGAAGTTCAATCTAACTTTTAGAAAAATAGATTTTTCTCTAAGTATCTCAACAAGAACTTATTATACTAACTGCTACAGGAAAGGATCAAATTCAGAGTAGAAGAAATAAGTTGTGCATCAGATTATTATTCAGTTTTGAGATACAAAAAAGATTACAGTATTCTCACAAGTGACAAGAATCATCTTTAGAATCAAAGTAAGAAGTACTTTAACAAGATTTTAGTGAACTAAAAAAGAAAATTTTACAACATAGGTATAACTTTCATAAATGAAGTAAGTTTAAGTGTACAGAATACTACAATAGGTTCCAGAAAAGGCTCAGGGTTATCCAAGAAGAACTTTGATAAGAAAACTCATACATATTCATGTCAAAGGAATATTCAGGAACATAGTTGAAAATGTTGTTATCACATAAGTTAAGAAATGACAGTGCAGACCTAGTATCCCCACGAGATCCAGGAATTATAAATATCAAGGTGCTCAGTTACTTAAAAGAGTAAAAGTGACAAACACCTCAGATCCAAGTCCTCAACAAAGGAGAATACAAAGTAAATATCACACACAACTGGCTCTCAAATCAAGCTCAAAGGCATGAAGATACAAGAAAAAAATAGAGATCTATGAGTACCCATGTCATAAAAGCACAAATCCTGGAAATGAATGAAGACCCATTAATGGTAGCAAGAAATCACAGAGGATCTTGTACAAGAAAGGAGCTTATTATCAGTGTCTCAAAAATAAAATGGAAAAAAGTCAAAGATTCAAATCTAAGAAAGATCAATCAGAGGTTTATAAAAGAGATTCCAAAAGAGGAGAAGTCTTGAGCTCAAACATGAACAACCAACAAAAAATGAGCAAGAACTTACCGCTTCGAAGTGATTTCTTCAAACCCTTGAGTCACAGAGAATTAGATTGCAAAAAATCTTGAGAATGATCAATTCTGAGCCACAAAAACCCAGAAAATGCAAAGAGGAACTAAGTATTAGTATGCATGGTCACAAAAACAATGAAAATGAATTAATTTTCACGTTCGAGGACAAAGTAGCTCACCCTTTCCAAGCATTCATGGAAACCCTTAAAGTTGTAGAGAACTCAAATCTTTCAAACCATGGTGGCCTTCAAAAGAAATAAATAGAACTGAGGTTCAAGGTTTAACAATGGCATCCAATAAAGAAGGTGAGCTCAAATCTTTCTCAGAAAGAATGAACCGAGCTCAGAAATGGCAAATAGGTCTTCTTCAGAACCATTACAGAACTCCAATAGACCAAAGATACCAAAGAATGATGAAAATAGAGCTCAAAAGTTTCAACCTTGGTGGAAACATCTCAAACCATATTGTTCAGGAGCTTGAAACAGAGAAAAATAACCCAATGCAAAGGTACGAGAGGTTCCTTAATCACCCTCTGCAACCATGAAACTAATATTCAAGTAGAGAAGCTCAAGAAACAATAATGGTAGACCTTCATAATCTCACACAGAGAGCTCAAAAAGAGAAAGAATGGCTAGAAATATACCAGATACAAAGTCAAGGGGCCTCATAGGCAAGGAAATGCTTAAAGATGAGCTCAGTGAGCTTCAACAATGGTGTCGAAAAAAATTTCCAGGGCTTCGCCCATATCACCAAAAAACTAAATGAAGTGATCTTTCTGGGTCGAGTTCCCTTTACCGCCTAAACCCAAGCAGTGGGTTAACTCTAACTCGACCACGGTCAAGGATCAATGATCTCAAAGCATCAAGGACACAAGATCAACGTCCTCATATCGATCGCAATAATCAATGCAAACCACCTGGGTAAGATGCCACCAACAACATTCAATGTGGGCCAAAACCCTAACTACAGGTCAGAGATAGATGGTTTGTGATCAGACAGGACACAAAATCAATGGCCTGAAATCATTACAACTTTCAAAGAAAACTCAACCAAAGTTGATGCCACTGACAAAGCATATGAAAGGGGTGAGTCATCGTGCAAAGGGGGCCAGCCCCATGATTAAAACAAAATCATTGCTTTCTGACCTTTCTAAGGTCTTAAACTATATGTTCCAATAATTAAAAAAAGGGGCCGACCAAATCATACCATTTATGATCACCAAAAAGGTGAAATACCAACTATACACTTTCAAATGTGAAGGCCGAAAGATATGCATGCACATATTAATAAAAAAAGGGGGGGGGGGGGGGGAAACTATAGTATGACATGTGTAATGTAAACTGGTTGCCCTTTTATATTTGCTAAGCCCACAAAGGTTGCCAAACCTGGTAAAGTGAAGGTGGTCCGCACTTCAAGGAGCTAGAGTTGAATTGCAAAGTGTCACTCATGTGACCATTTTGAAGGAGATGTCAATATCAAAACATGTGCACATGACAGTTGGTCCCCACATGATGTTTATACTTTGCAAAATATTACAATTATTGTAATTATTATGTTCTTGAGCAGGGAGTTGTTTTTTTGCATGCTTCATAAGAGGTCAAAAAAGAGAAGGAGACAAAAGTTACATGCCCATGGAGAGAGACTTGCCTAGCAAGCAATCTTATTTTCAGAAAATTATTCACCCAACCTTATTAAAAATAGAACAAGTCAACTTCAGTTGACTGAGATGTAATCAAAGGCTATTAATGCCTCTTGTACTAGTTTATATTATGTTATCCCTTTATTTATTATTAAATAAAGGATAAAAATAGGATGCATGGGCGAGTACAAGCCTTAGTCTATTTTTAGGAAGGGTGGGAGAATTTATCTTGCTATATATTGTGTGGCCTTGCAAAGCACATAGGAGGATTTTTTTGATATAGGAGTACTGAAGCAAAATTTTTCCAGTTTTTCCTTTTGAGTGTGAAGTATTTTCTACCTTACCAATTATTTGTAGTCTTGTGTATGTTTCTATTAGTCTTGTGAATGCAAATTCCCTGATTAATCATCTTACCCTATTACAAACTCAGTAATTTCTGCATGATATTAATGTGCATGTTCAACTTAGAAGTATTGTTGTGATAATCTCCCTCAATACCATCCAAGTGTTTTTCCCTTGATATTCTGCAGAAGAACTATTGGTTCATGCATCAAAAATCCTTTCACATATCAATTGTGCATATACTCAGTCAAAGCCCTCATACAAATTTGGTGTATCACCTTAGCTTTAATTACTTTATAGTCATCTTCTACCCTTAAACCCTAGAAGTAGTTTAGGATACATCAACAAGGAACTAGCCTTGATACCGGAGACTCACCTCAAAATAGGTATACCCACAGACCTGAGGTGTTTCCATTGTATCTACGAAAGAGAGAGATCAAATTCTGCAAGCTTAGAAAACCTGTATCCATCTCTCTACAGGGTGCACTTTCTAGAGATAAATTTTTTTGGCACACCCGATGGGACCATGAATCTGATGTATGTGCAAGTTATGACAGATCCATAGCAGATTTACAGCATTTACAAAAGTCACTTTGAGGAGCAAGCTGCAACAATTTATTCTAAGGATTTTAAGATCTTTTGGCGAATCCATAAAGCTGATTTCAGACCAGTATTGTAGCATGTTCCATGCCTAAAGTGACTACGAGATCATTGGTAAGAGGAATTCCTCCTGAGTTTGTTTCTTTACCTTTGAATTCTGCTAGAAGGAGAAGAGTTGGTAATACTTTACCTTATAATAGACCTGGTTTTGACAACCCTCCTCCTGATATTCCTTCACCACGTATCAATTTCTCTATCAACATCCCAATTTTTCAAATGGCTATTCAACCTCCAAGGAATTTTGTGACCTTTACTAATGGCAGCCCATTAGTAATCCCAGTTTACCATGACATCCCTAATGCTGCCATGAAAATTTTACCATCATTCACAGGTGAAAATCAGGTTACACCTGCTAAACATATCAAAGATGTTGCAGCCATATGTACGGTCCATAATATTACTCATGAAGATGTAGCTTTAAGACTTTTAGCTGCATCTTTTAAAGGGCAAGCCTTGCAATGGTATAGAAACCTAGAAATCGGAAGCATAAGAACTTGGGATGACTTAGGTGAAAATTTGCTGAAATAATTCCAGGATAATTCAGATCATTTGTCCCTCATTGAACAACTGTCTACTATTAAAAGATCCCCTCATGAGTACATGTCCAACTTCAACATCCATTTTACTAGGACTTGGGAAAGAATCCCAGCAAGTGTTAAGCCTCAAGCTGACCACGCTTTTCTTTATTACCTCAGAGCTTTGAATAGTGATATTTCAGCTATGATTCAATCTATGGGAGGTAATACTCTTCCAGATGCTTATGATATTGCTATAAAAGCTGAAAACAACCTTATTCAAGCTGGAAAATTGGCACCAAGGCCTTCAATGCCCTTTTTGGTAGATTTAGCACCTATTCCTCAGCCTATTACAATCATAGAACCTAATGTTGTAGCCCCATCAGATGATGTATTTAAAGCTTTGCAGACTATGGGGAATAAATTGAATTCAATAGAAAATAGAATTACATTACCTAGCAGACCCTATCAGGCTCCTTATCAGCAAAATCAATAGAATCAACAAAATAGGAAGCCTTATCAACAGAATCAAAATTATAGGCAGCCTTACCAGCAAAGGCAGTTTGACCCAAAGGCTCCTAGTTCATCTAACACTTTAGTCCTAGTTAATATGGCTACAGAAGAGTGGTGTCAACCTTGCAATCAACCTCATTCAGCTACAAGTTGCCCAAATGCTTTTTTGAATCTGAATCTTGTTGCACAACCTCAATCTAAAACATTTTTCATGCCTCAAATGGAGGGTACGCAACAAGAAACTCATGTTCAGAAAGCACCTGAACAAAATTTAGTCAGTTTCAATGAGGAGGATTTCATCGTAGTCACTACTAGGGCTCAAGGGAAAGCTACTGAAATTCAAAAACAACAAAATAGGCATATCCTACCTACTGTCACTGATAAGACAACATCTACAGTCCCAAATTCAACCAACAAACCTATTGTTCCTAAAAAACCAGCAAGTGTTCCAGTTGATAAAGGCCATCAAAAATAGCTACAGCCGATCCAAGAAGACTGTTTATACCTTAGATATCCAAGGCAACTGAAGCAGAATCATTTTTCGCTCTAAGGCCTACTCTAAGATAGTTGAATCCATCTCTAAAACATTTGCTTATTTCAACATTGTTGATGTAATGAAAAAGCATAACATTAACATCTCAATGTGGGATGCTTTAAGTATTCCTGGATAGCAAGATTTGCTTTCTCATGAACTAGCTAAGCTACAGATTTCTTCAAATACAACAGAAAAGGAAGTTTAGAAGGTAGATATGGTCCTTGGAATGTTTGAACAAGACCGCATTAAAAAAGTTAAGTGGATGGTCAAAAAGTTATGAATGCTCATGATATCAAGCAGCCACCACCATTTGATTTGTCATTGATTATTGGAGAACATCTAGTTCATAGTTACATGGTGGATATTGGCGCAAGTAGCACAGTTATGCCAAAAGTAATTGCAGAAAAATTGGGTCTGCAGTATGAGCCTATAGAAAGGAGTGTCTTACAGCTTGATGGAACTGCAACCAATATAATTGGTGTAATAAAAAATTTAGAGGTGATGTTACATGCTTTTCGGAAATGCTTCGTTCCTTATAGAAACAGATAAGGTTAGGGTTAGGAGGAATACCTGTAGAATGTCGAGATGATGTGCGCGTACCGTAGAGAAAGATCAGGCTGACTGCGAAGAACTCCTTTTTGTCTTGGAAGGACTACCTGCAAATAAGAACACAAGACCACAAGATTTTGATTAGATAGTAAATGAGGGAACTGCCTTGGGCCCAGGAAATATGAAACTTCCTTTCGAAGGTGGTCAGTTCCCCTGCCGATATGAGTTAACACAAAATACTGTAAAATATCAATTAAATTGCTTGGCTGAACTGGGTAGGGGAAAGGCTGTTTTTCCTGGTTTTTGATCAAAGGAACCGATGCCGGTTACCTATAACCGATGGCGGTTACTGATAACCGATACCGGTGGGTTCTAGGATCTTCTGGGCTGGTTGTGGAGTTTGTAATGGCTGATTTTTGGATAGTTTTTGGGAAACGGGATGGTTAGAAACAAAAGAATGACAGCTAGAGGCAATGGTACGTTGGATAATGGATCCAGAAACGGATTTGGGAGGACTGTAATTCCAAAAGCATAAGAAATGTTATAATGGAGGACATGCAAGATGTAACTTACTGGTTTTTGACGAAGATGCCAGTTGATCTCCTTGGCTGCCAACTCTTCTGGTTTCTTCACTCGTCTCTGCTTGGTCAAGTGAAGTTCTGGACTCTGCTAATCGCTTTGGACTCTCCTTTGATTCAACAATCCTTCGACTGATCTCCAAAATGAAATTCCGATCCGTTGTTTTGGTTTGGGGAGCCCATTTACAGGGAACCGATGGCGGTTACGTAACCGACGGCGGTCGAGTAGGAACCGGCATCGGTTAGGAAAAAGTAGGCTATTTTTAGTAAAATAGCCCACCTTCCCTGCTTTTCTCCCGAGAGATCAGTTGCGGGCTTGGTCAAGTGGCTAGAAGGTCGGCTTTGGGTGCGAGTAAGGAGGCATTAGTTATGGATGTGAGTCTAGACCAAGTCATGGGTCCTAATTAGGTTAGTTTAGGGTTAGGGCTAAGTCATGGTGAGGTGGGCAAGTGAGGTGGCGGGTAAGGCGATGTGGATTTATCAATTATGAGGTAATTAATAAATAATTGTGTAAGGTTTAGGTGATGAGTTTAGGTTGCGAGATGAGATGTGGGTCACAAGGGATCGTAAGACACGAATTTGGTGTCTACATTAGCCCCTTATTGTCGTGTAGCTTGTTTTGTAAAGCTGCGCGGACAATAATATGAAGTGGTTTCCCCTGTTAAGGGTATAGGTAATCCCCCTCAAATCTATCACAGATTGGGTGAACGGGAAATCAGGGATAGGGTTGATAAAGGGTATATGTTGTTGAGAGAATGGTAAGGTGTGGGGTAGGTCCAAGGAAGCATACACATGTTGAAATGCAATAGTATGACTAGGGTACATGATTTGACGAGCAAACCAGCGATGTATAGGCAAAGGTCGATAGTTTATCCAAACAAGGGTGATATAATCCTGGTATCCAAGGCATAGGAAGTAGCTCCAGGGTATATAACAGGTAAGGTACAAGAACGTTTAGGCATGTTCGGCAGTACCAAATGGTTGGTTTGGTTGAGATAAACGTCACGGTCTAGGTCTAGGCAAAGTTGGTCAACAGATCAAGTCAAGGACCCTAATCATGCTAAAACACGAACAGGTGAGCTCGATTGAACAAAAAGCTACATGATGGATGGATAAATTAAAACGGTGATTGTGGGTATGGTATGGTTAATTGGTGCGGCCTTAAGTCGGGCCAAATGGTTAGGTGCGGCCTTGGGTCGGGCCAAATGGGTTGGTTGCGGCCTTGGGTCGGGCCAAATGGTTTGGTTGCGGCCTTGGGTCGGGCCAAATGGTTTGGTTGGGTCGGCCTTGGGTCGGGCCAAATTGAGGTTTGGTTAAGTTGCGGCCTTGGGTCGGGCCAATTGGTAGTTGGGCCCAATTGGTAGGTTGAGGCCTTGGGTCGGGCCAATGGTAGGTTGAGGCCTTGGGTCGGGCCAATTGGTAGGTTGAGGCCTTAGGTCGGGCCGAATAGGTAAGTTGCGGCCTTGGGTCGGGCCAATTGGTAGGTTGAGGCCTTAGGTCGGGCCAATTGGTAGGTTGAGGCCTTGGGTCGGGCCAATTGGTAGGTTGAGGCCTTAGGTCGGGCCGAATAGGTAAACAAATGGTGTTCAGCAAAGGTGGATATAGGCGATATGTGGTTAAAAAAGAGGCAAATGGTAAATAGGGGCAAAAAGATAAAATTGGGGGAAAGTTGGGATTAACACCGATGTCGATTCTACATGACCGATATCGGTTAAGGGACCGATACCGGTTTTTTAGGGCAAAAAGGAAACCGACATCGGTTAAGGTCGAAAAACCTATAAAAAGAAAAAATACGGCCTGTCATTGTCACTTTGGTTATTTGCAATCCAAATTAACTTGTCTGACGTGGAGAGTTGAGTTGGAGGGGTATTGAGTGAGGTGGAGCTATTTGATTGGCGGAGAGAGTTGATAGTGGGCCCGAATAGTTGAGGAGGCCGCAGGTGATTGGCCGGGGACCCAGCAGATCAGGATTGGAGCCATGGCACAGGCAGGAGGAGCTGGAGGGGCTGGACCAGCTGGACCGCCACCACCCATCCCACCACGACGACGTGTCGTCGTACCGGTAGGTTCTAAACTCTTTATTTTGGTGATTTGGTTGAGTTATGTTGTTTTTGGGATTTGGGTAGGAATTGGTAGTTTGTAGGAAATAATGGGTAAATGGAGGTAATTTGAGAAAGGGAGAGGGTAGATAGGTTAGATAGGCTAAGGCGGCTAGGTGTGTAAAATTTTAGGGTTTTTGGGTGGGTAGATGGGTAGAAATAGGTAAAAAATGAGTTTTGGGGGCCGTGCGCGGGTTCGGCTCGGGTAGTGGACAGTGACCGATGTCGGTCACTAGGCGACCGGCATCGGTCGAAAAAAAAGGTAAGGTTCTGTTTGATCGAAACCGGTGTCGGTTTTGCATCGGCCGGTATCGGTGGGGTTGGGGGTCGTGGGGGATTGTTGTGGGTTGGGTGGTTGAGTGGGTGGGTTGGGTTGGTTTGGTTTGGGTTAGGGTGGGGGTTGGATTGGGTTGGTTTAGGGTGTAGGTTGGATTGGGTTGGTTTAGGGTGTAGGTTGGGGGTTTAGGGACGAGGTTTTTGTGGGGTGGGGGGTTGAATGGGTTGGGTTGGGGTTGGGGTTTGAGTTAGTTGTGTAGGGTTTAGGGTTTAGGGTCTAGGTTTTTGAAGGTGGGTTGGGGGGTTGAATGGGTTGGGTTGAGTTGGTTGGGGTGGGTTGAGTTAGTTGTGTAGGGTTTAGGGTTTAGGGTCTAGGTTGAAGGTTTGTGGGTTGGGGGTGTTGGAATGGGTTGGGTTGAGTTGGTTGGGGTGGGTTGAGTTAGTTGTGTAGGGTTTAGGGTTTAGGGTCTAGGTGTGAAGGTGGGTTGGGATGGGATTGGGTTTAGAGTTTGGGGTGGAGAAAGGTGAGGTGTGGGTTTAGATTTTGGGTGTTACAAAAGGGGGTTTAGATGGTAAAGTAGGTGTTATAATAAAGAGTGGGTCTAAGAATGTGGGTTGGTTTTGCAGGCACGTCAGCAGTTGACGATGCGTGATAGGATGCCTCCACTATTGAGTCGGATGAGGCCACACATATCTGCGGCGCATTGGGCCATCATGCGCGAGGTAGGACTTGGCGGGGTCCAGAGGTACAGAGCGATAGACAGAGATCACAGCCTGATGGTCGCCCTCATCGAGAGATGGGATCCGGCGGCCAATGTGTTCCATCTGCCGACCGGGGAGATGACGGTCACATTAGAGGATGTGTATCGCATCCTGCGGCTACCGATCGAGGGAGAGGCCGTTTTCCAGGTAGATTCAGAGACTGCCATGGATAGCATACTGCAGGTTTTTGGGGATGCAGCCGCGCTTCTTACATATCATAGCGCGAGCATTGGATATGGTGACATGTACCGCGCACACAGACATGAGACACGGCTTGCCGTGTTGATGATGATAGGGATCACCTGCTTCGCCCTCCCGGATTCAGAGGGAGGCCGCTTCCCACGGGCATTGATGGGGGTGCTACTGGAGATGGTGGAGGAGCACACCTGTTTTGCATGGGCACCAGTGTATCTGGTGCAATTATACAGGGAGTTATGGGGCTATCGCCGGAGGAGGCGATTTGGTATTTGTTCTACATTTTTGTTGCACTGTTGGGCATACGAGCACATCGTATGCATCAGGCCGGTAGGGCTACCCCAGCAGCCAGGGCCACAGGTCGTGTACCGATATGGATTTCAGAGGTGGTTGGGGATCGTGGGCCAGCCACGAGCAGTTGTTGCAGGTCGGGATGTGGCCTACTATAGACATATGTTAGAGGGCCTTACAGCAGTAGACATTATATGGAGACCCTACAGAGGTCACCAGCCTGGCAGAGGAGCCCGCGTACAGCTGCGCCTGATCCAGTATACATTCTGGATAGCAGGACGGAGGCCGGGAGAGTACGAGCGGATACCCTTAGAGAGGGTACGCAGGCAGATGGGGCTGCCACAGGACGAGCCACCTCCCTTCCCTCAGTACAGGAGGGATGATGTAGAGGCCCCACTGCCAGCACCACAGCCTTGGGATCCAGACTGGGTAGCGGAGAGACCAGCAGGTGAGGGTGTGGATGATGCCGGGTGCACGGCAGCATACAGGGTCTGGTGGGCTGGGCAGAGAGCAGCGAGGATAGTACCGCCTGCGCAGCCAGACTTGGCTGCAGTTACTGCAGAGAGAGATCAGCTCCGGGGGCAGGTGCAGCTATTACAGGGACAGTTGGCTGCTGCACAGGCACAGATAGGGGTCCTACAGGGGCAGCTAGCCCAGGCTCAGGTACAGGCACAGGCAGCACCACCACCAGCAGCACAGCCACAGGTGCAGGTACAGGTACAGGCAGCCGTACCAGCAGCAGCACAGCCACAGCCCCAGATACCACCACGGCCACAGGTGCAGGTACAGGCACAGGCAGCACCTCCACCAGCACCACAGCCACAGGTGCAGGTACAGGCTCAGGGGATATTGGTGTTAGGTGCCAGGGGACCAGCCCCAGTTCCTTCAGTGGCGAGAGATCGTTATATGGAGGTTAGAGCAGAGGCCCGTTATTATCAGGATATTCTTGATAGTAGCGGAGTTGAGTATCAGGCGTATGCAGCGCATAGGGCGGAGACCTCGCACAGCCAGAGATCTCAGGGAGGGGCAGCTACAGCTGGCGTGTCCGTGACGGGCAGGAGGCGAGAGGCACCACAGGGACCAGCGGGGAGAGGTGCCGAGGGCGGTGGGGAGAGCTGATAGATCCCCGACATGGTTTTGTATAGGGACATGGGCACCGGTCTGCGAACCGGTTGTATTGATAGAGGCCTGCGTGCCTACACTTATTCATTGTTTTGATTTATTTATTTATTATATACCGGCCTGCGAGCCGAGTACGGGTTGTACATTTGATACCGGCCTGCGAGCCGAGTATATTTTTGATATGAGAGACCGGCCTGCGAGCCGAGTCGATATTTTTGGTAGGTATTGCGGCCTGCGTGCCGGCTTTGGTATATTATGAGATCACAGAGGCCCCGATGTAGGGCACATTGTATTTTTGAAAACTGGGATATATATATATAGATGATGTTTTGATCCACATGCTGTGTTTAAAATGTGTTGAAATAAATGGTTGGTAATATATAGAATGTGTGATGAGTTTAATTGACATGTTGATAGATAGATGATGCTGATGTTTTTGTTTGTTTGTGCGTATATATGAATGTCAGGTTATGTGATAAATTGGTGGTTTTGTGACAGTGTGATATATGTAACTGATGAGTTGGATCTAAATGATGTATAGAGTGATAGTTTTTTGGTATCTGTAGTTGATGGTTTGTTTATTTATAAAATAAATGATGTTGATGAAATTGTAATGCTATGTGTGGTGGATGAACAAAATGTGGTAAATTGTGTTGTTTATGCAGGCAAAGAGGCGGGCGCGACAAAAATTTAGAGGAGAAATGAAGAAAAGAACCCTGTTTCAAAAAGGAAGGTGTGTAACCGATATCGGTTAGGGAACCGATATCGGTAGTCATAGACCGATACCGGTCAACTAACCGATACCGGTTATTTAGGTATGAGCTTTTCTAAAAATAGAAAAGCTAGGGTGGCAACTTAAGTTTTAATTTTAGAGCCATGCAAGAAGTTAAATACGCGAACGCGACGCTTTTTGACGACTGAGACAGGGATTTGCATGAGGGATTTGGGTGAGAAGGAGAAAAGAGACAAGGAAAGTAAATGTGATCCGAGGTTCAGAAGGTAGAAAGACAAAGTTGAAAAGGGTGGTGATCATGGCAGAACGAGGAGAAGCATCCAGCAGGCAAGGACAGGAGGGAAGACAAGGGCCACCTCAAGCTGCTGCAACCCAAGAGGTATCATTTTGTTTGTGATTTAACTACTGCATGTTTTGTGAATAAGATGGGGGAGAGTAGGTGGGTAGATATGAGAAAGAAAACATGATAACAAGGGTTGCAGGTGAGGTAAGTGTTACAGGGTAGGCAATCAGGGGTTTCAGGTATGTTTGCATGTATAAAAAGGAATAAACGAGCAAATTATTGTCGTAGGTGGTTGTTTTTAGGGAAGGTGAATATAATTGACAGTGACCGGTAGCGGTTAGGGAGAACCGGTATCGGTTACTCAACCGATATCGGTTATGTATAACCGGTACCGGTTACTGGAGAAATTTCCAGAATGTTTGAAAAAGACTCTAATGGATTGAATGGTTGTTTGTCGTTTTTGGCGTATGCAGGCAGAGACAGGGTTGAGGATGAATGATAGCGTGCCAGCGCTGTTGTCGCGAATCCGAGCGGATGTAACACCAGCGGAATGGACATTGATAAATCGTTTGGGGTTAAGTGGAATCCGTTATTATTCACGAATCGCACGAAACCATGGTATGTTACAGGCGCTGATTGAGAGATGGAATCCCGAGACAAATACCTTCTATCTGCCAACAGGTGAAATGACAGTAACATTGGAAGATGTGTTTCGGATTTTGAGACTCCCTATTACAGGAGAGCCAGTATATCAGGCACTACCTAGCGCGGCACGGGGAGCGATAACAGCAGTATTTGGTCCATACGCACGAGATTTGACACAGCGAGGTTTATCGTTTACATATGGGGTAATGTATGCAGCACACCCTGAGGAGACAAGGTTAGCAGTGATATTAATGATAGCAGTAGGGTATTATGCATTACCGAGGGCGGAAGGGGGAAGATTTCCAAAGGCATTGATGTGTGTTATCTGGGAGATGATAGAAAGGAATGTGACTTTTGCATGGGCACCTGCGTATTTGGCGGAGCTATACAGGGGTTTATGGGCTTGTAGGCGAAATCACAGAACGACACTGGATAGTTCATACTTATTACACTGTTGGGCCTATGAGCACATTGTTTGTGTGCGACCAATAGTCCGATCCATCCAGGCAGGAGAGACCCGGAGTACAGAGGTTGGGATTCAGACGATGGGTCAGACAGAACAAGAGGCCAGATCCCAGGCCGTAACAGGTGATATTGAGTATTACAGGCAGGTATGGGAGAGAGTGACGGTTGTGGATATCTGTTGGAGGCCATACGGAAACTATATGAGTAACCGAAATCATAGCTGAGGAGTTGAGAGGTGTTGAGCGACTTGAGGTGGATCGCGGGGCACAGGCCAGGTGAATATGAGAGGATTCCTATAGATCGCGTGCGGCGACAATTTGGGTTTGTGCAGGACATACCACAGGCTTATAGACCATATATGAGGATCGATGCCGAGGCAGCATTCTCACCACCCCAGCCAACACCTCCAGAAGGGCCCGAGGAGATAGCTGCCGATCGCAATGTAATGGATGCAGGAATGACAGAGGCCTATAGGTTATGGTGGGAAGCAGAGTTGCGAGGTGTACGCGATCGCCTTGACATAGTTGTGATTACAGTAGAGAGGGATCGGCTGCAGCGTTTGGTTCAGCAGCTCCAAACGCAGGTGAATGAGACAAGAAGATTGTTAGTGGTTGCAGAGTCACGAGCAGCGAGACTAGAGGCTAGAGTTCTCCATGCGAGAGGGCATATTCAGATGTTACAGGAGAGATTGGTAGATCAGTGGGCGGTACCAATAGCCATGGTACCTTTGAGGATAGAGAGGCCTGGCAAGAGGGGTCGACGATCACGATCATCACCTAGTTTGGGATGAGGCGTGAGGGTCTAAATAAATGTTAGCAAGGTATAAGAATAAATAAGAGTGCCGACCTACGCGTCGATGATATAGAAGATGTATTTGTTGAACATCTAACTAAAACGAGATATGTATGTTGATTTGCGTTATAATAATAAGAATGTTGTTGTTTTGACTTTCGGTGTTTTGAAAAAGGATCAAAGAGGACTATGATTAAATAGAAATACACAAAAATATTTATATTCACCACACAGGATAGGTTATGGTAGGGGATGGTCGAGCTAACCTTGGGAGACCCCATGTCTCCTAAGTGCTGCCTACATAGCCCATTGCACAAAGCAAGGACGGGCCTCAGACCGATGTAGTTCTCCCTTAGGATCAGGGAGGGGTGAATTTAGGCAATTTGGTATGGTTTAGGCAATTGGTCGTTTGGTAAAAATTTGATGTTGGTAGGGTAATGTTGTTGGTGCTGGTAGGATAATGTTGTTGGTGTAGGTATAGGTAAAGCAAAGGTTAGCATACCCAAGTAGGAGGGAATGGTGTCCTGATTAAGATCAACACATAATCCTAGATGCGAGGCAAAGCGGAAAGAGTGTTCCGTAGGTGAAAAGAGCTAAACAAACCACACAACGTAGAACGAGCCTGAAGCCCTAAGTGCCGTGCACAGACGAGAAGTCCATAGTTGAAAAGAGTTGTATGATCACAATATATCAGGTGTACGTTACGTCCCTTGAGTTGAAACAAATGGTGAGGTGATGTGGATGATATAGCGGAGGTACAAAGAACTTGTTATAACGAAAGAGAACCTACCCTAAATAGACAAGTCCATGACCCAAAAAGTTCTTTTGAATGAGGCTTTTATTTTATTGAATGTAGACTGATCGATGCGGGAAGTCTACAAGGGATATTGATTGTTTTATTCTTGAGGTCTTCACGAAGCTGATCAATGCGAGAAGCTTCTGATAAAGGCTGACTGTGTATAGCTGTCCTTCGGGGGAGCAGTCTATTTATAGTAGCAGATATGATTTTAGTACATAGCTGTCCTTCGGGGGAGCAGTCTATTTATAGTAGCAGCAATAGTTTGGCATATAGCTGTCCTTCGAGGGAGCAGTCTATATTTAATTTAGATGACTAGATATTCATTTGGCGTGAAGCATCTAGTTTAGTAGGAAGTTTGACTCAAGAAAATCCCTTAAGAATACAGCTTATTTTAATACTTTGAAGTCATGGACTAGACTAAAGAAGGGAAGGCATCATCAAGGGGAGGTGCGAAGTGATTTTGATTTTATTCGGAGATATAGAAAACAAAGCGTATGTAGCGGTAAATGAGCTCAAGGGACGAGCAGTAGGTAGATAAGAAGTGATATAACACTAGATTCAACAGTAGAATGGTCGAAGATGCAAGGCATTCAGGGGTTCAGGCTCAGGTTTACCATTAAGCGAAGCTAAACGATAAGTACCAGATCCATAGGTATGAGTGATTATATAAGGCCCAATCCAATTGGGAGCAAATTTTCCACGTTTGCTCTTTTCTAGTTTGGTTACATGTTGATTCTCTTTGAGAACAAGATCACCAACCTTAAAGGTACGCTCATGAAGTCGCTTATCATAAGCACGTTTGATGCGTTTTTGATAGATTTGAAGGTGATCAAGAGCTGTAAGACGGCGTTCATCAAGAAGCTCCAATTGGGCTAACCGCTCTTGGCGGAAATCATCGTTGGTGAGAATATCCTGAAGAGATATTCTAAGGGAGGGTATTTGTATTTCGAGAGGCAAAACAGCCTCGGTGCCGTATACCAAAGAAAAAGGTGTGGCATTAGTAGAAGTACGAATGCTAGTACGATAAGCCCAAAGGGCAAAGGGAATGTGATCGTGCCAATTTCTTCCAGATTCATTGACAACTTTCATGAGGATTTTGGTTAGTGTTTTATTAGAAGACTCGGCTTGCCCATTGGCTTGTGGATAGTAAGGTGATGAGAAACTAAGTTTGATACCAAAGTTGTCACAAAGGTCTCGCAACAACTTGTTTTTGAAAGATTTTCCATTATCTGTTATCAATCGGTGAGGAACACCAAAACGACAGATAATGTAGTGGTTAATGAACTCGACAATTTTTTCTTTTTTGATTGAAATGAGTGGAATAGCCTCCACCCATTTTGTGTAATATTCGGTCGCTGTGAGTATCCAACGGTGACGTTGTGAAGAGGTTGGGTGAATCTCACCAATAAGGTCTAAACCCCACTGTGAGAAAGGCCAAAGATCTCGAGCGATCTGGAGCGGGTGGCTAGGAGTATGTTGAAGGTTGGCATGTTGCTGACACATAACACAACGCTTAACATATTCATAGCAGTCGTTATTGAGAGTAGGCCAATAATAACCAAGGCGAAGGATTCGTTTGGCCACGGCAAGGCCGCTAAAATGTCCACCACAAATACCGTCATGGACCTGTTGGATGGTATGAGTGGCCTCCATGCCAGTTAGACAGCGAAGGAGGATACCATCAAAGCCACGTTTATAGAGGAGTCCCCCCATGACAACATAACGCAAAACACTTTTAAGAAAAGCACGTTTGCCGTTACTAGTAAGATCAGGTGGGAGGACAGAGATTGTAAGGTAGTCGTGAAATTGGTGGTACCAGGTATCCTGTGAATTAGTAGACACAGTATTTATCATACAAACTATCGGGGTTGAATAGGATGGGGCAAAAAGTTGTTGTACCACGACGAATAATTCAGAGTCAGTTGGCGCGGCGGGAATTTGCGAGGCTAAGCACGCCATAGTATCCGCAAATTTGTTAGTGGAGCGGGGAATGGTTTGTATAGAATAGTGGGTAAATAAAGCTAGAAGTGATTCTACATAGTGTTTGTATTTTTGAAGTTCCTCATTTTTGCATTGGTAGATGCCCATAACTTGATTGACTACCAATTGAGAGTCGCCAAAAATGTTGATAGATTTGATACCTAAGTGTAACGCAACGTGGAGACCCAGAACAAGGGCCTCGTATTCTGCTGTATTATTAGTGCAAGGGAAATCAAGTCGGAATGAAAGAGGCATAGGTTCAGCGTTGAGAGGAATGAGAACAACGCCAGCTCCTCCGCCGCGCTGGCATTTAGATCCATCGAAGAAGAGGGTCATTGGGTACGACTCCTCCGTGAGGGAAAGAGTAGCGATGAGTTCGTCGGGAAATGTGAAATTGGTAAATTGTTCCCCCGGTATAGGGCGTCCGCAAGTTGGTCTGCGATGGTTTGTCCTTTGATTGATTTCTGGTGGATAAACTCAAGGTCGAGGTCAGCGAGAAGCATGAGCCATCTAGCAATGCGTTGGTTCAGATGAGGTTTGGCGTACATGTAATGGATGGGGTCTGTATTGGTGATGACGAAAGTCTTGTGATTTAGAAGGTAGTGTCGGAGTTTGGTGGCAACGAATGATAGGGCAAGGCACAATTTTTCTACATGTGTGTACCTAGTCTCATAGTCCACCAAAGTACGACTTATATAATAAACAGCTTGTTCGTGATTCTTAGAGTCACGATGTGCAAGCATGGCTCCTACAGCGTGGTCGGTGGCGGAAAGGTAAAGGTAGCAAGGGCGGTTGTCTTGGGGTGGGATAAGCACGGGTGGCTGTAAGAGATAAGCTTTGAGAGCTTCGAAGGCTTGGTGACATTCTTCGCTCCATTGGAATGCAATATCCTTTTTAAGGAGGTGATGGAAAGGTTGACACCGATCCGAGAGTTGGGAGATGAAACGTCGGATAGATTGGAGCTTACCTTGTAAACTACGCAGTTGTTTGAGATTTTTGGGTGGGGGCATTTCTAGGATAGCTTTGACTTTCGATGGATCGACCTCAATGCCACGCAAAGAGACGATAAAGCCAAGAAGTTTTCCCGAAAGAACACCAAAGACACATTTCTTCGGTTGAAGGCGGACAGAATATTGTAACAGGCGATCAAAAATAATGGTTAAAACATCGAGATGTTCACTACGATGTTTACACTTGCCAAGAAGATCGTCGACATAGTCTTTAAGGATAGTGTGCATAATGTCATGAAAAATGTAGGTCATAGCCCGCTGATAGGAGCATTCTTAAGGCCAAATGGCATGACACGATAACAAAAGGTTCCCCAAGGAGTTATGAAGGCAGTCTTGTGTTGATCGGCAGGGGCGACCAAAATTTGGTTGTATCCTGAAAAGCCATCCATGAGAGAAAGCATTTCATGACCCGCAGTGAGATCAATACTTGGGAGGGGGAAGTCAACAAGTTGTCCGTACTCCTGTGGGGTACGGAAAGAACTAACGTTATATAGGCGGTACTCCCCCAGCGTGAGGCGATGAAAAACATCGACTAAGGGGTCGGAGGTTGGGATGTTAGCTGCGGGAAGAGAAGTGGTTTGTGCGACGGTAGTTTCATCAGTTGAAGGCGTAGGTGCAGTTGAGGTGGATGGTTGAGGTACATTTGAAGAGGATGGTTGGGTTGAATGTATGGGTGTCTTAATTGGTATAAGCACATCATTTGGGCGATATAGCATATTGCAAGTTTTGAAGGGGGGAGGATCAGCTTTTACAGTGTAGGACTTCCCCTCGTACTCAAATTTTATGCATCGATGTAATGTTGAGGGAACGCATCCCATGGCTCGGATCCAAGGACGACCCAGCAATATATTATATTGGAATTCTCCTTCAAGGACATAGAAGAGTTCGGGTAAAGTACGCGGTCCTACGCGAATGTTGAGGATCACGGTGCCTAAGGTAGAAGTAATAGCGTCATTGAATGATCGCAACATGATGGGGTTGGCACACATGCAACTAGAAGGGATGTTCATTTGTTGGAAGGCTTTTGAAGAGATGATGTTTAGGCTAGCGCCCCCATCAATCATAACCCAACGTACTCGAATGTCTCGGACGTAAGCGGAAATGAAAAGGGCAGGGTCAGGGTCTTCTGCACCAAAGTCGATAATTTCATCTTCCGAGAAACTAACCGCAGCGGCTTGTTGTTTTGAGACAGAAGTGGTGGGGGAGATGGATTGTTTGGTGAGAGAGGCAACGTGATTGGGTGTTAGAATGGAGGCAACGGGCAGGGTTTCGTTGGGTAAAACCTCTATCCCTTGAAGGATCTCAACGAGAGCTTGTCGATGAGATTCAGAAGTCTGAATGAGATCATATAGTGTCATTTTTACGGGCGATTGATGAAGCTGTTTGATCATGGTTCGGTGGGCAACTCCATTAGAGACGGGATAGGCGGGTCCGCGAATAACCACTTTAGGTGGTGGTGTAATCGGGATGGTTGAAGGAGAAAGAGATGCCGCAGGTGTGTTTTCTTTCACTTTCCCATTGTTTTTCTGTCCTCGAGTAGCGACACTAATCATATTAATCTCGTAGACCTGAGATGAAGAAGATGGTTGGGATAATTCATGGTCTTCAAGAGGTGGGGTTGTAATAATGATCAATCTTGGTGAGGCGGGGACAGATGGTATAGTAGAGGGAATTGACGCTAGAGGTCTCTCCCTTCGTAAGTTGTCTTTCTTAATCTTTCTATCCGGAAGAGGTGACTGGCGAAGGATGGTTTTTAGAGCTTTGCATCTTTCCACATCATGTCCAGGTGTGCGGTGATAGGCGCAGATTTTAGACTCATCATAATCCACAGGTCGGGGCTTAGACGGGTCATAAGGTCTAAGTGGAGGTAGGGAGATGGTCGCATTCTCCACCAACATAGCAAGGATTTTGGCGTAAGATCCTTTGAGTGGGTCAAAATCGGAAGAGGATGAGGGTATTGATTGTGTGGGTTGTGGTAATGTTTGGGCGTGTTTAGTTCGTATGGGTGGTGGTTTAGCCAAGGGGTGCTGACATATGTTTTTCACTAAACGTGGTTTCTTTGACACAGAAGTTATGTTCGGCTGGTTAGATGATGAGGCTACAGACGGCGTGGTAACGGGAAACAACCACGGAGAAAGGGGAGTGACAGAAAATAAATCTTTTGATGATGGGATTGGTTTAGGGTTGATAGGTGGACCAGATACGCGGGGTAACGATGTTGTTATCCCCTTTGATCGCTGTATAGGTGTAGAAGGCATAGGTCATTTTGAAGAAAACGAAGGAGGTATGATATATTGATGTAAGGTGGAGGGATGAGGTCCCAATATGGAAGGCGGGTGTGACGATGAGGGTTTTGATTGTGATAGAGGCACGGATTGCGTTCGTCTCCTAGGTGGCGGGGCGGGTTTATTTTTGGATAAATCGAGTCGCTTAGGCGGGTGTGTTAGACTGGACATTGGCAAGGTCCCAAGCGTAGGGGAAGATTTGGCTAAGTTAATAGAAGTGGAAGGGGCATTTGGTAGAGGTGAGGGGGGTGAAGGTGAGAACATGGGCATTTTAAGCTTTTGTAGGCACTTCGGGTATATGGTGGAGGCATCAGGATTGGTTGTTTGCATTTGAGTAGAATACGACATACTCAAACGTTCCCATAGGGCTCGTCTATCGTCTGGAGACTGATAGTCCTCTCGTGTGAATAGGAACTTTGGTATGGAAGAAAGGTGGGTTGTGATTCCAGTCCACTGTGGGAGTGATACAGGGGGTAGATGAGGCACTGTATCAATAGATGTTAAGAGGTCGATGGGTTGTTGAAAAGATTTAGGTGATGAGGGACTAATAGGCAGAAGGGCATGTTGGAGGGGGTCTGTCATGGCTAAAGAATTTAATGATGTCGGTGCGAGAGATTTCTCCTCTAAGGATGTCAAAAGGAGTGGTGAGCCTTCCTCTTGTGTAGCAAGAGTGGTAGAAGGGGACGTTTGGGAAATAGATAGATTAGACAACATCCGCTCGCAATCTTGTAGGGATGTGGTGTAAGAAGACTCATTGATGGGAAGGGAAGCCTGGGTAGTTAACTCTTCTATGGGTAAAGGAACGATTTCGCTTTGGCTTGATGGTGGTAAAGGAGGTTCGGGCTCCTTTGTTAGTGAAGAGTCTAGATTCAAAATTTTCTCAATAGAGGCTTTTGGCTGGGTATCGAATACTGCATGGATCTCATGAACACTCTCCTCAGCTAAGATATCTTGGTTCACGTTGCTGTTGGACGAGTGATTCGGGAATGGTTTGTTGAAAATTTTCAGATTTCGGTTAGCAAGGGCGTTAGGATTATCGAGTGTTATATCCCCTGCATCAACCATTTCCTGCACTATGTTTTTCAACATCTTGCAGTTTTCATGACTATGTCCTTTTACGCGGTGAAAGTTACAAAAGTCATTTTCTTTGTACCAGGAAGGTATTGCACGGGTGGAGTCAAACCCAGAGTGAGGTTTAACAGGGGGCAAGGTGATAGCCCCAGCTTTGAGCAATTTCTCCAATATCACATCATAGGTTTCTCCCAAGGGAGTGTAGCTGATGGGTTCGGCTTTGTATTTATAGGTGGTTTTTGGTGGAGTATTGGACGGTGGTTGGGATTTGACCATCACTGCGTGGACAGCTCTTTTTGATTTAGAAGAGGTGGACGCGTGAGAAGTGGTGGTATTTGGTTTATTGGTAGAATCAGGAGTTCGGAAAGTGGAGTTCTTGTTGCGCAACCGTAGTTTCTCTTCCTCTAAGGCTCGAATTTCTAATTTTCGAGCCATAGTAAAGGCCTCGTCGAATGTACGGAAAGTTTGAATTTGGAGGGTAGGGGAGATGTGCTTAGCGCAGGCCCGCGTAAACAGTTCGATAAGTTCGGTTTGAGGCAAGGCATACGTAAGTTGGTTGATAAGGCCCCGCCATCGTCCAACGAAATCTGCGATAGATTCGTCTTCGAATTGTCGGATGGCATAGAGGTCAGTGATAGATACTTTCTTGGCAATGTTAATGGAGAAATGATCCAAGAAAGATTGGGCTAGTTGGTTAAAAGAGAAGATTGAGTGCTGGGTTAAAGCACTGTACCACTCCAAGGCAGGCCCTGATAAGGACATGGGAAAGGTGCGGAGTAACAAGGCATCATCATGGGCAATCAAATAACAAGCATGTCTAAATGATCGCAAGTGTTGTTGAGGATCCTCTTTACTGTTAAAACGAGTAAACTTTGGCAACTCCCATTGAGGAGGATATGAATGAAGGGGGACAGAAGGGTGAATGGGCTCCCGACAAACTTGCTCGTATGTCAAGGCGCTACGACTTCCTGAAACGGAAGCCTCCAGGTTTTGCATTTTGTCCATCATTTGCTTGATGAAATCTGTGGTTGGATGAGATGATGGTGCCACAGAATAGGGATGTCCCATATAAGGTGTTGAGGTTACTGGATACGTGTATGGGAATGAAAAGGTAGGTGGAGCTTGAGAAGGAAAGCTCGTTTGAATAGGTGGCAGAGAGTAAGTCATGAATGGAGTGGTCTGAAAGAGAGATGAGATAGGGGCAGTTGGTGGTAGCGATACGTGGGGCCCCAGGTTAACCAAAGGAAAGCTAATCGGGGTCGTATGAACCTCTGAAGCTGTCGGATTGGGAGACGGGGCTAGTGATGCAGGAAGTAAGGTATTGTTATCAGGAGGAGTAGGAGCTAAATGAGCAGCTATACTAATAGGCATGCCCATAAGGAGCTGACCATCAGGCGTACGGTCAGGGGTATGAGACAAATAGTATTGTACAGCGCTGGGATTAGCATCCAGAAATTTGGCAAAGTCCTTGTCTCCTACAGGAATTTGGGGGATCTCACTGGTGTCTGTAGGGTTCCCTATAGAATGTGAAGGGGGTGATTCAGGCAAAGACACAGAGCAGGCATGTGAAACCATGGCGGCGGCTTGCTTCCGAGTGATGACAACCATAGACTAGAACACCCAGGAAAGTTTCAATCTATCAAGAACAAAAACAACCTCTGAATGGTGAATTTGGCAAGCTGCTGGTTTGTCAGGGGCTGATGAAGACAGTAACCGATATCAGTTTACTAACCGCTGTCGGTCACAGGGGAAACGACGTCGGTCCTTTAATCGATGCCGGTGTAAAAAAATCTAAGACAAGAAGATACAAAGGGGCTGCTAATTTGTTTTTTTAGAAACGTTGAGTATTTTTATCAACTTATTGATCACAGAAGACAGAGTATGACAGAGAAAACAGAACAGCAAACAAGCAAGATGCACACGCAAATCTAGAGATTAACCCTAGGGTTAATTTTAGTTATCGTGGGCTTATGCCTTTAGACGTAAGATGATGTCAGAATCCTAAACAAGAGACTTAGAGGAAATGTCAAGTTGTTTTGGCTTATAAGGTTACCTCAATCGGGCGGAGGAATACCGCGGAAAAGGGGGGATGTTTGAGCTGTTGTGTTAATTGTGAAGTGATTCGGTATGTGTTGTGCAGTGAAACTAAGGTTAATTTCCTGTCAATACCGTGGATATCACCCCCACGTGTACGACCTGTTACTTAATCTATGTTCACTAGAATTGGAGAACAACAAGAAGGAATGCAATGCACGTGTTTTAAAACCCAAATCGAAAGTGATATTCGATGAAGCAAAAGAGATGACTTTCACTAATGCGAAACCAGGAAAGCAAGACAAATTCTTTACTAAAATATATAACAAAAACAGCAACAGCAAATATGCTTCCTAAAATGAAAATAAGCAAGAGAAAGAAACCCAAAATGGGTCCCACCGGGCGTGCCAAAATGTTTCACTCGGAAATGCTTCATTCCTTATAGAAACAGATAAGGTTAGGGTTAGGAGGAATACCTGTAGAATGTCGAGATGATGTGCGTGTACCGTAGAGAAAGATCAGGCTGACTGCGAAGAACTCCTTTTTGTCTTGGAAGGACTACCTGTAAATAAGAACACAAGACCAAAAGATTTTGATTAGATAGTAAATGAGGGAACTGCCTTGGGCCCAGGAAATATGAAACTTCCTTTCGAAGGTGGTCAGTTCCCCTGCCGATATGAGTTAACACAAAATACTGTAAAATATCAATTAAATTGCTTGGCTGAACTGGGTAGGGGAAAGGTTGTTTTTCCTGGTTTTTGATCAAAGGAAACGATGCCGGTTACCTATAACCGATGGTGGTTACTGATAACCGATACTGGTGGGTTCTAGGATCTTCTGGGCTGGTTGTGGAGTTTGTAATGGCTGATTTTTGGATAGTTTTTGGGGAACGGGATGGTTAGAAACAAAAGAATGACAGCTAGAGGCAATGGTACGTTGGATAATGGATCCAGAAACGGATTTGGGAGGACTGTAATTCCAAAAGCATAAGAAATGTTATAATGGAGGACATGCAAGATGTAACTTACTGGTTTTTGACGAAGATGCCAGTTGATCTCCTTGGCTGCCAACTCTTCTGGTTTCTTCACTCATCTCTGCTTGGTCAAGTGAAGTTCTGGACTCTGCTAATCGCTTTGGACTCTCCTTTGATTCAACAATCCTTCGACGATCTCCACAATGAAATTCGATCAGTTGTTTTGGTTTGGGGAGCCCATTTACAGGGAACCGATGGCAGTTACGTAACGACGGCGGTCGAGAGTGAGGAACCGGCATCGTCGGTTAGGAAAAAGTAGGACTATTTTTAGTTAAAATCAACTTTGTTAAAAGATTTGTTCCAAATTTTGTAGCATTGATTAAACCACTCATAGTTATGCTAAAGAAAGAGAAAACTCTCTTGGACTAGTGAAGGGAGAGAAGGATTTGAATCAATCAAATCAGCTATCTCTCAAGCTCCTAATCTTGTAAATCCAAATTTCGATAAATATTTTACAATGCATACACTTATAGGAGCTGAAACATCTCAACTATATTAACTCAAGTCAATGATGAAAATATTGAGCAACCTATTACTTTCTTTGGATAGAGCTTGCATGATTATGAAACAAGGTACACATTTCTTGAAAAAAAGTACTTTCAATAGTCAGAGGACTAAAAAATTTCAAGTATATGCTTTCCAACAATAAAATCCATGTTCTTGTTTCTCATCCAAGTGTGAAAGCATTCTTGCTAAATAAAGAATTGAATGAGATAAGAGTAAACTAGATAACAAAGGTCATGGAGTACGATGTTGATATTCGGGTTGCTAAGACGGTTCTAGGGAAAGGTTTATGTGAGCATCTAATTTCTGATATGGAAAAACAACAAGCTACAGAATTAGATGATTCAAAACAACATGATGAAATTACGTATCAGCAGCCTGAACTTGCTCAAGAGATTCATGAATCAAAGTGTATGACTAATTTGGTTAATTATTTACAACATGGCACCTATCCGGAAGGTATGGAAAAAAAAATCAAAGATATTTTAGGTTACAAGTTGTTCCCTATCTCTTTGTTGATAGTGTTTTGTTCAAAAGGGATATAAATGGAATCTTGCTGCAATGTGTTGACTACGATAAAATCTAGAAATTACTATCAGAATTCCATGAAGGATCTACAGGAGGTCACTTCTCAGCACGTACCACAACCTTAAAAATTATGAAAGCTAGTTTTTATTGGCCTAACATATTTAAGGACTGTTTTGAATGGATAAGGAAGTGTAAAAAGTGTGCCTTCTTTGTTGGAAAAGAATGTTTAGCTTTGCTACCTTTACAGCGTATTTCAGTTGATCAACCTTTTATGTACTGGGGTCTTGACTTTATTAGCATGATAAACCCACCTTCTTCACAAGGACATAAGTGGATCTTAACTGCTACAGATTATTTTACACGATGGACTGAAGCAATAGCCTTGAAAGATGCTAATGAAACTTCAATACTATCCTTTTACGAAGGTATAGTTTGTAGATTTTGTGTTCCAACAACTATCATATAAGATAATGCTTTAGCATTCCTTGGTGCAAAGATAATAGATTAGGCTGTCAACCATGGAATCTATCTAAGCTCTTCATCTAATTATTAACCACAAGGTAATGGCTTAACTGAAAGTAATAACAAAAATCTATTGAGGATCATCAGAAGAACACTCAAAGATAACCAAAGAGCTTGGCATCTGATGTTGAATTCAACACTTTGGGCTAACAAAGTGACTCCTAAAAAATAAGTTGGAAATTCAGCATACAAACTTGTGTACGGAAAGGAAGCAAGAATGTCTATTTCAGTTGAGTTACCTACATTGGATTTGCTACATCAAATAAAGCTACTTGAGAATGAACCATTACAGGTTTGTTATGCAGAATTAATGGAATTACAAGAGCTAAGAGATAAAGCTCATTTGAATATGGAAAAGAATCATAAACAAATGAAGAATACTTTTGACAAGAAATCCAAATTCAGAGTCTTCAATGAAAGAGATATTGTGTAAAAGTGGGATGCTGATCGTGCAAAGCCATGAAGACACATGAAGTTTGATATGATATGGAGTGGCCCTTACATGATTTCAGCTTGCAAAGAACACAATGCTTTTCAAATTTCAAAGCTGAATGGAGAGGAACTTCCCATTCCTGTGAATGGTATGTTTCTCAAACACTGTTAGTGAAAATATTATAGTGATTTTTAGAGTAGGATTTCCCTTCAATAAGTGTTGTCCCTACACATTGCATTGTTTTCATTTCAACAAGTATATTTGTGCATGTGATCTAGTTTACCAAATCCTTTCACAGTTTTAGTTTCGTTTTGGAAGGGTTGAACCTTTCAGAAAGAAAATTTTTGGTTACATGTTTAGACTCCATGCCCAACGGACAAGAGCAAGGCATTGATCTATAAGCTAATAAGCAGCTTTCCCTACATGATCGCTAGAAATGTTGACAATTTATGCACTTGTACAAAAATGGGCAACTCAAAACTTCGTTATGATGGATAGCATTAGTGAAGTATACCTAAGCTAGGGGAGATTTTTCATATTATGTTATTACTGTTGAATTATTTAAAATATTACATGAAATCTGCAGCTATGTGTGATGTTATAAAATGTAACAAATCACATAGTCTATAATTTCATGATGCCTTCAGCAAAATAACATAGGGGCCCTAAAAGACAGTTGTGTTGTCATGATGAAGACACCATATTATAGAATAGGTGAAGTGTTGAGTTTTAGGACAGAAAATATAGGTGCAAATTACAGAAATTAGAGTTCATTACTGAATGTTACAGTTTCTCATTAATGTTTTTTCCTTCATGATTAAGACATTCAATTAAATGACTGAGTTGTTTAGTTCATCATAAAATTCATACAGAAAGCTGAAATACAAAAAGAAATATACAACTCAGTTACAAAATTCAATGTTTTATTCATAAGTAAAATTCAAATGTTCCCACACAAGCCGTGGGATGTAATTGAAAAGTAAAGTATAGCTCCTGAAATAAGAGGTACACATGCATGAAAAAGAAAGTAAGGAGTATAAGTGAACCCATCATTGCCTTAGGGTTTCTTTCTTTGATTGAATCATCTCCATTTCCAGCTTTTTCTTCATCTCCATTGTAGAAGCCATTATACCTAAACAGGAGAAAATTTAATTATCAGTTACGAGCTCAGGGATCAATTCATATTCCCTACTATCCTAGTTTATGCATATGAATCTCTCCAAACAGGAGATGTAATTTACTTGAATATCAGACTACATACATGCTCTTCTTACTCAAAAATAAGAAAGAGAAAAGAAAAGAAGAACATGGAAATAAGAGAGGCCAAAAATCCTAAGTATTTTCTAACTGTTTTACTAAGTGTGCAGGTATAGGTTACAGCCAAGAAGAAATAAACAAGCCATGAGTACAGGTTGGAAAGAAGAATAAATGTAACTCAAACTCAATATTTTCTTCAAAATAGAACAGGTTTAAGTACATACAAGAGACTAACAATAGAAGCACATGTTTCATTTTGTAACAAAAAGAAGAATTAGAATTTGAAAGCCGATGTTTGGCTAAGAAAGAGAGGGTTATTTCTGAAACAGAACAAAAGAAGAATGGGAAAATTTTGACAGGCCTTCGCCATATAAATGGACATTTACAACTTTTATCATGCTACTTTCAAATACTATATACTTTAAAAGAATGATTTAAATCAAGTAAGTGATACAGGGAAGCAATAAAGCATGTTATGATCAAGATAAAATAGTTATGATGTCTCATTTTTATCCAGTTTCAAACATGAAGTGTTACGATTCTATATTCTAAATCAGAAAATACAACTAGTATGCTGGAAATGAAAGAAAGAAAATTATGGAAAATTTTTACCAGGGCTTTGAATGAAAAATCAACATTTTAAATTTTTTAGCATGCCAGGAAGATTACTATCAATGATATAAAGCCCTCAAATAAATAAACATAATACAACAACATCAAATAGTCTAGTTTTGAATATTCAAAATAGAAAGAAGTTCAATCTAACTTTTAGGAAAATAGATTTTTCTCTAAGTATCTCTATAAGAACTTATTATACTAACTACTACAGGAAAGGATCAAATTCAGAGTAGAAGAAATAAGTTGTGCATCAGATTATTATTCAGTGCTGAAATACAAACAAGATTGTAGTATTCTAACAAAAAGTGATAAGAATCATCTTCAGAATCAAAGTAAGAAGCACATTAACAAGATTGCAGTGAACTAAAGAAGTAAATTTTACAACATAGGTATAAATTTCAGAAATGAAGAAAGTTTAAGTGTACAAAATGCTACAATAGGTTTTAGAAAAGGCTCAAAGTTATCCAAGAAGAAATTTGATCAGAAAACTCATACATATCCAGGTCAAAGGAATATTTAGGAACACAATTGAAAATGTTGTTATCACATAAGTTAAGAAATGACAATGCAGACCTAGTATCCCCACGAGATCCAAGAATTATACATATCAAGGTGCTCAGTTACTTAAAAGAGTAAAAGTGACAAATACCTCAGATCCAAGTCCTCAACAAAGGAGAATACAAAGTAAATATCACACACAACTGGCTCTCAAATCAAGCTCAAAGGCATGAAGATACAAGAAAAAAATAGAGATCTACGAGTACCCATGTCATAAAAGCACAAATCCTGGCAATTAATGAAGACCCATTAATGGTAGCAAGAAATCATAGAGGATGTTGTACAAGCAAAGAGCTTATTATCAGTGTCTCAAAAATCAAGTGGAAAAATGAAGAAGATTTAGATCTAAGAAAGCTCGGTCAGAGGTTTATAACAAAGACGTCGGCAAAAGAGGAGAAGTCTCAAGATCAAACATGAATAGCCAACAAAAACAAGCAAGAACTTACCGCTTCGAAGTGATTTCTTCAAACCCTTGAGTCACAGAGAATTAGATTTCAGAAAAGCTCGAGAATGATCAAGTCTGAGCCACAAAAACCTAGAAAATGCAAAGAGGAACTAAGTATCACTATGCATGGTCACAACAATAATGAAAATGAAGTAATTTTCACGTTCGAGGACAAAGAAGCCCACCCTTTCCAAGAATTCATAGAAACCCTCAAAGTTACAGAGAACTCAAAGCTTTCAAACCATGACGGCCTTCAAAAGAAATAAACAGAACCGAGTTTCAGGGTTCAACAATGGCATCCAATACAGAAGGTGAGCTCAAATATTTCTCATAAGAATGAACTGAGCTTAGAAATGGTGAGCAAGTATTCTTCAGAACCCTTTCAAAACTCCAATAGACCATAGAGACCAAAGAATGACAAAAATAGAGCTCGAAAGTTTCAACCTTGGCAGAAACATCCCAAACCATATTGTTCAGGAGCTCGAAACAGAGCAAAAGAACCCAATGCAGAGGTACAAGAGGTTTCTTATTCACCCTCTGTAACCACGGAACTAATATTCAAGAGGAAAGCCAAGCTTGAAGAAACAAAAATGGTGGCCACCTTCATAATCTCACACAAAGAGCTCAAAAAGATAAAGAATGGCTGAAAATATACCAAATACAAAGTCACAATTGTAGTTTTAGCTTTTTATTGAAGTAGACATGATTTAAATTTTGGAACCCCTAAACCCTAAACACTAAGAATGAAATATTTTAAAGAGGAGGATTATATAATGTTACTTATTAAAGGAATCAAGATGCAGCGTGACACTTTGTCAGAAAAATGAATATGATGGCTTATTCACGGCCCATAACTTCTATTCAGCCTTCAGGTGAAGTATTCCTTCCATAATGTAATTTATGTTATAACATTTTACACTTGTAGTTTTACTTGCAATTATTATTAACATCAAGAAGGGAAATTATTAAAACAAAGCTTAACCATTATCTTATTTTTTAGATTTCATCTTGGAATTCTAATATCTACCTTTTTCAAATTAGATTTAGTGATGAAACTTTTCACTTGTCTAGGCCTATACCGGGTGTGTCATTCTTTCATCCCTAAATAGAACATATGTTCTTGATCTTTATATATTGAAATATGTAGAATATTTATTTATAATTTAATAAAACATACTTTACTAAGATTACTAAGAATATTTATAAAATATTGAGCCACGTAGATTACATGGATTTATCATTTTTTTATGACTGTTATTGGATTGATGATCCTCAATGTATGGACCAAAGAGACATGAGAAGGTGAGATGAGGAGATGTGGTGAGATTATGATTCATGAAAAATTGTGATATTCAATTTTATGAAATTAATTTAAACAACTAACCATATTTATTTTTATTGGTAATAATTCAATAATGAGGGTTCTAATGGGACCCTCTCCTTTAAAGATAAAAAAACATGTGAATTATTACATATATTACATACAAATTAATAAGTGAACCATGAACCTTGACTCCTTGGAAGCCTAAGGTTGCTATCTAGAGCCCTTAAGAAACTATAACCAAAAGTAGTATGGTAAAGAAGGACTGGGCCTTATAAGTTAAAAAATATGAGTACAAGTTACACCAAAATATTTCAGCTTGAATTTTACATGAACTATAAATTGAAACACAATGACTTGAGAATGAGGACATATGAAGGAGGTTAAGATAAATAGAGTAATTGTAGTGTTTATGTTGTAACCCACGTCTTTGTTGGGTTTACCAATCCCCTATGATTAGTCAGGGACAAAAATTTAGATTCCACTTTATAGGGGGACAAGTAGGGTATGGGTTTATAAGCATGGTGTAGAAACAAGAACAACCAATTATCTGACCACATAGACAAAAAAAAAATTATTGTTCCCACCGAAATCCACATTTTGTGGTTTTCTACATATTGAGAAAAAATTGTTTAGATTTTTTAATTAACGAAAAAGATGCCACTTTCTTAAAAACAAGAAATATATATTCAATCTATGCTTTATAGGAAGCTTTAAATATTCTATCTAATAACCATTTATGTTTCTTAAAAAAATCTATTAAAGCCATGTTCGGTCCTCATAATTAAATAAAAATATATAATTTTTATTATTTTATAATTTGAATGGTTTATCCCAATATTTTCCACACCCAAAAGTCGCCACACTAAAATATTTTTAAATAACCATAAAATTGAAAACTGTGTTTTGGGTATGTCCATTTAACTTTAAAAAAATTGAACCTCAAATTTAAAAATATAATTTCTAATCTTAATATGAAATTGCTTTCTTCTTCTCATCAATCACCCATAAAAATCACCAACTTAAATAAAATATAAATATAAATATTTAATTTCTTATCTTCACCTATAAACACTCACCATTACACAAGTCACCGCACAAAAAAATCACCACTTCCCAATAGTTCCCACCTCTTGAAAATCATGACCTCCCAACATATTCCACCTCATACTAAATGCCACAGTCTAAATGGTCAATTGTAACACCAAATGGCCTCAAAAATATTTTATAGGTCATGACTATAAGGGTTACATGTGTAAGTGTCACATCCATTTAGCCTTATGGTCGTAAATTTTATGGCCATAAATCTAGCTTCCATGTAGTACCACATGACTTTCCTTAGGTTATTACTATAACCTTGCATTTATGCCACTTTTGGTGCATTCCCTATGGATATCAATAGGTGAGTTATAACTCTACACACCCACCCTCTCGTTCTCCCTCTCACTCTTACCCTCTATCACTCTCTTTCAATCTCCCTCTCTCACTCTCTTACCTTCTCTCTCTCTTACTATCTTTCCCCTTTCTCTTTCTCATCCGTACTCTCTTTCTCTCTCTTCCCTCTTTTATCTCACTCTCTCTTTCCTCATATATCTCTCTATCTCTATCTCGTTCTCTTCCCTTGCCCCTCTCTACTTATGTCTTTCTCTCTTCCCTTTTCTCTCCCCCTCTCTCTCTCTCGTACTCTCTCTCCTAGGAAATGTAGGTATCTAGTAACTGAAAGTGTGTTCTAAAGTCTATAAATATTATGTTTAGTTAAGATAATGCATAATACCTCTTTTAACACACCACCTTTAAATAGTGCTTTGAGAAAGATATTGAGATTCTAGGAAGTGGATGGAATTGTTGTCATGATATGATTATAATTGATGGCATTGAATGAATATAATAGTAGCTAAACTATATGTTTGTTGTATATATTTTAATAACTATGGTAAAAACTTAATTTAAAAATAAACTAGTAATACATATTAGCATAACATACATATGAAATCATATTATTCTACCTAGATACATATTAAAAGTACATGATCCACTATAAAAGTTTGAAATATTTTTTGTATCATATTTTATACTGATTTTTGAAATCCATTATGCCATACAAAATTTGATCAAAATGAATGTCTAAACAAAGGCATATAGGCATACAATAATATACATAAGAAAAATAAAAATCTATGCCTACATGCCACTAGGAATACTATAATATTAATATTATTATACATCAAAACTATGGGTTCTTATTAAATAATTTGGATCTCTTAGCCCATCTAGAAGATGAAGAATCAATATCATATGCAGGATGTCCCTTCAACAAATAAGACCTTTTATTCTTAACGGATGATTGTAGCTTCACCAATTAATAAAAATAAACAATATACACATTAGTGCATAACTAATGCCATATAAAATGGTATTAGTTACAAACTAATGATTATTGTAATCTCATAATACATATGAATCATCCTCTTCCGCTCAACATCAGCCTTAGGGAAAATAACCTCAGTAGAAGGTGCATGAAATGGAGTTCTCACCTTCTCCTCTGGAAGCCATGATGAAGAAAATTAGAATAAATATTAATGTAATTTATTTATACTAAATGATGTTATTTAATACAATAAAATAATTTTTAAATTTATATTGCTGGATCATACCTCTGTAAGAGACACATTAGACACTATGCCCATAATAAATCTAATATCTAATGATTTTCAAATGATGGGAGGATATGTTAATGACACCATCAAATGGAAATGATAATAATGATACACAACCAAAATAATGAAAGTTACACACATATAATTTGCATGACATTATCTACATATATTATAGTTCATTATTCATAAATGATGATTAAAAATACTAAAAATTACATTAGTAAATTCCCTGAAATGTGCACTACTTCCGACATCCTTGAATATTGAAGGTTTGGCGGCCACGTATTAAACATAAAACATTCATGTTAACACAACATATATATATATATATGGAAAATAAATTACCATTTAAAATATTTACTAATTTATTACAAATTTAGACCTTAGGAATTTTTTCCCCCGTAAATAAATGTGAGGAAGTGGAATGTGATATTGGATATGTTGTTTGAAAATGAAATTTTATAAAAAAAATACACGACTCATTAATTTTCATTTACAGTTAATTATATATTATAAATTATATAATTTACTAATAATTTATGTAGATAATGTCATAGAATGCAATTTAATATGCATTTAGCTTCATGTAAAATTACTTTTCGGTCAATATCAAAGGTAAAATCCATTCAATCATTTGTGATGATGATAGTATCCAATAGAAAATCACTATGTATCCTTCAATCAAACACCTTACTAATGTTGTGGATCAGTTTGACTAGGATGTGGGTCATCTTGAATAGGATGTGGAGTAGCTCAAATAGATTTTGGAGCAACCTCATACACCACACACATGTCTAGAATCCCACAAAGATGGAAAAATATCTTATATGATGTCTGATGCCTCAAAGAAAAATCCTCATAATCTTGGGAGAGATGGGTTTCATGTTAAAGAAATGAATATGTCAAAGAACTAATAGACTCGATTATATTAACATCCATGGTCTACTCCATAATTGAAGGGACTGAAGCATGCTAAATAGATAGGTGAAAAAGGGGTATATGTGGTTGCTTCTACAAACATTATTCCTCAATCTATCCTTTGCAGTTCATTTTCTTCTTCCTTGGAACTAAAATATTTTAAAAGTTTGGTATTTAGTTGAGGATGAACTCATAATAGATTTTCCTTAAAACAAACTTTTGTTCCTCAAAATTATTATAAGGAATTTAGTAAAAAACAATCCATCATCTATCCCAAAAATAATTTTTTATCCCCTCATGGTTACACTAATGGATCAAGAATCTTTTGCAACTCAATAGTAAGGATGCACTAGTGTTAGGGTTAATGAATAAAGAACAGAAATTTTCTTTGGTGATTCATTTCTCTTTACCTCATTGTAAGATAATTTGTAAGCATAATATTGTGATAATTAGTTTTTTAATCCTCCCACATGTTTATTTGATATATTATCAATATTAAAGATTAATTATGATGATGATGATGTAATATTTTAGCAATGGGTACTTGTGGCATTGGGGTTTCTTAGGGAATCTATTAAACCTTGAATTTGAAATTTGTTCTTTTGAATCTCCAGTAAAAAGATGTTATTGGGTATTAGGAGGATGTCTAGGAATTGAAGGAGGTTTTTGAGGTAGGTATTGTTTACCCTAGTCTATAAGTGAAGGAGGGTATTTCATGTGAAGAAACTAGATTCACTAAGAGCAATGTTTTTAATGAATCAAGAATGATACAAGAAAAAAATAAGTTCAATCACTAAAACTACCTTAAATATAGTTAAAACCCGCATCTTTGACTCTCTTCCATGGTGGATCTTTTCTCTAAGAAATAATTAGGCTCCTGAAACTTGTTTGCCTTATTACTAACTAACTTTTTTCCTTCAAAATCATTTTTTAGCTAATAAAAATGAAATGGCTCAGTCCTAACGGATCTTGCTATACTATTTCTATACCCATAATGCACTAATGTTATAACGTGAGTGTGTTATGACCTAGAATTTCCAATCCATAATGCAAGAAAATTACAACGTGCTAGTTTCATAACATATTCAAATTATAATGTCAATGAAACATAATAGACTCATGTTATGTGCAAAAAAGGATAAAACGAGGATTTTTGGACACTTTTTGGTCCCCTATCTCCATTTACATGCCCTTATAACCTTGGTACCACTATGAAATCTCAATTTTTACTAAAAAAATTGTTTAGATATTTCCTATACATTTTAGTGGGACAACAAGGTATAACCAAACCCAATAACATCTTCTATATGATGAAGGAACTCTCAAGAAGCATATTCAAATGATTTAAGATCATTTGATTTGGTTTTTAGTAACAGAAATTGAAAAATGATCATGAGTATATCACATATCCCCTGACCATTTTCTCTAAAATAAATAGAAACATGTAGCTCCTGTTATCCTAAGTTCACCCCCTCGGAAAATTTGGTCAAGACAACACCGCACATGGACAAAATATGAAGGAGACGATTCGGACATATGAGCTCACATTCTAGAATGAGGCAAAGGAAAAAAGCCAACATTCAAGCTCGAGTCAAGGAAATTAGGCCGTCAGAGAAAAAAGTGAAAATTTCCTTGTATCAAAAGGGGCACAAAGGAAAAGATGGAAGCGCATCTCCCTAGCCAACCAAAGAGTGCCACGTGTCCAAGCGGAGCAGTGGGGATGCGAGAGTTTTCTGGATTTTGTGATTCTCATGGAAAAAGGGGAAAAGATAAATTCTGAACCCACAAACCTGATTTTTCCCTAATCTTGCTACCACATGTCCCACATTATCAAAGGGGACCCATTTTTCAAGTTGTTTTCCACCCTCCTGTACGGACCCGATACAAAATTCGAAGGGGCATATCTTTCGGCTCAGGGCTCAAAATATTAAAAATTTGATGTTGTTGGAAAGATCTCAGCCTCACCCATGCAATAGGGTCTGAAACTTTAATTTTGAGGAGGTTAGGTGAAGGAAAATGGAGGAAACATCTTCAGGCCTTCAATGCAGGATCCATCTATCTCAACAACCAGATCGGATTCGAACTGTTTCTGCCATTTCCTCTTCCTTCAAGGTGCTGAACCAAGGATCAATGTAGTAAAGATGGATTTGGGGGAAGATTTTGTTATAAGTATTATAACAGTGGTTGAGCTTCAACTTTCTTTTCCCACTTCTCTCTCTCTTTCTTCTCTCCGATCAAATCTATAAATACGGGGGCAAGATTCATTGTAAAGGTTGTTCATTCTTCTTCCATGCCCCCCCTCTCTTTCTTCTCTAGGGTCTAATGTGGAGCTTAAGCCTCCTCCCTTGGCTTTGGAATTGTATTTTCCTACCTCTTTCCTATTAATGGTGTACTATGTGAACTCTTGGAGTAATAAAATTTGTTTCATGATGCATTTTTTCCATCCTTTACTTATTTTATTATCTCTCGTCACCTCTCATCATTGCAGGGTATATTGTGCATATTTTGATGTTTGTTGCAGGTCCTAGGAGCTGTATTTAATGGGTTTTGAAGTGGTGTTATGTGTGAAATCTATCTTTGGTCTATGGTGCATCTTTTCCACCCTCTCCTCTACTCACCTCTCTCCACTTCAGGAAGCTGAGATTGTGACCAACACTTCCCTTTTCTTGGTGCTATCACCTTGTTAGTGTAGGATTTCCCTCTTTATGCACTTTCTCTCTCCCTGTCTCCTTGGCATTGTTAGGATAGGTGTAGTTAGACGTCATTTCTGCATTAGGAGTAGTTTAGCATTAGGATCAGGAAGAAGAATTTGGCTTTCTCCGGAGGGCCATCTCAAGTCCACAAGTCCCAAAACTTGAGAGATGGTCCAAGGTTATGTAAATCACACCTAATGACCCTACCTTCAAAAATAAGATCCATAACTCATTTGGGGGTGCTGTGATTTTGCACTAACAGTTTTGGCATGCCCGGTGGGACAGGTCTAAAGTACATTACCACTTAATTTCATTGATGTGCTCTTGGTGAAGGTTTCAGCCTTTGGATGCACTTTCAAGCACATATAGCAACTCCATATGGTCAACAACCCATCCTTTGATTTATAGACCTTCTTCCCATCCATTTCCACCCATTATTTCTTCCATCTCTTTCATTATTTTCCATTCCATGAAGTTGTGCAATCATGACTTCATTCCCTTCATGGAACTCACACATACAACAATAGAACAGTCCACCTCCAATGTATTTTCCAACTCCTCCAGATCAGCATTATAATCAGATCTAGGACCATTATGCTTACCCATATGAGTAGAATCAAAGTTAGTTTGGCCATGAAGCTTATCAAGAATAAGGGGATGCATATGATGGAGATAATTATGCAGAAGATGTTGTTTTGCTGGAAAAAAATCCAAAAAATGGAGGTTGGCATGGTTCAGTCAAGGGGCATAGCACAAATGAAGGCATTTTAGATTGGTTTCAGGGCACCCTATCCATGGGAATACCCTTTTCCAAGACATTACAGCCCTCAATAGAAGCTTAACTTCATGGTTGAAGTTTTTCCTCAACTTACACAGTGGGATGAGGAGATCAGGGCTTATGAGAAAAGTGCGAGACAACCTTGTCAATGGGTAAGTCAATCACCATCTCCCTATCTTTAATTTTCTCTTCCTCAATATTTATCATTTCAGAAAAGACAAGAGTCAAGCCCCTCACTTGCTGCCCAAGTGTTGATTTCATTTCTCCATTCCCTACTCTTCCACCTCATCTCAGGTCTTCTATCCTTTTCCCTTCCAAACAGTCATCCCCTCCAAACAAACAAGAAGTTCCACCTGTTGGTACCCAAATTTGTTCTCATTTTCAAGCCAAGCAGTAACACAGATTCAACATAGAGCTTAGAGGCAGATAGATCATAGATGTATGTCATTTTGTAGCCGGGGAGAAATCTAGTTGTCTCTTTGTTACTTGCATTTGTGGAGAGATGGATAACACCTCAAAAGGATGTGATCGTATCCTAATTATTTTAGGTTGTACCTTTCAACCAAGGTAAGAGAACCTATTTTGTAACCTCTGTCATTTGAAAAGAGATACATGCACCTTTCTTTTGCATAAATTTTGTAAAGAAGACCTTGGGGAAAATATGATCAACACACCATATTTGACTCTCATGAGTTGTCACTTCCATATCATGGAGATATCTTCACAACAAGGAAAAGGTTAATAAAGACATTTGAGACCCTGATCTGTTCTGCATACTTTAGTAAAAGGATTTTGGTCTTGAATGGGTTACAGAGAAAAAAAAGGGGTAGTATGGGTAGGATTGGTTATTATTAAATGAATTTTGGTGGGAGGGGAGACAGGATGGACTTGACTCACCAGATCCTTGAGAGCTTATGCAAAATGGAAAGATTCAATCAACAAAATTCCACAAACAGTTAAATTGTTTCCTCAACTAGAATATGTGCTTCAATGGATACCCAGATCAACACTCTTTCACACAACCTGTGGGATTATGTCATGAAGGATTGAGTTAGAGGACCCAATAAAGCACCAAGATTTAAAGCAAGTCACGTCTAAGGTACTCCCAGAGGCTTACAGATAATCTCTATCAATAAAATGAAAGAAAAGTTATTTTAAACCGTTTATCCCATTCCCAGATGAAAAATCTTCTAAGAAATGAAATTGCAGATGCCACTAAACTATCAAAAGGACTGATACCTATGTGATTGGACTATATTTTGGTAAAATATTTCAATAAAAACAAGAAAAACTTCCTGTATGCATTCAAAAATGAAATAAATACACTTTACTCAAGATTGACAAAGGATAACTCAAAGTTTGATCAAATTTATCAGTAAGGGAAAGTTTCTAGAACAATATCAAATATTTTCCATGGTTGTACACTTGTAACCACCTTGACATGATCAAATTTGACACAAAGAGAGGTATACAAGCTTCTCTAGATGGCTTCTATAAATGGATGGGCTCTGTCAATCTTTTTCTGCTAGAGAGAATCAGTCCTGATCTTTCCAAAAACTCCCAACCATTTTCATGATGAATTCATGCCATTTATAGGATTTTCAATAGAACCCCTTCCTCCCAGACAAAAAATTTAAATGCACCAGTTTTTTTCATGATTCTTTCGTGATTTGCAGAACCAAATATGTAAAAGTCTCTAGGTGCTCAAGGGAAAATCTCTTCAATTTATTCCTGCATTCAACTCCTTTCTCGGGAAAAAAATGCCTCCATCCATTTTCCAACCACTTCTACCCCATACCAATAAAAAATGGTCCCTTGCGTGCTCAAGAGAAGAAAAATGGAAAACCAGATCAGGCCTGAGATTCAAGTTGTTTTAATGGCAAAAGACGCCTCCATATCTCCTCCACCACACTCTAGATATCAAAATTAACTTAGTCCTCTGTTTGGCATGTAGAAAATAATAAGAAATCATGAAGCCTCGCACTTCTAGGAGATTTACAGAGAAAATGGGGGAAAAAACATATTTAGACCAGCAGTCGTTTATCTTTGATTTTGAATGTGGGCCATTGACGTGGAAGATGCAAAAATAGGCTTGGAGGATTCCTTTGACCTTTTTTGACCCTTTTGAAAAAATGGAAAAATTTCCCATTTTTCCTTACACCTCCACTTCTAAAAATGGGCCTGACACGTGTCCTGAGGTGGGCCCTAAAAGAAATGTAGAGAAATTCTACCATTTGACTCTCTTTTGGAAAAAAGGAAAATTTTCCAAGTTTTCCCCGCAGCTTCGCCGTTGAGAAATACTTTTGACACGTGTCCCAATGTGGGTCCCAGTGGAACTATGCTTCCCCTTTTACTTTTAACTCTTTTTTCTCAAAAAGAAAATTTTCTAATTTTCTTCCATGGGTCCGCACCTTTGCTGTTGACCGGGGTAAAACATTGACTATTTCCTATCGGGCTCGCGGGCCATTTTTGATATTTTAACCTTTATGAAGTAAAGAGGTGAAAAGTTTGAATTGCCTCCAATGGTCCACCTCCCCACCCCTTATGACTTTTCAAATTGCCACGTGTCACTACGACACACCTTGAGGCGGTCCCAAAAATTTGATACCTTCAATGAGCGTGGGCTCGCCATGTGTCCTACTTCAGAAAAATTTGTTTTAAGGATTGAAGCTCAGTGGAAGGCACCATGTGTCATGCTCTGAGGCAGTATCCTTTTTGCCATTGAAAAGTCTAAGTAAAATGTAAAATGAGTAGAGGCCTCCACGTGTCATCCTAGCGCTTCTTTAGAATGAAACTCAAGGGCCGGTCCCCAAACATGTGTAGTTCCTCCATGTGTCTCCATGGCGCAACTTCAAGATGGTGCCCAAGTTAAAGACCCTGAGTGAGCGCAAGCTTGCCACGTGTCCCTGTTCCGCCAAACTGCTCCAACTACATTAAATTTGTCTAAGTATGAGAAAGCAGCAGAAGCCTCCACGTGTCCTCCCGACACTACTCTAAGGAAAATCCCAAAAGCAGATCTTCAAATGAGTGTCATTGCTCCACATTTCTTGGACTTCCCAAAAAACTTTTGAAATTTTTCTAAGTATAGGAAATCTGGCAGAAGCCTCCATGTGTCCTCCCGGCGCTACTTCAAAGCCAAACGAAAAAGTTGATTCTCAAATGAGTGTCATTCCTCCATGTGGACACATTTTAAAAATGAGGATTTTCATGGAATTTATAAAGTATTAAGCTGATCCACATCCAACCAAGAGGTGTCATGTTTCCCTATCGATTGAATGATGTAAATTTGACTGGGAGAAACACCCGTCAAACCATAAAACATAGAGAAACATCCATTCGAGCTAGAAAATGAGGTTTTCTTCAAGGATAGGGAATTTAAATTATTGCAAGGCTCAAGCACAATCCTTAGGGACACATCAACTCATTTCTCTTTGAGTATTTATGGAAAAAATGACAGGGACAACACATCTTGACTGTGGGAAATGGAGGAAACGGGAAAATGTGATTTTTGAAGGAACAGAGCATGGGAGACCCAAAATATAGAGCTTTTCAGAGGACCAAAATACAGACCCATGAATGATCCTCTACCCAGGAGCAAACTAAAAATGGAAGTAAAACCGACCAAGCACCATACGGGGAAGGATAAAATGATAGACGATGTGAATGAATAATTTTTCAAAGGCACAGATGGGGCGAGACCATTTTGAGCACCAACATTGGCTCCGACTTGGGGATGGGCACTCACTGCGAGTGCCACAAGAACAGTAGTAGACCAAGTGCCAAAATATCCATTGGGGAATAGAGTCAGCTCATAGAGCATAGAAATGAAGCCATCTCCAAAACAAATAAAGAAGCTAGCAAAAACAAGTCACCACGGATTAGGATGAGCAAAAACACAAAAAACAGGACACAAACAACAAACTATACACTGTACAAGAGGTGTTTACCTTGATTTAGAGGAATCAATCCAAGAAATTCTTTAGATTCCTGCCATTAATAGGAAATTCAAGCAATTCACCATCTAGATCCTTTAAGAAGAAGGTGTGTTCACCAATTCTGATGTTAATGGAGTAAGGGCCCATCTACAATGAATCAAAATTGTCATGCTTGCCCTTATCCTCATGCCTGCTATCCCATAATAGCACAAGATCTCCAATATTGAAGGCTCTAGGAGTGACCTTCTTGTCAAATAGTTTCTATAGCTATTTTCTCTGAACCTTCTATGCCTCTGGTGGGATGCCCTCCTCTCTTCATCAAGCTCAACAATCTAGTTGATGCAGGCATCATGAGGACTCACTTCTTGATCTTCCATTTGTTGAATCAACTGATATGAAGATAATTGCATATGCAGGGGAAATAGGTCTTGAGTCCTATATACCAACTTAAATGGACTTTTTCCAGTGGCTCTTTTGACAATGATCATATCATCCCAGATAACAAACTTCATCTGTTCACCCCATTTTCTCCTGTTCAACTCCAAGGTCCTTCTGATAATATTTAGCAAATTCTTATTGTTGAACTCAGTTTGTCCATTTCCTTGGGGATTATAATTAGAGGCATATGTCAAATTGATCCCATATCCTTTACACATTACTACTAGAGGTCTAGACCTGAAACTCATGGCATTATCAGGTATGATTTTGACTGGTACTCCAAAGCCACAAATAATATTATTAAGCACAAAATCCATGACAACTTTGTGTGTAGCCTTCTTGTTGGGGATTGCTTCCACCCACTTGGTAAAGTAATCAGTGACTACAAGAATCCACTTATGGTCAGCTCTTGAAGGTTATGAAATCTCACCAATGAAGTACATTCCCCATTTCTTAAATGGGGCTTAAATTGATAAAAACTGCAAAGGTAGAGAGCCTGAAGCCTTCAACCTTCCAGAGAAAAATTGGCAACTCTCAAATCTTCTGACCAACATGGTTGTATACTTGAAAAGAGTTGGCCACCAATAACCAGCCCTTAGGATCTTATGTGCTATGAATTTTATAGCAAAATTCCCCCCAAAAACTCCTCCATGTAGATCATCTATTATTTTGGGGGCTTCATCTTCAGTGATGCATCTTAAGAGGACTCCCTTGGGGTTCTTCCATGCCAACCCAAAATTAGTAATGACATATTTCTGAGAGGCTATCTTAAGAGCTCTTTTCTGGTTATTATTTAAATTCTCATGGTAGTTTAAGTGTCTAAGATAGAACATCACATCCTTGTACCACTCAGAACTCATCAATCTTTCAAAAACAGCTGCCCTTTCTTCCTCAATCTCATTTACCTCAATGGTCTGCAAGTTACTCTCAGCCATGAGCTTATGTAACCCCAAACCTCTCACCAAATTCATGGTTTGGGTGTCCATATCATACTCTTGCAATTTTTTCACCCATCTACATCTTTTACTTGAGACTTCCATCTCTGACAGGATGTCTTTTACCATGGTATAGGGAACATAAGCAACAAATTTTGAACTTAAAATGTAAGGCCTGAAAACCTTTGTTGCTTTGACCAATTCAAATGCATACTTTTCCATGATGGTGTATTTCAGTGTTTCTCCTTGCAAAGCCTTACTAAAAAAGGAAATGGGCCTCTCAGCCCCTTCATCATCATTCTGTAGTAGGATAGAAGCAATAGTGTTTTCTGAAGCAAAGGAAAACATCTGGAATGGTTTATTATAATTTGGGGCTAAAAAAGGGGCATGATTCAATGGCTCTTTGATTCCATTGAAAGCTTGGATGGAAGCCTCTTCCCATTTGATGATCTGATCCTTCTTTAACATAGAAGTGATTGGAATAGTCAACTCAGCAAAGTTTGATATAAACCTTCTAATGAAGTTTATTTGCCCAAAGAAGGACTGGATTCCCTTTTTGGTTCTTGGAACTGGGACTTTGTTGATGGCCTCCACTCTTTTTGGATCAATCATCACTCCTTCCTGTGACATAATGTGACTGAGTAATTTTTCCTTCTGTACTCCAAAATGACATTTCTTTGGATTGAGTGAGATGACATATTCCCTACATCTAATCAACATCTTCTCCAAGTGCAGCAAATGGTCACTTCTCCTTCTTGAAAACACTGTTACATCATCTTAGTAAATAGCAATAAATTCATTGATGTAACCAGTAAAATCAACACCCATTTCTGTCTGAAAAGTGGCCCCAGCATTCATCAGACCAAAGGGAATCCTAACATATACATACATTCCCCATGGAGTAGTGAATGCTTTCTTGATCCTTTCTAATTCTTTCACTATGACTTGATTATAACTAGAGAAGCCATCTAAATTAGAATGTAACTCTGAACCAGTCACCAACTACAACATGTGCTCCATGTTAGGTAAAGGATAGTTTTCCTTCATTGAGGTCTTATTTATATTCCTGAATTCCACACACAACCTGATGTCACCATTCTTCTTTCTTACTGGAACTAGGTTAGCAACCCAAGAAGAATACCTTGTGGACTGGATAGTTCCTCCATCCCTTAGCTTCTTCAGATCCTCTTGCATTTTGAGAGATAATAGAGGATTAATTGGCCTCTTCTTCTTCCTAAAGGATTTTTCACTAGGCTCCAAGGGAATCTCATGTTGAAACATGTCTTCTCTGTATGCTTTGAGCTCAGAATAGGTCCAAGCCATGCAATCTTGGTATTTCTTTAACAACTAGATGTATGAATACTTTTCATCTTTACTGAGACTGCTGCCCAACCAAATCTTCCTTGGTTTCTCCTTTGTACCAAGTTCATGCTCCTTAACATCCCTCGAGGCTACCATATGCATATTAATAATGCAGTCAACATTATCAAAATTTGATTCAAGAGCAACCAACCCTCTAGGAATGGTGTTGGTCTTTAGCTGGATGATGCCATTGCCAAATAAGGTTTCTTTCCTGTTTGTTATACAAACCATTAGCTCCCAATCAATGTTTTGATCAGCAAAATCTCCATCATTTTACAGGAACCTTTTGACCTGAGCCTCATCATCAAAAACCTGCCAATGTTTTATATTGTTAGGGACATAGGGTCTTGTCACTACCTCCACCTCATATTCACAATAAGGGGATGTTGCAAAACTTTCAAATCAAGACCCCGAGACTACAAGCTTTTCTGCTAAGTCATTGAACCTCCTATCATGATGCACAATCTTGAAGGAGTCAAACATCTCAATGAATTCCCAAACTGCATGCTTGTACTATTTTAGTCACTGAATCTTTGTGGCATATAGTTTTCTGACTTGCTTGACAACTAACTATGAGTCTCCTTTGACAATGATGTCCCTAACACCATACCTCTAAGCAATTATTAAACCTAACAACAATGCCTCATACTCAGCAATGTTGTTAGTACACTCAAAATTAAGCTTAAAGGAAAAAACAAACCTTTCCTGGCTTGGAGAAATTAGGAAAATACCGGCACCATTTCCAAATTTGAAGCAAGCTCCATCAAACCATAGAGTCCAAGGAGAGCTTGCTTGCTCAATACACTTACACTCCTCAATTTTTTGTTCTTTTCCCTTAGCAAATCCCACAAAGTTGTCAGCATCAACATTTGTATATAATACTTCATAGGACGCATTGTTGGGATCCTCAATAAGGTGCAACATTTTCTTCTCCCCATATAAACTGAAAAGGCTGCCCTCAATTGGGATGGTGGCATAAGACATGTCCATTCGGACAATACCACCAACACTTGCAACCCACTTTCTTGATAGCAACATACCCCACTTGGCTGGGCAATCATCTATGACAACATCAAGTTTTAAATTTTTACCTAGGTAGGCTGCAAGCTGTACCACCAAACCCTTCACACATCCCACTACCGGCACCTCTCTGGATTCCATGGCAGTGCACTTCCCATATGCTACTGTTACCTTAATATTCAGCTTAGTCATGACCTCCAAAGGCATGACATTACATGATGCCCCTGAGTCAAACATGTAGTTATGGAGCAGCCTTTCCTTGATGATCAAAGTAGTGAAGAATGGATCGACATTCGGCTGAGAGTCTACCAAAGATGTCCCCAAATAAACCTCAGGTGGTTCAAATAGCTCTTCTGATGCTGATGGTGTCTTGGACTCTTCAATGGCTAGAGGATTCTCCACAATGTTCACATTTCTCCCCAAGGTAGTTCTCTCTTCATTCAATCCCAAGTATTCAAATTCTCTCTTTCTATGCTCAAGAATCCTAAGCAACTCAACAATTGGGACAAAGACTTTGATTTGAATTAAAACTTAGGTAATTTCATATGGGGCATTCTTGGGCAAGGCAGTATTAGAAGGAAAGTTGATACATTCATAGGGTGGCATAGGATTCTTGATATCTTGAGCATAAGGAGGGGTATGATTTTTGTTTGGAACTGCAGGGCTTTTGGTAGATAGATCTTTCCTAGGATCCTTCTTAGGAATGTTATAAAGTAGGATAGATTTTATCTTGGCCTGAGGCCTTACCCCTTTGACAGCCTTACTTCTTGTGTTATATTCCTTCTCTTGAGCCATAACAACATTTAAAAGCTTGTACATTATCTACTTCTAAAGTATGAGAGGGAGGGAGAATATGTACTCTATGAATGTAGTCCCAAAAAGTGGTAGCAGTTCTGACACTTATCACCTTAGTTGAGGTTTCCCTTTGTTGTGAGCTAGTGGATCCTCCCATCATGCAAACATCATCATCACTCTTATCATCATTAGTTACTTCTTCTTTCTGATATTATTCACAAGGGGCATGGGGCATGAAACATTTGTCACACCAATCAATGACTTATGTTTCTTCTACCACAACAACTCTGACAGCCACAGGATAAGGTGCCATTCTACTTTCTCTACCTTGAGGCTGCGTATTCCCAAATCCAATAGCTCCTTTTCCTCTGTCATCAATTCTTTGATGATTTGTACATCTGTCTTGGCCTTGTTGCTTATGTTGTCCTTGTGAACTCTGTCCAATTCCTTTCTTAGCTCAGGCTAGCTTGTAGGAGATCTCATTGACATCCCCTACCAAATTCTTCACAACTTCCTCCAAACCAGCACCCTTGCTTGTTTGGGGCTTCTCTGGGTTAACCAGCTTTACACCTTCCCTCTTTGGAGGTTTTCCAATTTCCTTGATATTGTTCTCTATTTGTAGGGCCATGGTGAATGCTTACCTTAAGTTGGTAGGGTTTATGCCCCTCAAGTAGTAAGCATCCTTTTTATCATATGTGTCAATATATTTGATCAAACATGACTCATCACATGGCCTTATCCTAACAAGAAATTTCCTCAAGTTCTTATTGAACCTTGTATTGAAGTCATGTATTGACTCATTGGGATTGTTCTTGATTTTTTTCAAATTCTGATAGAAGAAACCCAGGGTCAGTCCTATCACCATATTGCAATCTTAATGCATTGCTCATCTCAGCCCAAGAGTCAATAGAGTTATCTAGCAATGCTTTGTACCAGTCCCTTATGTCCTCCTCTAGAGTGTGAAAAAACAACTTGATGTATACATCTTCATGCTCAATTTCAAAATCTTCCATCATATTGAGGAAGAGCCTTAGATGTTGGTCACCAGTAATAACATTGTTTTCTTGGAACTTTGGAAGTATATTCCTCACATCTTGAGGCACTGCATTTGGATAACCAGTCATCCCCAAAAAAATTATAGGTCCAGAAGTGTTTACAACAAAAGGGGGTCTGGGTTGAGCCATATTGATTCGAGTAGGTGATCCTGAAGGGGTGACAAATTGATGAGGGGTAGAGGGTCCTTGGAACACAAGAGTGTAGTTTTCAAAATGGAGATCCCCTAAAGGCCTTGCTTCTTGGAAATCCCTATCAAATTCTGAAAAGATATGGGGTGGAATGAGAGGGAAACTTCTCAAAATCAAATGAAGGCCCCTCTCTAGTTGGATAATTCAATTCCAAAAAGAGGCTACCTGATTCAGTATCACTTGTATAACAGTCTTCAATGATAGGCCAATGACTTTCATCAATGGAGATCCCTCTTCTTGTCTACTGATCCCCCATAACTCTCAAGGATTTTCTTCCTTCTGATTCGTCTTTTCCTAGCTCTGGAAATAATGTCCTAGTAGGGTCTGTCATCACCAATCTGGCACTATGATAATTCTTCACCCGGGAACTCCTTGTGCTATGATTATTTACTAATGCACAACCTTTAGTTTGGTGGATGTAATCTGGAAACAAAACAACAAACATAACACAAGAATACCATCGACTTTGATAAGACGGAATGATGACAAATCTGAAATATCAGAGTAAATTATAATATTAACATGAAATTGTTACAATCTCACCCATGAGGTACTTCAAGTGTTATTGACTTCACTTGCCTTTCACCAAGACTATGGGAGAAACTTTACAATTACACCTCTTAATGGCTTCTTCAACACACCTTTAAACTGATGGCTTCCTTTGCACACTTCCTACAATATTTCTCACTACTTCCTTCTATGCTAAATGAGGGGGGTGGCCTCTTTATTTATAGACTTCTAGGCTTATCCATCTTATCTCTAAGATAGGATAAGAAATCCACTCTGACGAATCATATTCCATACCTTAACTCTTATCTGTACATGTAAGCTTATCTTTTAAGATAAGATAAACCTTATCATTTCACATGGGTTCCACATTTTTAGACTTTTTACAAATAAAATATACAAAATATTTATGACCTCACTCCTTGTCCTTATTACCAATATAATATTTCTAATTCCTAATCATGTAGACCCTACTTCTCTACTTACCCCAACTTTGACATTTTAACATTACTGGACCACTTACGACAACTATTTAATTTTTACAACATTCCTATTGTACTTTGACTGTTACCGTACTCTACATTATTGGCGGCGCACCGTACTGACAGCGCCGTTATCTTCTATCAGACACTACTACTAATTATACTTAACAACATCCTATTCCTAATACATACATTAATGAAATAGAAATTACGGAGGAAAATTTTAGTGTCGACATCTTCCCCCTTCCTAGCTTCTACTCCGTCCTCGGAGTAGACTATTCTGGTGCTTGGAAAATCTTCAACTTGTCATGGTTGACCCATTTTGTAATGGGAGTGCCATCCAATTCCTCCAGTCGGTACGTACCATTTTCATGCACAACTACTATTTTGTAGGGCCCCATCCATTTTGGAATAAATTTTCTCTGTCTTCTTTTTTTGTATCTGGAATCATATACTAGAACCAAGTCATTCACATGAAATGGAGACCACCGGATCTTTTGATCAAAGTATTCCTTCTGCTTCATTTTCTTCTTATAGCTTGTATCCTTAGCTATTTCCCTCATTTCCTCTAGCAAATGAAGATGTACCAACCTTTCTTTTACTGAATCACTTTCATCCATTCTTTCATTTTCCATTACTCTCACCAGTGGGAATATCAAACTCAATAGGAAGAACTGGATCAATGCCATAAGCCAACTGAAATGGGGAGTATCCTGTTGCTGACTTTGATGTTGCCCTATATGCCCACAATGCTGCATGAATCCTCTTATCCCATTTATGTACCTGCAAGGCTGCATCTTTTGCTAGAATTTGACACAACACAAAATTTGTTCATTCCACCTGTCCATTTGTGCTTGGCTTGTATGTTGTTTCCTTCCTGTGCTTAATAGAAAACTTATTGACTAGGGCTTCTACCACCTCATTAATGAAGTGGCTTCCTTGATCTGTTACAATTTCTAATGGACAACCAAATCTGGTGACAATGCGTTCATATATGAACCTTGCCACTTCATCCATGGAAGTTGTTTTCAATGGCCTAGCTTCAACCCACTTGGTTAAATAATCTATGGCAACTACAATATACTTATTTTGGCGTGAGGTAGTTGGAAGTGGACCTACAATGTCTATTCCCCACTTTTCAAAGGGACCAAGTGGAAGAATAGGACATAATGGAGCTGATGAAGTCTTACGGTTACCATGTGTTTGAAAAATATCACATGTCTTACAATAATTATAACAATCTTTAAAAAGAGTGGGCCAGTGATAACCTGCATCCAAGATCCTTCTTGTTGTAAGTTGTCCAGAGAAGTGCCCTCCACATGTACCATTGTGGAATTCTTCTAGCAGTTCCTTCCCTTGATCACGTCCAAACTGCCCTCTTGTACTGTCCATCAGGTCCTATTCGAAATAATATTCCATGCAGAATAGAATATGGATGACTGGCTTGAGTAATCTTTCTGTTAGTCTTTGCATTGGCACCATAAGAAAAATTGAATTCATTCAGATAATTCCAAATATCTATGTATTCACTAGGGATTGTGTCAAGGGATAACAATGTTGCATCGGGGAAATCATCATCATCACAAGATGATCCTAAACCATCATAGGCTCGAGAGAGTGCATCTGCATTGACATGCTTCTTTCCTGGCCTATCTATAATATCAAATTCAAATTCTTGTAGAAAAATTATCCATCTTGCTATCCTCCCTGATGGGTTAGGCTTATTTACAATATATTTTAGAGCCTGATGATCTGTTACAACTAGAAATTTTTGCCCTAGCAAGTAATTTCTAAACTTCTTTACAGGAAAAATGATAGCCAGAGCCTCTTTTTCAGTTACAGTATAATTTACCTCAGCACTGCTCATTTGTCTGCTCCCAAAGTAAATTGGATGTTCATTCCCATTTTCATCCTTTTGGCTCAAAGTACTTCCTAGTGCTGCATCTGAGGCATCAGTGTACACAATGAATGGCTTGCTCCAATCTGGATTCTTTAAAATAGGTGAAGACACCAGGGCTTTCTTCAGCTGTCCAAAAGATTCATGCGCCTTATTTCCTGGTCCATAAGTAACATCCTTATTCAAGAACTGGGTTAGTGGCTGTGAAATCTTTGAGAAATTCTTGATGAACCTTCTATAGTAACCCACATGGCCTAAAAATGATCTCAACTTACTTCTATTCATAGGAAATGGTAACTCTTTGATTTTTGAAACTTTATCAGGATCAGTACCAATACCATCTCTGGATACAACATGCCCTAACAAAACACCTTTAGAACATCCAAAGACACACTTTGTAGGGTTTAGTGAGGCTTACACTTCATCTAACCTTTGAAATGTTGTCTCCATTTGGTGCAAGTGGTCCATCTTGCTCCGATAGATGCAAAAATCATCCAGAAATACTCTGATGAAGGTCCCAATGTAGGGTTCGAACACCCTATTCATCAAACGTCTGGAATGTTGCCTGGAGCATTACACAACCCAAAAGGCATAACTCTATAAGAAAAACGTTCCCCAAGGAGTGGTGAACATGGTCTTCAGCTGATCTTTCTCTGCTATACGAACTTGGTTGTAGCCGCTATATCCATCAGCAAAACTATAGCACTCCTAGCCAGCTACTTCGTCCAAGATCTGATCTGAAAATGGAAGAGGGTAATGATCCTTCTTTGTTGCCTTATTGAGCTTCCTGTAATCAACACAAATGCGTAGCTTCCCATTCTTTTTTATTGAGATCACAATGGGAGAAACCCATTCTGAATTCTCCACAGCAAATATGAATCCTGCATCAAGCAACTTATCTATTTCTTCTTTTACAGTCTTGGAAAAATTAGGATTCATTCTATATGGCATTTGCTTTATGGGCTTAGCACCATCTACCAGCTCAATAGAATGTTCTACCCAACTTACTTGACGGAGTTCCTTGTAATCAAAAGTGAATATGTGTATGTACCTTCGAAAGAGCTGGAGGTAGGATTCCTTCTCACTCTCCATCACAGCATCACCAATCTTTATTTGTTGGAGATGATCATCAACTTCTTCTTCAGATAATTTTATGGGGTCATGAGTTGGTGTGACTGGAAGGATATCCATGACTGAAACATCAACCTCACTTTCTTCATCTTCAGTGTCCACTTCACTGGTACTAGAGTAATCAGAGGATGTCCAATCATCAGTTTCATCACTTGAATCCATAGGTTCTACCTTATGATGTCGAGGGATCATGTTTATCTTCACCCTCTCTCTACCACGTCCAAGTGTCATGAAACCTTCATTCCAGTAGTTTCTTGCATGAACTCTCCTTAGCCATGGTCTTCCCAGCAGCATTGGGTACGCAACAGTACCATTTTTCATCACCTGAAAGTCTACCACACATACAACACCCATAACAGATATTGCCACATTTGAAACTACACCTTCTGGTTTAGTTTTTTCCCTTATTTAATGACCTTAACATAAGTGTTGAAGGGCGATCAATTTTTAAACCCAACATATTCATTACAGACTCGGTCATTACATTAACTGCAACACCTCCATCAACTAAGACATCATGAATTGAAATACCATTACATAATACCTCAGCTTGTGGAGCATAGGGATCCGCCTCTTCCTCCAAAACAGGGACCTCAACCTCCTTCCTTCGTCGAGCATTGAGTCCACTTCGCAACTCCCGCCTCTTCTCAGAAGACATAGCCAAGAGTTGACCATATGTAATATTTGCAGGCCTTTTGGACAGATCTTCCAAGATGGAGTATGGTCCTTGCCCCTGTGAAATCAGAAAATCCTGCACACCCAACTTTCTTCTCCTATGTTTCTTACTAGTTTCTCCTTTCATCTTCTTAGGATCATTTCCATCTTGGTTATCTTTATCTTTCTTTCTTTTTGTTACAAATACATCTACTTCATTATTTATACTCTTATCTACTACATCAAAATAATTCACAGGTGATTTCCCTTTATCATTATCTCCTTGTACTAGATGTATAAGCTCTATCTAGACAATTATAGTTATAATGACCCTTTTTATAACAACCATAACATACAATTTTAGAAATATTTCTTTTTGGACCTCTATCTCCTCCCCCTGAGAACTAAATTCTTTTCGTTGAAGAAGATTAATAGTTAACTGACCCATCTTTATGAGCAGATCTTCATACTCAGTAGATGCACTAGGAGAAGGACTTTTTGCTCACCAAGAGTGGTTGTGGATTTTGGACCAAAAGTGTTGGTGTAGGCTCTACTTTAGCAACAATTTCTTTGGGCCCCTCTTCCACGCTCTCTTTTTTCCTTCTTGTAATCTCCTTTGCTTGTTCAATGGTAGCCAGGCGGTCATACTTCACTCGTTGTCTGATCTCTGGCTTTATCCCAAGAATGAAGTGCTTACAGAGGAGATTGTCCATGCCATTCATCAACCCATCCTCTAATCCTTCCTTCCGGATCTGGGCGTTGAGCTTCCTCCTTAGCTCTAGAACATGAGCATGATAATCCCTTATCTTCTCCTTCTTTCCTTGGGATAGCTTTGTGATATCGATCATGAGATTTGCATATCTCTGTTGTTCACCAAATTTCTTCAAGAAAACTTTCAGTTAATAAATCCCATGAGTTTTTCACATTATCACCTAGTGTTTCAAACCACCTAAGGGCTGAACCATCCAAAAAGGTAGGAAAAAATTTAATCCATTGTTCCCTTCTTATAAGGCCATTACAAATACAAGATCGTTTAAACTCTTGATTGAAAGAAGAAGCATCTTCATTATATTGAGCTGAAAAAACAAGAATCTTTCCCATTTTCAAAAGTAACTACAGTGAAATACCAACCCAAAAGTACAACCAACAAGACTTATGTGCACAAATAATTGGAATCTCCATACTAGAAAATGACTTTACAACTTTCTACAGTAAAATAGAAATGACCACGGTAAACTATGGTAAAACTTGACTTACTGCGGTAAAAACTGACTTTACTGTGATAAACACTATTCATGGTAAAAAGTGAAGTTACTGTAGTAAATACTATTCATGGTAAAAAGTTACTTTACTGCAGTAAATACTATTCACAACAAAAATGAATTTACCATGGTAACTACTATTCACAGTAAAAATGACTTTACCATGGTAACTACTATTCCCAGCAAAAATGACTTTACCATAGTAACTACTATGCACAGTAAAAACAAGGTTACCCTCTAATTAATTTTTGACTAAGTGGGAATATCTCTCCAAAAAATCCACCAACGATGAATGGTCCCTGTAACGGAACCAAAATGTCATCACTAATCTGATACTATGATAATTCTTCACCGGGAACTCCTTGTGCTATGATTATTTACTAATGCACAGCATTTGGTTTGGTCGATGTAATCTGGGAACAAAACAACAAACATAACACAAGAATACCATCGACTATGATAAGACAGGAATGATGACAAATCTGAAATACCAGAGTAAATGATAATATTAACATGAAATTGTTACAATCTCACCCATGAGGTAATTCAAGTGTTATTGAATTCACTTGCCTTTCACCAAGACTATGGGAGAAACTTTACAATTACACCTCTTAATGGCTTCTTCAACACACCTTTAAACTAATGGCTTCCTTTGCACACTTCCTATAATATTTCTCACTACTTCCTTCTATGCTAAATGAGGGGGGTGGCCTCTTTATTTATAGACTTCTAGGCTTATCCATCTTATCTCTAAGATAGGATAAGAAATCCACTCTGACGAATCATATTCCATACCTTAACTCTTATCTGTACATGTAAGCTTATCTTTTAAGATAAGATAAACCTTATCATTTCACATGGGTTCCACATTTTTAGACTTTTTACAAATAAAATATACAAAATATTTATGACCTCACTCCTTGTCCTTATTACCAATATAATATTTCTAATTCCTAATCATGTAGACCCTACTTCTCTACTTACCCCAACTTTGACATTTTAACATTATTGGACCACTTACGACAACTATTTACTTTTTACCACAACATTCCTATTGTACTTTTGACTATTGTCGTACTATACATTATTGGCGGCATCGTACTGGCAGCGCCGTTATCTTCTATCGGACACTACTACTAATTATACTTAACAACATCCTATTCCTAATACATACATTAATGAAATAGAAATTACGGAGGAAAATTTTAGTGTCGACAAGTCGCCACTAAGGAATTCCACATTAGTTGTCCAAAAGCACTAAATATGATTTGTTAAGTGTTTGTCAATGCAAGAGAGTGGAAATGGAAAGATTATGACCTTTCTTCACCCAGATGTATCAAATGAAAGCTAGTACACTAGGTGTGAACATTGAAGGAACTGCACACAACACTTGGAACATACAAGGAGTACTTTACTAGAGTCCTGATTTTGAACTGAAACTTAAAGAACAATTCAGTTCTCAAAAAAATTCAAAATATCCCCGGCAACGGTGCCACTAGTGTTGATGTTATTGATGGGCTAAATAGATATGGATTGGTAGTGAAACAGAAAAATAGTCTGAGTAATGCAAATTATTTCCCATGAGTTCCAAATAGTCCTCGACAATGGCACCACTAGTATTGTTACCCAAATTTGTTCTCCTTTTCAAGAAAAACTGCAACACAGATTAAACAAGCAACTTAGAGGCAAGTCGATTATAGATGTATGTCATTTTGTAGCTAGGGAGAAATCTAGTTGTCCCTTTGTTACTTGGATTTGTGGAGAGATGGATAGCACCTCAAAAGGAGGTGATCTTATCCTAACTATTTTACGTTGTGCCTTTCAACCAAGGTAAGGGAACCTATTTTGTAACCTCTATCATTTGAAAGGAGATACATGCACCTTTCTTTTGCATAAATTTTGTAAAGAAGACCTTAGTGAAAATATGATCAACACACTAGATTTGACTCTCATGAGTTGTCGCTTCTAGATCTTGGAGATATCTTCACAATAAGGTAAAGGTTACTAAAGGAATTTGAGACCCTGATCTGTTTTGCATAATTTAGTAATATCATGAAGGCTCGAGTCAAAGGACCCAATAAAGCACCAAGATTTAAACCAACTCACACCCGAGGTACACCCAGAGGCTTACAGATAATCTCTATCAACAAAATGAAAGAAAAGTTTTCTTAAACCGTTTATCCCATTCCCAGATGAAGGCTCTTCTGAGAAATGAAATTGTAGATGCCACTAAACTGTCACAAGGACGAAGACCTATGTGATTGGACTATATTTTGGTATAAGATAGCAATAGAAACAAGAACAACTATTTATATGCATTTAGAAATGAAATAAATACACTTTACTCAAGATTGACACATGATAACTCAAAGTTTGATCAAATTTATCAGCAAGGGAAAGTTTCTAGAACAATATCAAAGCTTTTCAATGGATGTACACTTGCAACCACCTTGACACGATCAAATTTGACACAAAGAGAGGTATAAAGGATTCTCTAGCTGGCTTCTCAAAATGGATGGGCTCTGTCAAGCTTTTTCTGCTAGAGAGAATCAGTCCTGATCCTTCCAAAAACTCCCAACTGTTTGCACGATGAATTCATGCCATTTATAGCATTTCTAACAGAGCCCCTTCCTCCCAAAATACAAAAACTTAAAATGCACTAGTGCTTGCCATGATTCTTTCATGATTCACAGAATCAGATCTGCAAAAGTCTCCAGGTGCTAGAGGGAAAATCTCTTTGAATATCTCCCACATTCAACTCTTTCCTCTAGTAGATCACTCTTCCTTCAATTCACCAACCACTTCCACCCCAAATCTATCAAATCTGGCTCCTTGCGTGCTTGGGAGAAGAAAAATGGAAAACCAAATTGGGCTTGAGAGTTCGATCGTTTTAATGGCGAGAGATGTCTTCAGATCTCTTCCTCCAAACTCTAGATATCAAAATTAACTTTCTCCTTTGTTTGGTGTGTAGAAAATAGCAAGCAATCATGAAGAATCACACTCCCATGAGTTTTACAGAAAAAATGGGGGGCGGGGGGAATTAGATTTAGACACTCAGTCACCGTTGATCTTTGATTTTGAATGTGGGCCAGTCCACGTGGAAGATGAAAAAACAAGCTTGGGGGATTTCGTTTAACCTTTTTTGACCCTTTTGAGAAAAAATGGAAAACAATTTCACCTTTTTTCCTTGCACCTCCGCTTCTGAAAAGTGGGCCTAACACGTGTCTCTGAGGTGGGCCTTGAAAGAAACACAGAGAAATTATGCCAATTGACTCTCTTTTGGAAAAAAGGTAAATTTTTCAAATTTCCCCCTGTAGCTCCTCCCTTGACAAATACTTTTGACACATGTCCTAATGTGGCTCTAGCGAATCTACGCTTCCCCTTTTACTTTTAACTCTTTTTTCTCAAAAATAATTCTTTTCCAATTTTCCTCCACAGGTCCACACCTCTGCCGTTGACCGGGGAAAAACATTGACTATTTGCCATTGGGCTCATGGGCCATTTTTGATATTTTAACCTTTATGAAGCAAAGATGTGAAAAAATTGAATTTCCTCAGATGGTACGCCTCCCCGCCCCCTATGACTTTTCAAATTCCACATGTCACCACGGTGTACCTTGAGGCAGTCCCAAAAATTTGATACCTTCAATGAGCACGGGCTCGCCACATGTCCTGCTCCGACAAAAATTGTTTGAAGGCTTGAAGCTCAGTGGAAGGCACCATGTGTCATGCTTTGAGGTAGTTTCCTTTTGTTCGTTGAAAAGTCTAAGTAAAATGTAAAATGTAAAATGAGTGGAGGCCTTCATGTGTCAGCCTGGCGCTTCTTTAGAATGAAACTCAAGGGTCGGTCCCTGAACATGCACGGTTCCTCCATGTGTTTCCATGGTACAACTTCAAGATGGTGCCCAAGTTGAAGACCCTAAACAGGTACACGTGCCTAAGATTGTGCCATGCATCCATGTTCCACCAAAATTATCCAACTACATAAAATTTTTCTAAGTATGAGAAAGCAGTGGAAGCCTCCACGTGTCCTCCATGTGCTACTCTAAGGAAAAGCCCAAAAGTAAATCTTCAAATGAGCATCATTCCTCCACGTGTCTTGCACTTCCCAAAAACCTTTTGAAATTTTTCTAAGTATAGGAAACCTAGTGGAATCCTCCACGTGTCCTCCCGACCCTACTTCAAAGCCAAACCAAAAAGTTGATTCTCAAATGAGCGTCGTTCCTCCACGTGGACACAATTTAAAAATGAGGATTTTCATGGAATTTCTGAAGTATTAAGCTAATCCAAATCTAACCAAGAGGTTTCACATTTCCCTGTCATCTAAATGATGTAAATTTGACCAGAAAATCCTGCCAAACCGTAAAACCTTGAGAAATATCCATTCGAGCCAAAAAAATGAGGTTTTCTTCAAGGATAGGGAATTTAGGCTGTTACAAGGTTCAAGCACGATCCTTAGGGACACATCAACTGATTTTTGTTTGATTATTTAGGGAAAAAATTGTAGGGACAGTAGATTTTGACTGTGGAAAATGGAGGAAACAGGAAAACGTGAGTTTTGAAGGAAAAGAGCATGGGAGACCCAAAATACAGAGCTTTTCAGAGGAACAAAGGAACCATGAGACAAATATAGACCCAAATATGATCCTTGACCCAGGAGCAGACTAAAAATGGTAATAAAATTGACTAAGCACCATACGGGGAAGGAGAAAATGACAGAGGCTGTGAATAAATTATTTTTCAAAGGCACAGTTTGGGAGAGACCATTTTGAGCACCAACACCACCTCCCTCCCCACCACAAACAATTGCTGGTTGAACCCCAACCTGCCACACCTCTTGCTTTCCCAAGTCCATGTTGGAAAGAGACTCAAGAATCTAGTATATGAGAATAGTAAGAAGAGGATCCCAATAAAAAAGAAATGACAGACAATCTGAAGAGTTGGGCTGCCAAATTTGGTTTACAAAGGTCCCCTTGATGGTCAAGCCAATAGAGGAGGTCAAGATTGAAGAACCAATGGTGGTTGAGGCTGAGTTTACAACAGAAGAAGAGAAAGGACAAGAGGAGGAACAATCAGTCCCAAGCCTTATTGAAGAGGAGTAACTAGGAGAGATAAAAATCAGTGTCGAGGCCACTCAACGAAGAAGACATCATTGAATACTTTTCGCTTTCATTACAAGGGACTTATTTGATTGATGAACCCATGATGGAGGAGGACCATATAGTTTCAGAGGCTCTAAGTGTGGATCACGCTACAGAAGAACCTTCAGTTATTCCTCCCACTTCCTCCCCTTCAAGCTCTGATGTTGAAGAAGAGTTTTATCTTTCAAACTTCATGTTTGAGAGTGAAGGAAACCATGGTGAGCAAGTTGCAGATCAAGAGGACACCATTAAGGGGGTAGAGCACTTGCAACAGAGCAAGGAGGTAGACTATCTTTCAGAATTGAGAGATTGCTTTGATGAAGAGGAACCCATGGAGATTACATCATCCTCTCCTCCATCCATCTTCCACGCACATGAAACTCCTGCTATGAAGAAGAATATTCAAGTGCAAAATATTGCACTCCATAATGGCCCTCTGGAACCAAGGTTGGAAGATCTTGATCTTCCATGTTCTTCAAAATAGGAGGAAGGAAAAAGGCAGGAGGATGTCACCATTTCTCCCACGCCATTCATCCAAGAAGGTCCCCAAGAAAAATCCATTCTTAGAGTTGAAACTCAGAACAAAGGGCACATTCAAAGGATCAAACCGTGCACAATTAGGTACTTGGCTTCATTGGAGCCAAAGGAGCAGCTACAACTAGTCATGTCCATTTCAGGGCACGAGGATGATATGAAAAGCACCAACGATCATTTGCCATACCTCTTCAATCCAAATGTAGAGCAACTAAAATAGGTATTTGATTTGTCTCCAACTGATACTTTGTTGATTTGGGTGGAAGATCAACTTGTAGTTAGTTTTTCACTCATCCAACCAGCCATGTTCAGTGCCAAATCAGTTGCATGGCTGCCATTTTTGAGGAAGCGAAGCTATTTCTCCCTGTCATTTGCAGGGTTTTTTGGATCTCCCTTTGCTCTTGGTTACAGTAGTGTAGGTAGGTTTGTTTTCAGCAAAAGAAGTGCTTTTACACACTCTACATGTTCCATTTGGAGCATGTATGATTTTTTATTTTGTACATAGTTTTTGGTGCTATTGCTCTTGCACAGTGCATTCAGTTGGCTTTTGGTGAAGTCTAACTTCAAGTTTCAGCGGGTTTCTAAGAGGCTCAGAGGTCATAATTTTAGAGTTCAGATTAGAATTAGTTTATAAGGCTGGAATCCATGCCCAATGGATGCTTCAAGGCCACTAATCTCTTCTTCTAGTAGGCATATGTCCCCGTGAGTCACCAAATTGTTATCCCAAATTCACCCCCAGTAAATTTTGTCAAGACAACCCCGCACATAGAGAAAATATGAAGCAGACGATTCGGACCTATGAGCTCGCATTCCAGAATGAGGCAAAGGAAAAAATCTATCATTCAGGCCCACGTCAAGGAAAGCGAGCCATCGGAGCAAAAAGTGAAAATTTTCCTTTTGTCAACAAGGGCACAAAGGAAAATATGGAAGCGCATCTCCCCAACCAACCAAAGAGTGTCACGTGTCCAAGCAGATCAGCGGGGCCGCGGGAGTTTTCTAGATTTTGCGATTCTTGCGGAAAAAGGGGAAAAGATAAATTTTGAACCCACAAACCTGATTTTTCTTTAATATGGCTGCCACGTGTCCTACATTATCAAAGGGGACCCATTTTTCACGATATTTTCCCACCCTCCTGTACGGACCCAATACAAACTTCGAAGGGGCATATCTTTCAGCTCAGGGCTTGAAATATTGCAAATCTGATGCCATTGGAAAGATATCAGCCTCACCCAAGAAATGGGGTCTGAAACTTTAATTTTGAGGAGGTTAACTAAATTAAAATGGAGGAAACGTCTTTGGTTCTTTAATGCAGGATCCATCTGTCTCAACAACTAGATCAGATTCGATCTGTTTCTGTTATTTCCTCTTCCTTCAAGGTGCCAAACCAAGGATTGATGCAGTAAAGAAGGATTTGTGGGCAGATTTGATTAGAAGCATTAACAACAGTGGTTGTGCTTCAGCCTACTTTTTCCACTTCTCTCTCTCTTTCTTCTCTCCAATCAAATCTATAAATATAGGGGCAGGATTCATTGTAAAGGTTGTTCATTCTTCTTCCCTTCCCCCCTCTATCTTTCTTCTCTAGGGTCGAATGTTGAGTTTAAGCCTCCTCCCTTGGCTTTGTAATGGCATTTTCCTACCTCTTGCCCGTTAATGGTGTACTGCGTGAACTCCTAGAGCAAGAAAATGTGTTTTGTGATGCATTTTGTCCATCCTTAGCTTATTTTATTGTCTCTCCTCACCTCTTGTCATTGCAGAGTATACTGTACATATTCTGATGTTTTAGGTCCTAGGAGTTGTGTTTAATGGATTTTGGAGTGGTGTTCTGTGTGAAATCTATCTCTGGTCTTTGGTGCATCTTGTAAACCCTCTCCTTTTCTCACCTCTCTCCACTTCAAGAAGCTGAGATTGTGATCAACACTTCCCTTTTCTTGGTGCTATCACCTCGTTAGTGTAGGATTTCCCTCTTTATGCACTTTCTTTCTCCCTATCTCTTTGGCATTGTTAGAATAGGTGTAGTTAGACGTCATTTCTGCATTAGGAGTAGTTTACAATTAGGATCAAGAAGAAGTTGACTTTCTCCGGAGTGCCATCTCAAGTCCGCAAGTCCCATAACTTTAGAGATGGTCCAATGTTATGCAATCACCTCAAATGACCCTGCCTTAGAAAAGAAGATCCATAACTCATTTGGGAGTGATGTGAGTTTGCACTAATAGTTTTGGCACACCTCGTGGGACAGGTTGAAGCACCTTACCGCTTCACTTCATTAGGTTCGATGTGCTCTTGGTGAAGGTTTCAGCCTTTGGAGGCACTTTCAAGCACATCTGGTGACTCCATTTGGTCAACAACCCATCCTTTGAGTTGTAGACCTTCTTCCCATCCATTTCCACCCATTATTTCTTCCATCTCTTTCATTATTTTCCATTCCATGAAGTTGTGCAATCATGACTTCATTCCCTTCATGGAACTCACACTTACAGTAGCAAAACAGTCTACCTCCAATGTATTTTCCAACTCCTCCAGATCAGCATTATAATCAAATCCAAGACCATTATGCTTACCCATATGAGCAGAGTCAAATTTAGTTTTGCCATGGATCTTATCAAGAACAAGGGGACGTATTTGATGGTGATAATTATGTAGAAGATGTTGTTCTGATGGAAAAAATCCAAAAAATGGAGGTTGGCATGGTTCAGTCAAGGGGCATAGCACAAATGAAGGCATTTCAGATTGGTTTTAGGGCACCCTGTCTATGGGAAGGCCCTTTTCCAAGACATTATAACCCTTAAGAAAGCTTGAATCCATGGTTGAAGTGTTGCCTCAACTTACACAGTGGGATGAGGAGATCGGGTTTTATGAGCAAAGTGTGAGACAACCTTGTCAATGGGTAAGTCAATCACTAGCTCTTTGTCTTTCATTTTCTCTCCCTCAATCTTTATCATTTCAGCAGAGGAAAGAGTCAAGCCCCTCACTTGCTGCCCTAAGTGTTGATTTCATTTCTTCATTCCCTAGTCTTCCACCTCATCTTAGTTCTTTTATCATTTTCCCTTCCAAATAGTCATCGCCTACAAACAAATAAGAAGCTCCACCTCCCTCCCCACAACGAAAAATTACAAAGCTGGTTAAACCCCAACCTGCCACTCTTCTTGCTTTCCTAAGTCCGTGTCAAGAAGAGACTCAAGAATCTAGTCAAGGAGAACAACAATAAGAGGAGCCCAACATAAAATAAATGACAGACAAACTGAAGAGTTGGGCTATCAAATTTGGGTTTACAAAGGTCCCCTTGATGGTCAAGCCAATAGAGGAGGTTGAGATTGAAGAACCAGTGGTGGCTGAGGTTGAGTTTACAGTAGAAGAAGAGAAAGGACAAGAGGAGGAACAATCAGTCCCAAGCCCCAGTGAAGAGGAGCAACTGGGAGAGATCAAATCAGTGTTGAGGCCACTCAATGAAGAAGGCATCATTGAAGATTTTTTTCTTTCATTTCAAGGGTCTGATTTGATTGATGAACCCATGATGGAGGAGGACCATACAGTTTCAAAGGCTCTAAGTGTGGAGAAAGCTACAGAAGAACCTTCAGTTCTTCCTCCCACTTCATCCCCTTCAAGATCTGATGTTGAAGAAGAGTTTGATCTTTCAAACTTCATGTTTGAGAGTGAAGGAAACCATGGTGAGCAAGTTGTAGATCAAGAGGACACCTTGAAGGAGGTAGAGCACTTGCAGTAGAGCAAGGAGACAAACTATCTGTCAGACTTGAGAGATTGCTTTGATGAAGAGGAACCCATGGATATTACATCATCTGCTCCTCCATCCATCTTCCACACACATGAACCTGCTGCCATGAAGGAGAATATTCAAGTGCAAAAGCCTGCACTCCATAATGGCCCTCTAGAACCAAGGTTGGAAGATCTTGATCTTCCATGTTCTTCAAAATAGGAGGAAGGAAAAAGGCAAGAGGATGTCACTATTTCTCCCACGCCATTCATCCAAGAAGGTCCCCAAGAAAACTCCATTCTTGGAGTTGAAACTTAGAACAAAGGGCACATTCAAAGGATCAAACCGTGCCCAATCAGGTACTTGGATTCATTGGAGCCAAAGGAGCAGCTACAACCAGTCATGTCCATTTCAGGGCATGAGGATGATATGAAAAGCACCAAGGATCATCTGCCATACATCTTCAATCCAAATGTAGAGAAACTAAAAGAGGTATTTGATTTGTCTCTAGCTGATACTTTATTGATTTGGGTGGAAGATCAGCTTGTAGTTAGTTTTTCACTCATCCAACCAGCCATGTTCAGTGCCAAATCAGTTGCATGGCTACCATTTTTGAGGAAGGGAAGCTATTTCTCCCTGCTAGTTGCAAGCTTTGTTTAAGCTACCTTTGCTCTTGGTTAGAGTAGTGTAGGTAGGTTTGTTTTCAGCAGAAGAAGTGATTTTGCACACTCTACATGTCCCATTTGGAGCATGTATTATTTTTAGTTTGTACATAGTTTTTGGTGTTATTACTCTTGCACAGTGCATTCAGTTGGCTTATGGTGAATTCCAACTTCAAGTTTCAGTGGGTTTCTAAGAGGCTCAGAGGTTAGAATTTCAGAGTTTAGATCAGAATCAGTTTATGAGGCTGGAACCCATGCCTAATGGATGCTTCAAGGCCACTGGTCTCTTCATCTAGTAAGCAGATGTCCCCATGAGTCGCCAAATTGTTATCCCAAATTCACCCCCCCGTAAATTTGGTCAAGACAACCCCAAACATAGAGAAAATATGAAGGAGATGATTTAGAGCTATGAGCTTGCATTCTAGAACGTGGCAAAGGAAACAAGCTAGTAGTTAGGCCCAAGTCAAGGAAAGCAAGCCGTCGGAGCAAAAAGTGAAAAATTTCCTTTTTTCAAAAGGGGCACAAAGGAAAATATGGAAGCGCATTTCCCCAGCCAACCAAAGAGTGCCACATGTCCAAGTGAAGCAGCAGGGCCGTGGGAGTTTTCTGGATTTTTTGATTCTCGTGGAAAAAGAGGAAAAGATAAATTTTGAGCCTGCAAACCCGATTTTGCCCTATTCTATATGTCACGTGTCTCACATTATCAAAGGGGACCCATTTTTCAAGTTTTTTCCCTCCCTCCTATACGGACCTGATACAAACTTTGAAGGGGAATATATTTTGGCTCAGGGCTCGAAATATTACAAATCTAATGTTGTTGGAAAGATCTCGGCCTCACCCATGCAATGGGGTATGAAACTTTAATTTTGAGGATGTTATGTGAATGAAAATGGAGGAAATGTCTTTGGTCCTTCAATGCAGGATCCATCTGTCTCAACAACCAAATCGGATTCGATCTATTTCTGTCATTTCCTCTTCCTTCAAGGCACCAAACCAAGGATCAATGTAGTAAAGATGGATTTGGGGGAAGATTTTGTCAGAAGGATTAATAGCAGTGGTTGAGCTTCAACCTACTTTTCCCGTTTCTCTCTCTCTTTCTTCTCTCCAATCAAATCTATAAATACGGGTGTAGGATTTATTGTATAGGTTGTTCACTCTTCTTCCCTACCCCCCTCTCTCTTTCTTCTCAAAGGTTGAATGTGGAGTTTAAGCCTTCTCCATTGGCTTTGTAGTGGCATTTTCCTGCCTCTTTCCCGTTAATGGTGTACTGTGTGAACTCCTGGAGCAATAAAATTTGTTTCGTGATGCATTTTATCCATCCTTTTCTTATTTTATTATCTATCCTCGCCTCTCGTCGTTGCAGGGTATATTGTGCATATTCTGATGTTTGTTGCAGGTCTTGGGAGTTGTGTTTAATGGGTTTTGAAGTGGTGTTCTGTGTGAAATCTATCTTTGTTCTGTGGTGCATCTTGTCCACCCTCTTCTCTGATCACCTCTCTCCACTTTTGGTAGCTGAGATTGTGATCAGCACTTCCCTTTTCTTGGTGCTATCATGTCGCTAGTGTAGGATTTCCCTCTTTATGCACTTTCTCTCTTCCTATCTCCTTGAAATTGTTAGGATAGGTGTAGTTAGACGTCATTTCTACATTAGGAGTAGTTTAGCATTAGGATCAGGAAGAAGAAGATAACTTTATCTAGAGGGCCATCTCAAGTCTGCAAGTCCCACAGCTTGAGAGATGGTCCAATGTTATGTAAATCACACCAAATGACCCTACCTTAGAAAAGTAGATTCGTAACTCATTTGGGGGTGCTGTGATTTTGCACTAATAGCTCCTTCTAAGATTCTTGCAATGGTATTAGTTACACATCATTTGAATCTCCCAAAAAAATGATAGAGTTAAATTACAAGGCTTTTCTTTGTCGTAATATGACATCCTGTGCTCCAATTAACATTAATCTAACACATCAAGCTCATAGGAAGATTAATGATGTGAATATTAGAGTACACCAATATCTAATTTTTTTTAACCATACTATGTGTCCTCCTTCGGTACTTCAATATTGTCTAGAGTTGTGAGGAAAGGTAGAATCTTTGAGATATTGCAAGACACTAATTATTTCCATGTGTCTATAATATGCACATGGCCATCATTATTGGATTACAATATTCGAGAGCTAAACTTACAAGTTTGAAAGGATTACTTGTGAAGGTGCTTACTGTATTTTCTTCATACCACACATCACATATCGAAAGCTTGTGGAGTTAAGAGGTTTAACCGAATCCTTGGAAAATTATGACTTGCCAATCTTTTCCATGTGTCCCTTGTGTCACTTGTTTTTTTTACAATGCTTTATCCTTTTTTATACTCTTCTAATTTTCGTTTCTCTAATGCCTACTTTAATTTTGGACATTATTCAACATGTGACCCAACTTTTTTATTGTCTATTATATCAGCCAAACATCCCAAACATTACCACCTATTAGGGATGGAACTACTGATGTGTTACTATCCCCTTTGGGTGCTTATGTCCTTTTCCCTCCTTTTCTCAAATTTTAAATTCCATGTCACTTTTTATCTTTTATAAAATATTTCCCACCACTTTGGCACATCCTTTTTAGTTGTTAATGAATAAATTCAAACAATGGAACCACACACACACACACACACACACACACACACACACACACACACACACACAAATGAATTACTCACTATTATTAGGGGCTAGTCAATTTGGGCTATTATTTCCTATATACTACGTGGGTAAGGATTGAAATTAAAAGAATAGCTTTGGGATTACATTATTCATTACGTAGGAGGGGATATTTCTAAATTCCATCTCACACATTCATCTTAGGGGAAAGTAGTTGTAGACCAATATCTTCATGTGACTAACACAAGGGAAACCTAGCTTCAAGGGACACTATTACAACCCACACATACACACACTAAAATGACATAGGTTCTGAAATGTAGTGGAATGATCGATGATAATCACATTTGGATGACCATAGAGGTCAATATAACTCAATAATATGCATTATTTATTTCATCTAAAGTGTTGTTGAGCCTTGTGAAGGTAGTTTTGGTTTGTTTTTCAAGTTCAGGTGCAATAGTGAAACCATATAATGAAGTTTTAGAGATAAATAGAGAAAGGAAGTAGACATCATCATAACCTGAGAAGAGAAGAAGAAGAAGAAAAAATTCCTAGAAACTAGGGCCCATTTTAGACCACTAGCTCCAAGGCTATCATTTCCTTGTTTGGGTGGTTCCATATGAAGGAGTTTTAGATTTAGGCTTTCTAAATGTAGCATACTCAGTCTAGATCCAAATTGTTCTATTTAATTTTTAGCCTAGAGTTAGACGAAATATCCAAATATATGATGTCACTCTTATCTCACTATAACTTACACTTTTTTTCTCTTGCATGATAAATATTACTTATTACTATTATATATTTTTTATATTATTCATCTAATCAAGATTTTATTCTGTTAAATAATTTTGTGATCCCTATACATGACCATGCATTGGATCCCCTCTTTCTCTTCTTCCTCCATCCCTACAAATGTCTATTCCCAATAGGCCTTCTAATATGAGTATATTCATGTCATTACTCAAAATTTCCTCACTTCATGACCACATCGGCAAATTCAAATATCAATGTTGTCAACACTCCTCAAAATAATTAGCCTTTTCAGATTTCTACATCTTTTCTGTCAGGGCCAAGATATTAAATAAATATAACAACCAATGTTTACACATATATTATAAACTTTACAAACTTGAAATACATGAAATAAAGTAAAGAACATTATGACACAGTGACACATAATTTAACTATAGGTATGAAGTTTTCTTTTTATATAATTATGAACTAATTCCAAAAAATATAGATTATGTAAGTAAAACTATTTTTTAATATTTCTACTCTTATTTTCTACATTTATTGTATTCAGAAACTACTGAAACTGGTAAGGAAGATCAAACTCATTCGGACAGTCAAGATTGAAATGTCATGTTTGCATCTTCGAACATGCAAGGTAAATTGTAATATTTAATATTTAGCATGTTTTGTTTTGTTACAATTTTTTAGCATTTATAAGGCTCAACCCTATAACGATAATTTTCTAACAATTTGTTGTTTGCTTCTTATAGGTAATATGGCTTTTGAGCACATTCCAATTGCAAGGAGGCCACCAATGCCACCAACATGTACAGTCTAAACAAAAAAAAGATCTTCAGGAAATAATATATGGTTTCCTACAGAGCCAGCTGGAACAATTCATCCTGTAACCACATAATTTCCTGGACTATCACTAGGTGGTGTTTTAAGTGTAACAACCACACAATGTTTCAACAACATCACCCTTGATGAGGAGTATTTGGGATTCGATAATGGCAACGTCGACAAGGGTAACTATTTTGACACCTATTATATGATTCAATATACTCCACCACCATCAAAACCACAACAAAATGTGCATGAAGTACAAGACACTGAATCTCCTCCTCTAAGAAAAGACCAAAAATAGATGATGAAAAGACACATTTTATATTAGAAAATTTGATATCAGATAGCATGGGGTCAATAATTCAAGAAGTTGTAATGTATGATGTGGATTTGGTGTGGTCTTGGGAGAGGAGTGCTAAAATTTGGATAAAGGAAATAAATACACGAAACCATAATCACGCTCAAAGGCATTCATTGTTCACTCCTATAGAGAGCCAACTGACAAGGCATGATGTTTTGCTAAACAAAGCTAAGTTAGGGAAAATTTCACATTAATGATTACAATGATGATATTATAGACATAATGTTAAACAAGTTGGAGAATCTGAATGCTGAAGCACATAATTACTATAACAAATGGGCTAAAGACAAGACAAATGTTTTAACAGAAAACACAAAAAAAAAGTTGTTTTGAGTGGGATTTTGCATGCAAAATCCTAATATTATTAGCACTGCAATATTTTTTTCAACTTATCTAATAGAATAAAAAAATTATATTTCTATTTTGCAAGAAAAAATATGAAAATTTAAAGACAGAAGCAGTTGTATTTGAAGAACATTTGAAGAATGGCAGCAAAATCTTGAATTAATTTTTACAGCTGAAGGAAAATCTCATAGTTTTAAAAACAAAATAATACATTGAGAATGATAATCAAGGAGCATAAGATGGATCCATAAGTCTTACTGAAGGAAAAGACAGACATAGATGCAACACTTTTTCAGCAAGAGATGTAGTGAGGGAGGAGAAAAATATTTTTGAAAATATCAATACCGCAACACGAGATTTGCAAGCATACATAGTTATAGTAGATAGCTCTGTACAGATAGAGTATATTCCTCCGCCTCTTACGCAAGAAAAATATCAAGCTTCTCCTACAACATAAAAATTCAATATGTTAGTTAAGTTCACCATGTGACAGGTGTTTTATCACAATTCCGACACTAGCGTAGGAATTAAAAGATAGTGACCAACCCTTTTTTGCTTTTTATTTTGTGTGGCATAAGTAAGGACAACTATGATTCAGAATCATAGGAAGAAAAAAGGATGCCCTCGTAATGTGTCCTTATATGACAAAACTTGTCCGAAAGCTTTGAAATTTTATGTACAACCCCATTTTTGGAATTTTATTGGCCGACAATGCTTTATGAATTGATACTTTTCTTCATAAAGTAATCTGCCACATGAGAGAATGATTTAAAGAGTATTTTAGTCTTTGGAATTGTAACTATATTTATTGTTAATGGATTTCTACATAATACAAATGATGTTTCTTTATCTTTTTTTACATAAATGGTGCTTAAATTATTTTGATTTTTTTTTAAAAAATATTTACGTTTTTGATTTCTTACATATGTAAAAAAATCAATTAACATATACAAAAGACAAATAGGTCCTTACTTCAGTCTGAAAACCAAATATAAAAAACAAATGGGATACAAGAAAATTATAGCGACAATGTTCCAACAGCAATGGATAAAATAAAGACAAATATAATATTGCATTTATTGAAAGTTATAATCTTTGTATGAAATACATCAATAGTTATTACATCAAATTATTGTAAATAGTCTCAATAATGTAAAGAAGAAATGAAATCTATGTGAAATCCAACAGTCCTAGAGAAAAACTTTCATTCATGTCTTTGAAATCAACTGTAGCATGATATGTGGATGTGCCTCAATCCTCTGGGTCATGAAGAATATTAACTCCTCTTCTTTCTACTAGTGAATTCCATAATGTGAGTTCTTTATCATAAGGAAAAGATTCCACTGAGTAATGTGATACATACAACCTTAGAAAAATTTCTAGATTCTTATCCAATATGTTTCAAACTTTTGACTTTACAAAGGACAGTGCATTGAAAACCCTCTCATCTTCCACAATACCCATAATCATTGTTTAAAAGAGTTCATACAACTTAATATACTCGCTCAAATATTCACGCAGAATACTATTAGAACAAATATCCTTCCAAATCCTTTTAATGGCACTATATTCTTGTGGTTTTTATAAAATTTGAACTTGTCAGATCATAGTATTAACATAATCCATTGACTGGGAACTAAGTATTTTTATTTGTAAAATACCTTATATAGAAACTCCGTTGATCTCTTTAGTCTTAGATAAATGGTCAGTTAGATCACTCATGTTTTTGACAAATAAAGGACCAATAAATCTATAAGGTTTTCCGCCAGACAAATTCCAAAACTGCATACTTACAACTCCCATTTCTTAAAGTATTTTATCATTTTTTAATATTTCCCGGATCTCTTTAGCTAAATATTCAGATATTTTTATCAATTTATAACTAGTTTCCAATAATACTGCATCATATAAATTTCGTGTCACTCTTACTTCTTCCATTAAAGAGACAACCATATCAACTCTTTTTTGGAACGTATGAAGTGGAATCTCTTTTCCATGTGTTGTTATACACAGATGATCATGTATAGTGTATTTTAAGAAGCACCTAGGATTTTTCAAGTCTGTCAATGAATTTCAATTTTCAAAAGCACCACCTTGAAAACTCCCATCAGAAATATATAAACTTTCAAGACTCCATCACACACGTCTTTTGAGTCTCAAGAAGTCTGTTATGTAGAAATAACAATCTTGTGCATGCTTCGTTAAAATATTAATCTCCCTCAACATGGGAAAAATACCGCAAAGTGTGACTAAAGTTTCTATGTCTATTAGATGATACAATAGATCTTTAGCTTTATCTACATCCCTGTGGTATTTATACATAATCATGTCAATGAAGGATATTCATCAAATATTCTACATGCAGGTTCATACATAGATATCCATCTGGTATGTACATCTTTGAGAAGATTTTTTCCCTCTATCATTCCAATTGCAAATTTTTGAAATTCTAAAAATCTCTTTGGATTGCTAGAATAATAAGCATGAAAATCACGTATCAATTCCTCCACTTTAGCTAAATTTTCAAATATGCTCATAATTTATTTAGCCAGATTCATTCTGTGAGCCATGCAATGGATAACAATCATATAAGGAGAAAAAAATGTATGAAGTCAAATGCATAGACCATTTTTGGCTCCTTGCATTACAACTACACCATCGGTTCCGAGACAAACTAAGTTTTTTACAATGGAAAAGTCATCCATTCTAGTGATATGCTTCAAATTTGAAACCACCAATTTATAAATATTTTCAGAATTACAATTCTCAGTCATTTTATGAATTGTTAAGAGGTGTGGAGTTCTTATTTCATTAGAAAATGTGTAAACATGAATACAAATCCATGAAGTATTATCCACTACAATAACCTCATCTATTGAAAGGGAAGTATACTTTTCCTTTTGAACACATTGTTATAGATCCTCCTTTTCTACCAGAGATAGACATTTTGTAATTTCCCAACTGCTGGTGTCTGACCAATGAGATTGAGGAACGTTCTGTAGACTAATAACCTGATACAAAATTTTATTTTCTCCAAAATCTAACATGGGTCTTCCCCTTTTCAATATATGGAATATAGTAACAAACTTAATACTTTTTACATGCATGTATGCTCCATAGCTTTGCTAAATCTTTCTACTATGGTGCCACCTTTTTCAATTAGGTTTTTCTTATATTTTTGTTCCTTTTCATATTATTCTACATATTTTACATGTAGACACTCTTTTGCATCTTTCCATTTATGTGTTCTGACTATGCTACCATCCTTTTTCTTTTGGGAAATGTATATTTTCCCACATTTTTTTTAATTGTGTCCAATTTGAGCTACATTATGTGATCCCTACCCTATTTCTAACCATATATTTTGCATCAAAATTGTGTTGGAATATCATTACCATTTTTCAGTGTACACAGGTTCAATAAACATATATTTTTCAGTCCATTCGAATTGGAAAGACCTTCCAATTGTCTTGTTTGTCCTCTTTCTTCTGACATTTTTCTTTTTTTCTTAGGGTTCAACTTCTGCATCTGGGCTCTAGACATGAATATCTTTATCCTCATGTCTCCTTTTTCTGGAAATAGGCCTCGGAGTAGAAGCTTCCTCTGTTGGTGTATCATGGGAATTTGATGTTTTTTCTCGTACTTCTATGTCATCAAGGGATGAAATGTTTTCCTCAACATATAGTGTATCATCAAAATATTTAAATTGAATATTATGTGAGGGAATTTCTTAAATGTCTACATATATTTCTATAAAATTGTTACATATATAGTATTCATTTTATATATAGTTAAATTTTTACATAGAGTACAAAGAGTTCGAAGAACAATATAAAAACATAATTATCAAATACTGTAAGACTAAATAACTTGTAAATAGAACATACCGATATTTTATGCTGATGAAGAAACCCCCTTCATTTTCTGTGATTTTCCAAAATATCCAAGAAAATTCTTTACACCCTTTTTTGAACTGGATGAATTTTTAACCTTCTTACCCTAATTTCTAGAATCCATGAGTGCTAAGGGATGACTCTTATGTTCGAAGGCTCTGATATTGGATGACTTAGAGTTAGATAGATCTAGATTGGATGGCTCTAGGTTTAGACAGCTCTTGGGTTTAGACGGCTCTGTGGTTGGATGGGCTAGGGTTAGATGGCCAAGGGGTTGGACGACAAAGTTGGATGGCCAAGGGTTGGATGGCTAAGGCATTGAACGACATAGTTAGACAGTGAAAGGGTTGGATGGCTAAGGGGTTGGATGACTGAGGAGTTGGAAAACTGAGGGGTTTAATGACTGATGGGTTAGACAGATAAGGGTTGGATGGGTAAGAGGTTGGAAAATAGATTTGGGATGTTAAGGGGTTAGACAGCTAAGGGGTTGGATGATAGAGTCAGACAATTAAAGGGTTGGACGCCTAAGGGGTTGGACAGATAAGTGGCTAGATGGCTGAGGGGTTAGACAACTAAGGGGTTAGATAGGTCTTAGATTCTGAGCTTGGACGGACTTGGGGTTGGAGTCTGGATGGCTTATAGTTGTGGTTTGACAACATATGTTGTACAGTGTTGGTTGTTTATGTTTACTTCAATGAATATGCACACAAAATTATTCAAAATGGTGTTAAATTACATTCATAAGATCTTATATATATATGTGTAAGATCTAGGAAAAATGAATAGTACAAGGGAGATCTCGGTCAAATTTTTTGGTGAATAAGTTAGCTACGAATCATATAAAATTTGCCAATTTGAATTTCCATAAACCTCGATTTTCACGAGTTTATGAAAATTCGCCACTAAAATTTTCCCTATTAAGTCACTTAATTATGGCCACTTTTTGTCACTCTTACATTATTTTTTCACCTCCTACATAATATACCATAGAAATTTACCCGGTGACTTAATGAAACTATGCATGTGATGCTCCCATACTATACATACTTTATATATGTCACGTTAGTGAAAATTTGAAAATATATTTTATTTTTTAAATATATAATGTGAGTCTTTGATTTTCATACACTGCCTTCTCCAAAATAATTTGGAGAAGGCCTACACTAATAAATGGCAAGTCATGGATTTGAATCCAAATTAAAATTTTGAGTGTATTTTTAGTAAACATTATATGTTTACCATCAAAACAATATTCTATTATAAATATGTAATTATAGAGGATTTATGATGTGTGTACACATTTGTATCTCAATAACATACACATGTGCATTTAACAACTAGATTAGTTTCTTCCATAAGTGTACTACATATGAGTTTATTTAATCATTCTAGTCCCAACCTATTTCAAGATGTATATTATTTATTTTGATGTTAAACTCTAGTACCCTAACATGGACAACTTTAAGATTATTAGGCCTATAGAAACCAATTTGGATTTGATGTTGAATTAATATATGTTATCACTGAATCACAACACCATTTCGATTTGCACAAGTGTGTTTTATTGAGCTCACGGTGTGACTGGGTAACATGGGTACTATCTCTAAGTTGTGGGACTTGCTACTTGAGATAGACCCCTAGAGAAAGTTGGCTCTTCTTCCTAATCCTAGTGCAAACTAACTCTACTGAAATGAAGCTACTAACTATCTCTATCCTACAATTTCCAAGGGACCAAGGAGAGAGAAATAACATGAAAATGAAGGAAAACTACACTACATAGGCAATGCACTTAAAGAAGGGAATGAGAATAAATTTCCAGTGTGTGAAAAATAGAATCAAAGTTCATACTAGAGAGGGTGATAACAGTTCTCCACAGTCTAACAAATGCATTCACAACAATATTTCATACACACAATGATAATGAATCCCTGCAAGAGCATAAAATAGACACAATATATTTGTAATGAGTTTGAAGAGGTAAGAAGAATGCAAACAAATACAACAAGGGAAGATACATCCACAAACTTGCATCTATTGCTTCATGATATGCGTAGTTCAATATTTTACAAAATAAAGGCTTGGATCACCATGCAAGAAATCCACTATAAAGGCCTACAGCACATTGGCTTCACAAAACCAAATGACTAAGTTTTGCTAATAAAAAACTATCCTCCTTTTACAATGATCCCAACACTCCTATTTATAGAGTTTTGGAAGCGAGACAAAAGAGATGTAAGTCCCGAAATCCAGTTTTCAACCAATTACAAGTCATAATAAATGAGTGTGGCTGGTGATTTTGGGCCTAAAAATCAATCTTAAGGTGTCCTATAACATGCAGTAGAGAAGGAATGGCAGCCCATGCTCATTAAATGCCTTTCAAACCACTAATAAAATCACTATTCAAAACCTAGAACGTTTTCCTCAAAATCATCATCAAAACTTCATTAATTTCTACATTTATGTATTCCTATGCATCATTCTCACAATCACGGTTCTAATGAGAGAAATTTTTTGACAAACCACTGATAAATGTAAATGATATGACCGTATGAGTGTCAGCAGCTATTTTGAATTTGCCAAGGATTTCTTGCATTTTACGGGAATGGGAATTTAATTTCTTGGTAGCTGGAGATGGCTATTTATTTTCACACACCTAACCTCATTAAAAATAAGAAATCCTATTTTTTGTTGTAGAGGATGTCGAGCCCTTTCCAAAAATTCTAATTTTGTGAAAATCAGAGCCCTGGATCAAAAGTTATGACTATTTTAAGATCAGGGTTGGGGTGTTTAATGTGGGCTCTCACAATCTACAATGCATTGGCTTTTCACTCATTTTTACTTTAGTAAGTGGGTATTGTGGGTTTTCAGAGAAATTGTGACACCACGGCATAAGGGCCACTTAAGCCACTGGGACCTGACTTATCCATGATGCACTTTGTGCTGTAATTTCACCTCCGCAGGGAACTCATGTGCTCGCGGTACTTGGACCGTGTGGGCCTCCTTTTTCTAAATCACCCGACTCGGGCTCTTCTATCTTTGCATGTCCACCATTGATTGGGCCAGGTGGGCCATTGACCACTGATATACATGCACTCCCCTATTCATCGTCGATGTTGGACTTCGATGTTCTATTTTTATATAGTGCAGTTCAGACCACTTTTAATCGACATTCCCGTGATGCTTTGAGTGCGGCAATTTCAGGTCTTTCGCGTACGTATGTCCCACTCTTCCTGGGACTCCCAGACCTCCAAATTCCAATCTACCTTCATACACTCAACACACCTAGCCATTGATCAGGCTAGGTGGGACGTTGACCTCTGCTCCATCCACATGGCATTGCCTATTCGGTGATTTCAAGTTTGCGGGGAACTCATGTCCATGCGGTACTTGGACCATGCGAGATGAAAATTTCCACATTTCAAGGTTTCTTTTGTAAATTGGATCCAATTTAGGTATGAAGAACCTTGATTCCTTCCATAATTGTTCCACCCATAGCCCCAAAATCTGTAATACATAAAAATAGCCACTTTCCCCCAATTTTCCAAATTTTTAGCAAATTTTCACTAACTCATATTTTTCTCAAATAAGAATGTTAGATAAAATAAAAGGGGTGCCTTCAGAATCCAATTTTCTTGTTTTCGTGAGACATTTTGCAAGTTATCAAAAGAACCCTGGGGTAAAATTTTGGATAACAATATCTAACACCAAATTATCCCATTCCCATTCTAGCTTAAGTTCATCTACAAATGTGTCAAATTTCTGAATATTTCTCATTTTTGCACACTATTTATGATGAACTAGAGTTAAACTAATATAAATAAAATATTACATACTTCTAAAACTATGCAGTATGAAATCATGCCAAAATTAATATCACACTAGTTCAAAAGATGGTTTACAAAAAAAGTCTTAAAAAAACAAAACCAAACAAACTCATAACAAAGGAAATATAAGAAAACTAGGTAACAAAAGTAAAAATGCCAACATGACAAAAATTTATATCATTTGGATTTCCCTAGACCCTCGCTACCATTTAGAATTTCTTTTTCCTTAAAATAAAGGCCCCAAATATTTTTGGTTACATATTTAAAACTTCTTCAATGATAACCTTCTTACTTCGAGTATGATCTCATAAAGATGAAAGAGAAAGAGTTATTTGGGAAAAAAAATTTAATTGAGGAGGATTCTACCAATCTCAACATGGAGGGGGAGAGCCCCAATTTCTATTGTATTCATGTCAAGAAGAGTAGTGGTGTGACTGAGACCACCTAATTCAACTTTGAAAGTGATAGAGAAAATAATTTCCATAGTGACCTTGACCTTTTCCCATTTGGAGTACCTTTCCTAAATGGAAAAGATGAAGAAATATGGTAAATAGTGTCAAGGATCCTTACCCCAATGGTCCAAAATGGTTTGAAGATGGAAAATCGCCAAGTCCACCTTCATGGATTCCCTCTAATATGCAAAAAGATGTAGAAATCATCTACCTTTTACTATATGTGATAAGATATAATCAATAGAAAATTTAACAAAAACTAATGAATTTATATCTTTACAATAAAAAAAGAAGTCCCACTATGAAAATATGTTATATTTGGTTGTAAAACTAGAAAGAAGTAAAGGCCAGTCTCTAGAGGAATATTTTACCAAATAAAAGACTCTAATTTTAATGTTTTGTAAAATTCATAGAGCCAATTTTAGGCTAATTAGGCATCTTGGAGAAACAAAAACATATTCATGAGTGTTTCTGAGTTTCCATGGGATGGAATATTGAGTTAAGAAAATCTTAAATGCATACGAAACACACTAAGTGGGAGATTCTTATAAATAGGACATCATGCAAAGTGAACTAGCTTGGGTTCTCGGATTTAATTCCGGATTGTGTGAAATATTTGGATCCAACTATTAGTAGTAGAGTGAAGGGATCATGAGCATTAAGATTTTCAACCATGTGCAAGCACGTGGATAGAATATCATAACCATTGATAAATGAGTAATTTTATAAAGTCATTTTAGGATACCACTTCTACTACTTCTGCCAAGGTTAAGAAGAAAATACACCAACATTATCAGTTATTTATATTTTCTGTAGTTGCACCCATATTTAATCCATTATTTATAAATCTTGTTATTTTACATATATGCATGGTATGAGTGAAATCAATAATCTTCTCTTTGTAAAATATATTATCTATTTATTTTTGTGAGGAAAATAAAGTACAAGTTCATCATCTTTTTAAGTAAGGAAGCTTATAAAGACGTTGATCCAAAAATGGGAATTTTTAAAACCAATTTCTCCATTTTTGAATAATTAATAAATATTCTCTTATTTTTCCTATAATCATTGAAAAATTGGTTGAACTCGATTCGAAATTGATGTGAAATGTGAAAAAAAATCTACTTGAGAAATCCTAAACTGTTAATAATCCATTTCTCAGTTTTCCATAATTTACTTAAAAATTGGCATAAAACATTAAAAATCAAATAAAATTGATTATAAATTGCAAGTATGTGAACGAGAGACATAGAAATCCAAAAAAAATTGATAGAAAAGTTTGTACAAACTGGAATATGTTTTCGAGTCCACCTTAATGTATGATCTGATCAATTAAATCAATGTAAAATACATTGTTTTATAATAACTTTATCCCAATATGGGGTTCTTGATCTACATACAAGTCCTGAATGTCCTCTTAGAAGGCTCTATAACACAATCTTGGCCTTAAAATTTCACTTGCTACATCTAATCAAATATAACATATTTATTTTCTCTATAAAACAAGCCAGCTCTCCTTTACAAAGGGTTATTTTACTCCGTTATAATGGGTTGTCTCCTTGCAAAGTGTTATTTTACTCCATAATAATGGCATGTATCTCCTTTACAAAGGAAAATAAATCTCTCTCTCTCTCTTTCTCTAAAAGGGGCTCTAATGTTCTCCTTTTATTTAAATGGGCCATCACTTAGCAAAATATTTTCTCGCTATAAGATTAACCAAGTTACTCAAATGTATGTAATGATCGACCTTTTATTGTGTTTTAAGGACCAAAAATAAAGGATAAATAGTATATGCTTTGGATAAATATGGTATATACATATGTGGCCTAATAACTCATATTCATTAATTACATGCATGCAGTGAGGGATTCAAATCCTCACTCCCACATCCTTTTCATTTGATAAGGCTTTGTTAATTCTTCAAGTGCCTTGGGCACATTTTATGTGCTTTATGGATAATATTAATCCCATATTTCCCACACAAGGAGGAAATAAATAAATTTAATATCCTTCTGGATAATCCATTATGTTTGGAAAAGATAACATTTATCATTGGTAATTGAGATTTTGTTGCTCCACCCATCTCATTCGTTGAGTTGGCAACTGATGCAGGAACATAACTTCCAAAGACCACAAATTTTGTTTCAGTTGTCGGATCATCTTGAAAAAATTATTAGAGTTAGATTGTGAAGATTATTTTTCTATAGTAGTTGATATTGATAAGATGGATGCCATTTTGTCACTTTTTTACGGCCAAATTCCTTAATCTAGGGATCTTTAAGTAGCTTAGGACCTTTATTAGGATTGTGTAAAATTTGGAATTTCACTATATTTTGTTCCACTTTATGGAATAAGTGAAGACTTGGTACATACTTTAATTAATGGAGTTATTTCATGTGGGTAAAATTTAGGATCCATCCAATTTGTTTTTATTTTAAGATTTTTTTTTTGCATTTAAGGTTTTTTCCTGTACAAGGGTTTTTTAAGATAGTGGAAAATAAAAGCTAGATTATAATGTTAGGAAATATGAGTTTGGATTCTAGAGTGAGATTTTTTTTTATGTTTATTTATTTGTATAAAATTTTATGTGTTGTGGATGCAATTCAACCTCTTGCAGTTGTATCCACGCCAATTGGTATCAAAGAAGGATTTGGTTCATGCGGGAATGGTGAAGGTAAGGTTTATTACATTTATCTATATGATTTATTACCATTTTATATAAGAATGGTTGAATGGGAATAAGATTTTATGCCTAGATAAAGAGGCATATGCAAGAGCTACAAAGAAATTTTTTTGAGCTCACGGGAGAAGTTACCCACCTCAAATGGAGAAATGCATATGGGGATGTAGACCCAAACAATGATACTGAAGAGTTACCTCCATTAAGCAATGAAGAGGGAAATGAAGAAGAAATGAGAGATATGAAGAAACATTGAATGAATGGATATTTGAGGAGATATTATTATGAGATTTTAAATAAAGGAATGATGGCATCAACATAAATGTTCTTGATTGTGGTAAAGGGTTAAAACTAGAGGATTTGATTGACTGACTGAATCACATCAAAAAATTATTTGAGTGGAAAACCCTAATAGAGGAGAATAAGGTTATGTCTACATGCACTAATTTTTCTATACATGCATTGATCTGGTGGGATCACATAAAAAAACAAAAGACAAATAAAAGGAAAGGAAAATATCTTAAACTAGAATAAAATGGTGAAGAAATTGAAAGAAATTTTTCTTCCTATAGATTATACCTTGATACTATTTTGAAGGTTTCAAAACAAGATATAGAATAAATTCATGCTCAAATAGTATATCAATGAATATTGCAAGCTATCCATCCATGTGGAACATGGAACTCTAAAGCATGAAAGGCTATAAGGTATTTAAATGGGTTGAGTTATACCTTACAATATGAATTTAGTACACTCTAGATCCATATCCTAGATGATGCATATCAACTCACATTAAAATAATAAGAAAAGGAAAAGAGAATTAGCTTTATAAGAGGATTGAAGAGAGGAGCATCATCATCTCCAATTAGAGGGAGAGGTATATTTTGTATTCCCAAAAAGGTGAATTATCTAATAAAAAGGTAGGAAAATTTGTTCAAGTACATGGTAACTAAAATATATCTAGGGTTATTAGAGAGGAAGAGGATGTGGTGGAGGAAGTGGTTGGAATAACCCCCAAAGGTAGTATACATGTTATTGATATAGTGAGGAAGGCACCAATATTTTGAGTGTATGAATTATCCTACACAGGAGACATGGCAAGCAAAACAACTACAAGTAAATTTGGTTTAAGATGATGAAGAAGAGGAAATGAAGGTCGTAGAAAGAAATAGGTGAACACCTCATGATAAGGAGGATGAATATCATCCTGAAGAATGACAAAACACAAGATAGTACTGGTGTTGATTCTTGGTTATAGATAAATATCTTTTGAACAAGATGTACCTCTAGATGGAAGGTATGTAAAATAATCATTGATGGTGGGAGTTTTGTAAACATGGTCTCAACTATGATGGCTGATGAAATGAGTTTGAAATGTCAAAATAACCCATATTCATATCAAATATCATGGTTCAAGAAAGGGAATGATCTTATCATTGATAAAGATTCCTAGTTAAATTCTCTATTGGGAATACTGACTCGGATTATTTGTGGTATGATGTTATCTTGATGTACACATGCCATATATTACTGTGGAGGCCTTGGTAATATGATAGAAAGTTAACCCATGATGGAGGGAAGAATACTTAGACCTTTTTCTAAGGATGATGTAAATGTGCTCTTGCTACCCTTTAAGAAAGAAGGGAAGAGTAAAGGTTTATTGTTTGTAAAGGAGTTTGTTGCAGACATGGAATAATTTTATTGGTGTTATACATTGATAGAAAATAAGGCAGAAATAGAGGCATTTGGTATACCCATGACAATAACATAGGTATTATAAGAATACATTGATGTTATACTGGATGAGCTACCAAATGGGTTGTTTTCAAAGAGGGATATACAATACTAAATTGATTTCATCCCAGGATTTTCCCTTCTAAATTAGGAAGCCTGCAAGATGAGCCCAACACAGAGTGATGAGCTGAATAGGTAGGTGAAAGATATGATGAATAATGGGTTAGTTAGAGAAATCATGAGTCCCTATGCAAATCCAAAAAATGGAGAATGGAGACTATTTATAGATATTAGGGAAATAAATAAAATGAAAATTAACTATCATTTCACAATTATGATATTGGATGATATGATGGATGTTCTAATTAGTGCCTAATATTTTAGTATTATTAACCTGTGGAGTGGCTACTACCAAATTTTGAACGATGAAGGGGATGAATGTAAAACTACTTCCAAAACAAAAGATGGGTTGTATGAGTGGATGGTGATGTCATTCTTGTTATATAACACATCCAATACATTCATGAAGTTAATGAAAAAAGTATTGCAAGAATATAATGGTAAGTTTGTGGTTATCTATTTTGATTATATTTTAATATTATGTTTAACAATGGAGGAACAATTGTTGCAGTTGAAATTGGTGTTATAATTGTTACAAAATGAAAAATTATATGAAAACTTAAATTATTGTAGATTTCTTTTGAAATGTCTAGTTTTTTGGGGGTTCATCATCTCAAATGATGGATCTAGAATGGATGAGGAAAAAGTGAAGGCAATTTTGGAATGACCTATTCTAAGGAATGTGATAGAGTTCACATTTTTCAGGTCTTGGAAATTTTATATAGATATTTCATGAGGAATTTTCGTAGCATTACCACACCAATAATGTATTTCATGAAGGGAAATGAGTTTGTATGGAAACTTTTGGAAACAAATAGTTTTAAATTAATGAAGAAAATAGTGTCAGAGGCACCTCGTTTGGTATTGTCAGATTTTATCAAGATTTGTAGGGCTGATTGTGATGCTTCACATGTTGCGATTTAAGTTATACAGAGTCAAGAAGAATGACCTATAACATTCCTCAATGAAATTCAAAAGGAGATTTGGAGTAAATACTCTACCCATGATGTGAAATTTTATGCTACTGCTCAAGCATTAATACTTTTTATACATTACCTTGTAGCTAAAAAATTTGTACTTTGTAATGAACATGAAGCATTATGGTATGTAGACACACAGAAGATAATACATATATGAAGTGGGTTTCATAGTTGGAATATTATACTATTTTCTTGACACATAGACTAGGTAAGGAGAATCAAGTTGTTTATGCCTTGAGTAGGTGTGTGGCATTGACGATAAATGTGCAAAAAAAGTAGAAGGGTTTGAAGTAATTAAGGAGTTGTATGAAAGTGAAATAGATTTTGGTGATGATGTGAGACACTGTATGGACTCGAAAATGGGTAATGGTTCTAATGATTATTTGATGTAGGATGGCTTTTTATTTAGGGGAAAGTACTAGTGCATCCCTATCAGTTCAATGATAGAAATAATTATGAGATAATTGCATAGTGGGGGCATGGTTGGACACTTTGTTATAAATAAGAAAACTACTAATCTTATGGTGGATAAGTATTATTTTCTAAAGGTAGAGAGGTACATAAGTAGAAATAAATAAATATGTAGAGTGTGTCAAATGACTAAGGTTCATATAAAAAATATTGATTTTGTATGTGGCATTATTAGTCCCTACAAGGCCATGGTTAGTTTGAGTATGAATCTTGTGTTTGGAATTCCTAAGACACAACAAGAACATGATTCTATTTTTTAAAAATAAATTTTATAAAATGGCACAATTCACTGCTTCTAAGATAACTAATGATATTTATAGAGTTACATTTTTTTTTTCAGAAGTGGTTAGGTTGCATCGAGTTCCAAGAATGATCACTCTAGATTGGAGCACAAAGTTTTGGAATTAATTTTGGAAGACTCTATGGAGGAAAATGAGGACACGAATACATTTCAGTATTTCCTATCACCCCCAAAATGACTGACAAATAGAATTAATAAACATGATCTTAGGCAATCTTCTACGAAACATAGTTGGAGAATAACTACAACAATGGGATTTGGTGTTATCACATGATGATTTAACTTATAATTCTTTGATAAACAGGTTGATATGAAGGTCTCCTTTCTAAATTTTCTACTATAGGAATCCCAAGGGATTTCTTAATATAATTCATCTATCAGGTCAAGATAAAATAAGTGATGATTCATAAGTATTTGTAGAGAACATGTTAAAATTACAGGAAGAAGTGAGGGAGAAGATGAAAGATAGTAATGCAAGATATAAATAAGCTATATATGCAAGTAGGATATTTAATTCATTTGAAGAGGGATATGTGATGATGGTTAATCGCATAAAGGAGATGTTTCAAAATGGGTTTTATAATAAACTAAAGTATAAAAAGATTGGTCCATGTAGGATTCTAATGAAAATGAGTGATAATGCCTACAACGTGGAGCTACCTGATGAATTTTCTAATTAATTTTTTTTTAATGTATCTAAATTTTATAAGTCTCAACATCAAGAGAAAAATAATGAGGGCAAAGAAATAAAATTGAAGCAGTAGATGATGAAGGAAATAATGGAGAGGTTATTGCGTGTCTTCAGAAAAATAGCGTCACTACTATGTATAGTGGGAAGATTTGCATCAAGAAATTAATATTTGGATTCCAGAGTGAGATTTGAAGAATATTGAAATTCTAAAATTGTATTAATTCAAAGGAGTAAAATTATTTTTAATGAAGGGAGAATGATGAAGGAGCATAAATTCCGCAGACCATAACTTTTGATCCGGTCATCAAATCGTCTTCAAATTTTATAGGGATTTATATTGTTAAGATCAGTTCACAATACCAAGTGAGATTGGTTGTGGCGATGCCATTTTGGAATTTTTGGTGCCAAATTCCTTCATCTAGGGAACTAAAATTGTCTTGGGACATTTTTAGGATATTCTAAAACTTCAAATTTAAATAAATTTAATCTCATTTTATGGGATAATTCAATGATTTGTAGAAGACTTAATTTAGGGAGTTAGTTCATGTGAGTAAAATCTGGGGTCCATACAAGGTGTTTTTATTTTAGGATGTTTTTGGCGCTTTTAGGTTTTTTGGAGTCAGTGTGAAATAAAAAGTGGATTGTTATGGTTTGAAAGATGAGTGTGAAATATAGAATGGCAAACAATTTGTTTTTAAGTTTTTTGAGTATTGGTAAATGTTGTGTAGGTTTTGGAAGTACTTTGACCTCTTACATCCATATCCACATTAGCAACTCGGCTATGTATTCAACTTGTTCATGGTTTTTAGGAGCTCCATGGTGACTCAGAATTGATTGGTGTCAAGCTCACCATGCTTGGAACCCGGTGGAAAATTTGAACTCATCCGAGCTATGATTTTTTGTCTCCATGAAATATAATCCCACTTGTACTAGGAAATGTTCTTCAATTTGTTTTATATGCAAATTCACTTGTAATAGTATGTGAAGAATAAGGTGATAGTGTCCCACTACTAAAAAATGGTGGACCCCACCAGATGATGGGACCCCAATTGATAAGTAACATGTGCCACACATTCGATTGTCAAAGACAAGAGACCAAAAACCAAACAATCTTTTTTTTCAATCATGTTATGCCACTTTTCTACACCATATTAGTCCACATGTCAAGCCCTTATTGGGCCATATCATCATTGTGCAACCTGATTTATTATTTCTTAATCCTGTAAAATTTTAGTGTACCATAACATTTGTATACAAATTTTGTTTAACCCCATTAAAAGTGCATTGGAAATCTCTCAACGAGCTCTTGGATGTGCAAGTAGTTTAATAACATGTGTAGACCATCAGACCTATTTGGGGTGGTTATCCTCTCAATCAAATGTAATATAAAATTTTTCTTAAAGGTATTCTCTTGGAATGGAATCCCCTTTCCGCATCTTCAAATCATTCTTTGATACATAATTTAATTCCTTCTCTATGTGATTGAAATAATAAATCATACATGGGTTAGAACACCTTATCAATTTTTTCACATTTTTTCCTCTACCTTTTGATGATGAAAACTTGGAATCTAGATATATATCTAGTAGTGTGACTTAGTTATAATAGATGATGTACATTTATTTTAGTGACACCCATCATCATTGTCATCATTCCTAGATAAACCATGTTTGTTCCTCCATTTCAAGTAGTATATTATGTATTAATCCTAAAATCTAGAGTGCTCAGTATATTGCGCCCCTAACCTCATTGACATGTTATATATTTACAAATTGGGGATCAATACTACTACACAAAGTTTGAATGGTACCATTTTTTGAATTAACTATGTGTTAGAATTTAACTTTTTTGTAGATTTTATAGACTTGTTTCTATAAAGAATTGTTTATGTGAGGGTATAATTTTACCTTTTAGTAGTTTATTAGGTTAATGTCACCTCACACATGGTGATTCATCTCACTTAGGTGAGTTGTAGGTATTTTAGGGAGTTAAATGACAAATGATAGATTATTTCATGGAATTTATCATACCCATCATACGTGTCATTTTCATATGGGAGTTACATATCATTCTACAATTGTATATCCTCACTCCATCATTGGAGTATGAAATGACCAAGAATGGGAGTTATACAACACTCCCTTGGTATGTATTTCTCCTTTTTGATATATGAATATGAGTAGACCATTTTTATTTATACTTAAGTTCCTTCAGTTCATTTTTCATTTCTAATTACTTAGAAAAACCACGTATTTTTATTTGAGTAAAAATCCATCGATGTGCATACAATCTAGAATATCTTAGTGCCCTCATTCATGGTATCCAAGATTGATCTCGGTAAATGTGTCATTTATTGTTGATTACTCCCAATTTCATGTATGTTATTATATTCTAGTAAAAGTTTTGATCCATATTGGTATTTGTGCAAGATTTTTGTTACTTAGATAATCTGATTTTGCATGAGTTATATGTGTTTGTTCTTCTATTTCCCAGTGTCTATGTAGGTTTTGGAATATTATAAGTTAATGTGTAAAAGTTTCAAAGTGTTGGTTTCAAGTGGATATCTTGGTGGTAAGGGAAGAATTAGAAAGGCCTAACGATCATGTAAGTTAGGTGCGGACTTAAAAAAATTCGAACTGGCAACCTCAGTTATTCAGTTGTAGTGCCTAACCACTACGCTGCAATGTTTTTTTGAAAATATTTTAGCAAAATTAATATTTGATGTCACCTGTGAATGTGCATGAAAGTTAGGTAGAACGCTTCCCATTCTACCTAACTATCATGCACATTCGCAAGTGACGTCATATATTAATTATGTCAAAATATTTTATAAAAAAACACTGCAACACAGTGGTTGGGCACTACAGTTGAGTAACTGAGGTTGCTAGGTTGATATACATCTGATCACCATGCCAAGTTAATTTGCATGGATCTCTCTAGCCTTGACATGGCCTTGGAAAGCCAACTTACAAAGATGAGCTAGTCACTTTCAAGGTAACCCCTCTTTTTTTTAGTTTTATTATTTCTTTGTTAAACCTAATTTAGGTTTATTAAACTTAGTATTAAACTAAACAAAATAATATTAAGGGAAAATTGTAAATCCTTTTTGGGTCACTTTTAGGGGGTATTGTTCTTTTTCAGGATCCTTTCCAAAGTTCCTTTTATAACATCAAAATAAATAGCATCCAACCCCTTTAAAATTCAAACTAAAGATATTTATAAGCAAGAGGAGGGGAATAACAACTTCAACTAACTAATTGATAATTCAGTGACTAATCACTTAATTATTTTAGTAAATTTTTAAATTAATTTTATGTTTAATATTACTTTTACAAAATTAAATTCAATGGAAAAATATTTATTTTCACCTAATTTTACTATTAGGACTTTTTTCTATTGTTCAACTTTTATTTTCCTGTATATCCACTTTAGTCAGACTTTAGTTGTGTTTCTTTTTTGTTGTTCTTATGCTGGGTACAATGCTTCTTTTCTCTTTGGATCTCATCAATTTATCTGAGTGTTGACCCTTTCTTGTTGTTCTTGGGTAGGATCCTTGTCAGAAAACCTTTTGCCATTAATAAAAAAATAGAAGAAGAAAGAGAGGAAATAGAAGAAGTTGGAAATTTTTGTTTCAACACGTGCATCTGGAATTTCATGATTGTGACTGATATTTCTACTTCCTTCAGCACAAATGTGTATAATGAGAATGTCTCATGTTAATTAATCATGTTTTACTACTATAAATTTTTGTACCAAAGTAAGAAAACAACTCTTGGAGGAGATTTGTGAGACAAGACTAGCCAAATGTCAAATGTGAGGCAACTATTAAACTGTTGTTCTACTCTAAGCAGAAAGATGGTAGACAACATCAGATATTTTGAACCAATTACACATGATATTATAGTGAATAATGGATTTATTTTATTTCATACATAAAAGATGATGAGATCTAGACAATTTGGTTCATAAGATGTAGTAGATCCATGAGTAACAAAAAAATGTTGAATGAAATCATGAGTGAACTCAAGGATATGAGGACCATATTAAAATTTATAGATGTAGACACTAGAAGGTGTCTTAGGGATTATAAAGATCATATAATTGATGAAGGATAAACCGTAGATGTCATAGAAGCATGGCATATAAACACTTTCTCTCAAGAGGAAAAAGATACTAGAGAAAATGTTTGATACTCTTTAGGGAGGTTTTATATAGGAGAGATATCATAAAATAGGAATGTGTGGGAGAAGAGAATGAGCCTAAACATAAATTGAATGGGATAAAAGAGAGTATTTCACGAGAGCTGTGTAAATTGTGTGCACACATTGAAGAGTGAATAAGAAGTCTCTTGGTTCAAATAAACCAACGAGTAGTATTCATAGGGTGTTGTATTTCTTATAGATGGAGGGAACATAGAGGATTTGAATTAACAAAAATGTAGCAGTACAGAAGTGGATGCACATATAATGTGTGTGGAAGAAAGAGAAATTCAAAAATATATGGAGAGCACTGGAAGGAGGGAAAGATATTACACATTGTTAAGGATTCATATTAGGATAGGTAAAAACTACTCTACATAAGGTGAAAACAAAGGAAAAGAATTGCTTGGTGGTGGTGAATAGTGAAAGAACCTACATGGTAGTGGAAGATATGTTGTGGAAGTTGGTACTGAAGTTTAGAGGGTATCTCAATCCATATAGAATGACACGTCTAGTGGAATGTCAAGAAGTTATTTTGCAAGAGCAATGTGATGTGGAGTTGAAGATCACATGATTTAATGATCATGTGTTGTGTCTCATCTTACCAATAGTTTCATGTCATGTATTTCTAGGTAGACAATGGTATCATGTCCATGAAACACTCTATGATGCAAGAGAAAATATATTGAGAGTTTACAAGAACAAAAATAATTTTATCCATTATCGTTGCAGAAAGAAGGTGCATACTGTGAGAGCCATATGGTGGTGCATAAATGAGAAAAGGATAAGGAGAAATAATGTGTGATTTATAAGTTAATTGTTGTGTAGATGTTGCAGGAGGATAAGGTAATATCAAGATTTAAGTAGTGGGTGAAGGGAGAAGATGGATTCACTTGAGAATGCGTGACTAGGAAAAGGATAGTGTAAAATTCATTATAATGACAGTGTACGAGAGTATTAATCCTAAGGTAGAGGAGGATAAGGGACATTACATAAAGGAAGAGGAGGATCACTTGATATTGCAGTTGGAGGTGATAAAACATGATTATCTATAGTTATGCAAAACCCATGATGTGTAGATTAGTGTTGAAGAGTGAAGTGAAGAAAAGGCTCCTAAAGTAGAATAAAGAGAAGAAAAATCTACCCTAAAGGTAACTGCAAAGAAGGATATGGATAATACATGTGAGCCATTTTGAAATGAGAAAATCACTAGATGAGGAGAAGAGATATGTTAAGGTATCAAATTATGAATGGAGGAACATTCACGATATAGTGAGTTTTGCATTAAAAATAATTGTGAAATGAAATAGAGATCACATTGAAGTACGGGACAAAAAATTATGGATTAAGGATATAGTATTGTGCAATAAAGAAAGCACAACATGAAACATTGAGAGGAAGTCGATTGATGTAGAGATATAATTAAAAATTTAGGAGAAGACTACTAATTAGGGTGGGTATGGAAGAAAGAAGAAGATTTTAGATGAATTGGAGGAGACAAGGTTCATAGATGCAACAAAAATGCTAATGGTCAAGTAGGTAAGAAGGAGAATTTACAAAAAGGAATGGAGATGAGGAAATCTGCATATGATTACAGATGAGGTAAATTAATACAAATAATATATTTTTCAGAAAAAAGGAAGAGAAGAAGAATTATGTGAGAAATTTGTGGAATAATATGGATGTTGGAGTAGAGATTAGAAGGATATATTATGGCTTAATAGGGGTCATAGAGAAAAAAATTCAACCTAGGTTGAGAATATGGTGGGAGGAAAAGGATGTGCAGAGAAATCCCACAAAAATAAAAAGGGAAATAATGTGCAAATGACGGGAAGAATAGAGAGTGGAGCCTAATGATGATGTTGGAAAAGGAAAGGATAAGCCATGAAAGATTTAGGAGGAGGTAGATATACAAGGTTAAATTAAAAATTACATAGAAGGCGGTCACTCTATGGTAAGTTTGAGCCTACATATATTTTGAAGGCATTGTGGGAATTCATAGTAGAAAAGTGATTAGAGGTTTGAAGAGAATAAGGAAGAATCCTCAAATTTAGAAGTAGTATAATTAGGTAATGAAGTTAATTCTATTAGCCCTAATGTTCTTAAGGGTCGTACTACTACTCACTATATCAATTTGAGAAAGATCTCAATTTTTAAGTACCTCTGATTTGTGATGTAGGAGCATCCAAAGGTGTAATACAATCTTATATCATATTTTAGATACGTATGGGTGTAAAAAATAGCCAAATGAATAAGGACAGTCAATTGCAGCAGTGAGTGATTAAACATAATTACGTGGGTGGTTTTTGTATATGTGCAATAGAGATAGTATATGCGAATAAAGTAGGATCGTGTGGATTATGCAAGGATGAAGTGTTCAAAGAGTTTTTAAAGAGTATGTGTAATAATAAGGTGGGTGTAATGCATGGAAGAATACAATGCAATTTATTTTCCACACTATCCATTGTAGATTCTAGGCTGTGTGCGCTCAAAGGGATAGTTTGGATGTCTTGGCTAAGTGAAATATCATTACAGGAGGCAAAAAGAGGTAAAATTAAGGCCAACTACCCATGTGAACCTACCACTCAAGGGATTAAAATTTTCATTATGAGGCTTATAACAAGAATATAATGAAAGGATTATTGGTCTCGATCAAATATAATCTCAAATCTATTGAGGTAGAGGGAATGACCAATGGAATGTGCAGTAGCTGATATATTTAATGGGTGAAATTCAAATAGAAAGAGTGGGAATAAAATCAGTTTGAAAATATATCTCCCATATAAAGGTAGAGGTGGATATATTTTATAGAGATACAAAAAGCTCTAAAATGTGAGGGAGATGAGACAATTGGGAAGAATCCAAAGCTAACACAAGGAAACCAATCAAGGATAGTTTAGTAAGGAATACACCCGAGTCTATATAAAAGTATGTAAGCTACTTAGGCGAGTACAACCAATTGTAGATGTCATAAAGGATTTTTGGAAGAATTTTGAGATTAGTAGAATTTTTTTTATTTATGTGATAATCTACTATGTAATTTAACAATAGTATGAGTCACTTAATCGTGCCCACTTTCTATCACTCTTACACTATGTTTTTGACCTCCTACATAATATGCCATAACAACTAATAAGGTGACTTGATGAATTTATGTGCTACATGTGAGGAACCCATACTATACATACTATATACATGTCATGTTAGTCAAAAATTTAAAACATATTTTACTTTAAATATATAATGTGAGTTTTTGATTTTCATCTTCTACCACGAAACTCATTTGGTGAAGGCCTACACTAAAAAATGTCAAGTCATAGGTTTGATTCACAAAAAAAATTTATGTGCAGTTTTTTATAAACACAATGTGTTTACCATCAAAACAATATTCCTTTGTAAATTTATAATTATAGAGAAAATATGGGGTGTGTAAACATATGTATCTCTATAACATACATATGTGCATTTACCCACTAGATTAGTTTCTTACGAAATTGTACAATATATGATTGTATTTAACCATTCTAGTCCCAACTTATTTCATGATGTACATTAATTATTTTGATGCTAAATTTTAGTTCCCCACTATGGACAATTTTAAGATTATTAGGTTTACAAATACCAATTTGGAATTGATATTGAATGAAAATCTAACACTAAATTATCCCATTCCAATTTAAGGTTAAGTTCTTATACACAATTTTCAAATTTCTCAATTTTTATCATTATTGCACATTAATTATGATGAAATAGAGTTAAAATAATATAAATTAAATACTACATAATGGAATTCTGTGGTCACTAATGAGGTTTCCTTTGCACATGTGAAGGTTATGATCATTACAACTCCCCTTGTAAGCTTATCATTAAAACTAATAGCTCTAACTCCTCGTACGCTTTCTAGGTAAAAAAAGGAGCTAATAAGAAGTGACATTTGGGCAGTTTCATTCTAAAGTAGAACGAAGACTCTAGAAAAGGTAGAGACAACATGGGGGGAGTGTCGTGTCAAGTTGAACCAATTTTTGACCCTGTATGGAAAGTGGATGAGGTTCTTTAGAACTACTTACAAATTGGTGGGGTTTCCATTCTTATTGAAAGGATCCAGGGATACGACCACCACGTTTCCCTTCAATTTTTTGTAGGGTGTAAAAACAAAATTATGGAGTATGGGGATAAGTCCATTCACATCATTGTAGAATGCATTCCTAAAATAACAAGTCTTAGCATGGATGGCAACCAGGTTTTCAACAAAAGAATTGACAAGACGTTTGAAGCCAACAAATTTATAGAAGCGAATGAATATCTAGAGCTTGTAACTCATGGCATTAAGGTTGCCTCAATCCCAGCACCGTTTGACAAGATCACATAAATGATGGTTCGATATGTAACACTTAAAGGAAGTTACATCAAAATTCCCCTTAAGCATCTATTTTTTTGAACCATTTTAGGAGAAATTTTAAAATTTGTTTCCCCCATTACATCTTGAACTCACTTGAGCACTCAATCCTTGAGGTTAAAAAGCATACCCATTCCACTCCCCTCCACCAATGGATTATCATTCTCCTGCATCACCATTTTCTTATGTAAAATCCCACTAGCCCCTGCTCCCCCTAATCCCAACCCTACTCCTGAACCCACCATTCCTACCCCCGCCACTTTGGGATAGAGGAAGGTAATATCTAAGAATCCCTTATACCCCCTCAACCATAATTTTCCCTAAAAAATAATTCTCTACAGGAGTCAAAACAAAGAAGTTGAAATTTCCCAAAGTCTTCTTCATATGGGTCAACTAGGTCGGAGAAGTACTACTGTGGAGAATAATGGATATTTATAAAGGTAGATGGATGAGATTGAGAAAGAATTAAAATCCATAAAGAAAGAAATGAAGCAACTGGAAAGAAGAGAGGGTAAGAGGAAAGTAGAGAAAGATCCTGGACTTGTTGAAAGTTAGATCCAAGAGATGTACAAGAAGCCCAACTCTCTTGATAACAGGGTGGTGAATATGAGTAGAAGACAAGACTTTATTTCCATATCTCTCAAAGTTGTCTACAAATTTCTGGAACAACAAGTAAAGAACATTTGTATGTCAAGAAAGATTTCATGAAAACATTTGGGTGGAAGGACCAACTCAAGATCAAGTCTTTAGTCAGATTGACAAGAATGACCCCACATAGGTTACTGTTATTACCTTGTTTAGTGCCCTACAGGAGTTGAAGAGAATAATTGATATAGCATCCAAGTGATATGCTTCTTACAAGCTTACTATAGACTGGCAGTTTACCTGCTATTATTTCACTTTTTTTTTCTTTTGTCTGGTAGTTCTGTAGTTGTTTTGGAACTTTTTTGTATAGTGGTTTAACTGTATACTCCTCAAAAATATGTAGTATGAAAGCATGCCAAAAAAATATTACACTATTTCAAAATATGGCTTAGAAACAAAGTATTAAAAATCTAGATAAAAAATCATAACAAGGAAATATAAGAAAACTAGGAAGCAATAGTAAATATGCCAACATGATGAAACAAAATTTCATTTGGATTTCCCTATCGACCATTTATAATTTATTTATCCTTAAAATAGAGGTCCCAATTATTTTTGGTTACTTATTGAAAACTGCCTCAATGAAATCCTTCTAACCTCAAGTAAGATCTCATAAAGATGAAATAACTAGAGTTATATGGGAACATGTTTCTAATTGAGGAGGATTCTACCAATCTCAGTAGGAAAGAGGAGAGCCCCAATTTCAACTCTATTCATGTAAATGAGAGTGGTGGTGTGACTGAGACCACCTAACTGAACTTTGAAATTTATAGAGAAAATGGCATCCGCAATGACCTTTTCGCTTGAAATTTATAGAGAAAATGTAAAATATGGAGAACAATGATAAATAGAGTAATGATCCTAACCCAAATGGTTAAAAATGGTTTAAAGATGGAAAATATCCAAGTTCACCTTAATAGATTTCCTTTAATATGCAAAATGATGTTATAAATGATCATACCTTTTATTATATGTTGATAAGTTATAATAAATAGAAAATTTAACAAAAAGAATTGAAATTTTTTATTTACAATTAAAAAAGAATCCCGACTATGAAAGTATGTTATATTTGGTTGTAAAATTAGCAAGAAGTAAAGGCTAGTCTCTAAAGGAATATTCTGCCAAATAAAATTCTCTAGTTTTAAGGTATTGTAAAATTCATAGATCCATGTATTAGAAGATCTGGGAATGAGATGGGATGGGGGTGAATCAGTCCTTAAAAAATTTCCTTCAATTGTATTTAGCTTGTGTGAACCATTAACCATTCAATCATGCATAAATGTGAGGCTATTAACATGAACCAAGAGAGATCACAAAACAAATAAACCCTTGTAGGGGAAGAAAACCCACTAAAAATTTTGAATATAGTATTCAATCTAAAAGACTTAAATGAATATTACACATCACAGAATATTTATTTAGTGAGGCACCAATCCCACAAGGAGCACCAACCCTACAAGGAGGATACAACCCCCTAGGATGACCAAATACCAACTCAACCACCTAAAGATGAAGATCACCTATGGCTTGTTACATAAACAAATTATAGTGATCACCAATTAAGCTCATACACCTCAAAACCCTCTCAAAAAATTTTCTCTCCCACTTTGCTCAATATTTCTCCTTCATAAGATGATTAGGTCTAATGAACTTGAATACATTATATTCTACCCTTCTCACCTTCTCACGCTTCTTATTTTTTCCTTGCATCCCTCTAACACTCTCTTTCACCTCCTCGAGCTCATTCACGACTTTATCCACTCCACTAGCTCAAATCAAAAACTATAAAACACTCAAATCAAAAGCTATAAAACACTTATACATACATACATACATACATACACACATACATATATATATATACACATACATGTGTGTGTGTGTGTGTGTACAAACACCTTAGGTTGGCCATGACAAAATACATTTACAACATCATTTAAAATCACATGAAAGGACCATAGAGGTCGTCATTAGACTAAGACTTTGAACATGCACAACTCAGCTTAAATGAATAGTTTCATCTCCACTGAATGCATATTGGGGTCGAATGGAAAATGGAAGCTCCATCATAACTCTGTAATATCCACACATATCATCTACATACTTTTAAAACCTCCTACAAGCTCAAGAACATCTGCACTATTGATCTTCTCCTAAAAATTACGCTAATGTAAATAAAAAATGTAAATGTGTATGTAAATGGAAATTGAAAATGGAACATGTGCACCTAATCCATGTTGAGAAAAAGTGTAGAAGGATTTCCTGTACTGTGATTTTTTTGGGTGATCTCATGCCACTTTGGCTTAAGAAGTGTAGAGAGGAAATGCTCTGTGTCCTCCAAGGTATAACCACTTCTGCTGAAATGTATGTAGATATCTCTGTACTTTCTATGTTTTTTGGGTGATCCAATGCCACTGGATGTAGTGTAGGTAGGCACACCTACTGTAACTTCTTAGCCTATAAATTCTTCCCAAAAATTCTATGGAAACCATGTCCTATAAAATTTGCTGTGTATGGCGTTCATATACTGGTATGAACCCACTCGTTGAATGTAACTTAACCAAACTAGTGTAGAATATATGTGTTAGTATGTAGAATCATCTAAAGGACACCCCCCTCTTTTGGGACACATGTGACATCTTTGATAGGAGACATCTAGCCCCAAAAGATGGCAAACCACATGTATGCTGAAAATTATTTGGTAGAAACAAAGGCATAGACAAACAAGAAGGCTAGCCAAAGACAATTGTAAACATGCGTGCATGTAGAAAATAATGTAAAAGCTACAAAAACAGTGTGTAAGCTACCAAACAATATAATGCAAGCAAGCAAGAAGACATGTATGGCACACAAAGAGGGTTACAAACATGGGACATCACTCACAATGGCACAAGATGTGCAAGACCATCATGGTTGTAAACAACAGACAAGTTTAAACACCAAACATAGGGAAAGGCTCGAAAGCAATAGTAAACAGTGGCAGATAATGTAACAATCAAGTATGGAAACTAATATCCTTGCATAAAAAATGTTACACATGAAGCATCTGTTAGCATGTTAAAAAGATAACTAGTATGTCAAAAGCATGTAGAAGCAAGTAATGTAAAGTGATAAGAACACTTATTACACTAAATTGGGACATATTATAGTGAATTAAGACTCCAATATTTGAAATATTGGAAGAAATCCATCTCCATTTTTGCGTATATTGGATTCCATTTTTGGCTATACTGGATTCCAGTAGTAGCAATATCGGATTCCATTAATAGCAATATTGGATTCCAATATTGTCAATATTGGATTTATTCGAGTTCCATTTTCTCAATTATTGGAGTCTAATTTCACTATTATTGGATTCCAATAATGCTATCATTGGATTCTAATTTTTCCACATAAACCAGATGGCCACCCACTTACATAATCCAAGCGGACGCTAACTTACATAAGCCAAGCATCCGCTAACTTAAAGATAGTGTGTAAGTGATTGTTGTCATTTATGCCACATATCAATCTTAATACCATCATGCATATAAAACTATTCATGCATACCCTATTCAAATTAATAAACGTTGATGTTGGAAATCCCTTCCCTGAACTTCCTTGAATGGTGTTAAATTTGACAGTTATTTAGATGTTTTTTGTCATTTTAGACGTACCATACTTTCAAATATTTTACATAACTCACACATGTGACTCACATGTTTAAAAGGTGATCGTCAATATTTATATACATTTATATCAATAATTTATTCGTATATATTAAGCATAGTTAAAAAATCTAGAATTGTCATTTATAAATTTGGTAAGTAGTGTATAAGTGCGAGTGATCACACTTACAAGTACGATTGGTCACACATCTAAGTGCGAGCCTCGAGTCACACATCTATCACCTCACACTTTACATGTGAGTATCGACTGACACTGCTACATATGAGCATCCACTCACACTTTTAAGTGTCAGTCTCAACTCACACTTCTAGGTGTGAGTCTTGATTAGCACCGTTAAGTGCGAGTCTTGATTCACACAGCTAGGTGCGATAACTCACCTGTCAAACAATTTTTGGGTAACGGTAATTTGACAACTGCCCTTTAAAAATACAAAACAATGTTTATTCATACCAATTATTTTGTATAAATTTCTTTATTTTTAATATATATTGATGTAATTTTTTATAATTTTTATAATTTATATATAAATCTATATTAATAATTGACGGTTAAATATTAATATGTAATTCACGTGTGATGTTTATTACAAATATTTGCAGTATTAATGATAACCATTTTGTAAGGTAAAATGCTAATTAATGTTGTGTTTGCCTCAACATTAATTAGCCATTAACTCGATTTATGTAAAATTCACCATTTAAAAGTACACGTGCCATTCAAAATATGTGCACCTTTTGGAGCATGTAGCTGTTGTTATCCATTAATAAACATTTAATGAAAAACAATGTAAAATCATGCGTGTTCCCTCTTAAATTCACATGCCAAAAAAATTGGTGGTTGGATTTTTTTACATATGACTATAAGTAGACATTTTTTGAGTTTATATTTTTAACATTTTCCTTTCTATACTCTTCGTCAATGCGTAAGCTTATTCATTAATAGAAAAATCTCACCAATGCAAGCATCGAAATTTTTTTGCTCAAGTTCTGGAAACATTTTGATTTCCTCTTCGTGCCAAAAATCGGTATGCATTCTCACCTTCAGTCCCTCCAAAATTACCAAATTTTATTAATGTAAAATTTTCCATAGCTAATTAGGGCTTACATCCATGTAGGGATTTTGTAGATAATTAAACAGAAGCACTTTTTATTCAACATTTTGTAGAAGGTAGTTTTTTTTATCAAATAAATAATTTTGTAATATAGTGAACATTTTTTAGAGTAGTGAAAGCTGAAAGAATGGAGCACATCTTGACAGAGAAACGATGTAGCTTAATACATAATAACATGAGAGGAAGATTTGTAAAATTAAAAAAAAAAAACCCAAAATACCTGTCAAGATCTTGAAAAAGAAGCCTGGTGGAATAGATGGTGGCTCAATTTTCACAGTAAAAAAATTAATATCAGAATCGATTTATGGACACGAGGGTGTGCAGGAATAGAAGAGCAGATGTTTTTATTTTAAATTGATACTATTTTGTTGGCCTTATTGTTGTCCGCAAAGAGTCCTCCGCTGCACATACTCAACAAAATTCAATGGCTACAACATCATTGAAATTTTCAATGAAAATATTTTAGAAGATATTCATGTTAAGAATGAGTTGTCATTGAATGTTTTGGTAATGGATTACAGTGACCTATTTGTGAAAAAATATGGTAATGCAAGAGTGGGAGAACCAAACATATTTTGGAGAACAAAAGAATGAATACATATTTGTGAAAGGAGAATTCGAGGAATAAGGAAACTCTAAGATGTTGCTACTATGTAAGCAGTAGCTATCTTCAAAAAATTTCACAAAATGTAAATTTTCTTTGTTTGTGTTGCAGATATGTGGCTTTTGTCTTTTGTTGCCTACTGGATTTCTCTCTTCTATGCTTTAATTTCATATTCTATCTTAAGGACCTTTTTGTAAAAGGATGCAGGTACTTTCGAAACCCCCATATTAAATCTTATACAAAAAAAGGACATAGTTTTTGTATGTCCAAATATGTTTTTGTGGCATAACGTAGCAGATTCTATGATGACAATATCTTACTTTATTTTGTTAATTCCTTTCGATCGATAATATCCAATTAATATGGTTTTGCATAAGCTAGCAGACACTAAGATAAAAATAATATCCCTTGACTTGTTAAATTCTAGAAATCTATAAGCTCAAAAATTTATAGTGTGGGAGTATTATATTACCTTAGCAGGTACTAAACTCAAAACATCTTACTTAAAATTTCTCCTTAATCCACCAATCAAAGTAAAAAAATTCTATAACTTTTCAACTTTCTAATGTTTGTAATCTATTTAAATATTTTTTTAAACAATAAAACTTATTTATATATTTCTTTATTTGCTAGCTAGTATTGATTTGAAAATTATGAGGCCTTGTTGCAACATTTATTTATTCTATTTAATAAAAATCATAATTCTATGAAAAAAATCACACAACTAACACATCTCCCATCCGTGAGGCATGAACTTGTTGTTATGTCTTGTTTAATTTTAAAATGTCGTTAACATAATTACTATTAACAAGATTTATTAAATATACATGAACATAATGATTGGTCACACGTCTAAGTGCGAGCCTCGAGTCGCACATCTATCGACTCGCACTTTAAGTGCAAGCATCGACTGACACTGCTAAGTATGAGTATCCACTCGCACTTCTAAGCGTTGGTCTTGACTCACACTTCTAGGTGCGAGTCTAGATTGGCACCGTTAAGTGCAAGTCTTGATCCACACAGCTAAGTGTAATAACTCACCTGTCAAAAAAAAATTGGGTAACTGTAATTTGGAAACTGCCCTTTAAAAATACAAAACAATGTTTATTTATACCAATTATTCTGTATAAATTTCATTATTTTTAATATATATTGATGTAAATTTTTATAATTTTTATAATTTATATATAAATCTATACTAATAATTGACAGTTAAATATTAAATATGTAATTCACTTGTGACATTTATTATAAATATTTGCAAGTATTTGTTGTATTAATGATAACATTTTATAAGTAAAAATGCTAATTAATGTTGTGTTTGCCTGAACATTAAATAGCCATTAACTTGAGTTATGTAAAAATTAGCCATTTAAAATTACATGTATCATTCAAAATATGTGCACCTTTTGGAGCATGTAACTATTGTCAGCCATTAATTATCCATTTAATGAAAAAAATGTAAAATCATATGAAGCCCTCTTAAATTCATGAACAACATGAAATTGGTGGTTAGATTTGTTTACATATACATCTATAATGAGAGAGCTTTTTGAGTTTATATTTTTAACATTTTCCTTTATATAACTTCTTCAATGTGTAATCTTATTCATTAATAGAAAAATCTCACCAACGTAAGCATCGAAAATTTTGTGCTCAAGTTCTGGAAACAATTTGATTTCCTCTCCATGCCAAAAATTGGTATGCATTCTCACCTTCAGTCCCTCCAAAATTACCAAATTCTGTTAATGTAAAATTTTCCATAGCTGATTAGGGCTTATATGCATGTAGGGCTTTTGTAGATAATTAAGCGCAAGAAATTTTCAAAATTTTATAGAAGGTAGTTTTGTTTATCAAATAAATAATTTTGTAATATAGTGAACATTTGTTAAAGCAATGAAAGATGATAGAATGGAGCACATCTTAACAGAGAAATGATGCAACTTAATACATAATAACATGAGAGGAAGATTTGTAGAATTTTTAAAAACCCAAAACACCTGTCAATAACTTGTTTTGTTGAGTCTTGAAAAAGAAGCCTAGTGGTATGGATAGTGGCTCAATTTTCACAATAAAAAATTAAATATCGGAATCGATTTATGGAAATGGTGGTGTGCAGGAATAGAAGAGCAGAACATTTTTTATAAAATTGATATTATTTTTTTGGCCTTCTTGTTTTCCGCAAATAGTCCTCTCTTACATACTCAGCAAAATTCAATGGCTACGACATCGTTGACATTTTCAATGAAAATATTTTAGAAGATATTCATGTTAAGAATGAGTTGTCATTGAATGTTTTGGTGATGGATTACAATGACTTATTTGTGAAAAAATATGGTAATGCAAGAGTGGGAGAACCAAACATATTTTTGGATGAACAAAAGAATGAATACAAAATTGTGAAAAGAGAATTCGAGGACTAAGGAAACTCTAAGATGTTGATATTATGTAAGCATCAACTATCCTCAAAACTTTTCACAAAATGTAAAATTTCCTTGTTTGCATTGTGGATATGTGGCATTTTGTCTTTCATTGCCTACAAGATTTCTCTCTTCTATACTTCAATTTCATATTCTGTCTTAAGGACCTTTTTGTAAAAGGATGCGAGTACTTTCAGAACCCCCATATTAACTAACTTATACAAAAAAATGGACATAGTTTTTGTACATCAAAATATGTTAAGTTGTGGCATAACGTAGCAGAATCTATGATGACAATATCTTACTTTATTTTTTTAATTCCTGTTGAAATCATATCACAATTACCATGGCGTTGCATAAGCTAGCGGACGCTAAGCTAAAAATAATATTTTGACTTGTTAAATGCTAGTGATCCATAAGCTCAAAATTTTATATTGTGGAAGTATTAGGCTTACCTTAGCGGGTGCTAAGCTCAAAACATCTTACTTAAATATTTCTCCTCAACCCACCAATCAAAGATATAAAAAATGGTGCTATAAATTTTGTGGGACTTTCTAATGTTTGTAATTTATTTAAATAATTTTTTAAACTATGAAATTATTTATATTTTTCTTTATTTGCTAGTTAGTATTTATTTTATAATTATGAGGCCTTTTTGCAACATTGATTCATTCTATTTAATAAAAATCATAATTCTGTGAAAAAAATTTGCACAACTAGCACATCTCCCATCTGCGAGGCATGAACTAATTGTATACATATCTTGTTTAATTTAAAAATGTCATTAACAAAATTATTGTCAACAAGATTTATTAAATATACGTGAACATAATGATTGGCTAATTTATACAAGGATTAAGGTACCCAGAAACCTTACAATTAGAATGCATCATGAGTTTTATTAAGAGTGAACAAAAAAGAAACAGTTCAAAAAGGGTTTATTTATCTTATTTTTAACTACAATTGTCCAATAAATAGAATCCAAGGATTATTAGTCTTAAAATATGGAGAATTATAATTTGTATCCAAAATGATACATGTCTACATTTAATTTAATTTAATATTTTGCAACAATCAACGGTCATAGTGAGTCTTCAAAAATGTTTCATATGGATCATTGTGCTCGCAATTGTTATTAATGCTCTCTAGGTTACATCTTTGTAATTACACCGGCTTCATCTCCATGTGTAGAATTGTACAACCTTATAGAACCTAAATGGTCGAGTCAGTTTGAAGTGTCGATCCAAACAACTTCTAATAACATATTGCTTTAAAGTTCTGTTGGCTAGATTTTCTGCACAACTATGAAACCATAGGCTAGTCAATGTTAGATAAATCCCCCTGTTTCATTTACTGGTTGCAGGCTATTCCCGTGTAATATAGTTTAACTCAATTTAGTAGGTATGAATCCTAATAACTATTTGTGGGGTTTTACCTCCTCTAAATGCAAAAATTGCTCATGAACCATTAGTTAAGCAATTATGGGTTTGCAAGTAAGCAACTATTTACTGAAGATTAAAAGTTGTCAGGTTATTTGAGGAAATATATGGAATAGTGGGAGTAAGAAGATAAGGGAGATATGTGGATTTTCAACCAATTATGGCATTCAGAGATTGTGTTCGTGTGATACACATAGATCAATTAATGACTATTACTAATTAGGACCGAATTCAATTAGAAAGCTTGGAGACACAAGTTGAAGATTAGAATGAAGATGCTCGACATCTCTATTTAAACATCATCTATAACGGGCCTTTAGAAATCACTTTCAAAAAATCCTCGTTCACTATGGGTAGCACCAAAAAATGCATTGAGCCTTCTTCCTGTGAAGAGGTCAAGGTTGACCCAATAGTATGGAATGTTTTGCACAATGGTGGTGTTACGTCATTTATAGAAATAATGTATGATCACTCTCTCAAAGTAATGTGCAATGCATGATGGCAACCTGGAAGAAAGGAAGAGTCAAAGTGGGAAAGACTTAATTTCTTATTTTGACAGAGTCCATTACGGCTGCGATAGGGCTCCCTATGGAGGAAGACATTTATTTTCAATGGTTTCTTCAAGAGGAGATGGATGATTTCCAACTGTATCTTGGTGAAAATCTAACAATGTATCACTCAGGCTATGAACGAGACTCACTTACATAACCTTGGGATAGGGTTGCTTAGAAATTGAGGAGGTACTTCCCGCTTCAACAATGCTACAAAGTGATATATGGACCTCATATTTTCCCTCATTCACATCTTTGACATGATCTGAAGGTAAAATTTACGTATTTTCTATTTTAAATGCGTGAGAGGTCCTTTAAAATGGCTATAGAAGATGATGGTCCTTTCCTACACCAAAGCATTTTGTATTTTCTCATTAAAATGGAAGCTTCCCAAAAAAAAATCTTACACTTCCCCTCTAACCCAGGTGAGTAGTGGCATCTCCCCTAACCTCTTCCACAACAATCTCACTATATCCATCGTCATCATCGCTGCCTTGGTCTCCCTTCTAACTTCGATTAGGAAATCATGATCATTAGCCCCCATTCTTTCACTCTTAGGTCTCCCTCATCTTCTTTGGAAGCTCGTAACCCTCTAGACACCTTGAAGCACTCTCATAAGTTCACATGAATATGAGCATTGATGAATTATTCCTACAACATAATTCAGACAAACATGAAGTTCATGGCATGAATGTCCAATCCTTAGCCCTTGGTCATATGGTATGGTCATATGAGGGCTTAAAGCTTGTGATTCCTACTAGTAGGTGCTTAACTTCAGCCCCCTTTAATTTTATTTGTGTGGTGAAGGCAACAACAATTTATTTTGTTTTAGTGGCAACTAAAATAAATAATAGAGCAAAATATTAAAAAGCTTGTAACTTTTGATCGGTAACTCGGTTTTGAGTGCCATTTTTTGCAAAAGTGCTTGTTTTTTCATGCTCTTTCCATTGGAGTTATTTATTTTTAGACTTGCACTATAATTATAAAGTTCCAATTATGGAGGAGTGTTGTAATCAATTGTGGACGCAATTTCGGCTGAGCCCGACGTCCTAAATTTTTTAGGAGTTACAATTTGTACCTATCATGGATTCTAAGAATTATATGCTTTTCTCTGAAGTATGTGGACTTCAAGAGGATATTGTAAAATTTGTGGAAGAAAATAGATCGCTCAAGAAGTGAAATTCTCTTCTACAATCACTCATTCATGATAAGGATACAATAATACACTTCCTGTAGAACAAACTTGCTAGCCTACAGCATCACCATCATATTGTGGACAACCATATCCATGCTCCTAGTCCACTTGCAGCTATTGCTCATGAACCCACTGACATTGATTTTTCCATCTTTGAGTCTGTTCCTGCTCTTGATGCTCATACACCTATGAAGCTTGTTACTACATGCTCTTCCACATCTGTACCTATTACAGTACCACATGTGTATCCTAATTTTGCTCAGCTGCATGGATTTTTTGAGAAGCATACCACTGCATTCCGTTCTATGGGTCTCACTAGCTGAGTCATTGGTAGACATTCACAGGGTATTGTTTCCTTTATTCCAAATGTTAAGTGGAATTCTCATCATGACATTGGTTTTCGAGAAAAACTTCATTGGGATCACACATTGACAGAGCTCTTTTTTTTGTTCGCTCAACTCTTTCTGAGGATCCTGAGCAACACATGAGTTCTACATCTTCACTCAGGCTTGAGAAACCTGATATTTTATTTGGCAGACATGATCAACCTGACACACATTCTGATGTTCTTTTGCATGCACCCATTGTGCATTTTGCACCAAGTCATATGCAGGCATCTTCTTCATCCATCCGTGTTGATTTGGGGTGGATATCTGATCACTTGTGGAGGCGACATAGGCATTGGTTGAGAGGACTCTACAGGCGTGGCTCCTCCACCATTAGGCCTCTTGCTCCACTTTCTATACCTTATGCATTGTGATGCTTCTTGTTTTGAGAATTTTTTAGCAGGTGTAGTATATCTCTCTTATTTGTTAAGAGATTTTGTATCTGTAGTTTTGAAACTTTTGGCATGTTGACACTATCTCTTATGGGGGATCTATTCTGGTGGAGCCCAGTGTTAGTTTGTTAGTGTTCAAGTAGTTGTTTTGATAACTCATATAGATTTGTAGTGCCACTCCACCCATTCAGCAGTATGGGAGGGTGTGGTGTTGATCCTACTTCTTTAGGTTTTGTGTCCTTGTCTTGTTACCTTGGCTTTTCTTGGATCATGACACTCTGGATTTTGTGTCCTTTCCTTTTTTCTTTGGTTATAGTTCTTGGATCGTGGCACACCTATTTGCATCACTTGATTGAATTATGTTTGGTGTTTTTTTTGCACTTTCGACATCACTCCGTTGACAGTCTCCTTGTATGGAGCTATTCTGGTGGAGCCCAATGTTAGTTATTTTTGAGTTTTGTGATCGAGCAGTGGATTCATACCACAGTGCACACCAAAATTCTTCAGCATTGTATGATTTTTTTGAGCTGAGCTTCTTGGGATGCCTTGGAGTGGGTCTTTAATCTCTTTACTTTGTTGTTACTAGTTTTGCGTACCTTGCAGTGTCCTTTTTTTCCAGTTATTGTACATGAGTACCTCATCAGGCCTAGTTTCCGAGACTCATACTGTGGACATGCCACTTCTATTTTGGCCCCTAGCTTCACTTGAGGGGGGTGTTAGAGTAGGTATTTACCTTAGCTCATGTTCACCTAGGTACTTTATTTACCTTTATTGTATTTATCCTCACCCACTTATGTGTGTGGATATTTCTTTTATCTTATTTAGATATTAGGAGATATTATCTAGTTGTTAGGTATAGCTCTTTCCTTGATCTATGGTATTGACTAGATCCTTGATGTCTATTTCTCTCCTAAATCTATGGTCTTGACTAGTTCTTTGATGACTAGTTATTTCCTTGATTTATGGCTTGATCTACGACCTTGACTGGTTCTTAGATTGTTATTCCTTGCCTATTTAAGCAAGGCACATTCTCAATGTATTGCATTTAGTTCCATAATAATATATGATATTGTTTCTCATTTGTTTGCAAAGGTTTTATGTAAAGTTATTTTGGCAAATTGCTTTCATCTTATTGATCATGGTGTTTGATTAGCATCTGTGTTCTTGGCTTAGTATGATTTGTTTATCATTCCTTTCATATCTCAGTCACGGCTAAGCTCCTAAGATGTTAATGATATTTCTTACATCCTTAGGATCGCTATGCTCCAAATTTTATGTCTTGGTGTAACCTAACAACTTCTCAGATGAGAATATCCTATTTTATTTTGATAAAACCTAGCGACCATTAAGCTCCAAAAATTTATGGTCTGGCATAACATACCATTGTCTAATATTAAAATATAATTTTCTTACTATTTAGGTGGTAGCAAAAACTAAAGTCAGAATATTATATTGTGGGTTTAGCACTAGAAAAGTTATTAATATCTGCCTTTAAATTGCTAGAAACTGTAAAATATCTTAATTATGAATTATTAAACCCTAGTGATGAAATCACCAAATAACATGTTGTGGAAAAACCTAGTGGCTGCGAAGATCAAAATAAAATATTGTTTAAGTACCTAACGACCACTAAACTCAAACTATGTTGATTTGAATTTTCTAAATACTAGTCACAATTAGGATCCAAATATTATTTTTTGACATAACCCATCAACATCCAAGCTAATAATATCTTATTTCTTTAGTTTGAACCTAGTTAGTGTTAAGCACCAAATATTATGTTGTGTCATAATCTAGCGGACACTGAGCTCGAAATAATATATTATGGAAGTACCTAGTCTCTACTTAGTTCAAAATATATTAATTTAATTTGTTTAATCCTATCGACCGTAACCTCCATATATTATGTCATTGTGTAAACTAGCATCAGCTAAGTTATAAATATCTTCCTATGATTTTTTAACTGATGAAAAATATCATAACTATGAATTATTGAACCCTAGTGAGTTCAATTTCCAAATAATATGTTGTGGCAAAGGCTACCGGATGCTAAGCTCAAATTATCTGAATCCAGTGGTAGTATCCAAATATTATGTGGTAGCATAACCTAGCAAGTGCTAAGCTGGAAATATCTTAATTCCAAATATTAAAGGCATACAAAGAATTAAACTAATTTATACTTGTCTTGATTGCTATAAAGATCTCCAAAGTCATTGTCTTTATTTTGTATGTTAAATACTATTGTTTTTTTAACTCAAAATATTTATATTCTTAAGTTCTTACTTTCTTTTGTTGAAACCTAGTTACTGATAATATCTTAATTTAATTTATCAAATCATAACCACTGATAGGCTGCAAAGATTGCGTAGTGACATTAACTAGCGGGCGCTATGCTCAAAATATCTTAATTTGAAATCTTAAAAACATACAATAGAGTCGACTAATTTATACAGATCTTGATTGCTATACATTTCTCCAAAGTTAACGTGGTTGATTAACTTAGAGGTCGATAAGCTCAAAATAACCTACTTTAATTTGTCCAAATGTAGCGACTTATAATATTTCTCTAAGCAGTGGTTATATTATTCTGATTGGTAAATATTGATTGGCTGGCAACAAGGTGAGGCAGATTTGGGTACCAACATAGTCCATGGTGTGGATGGTCATTTATGAATATCAATAGATTTTAATCGATTTGATTTATGAAAAATATCATTAAGGGTTATGGGCAGGCGACATTTAAGATCTTTTTTTGAATTTAAGATGTAGTGTTAATGGATAAGCGTGATGATGTATGATAAGAGATATCTAATATCATGATCAATTCTCAGTATTGTCATGCCATACTTACCCCATGCAAATACTTCCTTGTGTTTTCTTAAGATATCAATGTGACTCTCACGTAAATCAGGGAAATAATCCCTGAGCATGACATTTCATGTGAGGGATTTCGTCATTTCATATTTGGGCATAATGATGGTTTATGTCTCTCTGTGACAGTGACCAGGGTCCTTCCTGTGAAATCTTGGGTAACATGGAGCTGTGGTGCAATTTAGGTAGGGGCGTCTTGATAAGACAAGATAGTACTACCGATGGAATCTTCACTACTTACATGGATGGCTTGGATGAATTCCATAATGTAGTTATGCAGAATTGGCTTTGAGGAAGGTCTGGTACCCTCTCATCCATATAGGAGCTCTAAGAATAAGACTTACGGTCATATTTAATAATTGGGAAGAGGACCATGATAATTCCACATCTGAATCATTCCAAGGGGTCCACGTATTTTTTTTGACATTTCACATGGGTTGAGGGCGAAGAACATAGTTTCCAACTCGTATCGGGCCAATTTACCCTATTACAGTTAAGAGTAATGTCTTTGAAGTTGTAAGATCCATAATAGCCATACTTCAGTAGCATAGTCCATGCCATTGACGTGGGGAACTACAGAGTGATTAGCTGCAAAATCTTACGTGGAAGTGGTGGAGTTATTGTAGGATTTTAGAACTCCCTTATCTTTAGTGAGGGTGAATGGGATGTCATAATGTTGTGTCGATTCATCGTCCTCCTCTGATCATACTAAAAGGGATATGGATGTCAAGATTCGGGATTAATGAGGAGGCAGCATAAGATCTGAATGACTTCCTCATCATCCTTGGAGAATTTATCTGTTAGTATCATATTATAGGAGTCCCATAATGGCTTTATGTGTAGCGAATGGTGTTATCGATTATAGGCAAGTGATTTAATTGGGTCACCAAGTCACGTCGGTTAGCGTAACTACTTCCCATAGTGTCTCGACTACAGCTTAGCAAAACAATGTATTCTTCGTCATTAGATCATGGGATTCCACTGCTGGAACACTTATCATGGACGGGTTCCTCATGTACATTGGTTTTGAAGAACCTCCTCTTTATCCAAATGATCACTAGATATTAATATCTTAAGATAATAGGTGAAAGTGGAGGGTGATCAGAAAAGAGTTTTACAATATCCTATCTTCATTGACATTCATAGAATGGTTACGATACATCGAGGCTTGAGAAATGAATGCTCCTCTGTACTCAGGTTTTGGTGGATATTATAGTGGCTAAGGTAAGAGGATGGGTGGTAATACGTTGCACATTTAGTTTCTAAATCAGGTAATCTATCGCTAGGTTCCACCAAGTATTCTGAATTTCATTATGTTAGCAGGTCATCATCTGAAAATCTATTAATGTAAAATGAATCATATCAGGCCTGTAGATAAAAAACCTAGTGGATATGGAATGCCTTGGATAATCAGGAGTAGATGGCATTACAAAGGACTCATTAGGAAATGGTACAAGAATATCCCAAGTATTAGTATCGGCATTATTCCTAAAGTGTTGGTTGTTGTAAATGAATTTATTACATTGGTATTCGGATGATGTAACTATGCACATGTGATGTGTCCTAGGGTGACCCATTATGAGATTATAAAAGAGAGGATGATCTAAAACCATAAGATTTATGTGAACTATTTTGGTTCCTTTTTTGGTTTTATCCTATTCCATAACAAGTTAACCAAGTAGTTTTGAGGTTATCGATAGAAAATATGAGGTTTTTGATTAAAGAATAGAAAGCTAAGTTAATTTTTGACCCTGTCGTCCACAAGGAATATATGCACTTGTGCATCATGGATAACAACACTAATGATTAGGGGTGGGTTATCTACATGAAATAATACTTCATCGATAATCATTTCATCCTCCAAAAATTTCAAGGACAAACAATTCAAGCATGAACTTTGTGGAGGTCGTCCTATAGTCTCTATGTTATGATTTTTTGTGGTTATAGATGTTGAGGGAGCTTTGGGAGCCTTGATAAGAGGATTATAAAATATTTGTAGCTATTTAAGAAGGAATTTATGATGTGAATCTGAAGCATGCGTGAGTTCCATAAGAGTAATCTTACATATAAGATAGTTTAGCTCATCTAAAAGGTTCTATATGTAGCTTAGAATAAATCACATAATGATATCATGGTGGATGTGCGATACAAGATGTGTACAATCCTAATGGGAGATTTACCTTTGATGGAGCTATGTTTTCATAATAAGTGGGAATGGGATCCTTACATGGTAACACCACTGGTATCACGGGTGAAGGCTCAACTATTGTTCGTAAGCTCCATAGTTGGTGCATCTTGGGAATTATCAAGGTAAGATGGGTTATCAACATGTTTCTATAGTTTAATAATAAAATCTTTGTGGAAATTCTTACGCCTATAATTATTTTTTGTGGAATTTTTATATTGGTAATTCAAGAAAATTTGATCGTACGAGTGTTTGATAGTACCCATGACATTCTTCATGGGATTTTTATGGTGCTGATTTTGATGACTAGAGTGATATTTCTATAAAGATTGATATTTTTCATAACATTCTTGTATGATGGTAGAGTAATCAAAAGAGGAACAGAGGAAGAATTCAATGGTTACCTTCCTAAAGTCCTTGCAATCACTATGAAATTTTCCTATGGTAGAGTTTATTCATAGAAAATAAATCATATTGAAAAGATACAAATGATAACAAATAAATCCCAAATTTATATAATGGATATATAAATATACGTGTAAAATCTTGTATGTAATTTGAAATACAATTGGGGTTTTATCAATAGGTTGTTGAAACAACCAATTATATTGTGGTAGCCTCAAAGCTATGTTAATTTTTGGCATAGATTAGTAGGCTCAAAAGGAAAAATATGTTAATTATAAAATACGTATTGATTAAAATTAGATTTAATAATATTATTGCATATATAATGTGTTTAACTTCCAATGTGCATACCATAAAAATGATGAAGACATTACATTTGGTTAATTCTACATAGAAACACATATATAGTTTTAAATAAATATCATACAATTGAATTCTTAATATAGTTTTATAGTTTTCAATTAATTTTTTAACATCATATAGTTTTCCTAAAATATCTAACTGACAACCACGTAAAAAATGTAATATGTATTAATTAGCGAGGTTTGTTTGCATCATCTTGACGAACAACATTAAACTATTTTTGGTTCTCCCGACAAAAATAAAATTGAAAATAAGGTGACTATGCCAGAAGCTATCATTATCCTAAAAAAATTCACAGGGACGACAACTAAAAAATCAAAACGAAAATAGCCAAAGAGAGACATAGAATGATGGAAATGGGAAAGCGTTAAACGAAGATAAACACTAGAATAGAAAAGAGATTGAAATTACTTTCGTTAATGCACAAAAAGGTGAGTTTTCATGAAGAACAAGGCAGTTTGGCATGAAGATAAAAAATAAAGGCTTGACTGCAGAGCATGATTCAGTAGGACAAAACAAGGCTTGTGTGGATCACAATTGGAATGTCGTGAAAAACACACAAGGACCAGTTGACTACAGAGAAACTAATAGATCCCACAATAAAAAGGGTACATTTTTACTATAAATACCTTTTTTAGTAATATCTGGAATGATTTCATGCTTTATGTTGTTTGTGAAACCTCCATTTGTTATCTCAATCAAACAATCATCACGGTCCATTTCACAACCTTTGTTGCTATCCTCCTTCATGTGCATCCTCTATGTTCATCCTCTCTGTGCTTATTTTGTGTTCCTTTCTCTACAAACAAGAAAATAATCACATGCAAAAAAATGAATTCAAAGACTCATCCCCGCAATCAACGGTCTGTGCTTTTTTTTTTATTTTGAAGACATGCTTTTCTAATTGATAAAAAAAACTGAAACCCTACTCAATATTTCTCCAAGGTATTTAATAATTTATTCATCACATTTCACGAAAGAAAATTCAAAAAGAGAAAAAGAACAGGATACGGAAATTTGAAATTTTCACTTTCCCCCTCTAAAAGAAAAAGGGTAAAATCTCAATTATCTGAAAATGCAGGGGAATTCATATTTCCCTCTTTTTATTTTCCCATGGTTTAAAAATTAAAATCTAAACATTTTTCATTGTCTATATCCTATAATAATATAAACATAATAACAAATATATTATACAACATATAAATGAACTAAGCATAGTAAAAATATATATTAAAATAAAAAACAGAAGAAATAAATCATAAAAATAATTTTGAAGATTATTAGAATAATATACACACATTTACGTTTCATTCGTTATCAAAATCAATTTCTACATTATTAGCTATAGTAGGAGCTAATTTAAATTAATTATCCAATTTGAATGTGCCACATGGCAAGTTTGGACAAGTAATTTGGGATACATGATAAGGCTAGTGATCCAAGACTATACAATTAGAGTTACTATATGGATATTTTCAAAATAAGAAACGTATGAGCCTAGGGTTTAATATGTCATTTCTGTCAATAATTAAAGGAGCATAACAAGTTCTAATCATTTTTCTTTGTGAAGAATGGAGATAAGTTATTGATAAGAGATGATGTGGGAGGAAGCTAAAATTTCACCTAGCATTCTTACAAGTTGTACCCTGCCCTTGAGGGATTTTCATCCATGATAAATTTCATTAAGGTGTACCTTTTTCCTCATTATAAACTCTCTTTAGGCCTCGTTGACTGGTATTCCATCGTATAAGTAACCTCCTCCTCTGATTCTACTCTCATTAAGAAACAATATAGAAAACTAGTCTTGGTATTGCATCCTGTTGAAAATAAGTTACTAGGAGATGAGGGATTTTTTAAACGTATCAAAAAATCATGTGGATTTCCCTGTGATAATACTAGAAAGGCTACCTATTACGCCATGAGAGAAAACCAATAAGGGCACAACCCCACCTTCCTCCAACCATATTCCACAGGCACAACCCCACCTTCTTCTAGATGTAATGACATTTTGATTCAGACACTCGATGATTCCTGAATGTCTAATCCTGCCACAGACCCCAATAATCCTCGATCCTTGGATACAGTGAGACACCGTTACCTAGATTCCATTTATAATGATAGAGATATTTGTAAATTCATGTTATGACCTCTAAATCCGTATGAATTTCAAGTTGTTTGGAAACCAACAAGGGAAATTTGGTTCATCTATCTTATTAGTATTGATAGAGAGTATTCAACTGAAAAAGAGTTCACTGCTTCGTAAGAAGAAAATTCAAAGAGATTCATCACAATTTGATTCCTTTTATCTATTAATATTTTGAAGGAGGGAAATGACAGATATCTAAGAAAAATTCAGTACAAATAAATGTTACCCTGTACAACTATCTTCATTTTCCCATTGCATGGGAACTATTTGACTCACTGTAATGTTTTGTGTCTTACCCATTCTTATTAGTATTGATAGAGATTATTCAACTAAAAAGGTTTCATCTACTTCATAGGCATAACATTCAAAGAGAGTCATCACAATTTGATGCCTTTCATCAGATGATATTTTGAAGGAGGGAAATGACAGATTAGGATACCAAGAAAATTTGATCGTTCTTATCACCCATAATGAATAATTATTTTAGTTACAAGTTATCGGGAATGAAGGTTTCATTCAAATAACAGAGCTTGATATGTCTAGTGCTCATGTAAGCTGGCAATTTGAGAGGATTTCCAAGATGCATTACTCCAATGTTTGAGAATGTTTCTCCATATGTAATGACATTCTAATTTAGACACTCAATGATTCCTGAATGTCCAATCCTATCCAATTTGTATTATTACCTCTAAATATGTATGCATTTCAAGTTGTTTTGAAATAACATCAATGAATGGAAGGTCATTAAGTCGTAGTCTAGATGAATCCCATTCAAAATTAAACAAGAAATATTTACTAGGCAATTGATAACCCCTATGTGTTCTTAGCCATTCCCTTTTTTCTATGATTGTAATTTCCATGTCACCTGAGGCTTTGGAATATTTTGGTGGTAATGGCCCTCCTATTTCATTCCCTCAACTTTTTCCTTTCTATCTCAAAAAGTACAATGACCATGCAACATTACCAATAACAAAGTTCATAATAGTAGTATGGTGGGATGGGGATTGACTCTCAAGGATCATATTCATATTCGGTATATCACCATCAAAGATGGAAGATCCCCTATCAAATCATTTATCAATATGATGTGGAAGATGAGAAAATAAAATGAAAGCTGGAGAATTAGATTTCATGGGTAATTAGTACTATCAACAAGACTAATATGGATTCCTACTTTTATATCAACGTAATCATTGTACCTTGAAAATTAAAACTTTGGAAATGCTACTTAGCAAAAAATAACAAGAACATGGTGATCTTAATAAATTTTGGAGGTTGGAAACACGTGTCATAAGGTGTCAAACATATCATTTTTTTCCAGCTTCTAATGGATCATCCTGGCTTGCATAATATCACACATGGAAATATGAAATTTGTTTCAGAAAGGAAAAGAGAGTGAGATTGAGATTGAGAAAGGAAAATGGTAGCTCTTGGCACCAAACATACTATGCTAACATGTATGGTTTTCATAGTAAACACTTTTGGATGATCCATTTCAGTGTGACGCAAATTCGTTGCTTCCAACCTACTTCATTTAGATGTAATCCCTGAAGAGCCCAGAGGCCAAAAAACACTATAACTTTGACGGGTAATATCTCGTTCTCTGTGGCACCTAGATATTTCTCATTTGATCCTACACCTCCGAGTTAGGATCCTATATAAAATCTTATCTCAATTTCCTCCATCTGCTTTTGGTTCTCTTGATGTGCTATTGTTTGTAAAAGCACAAAATAGTGTAGTTTGAGTCAGTGTAAGCATTTCAAATGCAATATTTTTTAAATGGTGGCTCTTAGCACCGAACCGACTACGAAAAAAAAATTGGGTGGCTTGGTAAATTATTTTAGAGACTTTGTTTTGGTGTCAAACGATGTCGTTTCTTCCATACTACTTCATCCGAATGTAGTCCCTTAAGAGCCTAGAGACCAAAAAATGTTATAACTTTAACAAGTGATATCTCTGTCTCTATGGCACGTAGAGATGTCTCATTTGATCCTAAACCTTCGTGTCAGGACCCTATACATAATTCTATCTTTGTTTTCTCCATCTCCTTTTGGTTCTCTTGGTGTTCTATTGTTTGCAAATGCGTAAAATAGTGTAGTTTGAGTCAGTGTAAGGCTATCAAAAGTAATATTTTACAAACGGTAGCTCTTGGCACCGAACCGACTACGCCAACAAGTTTAGGTGGCATGGTAAAAGATTCTAGAGGCTCCCTTTTGGTGCTAAATAGTGTCGTTGCTACCAAGCTACTTTGTCTGGACTAGTCCCTTTAGAGCTCGGAGACCAAAAAATGTTATAAATTCGATGGGCAATATCTCAGCCTTCGTGGCACCTAGAGATGTATTGTTTGATCCTACACCTCCATGTCAAGAACCTATACATAATTCTATCTCAGTTTTCTCCATCTCCTTTCGGCTATCTTGGTGTTATATTGTTTGCAAATGCACAAAATAGCGTAGTTTGAGTCAGTGTAAGGTTGTCAAAAGTAATAGTTTGCAAACAGTGGGTTTTGGCGCCAAATTGACTGCACCAACACGTCTGTACGAAATGGTAAATGATTTTGGAGGCTTCTTTTTAGTGCCAAACAAATCCATTTTTCTTGGGTTACTTCGTATGGAGTCCCTTAAGAGCCCAGAGACCAAAAAATGTTTTAACTTAGATGGGTGATATATCAGTCTCTATGGCACCTAGAGACCTTTCATTTGATCTTAAACCTCCGCGTCATGACACTCTACATAATCCTATCTTTTTTCTCCATCTCCTTTCGGTTCTCTTGGTATTGTATTTTTTGCAAATGCACAAAATAGTGTAGTTTGAGTCAGTCTAAGGCTGTCAAAAGTAATATTTTGCAAACGGTGGCTCCTAGTGTCAAACCAACTGCACCAACATGTCTGAGTGGCATGATAAAAAATTTTGGAGTCTTTTTTTTATGTGCAGAATAGAGTCTCTGCTTCGAGGCTTCATCTTGACATAGTCCCTTAAGATCTTGAAGACCAATAAATGTTGTAACTTTGACGGTTGATATTTCGGTCTCCGTGGCACATAGAGACCTCTCACTTGATCCTACACCTCTATGTGGGTACCCTCTATAGGATATTATCTTGGTTTTGTTAGTGTGAAATCATAACACCCCCAAATGAGTTATGGATCTACTTTTCTAAGGCAGGGTCATTTGGTGTGATTGCATAACATTGAACTTTCCCCAAGGTGTGGGACCTTGCAAAAGTGGGAAAGCTCTCCAGAGAAGGTTGGTTCCTCTTCCTAAACTACCTGCCATGAGCTACTCCAATGCAGGAAAACTAAATCTAACCTAATCTAACCATTCCAAGGAACCAAGGAGAGAGAAAGAGGGAAAAAAATAAAGCCTACACTAAAGTGGTGATACACCAGCAAAGGAAGTGAGATATTCTGTTGAGGGAGAAAGAAACAAAGAAAATGGAGATGAGGGAGGTTAGATAGAAGTGACATGGCCTAGATCTTCAAACTCACCATTACACTCCATGAAATACAACATCCTGCACTTGTAAATGAGAAATACATGCATAGAAAAACAAATCTAGAAGGGAGAGGCACGGAGAAACAACAAAACGATGCAAAGGGTTGAAGAACACCACAAAAACACATTTTTATTGCTCTATAAGGTGCAGAGACCATTAGATTTATGGAATAGAGGCAAAAATACATTTTCCAAGCATATGAGAAGGTTCACTACTCAAAAATGGCGTCGAGAAACAAATTTGACAGAGTTTCTCTATGCCCAAAATGTCTCTCTTTTCCAAAATGAGAAGTGTTACAATATATAGAAAGAATAAGAGAGAGAGAAGAGGGAAAAATCAAATCCTTCTCCAACCACTATAAGATACGCATCGAATCCCACTTTGAAAGTTCAACCACTGAATATCAATGCCTTCTGCAAATCCACCCACAATATGTCACTTATGGTTCCCCAGCAAATTGAATCGAATCAGATCTGGAAGTTAAAGAGATTGGATTTTGCATTAATGGCCTGGAAGAATTTTCTCCATTTTCTCCTACCAGGGCCATGTGGTAGCCTGGTGCTCATTTGGGCTTCCCCTTTTTTATATGGGATATGTGGCAGTAAGATTAGAGCAAAAAATCAGGCTTGCGGGTCTGTAATTTACCTTTTCCCCTGTTCACGAAAGACAAAACTCAGAAAACCCCCGATGGCCCACTTTGACTTGGGACACGTGGAGATGTGGGGCTTGTTTGAGCCTCCCTTTATGGATTCATCTTTGGAGAAGTGCCGCTAGGACACGTGGCTCTCTCTGCTGGATCTTCCATACTTAGTCGATTCTGGATTCTTTCCTAAACGGTTTTGAGCCCGAAGACCTTGAAACTTCACCGCTTCTTTTCCTTCTTGCTTCTGGCTTCTCTGCAACACTGCTCCTTCATTTCCAATCCCACCTGTAACATTTTTGTCATCTTGGAATGTGAGCTTGCATGTTTGAGTCGTTCAATTCATAATTTCCTTATGTAAAGTGTTGTCTTGACCAAATTTTCTGGGGGGATGAATTTGGGTTAACAATTTGGTGACTCATGAGGACATCTGCCTGCTAGATGAAGAGACCAGTGGCCTTGGAGCATCCATTGGGCATGGAGTCAAGAATGATGGCTTGACACTGATCCTTCTTATAAAATGGACTCTCTGACTCTCTGCACTTTGGTGACCTCTTCCTGACTCTGAATCTGCCCACGCGTCAGCACTCTCAATTTTCATAAGAAAATCTTAAATGGAGTTTTTGAGAGTAGAAAATTGTATTTACCCAGGCTTTCACCTGTCCTTGAAAGGATTTGTTCCCTTTTGGAGCTAGTAACTGTTATAGACCGCTATAAGTCTTCTTGCCATGAATATTGAAGAGCATGGCCTTATGCACCCTCAGAGAAAAATAGACAAAACTTATATACAAAGACCAAATCATACATGCCTTAAATGAGACATGTAGAGTGTGCATAAGCACTTCTTCTACTAAAAGAAAATCTACTCCTACTCCTAAACTAACTAGAGAGAAGAATGCTAAACAAATCCTACAACAGGTAAGGAGAAGTAGCTTCCTTTTCTCGAGAGAGGCAGCCATGTAAATGATTTAACACTACGTATTGCTGCCAGTATGAGTGAAAAACTGGCTATAAGCCTTTCCTCCACCCAAATCATCAAGGTACCAACATTAATGGAAAATACCTCCTCAAGCTGACCTGCATTGGACTCCATGAGGTATTGATGGTGACCCTTGGTACTTTGATGCTCATCCTCATGCCTTGAAGTAGGCATGACTAGTTTTGGTTTCTCTTTTGGCTCCAATGAAGCCAAGTACCTGATTGGACATGGTCTGATCCTTTGGATGTGCCCATTTCTCTGAAATTCAACTCCAAAAATGGAGTCTTCTTATGGACCTTCTTGGGTGGATGGTGTGAGAGAGATGATGACATCCTCCTTCCTTTTCTCTTCCTCCTCCTTTGAAGAACATGGAAGATCAAGATCTTCCAACCTTGGTTCCAGAGGGCCATTATGGAATGCAGGTTGTTGCACTTGGATGTTCTCCTTCATGGTAGCAGGTTCATGTGCTTAGAAGGTTGAAGATGGAGGAAAAAATGATGTTATCTCCTCAGGCTCCTCTCCATCAAGACAATCCTCCAAGTCAGATAGATAATTTACCTCCTCGTTTTCCTGCTGCGTGTGTTCGACCTCCTCCATAGTGTCCTTCGAATCTGTAATTTTCTCACCATGGCTCCCCTCATCTTCAAACATGAAGTTTGAAAGCTCAAACTCTTCTTCGACATTAGATTTTGAATGGAATGAAGTGGGAGGAAGAACTGAAGGTTCTTCTGTGGCTTGCTTTGCACTTGTTGCCTCTAAAACCGTATGGTTCCCCTCTAGAACCACGCCCTCTGGACCTAATTGATTTTCATCTAGAATAGGCACCCATATGATTTCCTCTTCCCAATCGGAGTCGTATGATTCATGCCATTCTTCAACTGTCCTGCAGTCGTCAAACATGATGACGTTAGCTGGGGAAGGTGCGTTGGTAGGGGATGTTCATTTATGGTACAACTAGGAAGAGGGGACTTGGAAGAAAATGGAAGGATGGACACATAAGGGATGGAAGGTGTGCTAGATTTTTAATCCTCCATCCCTTTCAGCCACTCTATAATTTGGGGCAACATCTCAGTGATAAGGTACAGCTTGTGTTGGGCGTTAAACTAGCCTGGTATAGGGCCAACCCATGGACAACAGGCCTTATAGCCAACTTCAGCTGCCATTATGGAGCACTTGACTCTGAGTTGCATCATGTCCATCTCAATCTTTTACATCTGCCTCTCAAAATCAGCTTCGGCCAAGGATTTTCAACCATCATCTGCATAAACATGTTCTTCATAAAAAAATTGTTAGAAAAAAGGGGTTTGTATGCATTTTCGAGATAATGGGGCTTATAAAAATGATTTGGAGGAGGATTTTGAAACTATGGGGATGGAGGGAAATAGTTATGTTTCTACAAATGACAATTCCATGGTGGGAAAGAAGTCATGATTGCACAACTTCATGGGATTGAAGAAGATGAAGGAGATGGAAGAAATAATGAGTGGAAATGGATGGGAAGAAGGTCTGCAACTCAGAGGATGGGTTGTTGACTAGATGGAGTCGCTAGATGTGCTTGAAAGTGCCTCTAAAGGCTGAATCTCACCAAGAAAACATCACCTTGAAGAAATGAAATGAAGACCTCTTGGTCCCACCAGGCATGCCAAAACTGTTAGTGTGAAATCACAGCACACCCAAATGAGTTATGGATCTGCTTTTCTAAGGCAGGGTCATTTGGTGTGATTGCATAACATTGAACTTTTCCCAATGTGTGGGACCTTGCAAAAGTGGGAAAGCTCTCCAGAGAAGGTTGGTTCCTCTTCCTAAACTACCTGCCACAAGCTACTCCAGTGCAGGCAAACTAAATCTAACCTAATCTAACCATTCCAAGGAACCAAGGAGAGAGAAAGAGGGAAAAAATAGAGCCTACACTAAAGCGGTGATACACCAGTAAAGGAAGTGAGATATTCTATTGAGGGAGAAAGAAATAGAGAAAATGGAGATGAGGGAGGTTAGACAGAAGTGACATGGCCCAGATCTTCAAATTCACCATTAAACTCCATGAAACACAACATCCTGCACCTGTAAATGTGAAATACATGCACAAAAAAACAAATCTGGAAGGAGAGGCACGAAGAAACAACAAAACAATGCAAAGGGTTGAAGAACACCACAAAAACACGTTTTTATTTCTCTAGAAGGTGCATAGACCATTACATTTCTGGAATAGAGGCACAAATACATTTTCCAGGCGTAGGAGAAGGTTTGCTGCTCAAAAATGGCATCGAGAAACAAATTTGACAGAGTTTCTCTATGCCCAGAATGTCTCTCTTTTCCAAAATGAGAAGTGTTACAATATATAGAAATAATAAGAGAGAGAGAGAGAAGAGGGAAAAATCAAATCCTGCTGCAACCACCATGAGATACACATCGAATCCCACTTTGAAATTTCAACCACTGAATATCAATGCCTTCTGTAAATCCGCCCACAATATGTCACTTCTTGTTCCCCAGTGGATTGAATCAAATTGGATTTGGTAGTTGATAAGTAATTGAAGATCCTGCGTTAATGGCCTAGAAGACTCTTCTTCATTTTTTACCTACCAGGAATTGAAAAATGATTTTTAATCCTTTCATGGCGTAGAGGACGTCGAGACGCTTCTAATGGTGTCAGATTTGCAATATTTTGAGCCATGAGTCGAAAGATATGCCCCTTTGAAGTTTGTATCGGGTCTGTACAAGAGGGCGAGAAAACAACTAGAAAAATGGGTCCCCTTTTGATATGGGACATCGAGACTGTTTCCAACGGTGTCAGATTCACAATATTTGGAGCCTTGAGTCGAAAGATATGCCCCTTCAAAGTTTATATTGGGTCCGTACAGGAGGGCGGGAAACATAAAACTCAGAAAACCCCCGCGGCCCTAAAGCTCCTCCTTTTGACTTTGTTTGACCATTTTACCTTGCCTCCGTTTTGTCCTGAGACACATGGAGATGCGATGCTTGTTTGAGATTCTCTTTTTTGGATTCACCTTTGGAGGAGTGCCATTAGGACACTTGGTTCCCTCTGCTGGATCTTCCATACTTAGTCGATTCGGGATTCTTTCCTGAATGGTTTTGAGCCTGAAGACCTTGAAACTTCACCACTTCTTTTCCTTCTTGCTCATGGCTTTTTTGCGACACTACTCCTTCATTTCCAAGCCCACATGCAACCTGTTTGTCATCCTGGAATGTGAGCTCATGGGTCTGAGTCATTTCCTTCATAATTTCCTTATTTGCAGGAGTTGTCTTGACCAAATTTTCTGGGGGGGGGGGGGGATGACTTGGGGTTTGAAAATTTGGTCGCCTCATGAGGACATCTGCATGAATAGATGAAGAGACCAGTGGCCTGGAGCATCCATGGGCATGGAGGCCAGAAGAGGGCTGACAATTGATCATTCTACTAAAAGGGACTTTGACTCTCTGACACTTTGGTGACATCTTCTGACTCTGAAATCTGCCCACGCGTAGCCCTCTCAATTTTCATAAGAAAATCTTATTAAATGGAGTTTGTGAGAGTAGACATCGTTATGTACCCAGGCTTTACCTTTGGCCTTGAAAGTATTTGTTCCCTTTGGAGCCTAGTATAGTAGCCTGCTTATAGACAGCCTATAAGTAATCCTGCACATGAATTTGAAGAGCATGGGCCGTTAGAACTCAGAGAAAAAATAAAAAAACTTCTATACAAAGACCAAATCATACATGCCTTAAATGAGACATGTAGATGTGAATAAGCACTTCTTATACTAAAAAGAAAATCTACTCCTACTCCTAAACGAATAGAGAGAAGAATGCTAAACAAACTCGCTAACCAGGTGGGTATAAGGAGAAGTAGTTCCTTTGCTCGAGAGAGGCAGCCATGTAATGTGTAAAGATGTAAACACTACGTATGCTGCCAGTATGAGTGAAAAAATGGGGCTAGAAGCCTTCCTAACACACAAATCATCAATGTGGATAGGTACCAAATTAATGAAAATACCTTCCTTCAAGCTGACCTGGCATTGGACTCAATGAGGTAGTGATGGGACCCGTGGTTACTTGATGCCTCATCTAATGCTTGACGTAGGCATGGACTAGTTTTGGTTTCTCTTTTTGGCTCCACTGAAGGGGCCAAGTACCTAATGGACACAGCAAACCTTAGATGTGCCCATTTCTCTAAAATCAACCTCCAAAAATGGATCTTCTTGTGACCTTTTGGGTGGATGCGTTGGAGAGAGATAGAAATCCTCCTTCATTTTCTCTTCCTCCTCTTTGAAGAACCCCCCCCCCCATGGAAGATCAAGATATTTCAAAAGGGGGGCAAAGAGGAGAGGCCCACGGAAGGGCCCGCAGGGGCCTCTCTCTCTCCCTTCCAGAGGGCCAGCACGAGGGCCATTACCATTCAGGATGGAAGGCAGAAGGTTCTAGTGTTGCACGTAGTGTTTCTCCTATGGTAGCAGGTTAATGTCGCTTTTAGAAGGTTGAGATGGAGGAAAAAATATTTCTGTCATATCCTAAGGATCATAGCTAAATCAAGCAATCTCCAAGTCAGATAGATAAATTTTTCCTCCTCGTTTTCCATGAAACGTGTGTTCACACCTCCTCCCATAGGGTCCTTTGAATCTTTGCTAAGTTCTCACCGTGGCTCCACTCTCACTTCAAACATAAGTTGAAAAAGGCTTCAAAAAACTCTTCTTCGACATTCAGATTGTGAAATGGAAATGAAGGGGGAGGACCTGAAGTGGGAGGGAGAAACATGAAGGTCTCTGTGGCTGCTTTGCACTTTTCCCTTGTTGCCTATAAAAAACGTATGGTTCCCCTCTAGAAACACGGACCTCTGGACCTAATTGATTTTCATCTGAATAGGCAACACATAGATTTCCTCTTCACAATCAGAGTCGTATGATTCAGTCATTGTCAAATGTCTACAGCGTCAAACATGCTGACGTTATGATTAGGAGGGTGCGGTTGGAGAGAGGGATGGGAGTTGTGGTAGGGGCCCCCCCGAATGTTAATTTTATGGTAAACTAGGAAGAGGGACTTGGAAGAAATGGCAGGATGGAAACATAAGGGATGGAAGGTGTGCTAGATTTTGGAAGGTCTGTGATGGAAGGGTGGGCTAGAGTTTAATCCTCCTCCCCTATCAGCAACTCTATAATTTGGGGGCAACATCTCAGTGATACAAGAGGTAAGGTACAGCTGTGTGTTGGCGCTTAAACCAGCATGGTATAGGGCTAGACGATAGACCGATGGATAAGGGGCCCGTGCCCTCTCCTCTATTCTCGCTCTACTCTTTTCCCTCTTTGTACCACCTTCCAGGAACGGGCCGGCCGCGACCCCGACATGGATAAGGGGGCCTTGTAGCCAACTTAACCTGCCATTATGGAGAAGCAATGGATTGAAGCTAATCAGTCCATCTCAATATTTACATTACCTCTCAACATCAGATTCGGCCAAGGAATTTTCAACCATAATCTGCATATAATAAATAACGACAGGAGAAAGAAGAAAGGTCGCGGTCCATGTAACAAAAAATTCGTGTAAGAAAAAGGGGTTGCGCGTGGTGGGGGTGGTAGGAACTCGGGCTAGCATACGGATAACCCCCAGCTGAATACCATCTGAGGTTGGGCACAAGGTGGATCTCTGATTTTGAACTCTGCCGCGCAAGCCTGGTGTGGACGGGCGGACCAGAGGGGGGGAAGTATTGGGCAGTGGGTGGAAGGGGGCGGGAAGAGGGAGGAGAGGAGAGGAGAAGAGCTTTTAGATGAGTAAACATGATTGGAGGAGGAGAGTGAGGGAGATTTGAAAAATATGGGTATGGAGGGAAGGGAAGGAAAAACGGGAAATGTATGTTTCTACAAATGGACAATTCCATGGTGGGAAAGAAAGTCATTGTGATGTTGCACAAAACTTCCTGCGATTGAAAAAGAAGATGAAAGGAGATGGAAGAAATAATGAGGGGAAAGGTGGATGGGAAGAATGCGGAGGAAAATTGGATGGGCTGGGAAAAGGGAAGACAGAAGGTCTTGCAACTAAGAGGATGGTTTGTTGTGGATAGTGGAGTCACCAGATGTGCTTTGAAAGTGCCTCTAAGGATGATATGATCTGAGAATCTCACCAAAGAAAACATCACCATTGAAGAAATGAGAAAGAAAGAAATGAAAGAGGACCTATTGGTCCACCAGCCATGCCAAACTGTTAGTGGTGTGAAATGGAAATCAACCAGCAAACCCCAAATGAGTTAGGGATCTGCTTTCAAAATGCAGGGGTCAGTGGTGTTTGAGTTCGGGATTGATGTGGTTGTGAATGCCATAACATGTTTTTAACTATTTGAACTTTTTCCAATGTGTGGCACCTTACAAAAGTGGGAAAGCTCTCCAGAGGAGAAGTTGGTTCCTCTTCCTAAACTACCTTCCCCAAGTACTCATAGTGCAGGAAACTAAATCTAACCTAATCTAACCAGGTTTCAGGGAACAAAGGAGAGGTGGAGAGAAAGCGGAAAAAATAGAAGCTACTACCTAAAGTGGTGATACACCAGTACAGGAGTGAGAAATCTATTGAGGGATAAAGAAATAGAGAACAATGGAGTTGAGGGCGGGCAGACAGAAGTGACACGGCCCAGATCTTCAAAAATCGCCATGAGAAACTCCAGAAGAGAAACAAACATTCCTCCTGCACCTTGGTAAAATGATGACAGCCATGACCAAAAAAACAAATATTGAGGAGGGAAGAATAAAATAACAAAACGATCCAAAGGGTTGAAGAAGAACACGGACCAACAAAAAACATGTTTGTATTTATTTCATCGAAGAAGTGCACAGAACATTACATTTCTGGAATAGAGGCACAAAAATACATTTTCTAGGCGTTTAGGAGATTTTAGGAGACGGTCGCTGCTCAAAAAAATGGTGTCGAGAAAAAAACAAATTGAGAGAGTTTCTCTATGCCTAGACTGTCTCTCTTTTCCAAAATGAGACGTGTTACAATAATTACAATATATAGAAAGAATAATGAGAGAGAGACGGAGAGCGGAGAACGAGGGGCAAAAATCAAATCATGCTTGCTCCAACCACCTGAGATACGCATCGAATCCTGCTTTGAAAGTTCCAACCGCTGTTGAATATCACTGCCTTCTACAAATCCACCCACAATACTGCGCCTTTAGTTCATTAGTCGACTAATCGAATATATCTCGTAGTTGAATAAATTGGAAGAAAGAATTGGTCTATGTTTAAGGGACTGGAAGGAATTGTCGCCATTTCACCTTTACCAAGGCCACACGGTCCTGCCGACAGGCTCGTTTTTTGTAGGGCTTGCCTTTTTTTATATGGGACACGTGGAAGCTAGATTAGAGCAAAAATAAGGCTTGCGGGTCCATAATTTACCTTTTCCCCTATTAGCAAAACACAAAACTCAAAAAAACCCCGCCCACCGACACGGCCGGCTTGGACTTGGCAAGTGGGAGGGGGGATTGTTTGATCCCCCTTATATTCATCTTTGGAGAAGAAGCACGCTAGGGGACACGTCCTCTCTCTGCTAGAGCTCTTCCCATAATGAGTCCAATTTTGGATTCTTCCTGAACAGTTTGGCCGAGACTTGAAATGAATGAAAAACTTAAACGATTCTATACTTCTTTGCTTAGCTTCTCTGTGTGACATGCTCCTTCTTTCAAGCCAACTTGTAATGTGTAACCAGTTTTTCATCCTTGAAGTGAACTCAGGGTCTGAGTTTTTTCCTTCAATTTACTTAGTTGAAGAGGAGTCTGACCAAATTTTCTAGGGGCAAATTTGGGATGGGATAACATTTTTTTCCATCTCCTTTGGTTTCTCTTGTTTTTATGTTTACAAATGAACAAAAAGTTGTTTAGTTGTTGAATTATGTAAGGTTGGTCAAAAGCAATCATTTCACAATGGTTGGTTGTGGCACCAAAAGGACTGTGCAAAATTTCCACGTTGCAATGGTAAAAAACTATTGGAGGCTTCATTTCAGGGCAGGACAAAGCCATTGCTTCCAGCCTACTTCATCTAGATGTAGTCCCTTAACAGCCTGGATACCAAAAAACGTTATAACTTCTATGGGTGATATTTAGATCTTTGTGCCACCTAGAGACCTTTCATTTGATCTTACACCTCTTCTTTTTGACACTCTATAGAATAATATCTCAGTTTTCTCCATCTCCTTTCAGTTCTCTTGATGTTCCATTGTTTGCAAATGCACAAATAATGTAGTTTGAGTCAGTGTAAGGCTATCAAAAGAAATATTTTGCAAATGGTAACTCTTGGCGCCAAACCGACTGTGCCAAAACATCCGAGTGTCATGGTAAACCCTTATGGAGTCTTCATTTCGGTTCCAAACAGAGCCTTTGCTTCTAGGCTACTTTGTCCAAACGTAGTCCCTTTAGATCTTGGAGACCAAAAAGAGAAGCGGGTCCTAAAAACGATAAGCAACAAACTGGGACGCACGTCCGACATCAGGAAGATTGAGAGAAGGAGAGGTTTGGAAAGAGAATGCAAGAAACCAAACAAGGGACAACGCGCTCGAGAGAGAGAGGCCGCGCGAGCGAGGCGAGAGAGAGCGCGAGACGCGCAGCGAGAGCGAGGAGGACGAGCATAAGAGAGAGAGGAGAGAGGAGGGAAGAGAGAGTAGAGGCGAAGAGAGAGGAGAGAGGACGGAGAGTAGAGAGAGCGAGCGAGAGAGAGAGAGCGAGAGCGAGAGCGCGAGCGAGAGACGCGCGAGGAGGAGCGGGAAGAGAGGAGAGAGAGAGAGAGAAGAGAGGAGAGAGAGGAGAAGAGAGAGGAGAGAAGAGAGAGAGCGAGGAGAAGAAGCGAGAGCGAGAGAGACGAGAGAGAGAGAGCGAGATAGCGGAGCGAGAGAGAGAGCGCGAGAGCAGATGAGAGACAGAGCTCTCTTACGCGCTCTCGCTCTCCTCTCATTCTCTCTATCTCTCTACTCTCTCTCCTCTTCTATCCTCTCTCTCTCTCTCTCCTCTCTTAATCTCTTGTGTAATGTGGACCTTCATTTGATTCAGTTAGAGTTGTGACGGTGGGATGTGAGAACACACATATTTGCGCAAGCCATTTTGTTCTAATCCTGTTCATATTCAAATAACTCTGGGCTATGGACGTGAACTGAAAGTGGAAGAAAGTGCTACTGTCTCAAATAATTGTAAGGCAATGCATACTAAAAACTTTCCATTTTTTCATGACACGATATGTAAGTGCCACAGAGAGTCAACATAGAGTCTACAAACTATCCAAATAAAAAAGATCATTGTACTTATTCGAAAAGAATTCAAAGATAGAAAGACTGTGTGAGGTAATATTTGGGATCATCGTAATGGCCAAGGAGGAAAGAATATATTTAAGAAAATTTGGACACATCTATTTGAGGGCCTCCGTACAGTTATTATGAGACAAAGTTCTCAATGTGAATCTCAATACTAATAGAAAACTTGTAAAGTGCTAAAATACATAGCTTGAAAATTCAAAGATAATCCTATCATAGAAACAATTAAGGCAAACATTGTCTCCTTTCCTGCATCCTAATGATGATTAGAAGTGATTTTGGTATAGGAATGCACGAAACCAATAGTGAATGACCTCTTTAGTTATCATTGGCAAGGTTAAAGGCATCCTTAATAAATAGGTCCTTCCAGAGCTCCTATATGCATGTTTTATGTTTTGCCAGTGCGAACAAAAAAATAATCTCAAAGGAAATGGAAGAAAACATAAATAATAATATTTATATATCATAGATGTAATGTGAAATCTTAAGTATATTGAATGTTGTGCACAACGTAATGTAAAATATTAGTATTCTGACAACATAGCTCTTTCTCTCTTCTCTCTATATCTTCTTCTCTCTCTATCTCTCTCCTCTCTATCTATCGATCTATCTATCTCTATATTCTCTATCTCTCTTTTCTATCTTCTATCTATCTCTCACACACACTTCTCTCACTATCAGTGTATCTTTATCTCAAGCTCTCATCACTCTTTATCTACTCTTGCTCTTGGCCTTCTCATCTCTTGCTCTGAATTCTCTACTCTTTATCTCACCCATTGTTTTATTTTCTCTGTCTACCCATCTTACATCCCTATCTCTATTTCTCCTATATAGTTCATATTTAATTTTAGACTAATGTATATGGTGTTATCTCATTCCAGTAATTTCATTGAATTATTGTGATTCCATGAAGTTGATAACTGGCCATTGATGTTATATTAGGTTATTTTTTAATTATTGGCATTGAAGATTCTATTATAATTTGGCACAAAAATTGAAATTAATTACTATGGATTTAATTACCAGGTTTATAAATAAATAAATTAACCCTATAATACATATTAAAATAACATACATATGATACATACTAATCCCCTACATACAAGTTTTTTTTAAAAAATTATTGATTATATTGTTTTCAAAAATGACTTGGCTTGACAGGGCAGGATGATACAAATTTGATCAAAATACAGGTATAAACAAAGCATGTAGGCATATATTAATGATATACTAGACAAAAAATAAATCCGGATACATCTCTACCAATTCTTCAGAGGAAACAAAACAAATCCGGTATACATCTAAATACATGACTGTTATCATCAAATAAATTTAGTTCCGATTGGGTGTCAGAAGATGCGCTCAGGAACATTAGTGGAACTCCACCCCTATTTCACTTACCTCCTACACTCACAGATGTTTTTAGGCCATCTATTAATACCAAAATAAAACAACATATCCATTAGTATATCACTTAGTGACATATATACTAATGACACTAATTAAAAATAATTGTATTGCTATGTGATGGATCATTGTCATTCTCTTTTCTCATATCATCAACATCAAAGCAGAGCACGAACGGGTAAAAAATACTCTTGGAACCATGAGAAGAAATTAGAATAAACATGGGAATCAGAAATATAATAAATTATGTATTAATACAGCACGTCATTATATAATAACTATACCAAACATATACGTGTGTAGAGGATGACAGGAAGCAATTCCCATAGAAACTTCCAAGGATTAATGATCGACGAATCTCAAGGAGGAGACTAATGATATTCATCAACTATAAAATAAATAAAACTGAAATAGTTTAAATCATATGTTAGATATAGTTCATTTTCTCTTCATGTATATATGATTAAATAGAAATAATAAAAATTACATTAGTAAAATTCCCAGCATGCAAAAAACGCCATATCGACCTCACCTATGACTGGAAGAAGGGGAAAGTGAACATGGACTGCATCTTTGACCCTGTCATTTATTAAACACACGTGTATCTTTAATTTTCATTCACAATTGTGAGTAACATGGTGTATTATAAGAGTTTGTACAAAAAATATATTAATTGCAAACTAATTAATGTCAAAAATTACTAATGGTCCAACCAATTGCCAAAAAATTGATAGAAAAATTGGGATGATAATATTTGCAACCACAACGAATTCCATGATGTGCCTCATCTAATTGAGAAAACACTTTAGCTTGTGGGAGCTGCCTCAGGAGGTGTGGAGCGCTCATGAGGTTGTGGATCTATTAGTAAGATTATGGAGTTGTTCGTTACATTGTGCATCTCCACAAATCAACACTACATGCCTCTGCTTCCATAAGCATGAAATTATAGTCTATGATGCCTTTCTCTAGAAGGGACCAACCTCATGCCCTGGGAGAGATAAGTGCATGATGAAGCAGTGTGAATGAATCATGATCTAATGGAGTTAAGGGGTGAACTCCACGTTTATACTTCACAACTGAAGGGACTGACATGTTAATAGGTGGTGAACAGTGGTGTCCTAAACTGGGATGTTCTGGTAAACAAGTGTCCCCACCCTATTCTGTGAAGGGCCGTGGCCTCTACCCTAAAAAATCTCTACTGTCAATAATATTTAGTTTTCATAAGGATGAACTTGCACTAGAGTATCCTCAAGAAATATGGGGACATCAAAATTATGAAAGGTGGTAGTCAAAAACATCACCACTATCCCAAAATTAGTTTTAATCCCTCGTGATAGCACCAGTTTCACCAGTGTATGGGGAAATCCAGCAAATCTAATCATAAACGGTTTTTTGTTTCAGTTGTGGATCTGTAAATAAGTCACACAATGTGTTCCTCTTGATTTTTTCTTTTTCACCGAATTCATAGTACAACTTCTCTAAAAAAAATCGCACCAAGTTTTTCGTAAACATCCCATAGTAATTTTCCTACCACATTGGCAATATTGGATACAATGATCCTAATGACGTGACTAGGTTTGAGGGGCAAGGCTTCGTGGCTAGGGTGTTAAAGTTTGTTATTAAACCCGAATTGTATTTATGGTTTACAATTTCCCCAAACTATGTTGTGGGGTAGGAGGTGCCTAGAAATAGAAGTTGGTGTTCTAGGGACATTTTTCTCCTCTTCCTATGGGGATGAATGGGGGGGGGCTTGGTATTGATTTGAGGAATAAACATCTAAAAATATAAAATAAATAACAAATCACAATTATCTAAACAAATAAATTTCTACAAAGAAAAAAAAAAAATAAATAAACACTGACCAACCTTATTTGCTATCCCACCAATCCTCGTTCAAGGTTCTTGGGGTGCCGGGAGTTTAAAAATATCTAAAAAGATGGAGCGTGTTCTTTCCTAATTCACGTTTTGGACTGCCATTGGTTTTTTTGTTTTTGCAAATGAATCCTGGTTTCGATGTATTATTACAAGCGAACCAAGCACATAAAGCGATTGCCTTATGGGTGCGAAAAATATAAAACCAACGTTAGCCCCAAATTTTCATTCCCGTGTTATAACTCTTCCGAGCCTAACGCAAGCTCTTAATGGTGAAAATGGCCAAAAAAGTGGATTTATGTCCACTTCTTGGCCCCCCCATCTTTGGCATAGGCCCATAACTAATAATCGAGTGTAGTGGGGGTGGACAAATAGGGTGATGATACCTAGTAAAACTTCACTACAACCTATGGAAAGTGTTTGCTGGGATACAAGGGAGGACCTTCTAGCGAGAGGGGGTGAAGGAGAAGAAATGCGACAAAGGTAAGGTTATTGTTTGAGTGCACAGGAGAATTCATACCCAATAACTGGAGTAGTTCAAAATTGATTTATAGGAATAGCAAAAATGAATTCATTTAGTGAGAAGAACAAACCAAAAACCACAGTTCTTAGATCATTTATCAAAGATAGAAAGCTTTCTCTTGATCACTTATACTACAAAGTGAAATAAAGAGATAATAGAGGAAACATGACAATAGAAATGGAAGAAAATGTCGCTTTTTTATTTATTGTGTTATTGACACAAAGCTTAACATCAAACCACAATCCCAAAATTTCTCCAACAACTAAATTTTCGGATAGGATTTTTGGAATGGAGAAGCATTCCAAATTATAACAATGTCAAATGACCTTTCACCTTCCACCCAGGACTCTTTGTGTTCTCATTCAAACTTGTGGCATTTTTATTACCTCCAGAAAGTGAGAACTAAGATCTTTTTAAATAAAGGCTTTACAATTCGAATTTAGAAGTCACTTAAGTGAATGAGACAAAATCAATGGATTACGCTCACTAAAGAATTAGAAAGGGGAGAAGAAAGGGAGAACGATATGAGAAATGAGAAGTTTCAAGGCGATGAAGAGATCCCCATGATGAATAAAACTTTAATTAATTATGCCTCTTTATGAAGATTTTCATGAATGGTTTGTGCTCTTTGATTCCTTGTCGAAATAAGCTATCACAGTGTATTTATCCACCGGCCAGAGTGACAAAGGCAAATCAATGACCTGAGTCCATATTTCGAGGAAGGGAGGAAATCACTAATCTTCTTTCATTGACAATCCATTATTCATTATCCATTTCGGTTGTATCAATGCAAATTTTGATACTTCTTAGGGACTTCAAGTAATCTTCATTGAAGAAAAGATAGTCACATGCCTCTTTCTTGAATAGATCCTAGAAGGAAGCAATGAGTTCTTCTAATGATGATTCCTCAGTGAGTAGAGGGAATTAAAATTTCTAAACACAATTGTAGAAATCATTCAATATCTCAAAATCATGTCATCCAAAAGAGGCCAACTCAGATATTACATTCTTAAGCATTAAGTATCTCGCATCCATGATGCAGATCCAAACATGAGACACGTTCTCGGCAAATTGATCAAAAAAACACATTTCCCCCATGTGGCGGTGAGATTTTTTTTAAATAATATTTGGAAAAAATAGTGGGGAAACTCATCTACATGATTGCTCTTTTACAAATCCCCACTTTATTTTTTCCTTTTGACAATGTGGCAAGAACATACTTGATGAGAGAATGATATACAAAAAACATTCCTTACTTGCTTGATGCATATTCTCAATCCAATGCCTTATTGCCTTTCCCTTGCATTAGGAAACTGTGATTTTTGAACCTAGGAATCAAAGTGTTGATTGAGGGATGCTGTCTATCTAACATAAAAAATTTGATTGTATTCCAAAAAGGGTTGGATGTGAGCATTGATGGCTTTTACTTTTTCCTCCAATTGCATATCTTTGTTATTAGTGATGAGGTAGGAGGTGGATTCCTTGAAGAGATGAGATGAGGTCACCCTATGGAATCCTTGACCCACCAATGAGATTTGGGGAGCTCATAATAACGAAGTACAAGTATTAATGGGATTGATTCTTAGAACTGGTAATTCAAAAACTACTAATGACATAATAAAAATCAAAGGAAAGAAGGAGGCGATGGTGTCTAATATTTCTTCTTCATTTAACTCCAAGTCATTGAGATTCGTAAAGGACTGAGCATGAATAAATTGCATTGTCCTTGGCCTTAATCTCAGAATTCTTTGATACGTGGAAAATCCATCTCAAGGAGTTGACATGATTGGAGTTGACATGATGTTTGCAACTGGAGCACTTTTGAGAGCTTGTTGTGGAACCGACCTCTGATCAGATGAGGAAGATTTTTCCATAAAGGAAGGACATAATGTATAACTTGGATGCTCTATCATCACATTTATTTAGGATCTTTCGTACAATTGTCACACTTAACCACCTTTAATTGAAAAATAAATGAGGCTCGCTGAGAAGACCAACTTGATAGCTAACCAAGCTCAAATCAACTAGACCATCTCATTGAAGAAGTAATGGATGGATCTATCCTGATTGGAAAGTCACGATGACCCCCTTTATTTTAAATTTCAATGGATCTTTTCCTCTTTTTGAATCTTAATTAAATACACAGAATCCCTGGTTTCTCAACTCATGTACCCTGTGATTTTTTCTTGACATCGTGAAAGCATGACTACATGATGCCTCAAAAATATTGTAAAGGGTGGATTACCTTTTTAAAGATATTCCACCATATTTTATCCTTGTGAAGATGTTCAAAATAAGTGAGATGAATGAAAATACAGCCAACTACAACTTACTACACCCAAAACTGAGAAATTATATTTTTAGCAGGTTGAACTAGGACCTACTATTTTAGAACATTTCATCTATTTCACTCAAATTTAAACTCCTTGATCATCTAGAATGTTCAATTAATTTTTTTTGATGATATTTTTCTATTTTTTTTAACTTTCTATCTTTAAACAATTTCCCTTTTTTTCTCTATTCTAGTTTTTTGACCTTTTGGATGAAATGCTTTGGTGGTCATTTTCGGTGTTAGTGAGTGTACTATTATGAAGAGATTACTATTTGGGTAAGTACATTTTTAGAAGTGGCGACATTGGAGACTAAGATTTTAAAACTAAACTGTCCTTTTTGGTTTTCCACAAAAATATTTTCATGACCTTGTTTTAAAATTTTCACCTCGATCCGTTTATCAGAATGTTTAGAAATTGAAAAAACAAAATATAGGGCACAGAACAATGGCTTTATTCCATTAAAAATATATTCAATCATCTGATATTTTGTCACTATATTCTGAAAATTTCCTGGATAGAGGAAATATGTGATCTAAAAAAATCATTCGTTTAATCCACTGCAGATTGGGAGATATGAAACCTTTATAATTTTCGAGAGTAGTCATTTTGGCAATATTTTGGCATGGTGTCTGGATAAATTTCAAGTTTAATGGAGGTTTTTGAGTTTTTTTATTGATCATTCATAATTTTTTCACGAATAAATGAAATAGGAAAAAATTATTTTGTTTTTAAAAAGTTTCTCGTAGGCAACATTATGACGAAAATTAGAATACACATGTGAATGTCATTAAATAATAATAAATTATGTTATTTAATACAAGCAATTCATTATATAAATAACTATACCAACACATATACTTGTGTAAGAGGGATGACAGAAGAAATTCCCATAGAAACTCCAATATCTAATGATCGACGAATCTCAAGAGGAGACTAATGATATCATCAACTAAATAATAATAAAACTGACATTAGTAAATTCATATGTTAGATATAGTTCATGTTCTCTTCATGTATATGATTAATAAAAATAATAAAAATTACATTAGTAAATTCACCAGCATGCAAACTCATATCGACATTCACCTATGAAGAAGGGGAAAGTGACACTGGATGCATACTTTGACCCTGTAATTTTATAAAAACACACGTGTCTCTTTAATTTTCATTCACAATTGATTAACATGGTTTATTATAAGATTTTGTACAAAAAATATATTCAATTGCAACTAATTTAATGTAAAATTACCTAATGGTCAATACCAAATGCCAAATCTGATAGAAAAATTGGGATGATAATATTCTGCAACACAGAATCATGATGTGCCTCCTCTAATTGAGAACACTTATTAGCTTGTGGAGCTGCCTCATGAGGTTGTGGAGCTGCCTCATGAGGTTGTGGATCTATCTAGTAAGATTATGGAGTTGTCTCGCTACATTGTGCATCTTCCACATCAACCACATACATGCATATGCTTCCATAAGCATGAAACTCTATAGTATATGATGCCTTCTCTCTAGAAGGACCAACCTCATGGCCCTGGGAGAGATAAGTGCCATGATGAAGCAGTGAATGAATCAATGATCTAATGGAGTTAAGGGTTTGAACCTCCACTGTCTCCTTCACAACTGAAGGGACTGAAACATGTTAAATAGGATGGTGAACAGTGGGCCTAACTGGATGGTTCTGTAAACAATGTGTCCCCACCCTATTCTGTGAAGAGCCTTGGCCTCTACCCTAAAAATCTCTAATGTCATAATATTTAAGTATTTCATTAAGGATGAACTTGCAATAGAGTATCCTCAAGAAATATTGGGGCACATCAAAATTATTACAAGGTGGTTGGTCAAAAACCATCCACCACCTATCCCACAAATTATTTTTAATCCCCTCGTGATAGCACCAGTTTATGGGGAATATCCAGCAATCTAATCATAACGGTGTATTAGTTTTGGGATCTGTAAATAATTCACACAATGTGTCCTCTATGATTTTTTTCTTTTTCACCGCATCATATTACAACTTATCTAAATAAAAATTGCACCAGTTATTTCTAAAACCATCCCATAGTTAATTTTTCCTACCACATTGTCAATATTGGATAACAATGATCCTAATGATGTGACTAGGTTTTGAGGGCAAGGATTCGTGGCATTAGGGTTGTTTAAAGTTTTTATTAAACCCTGAATTTGTAATTTATGGTTTACAATTTCCCCCAAAATATGTTGTTGGGTGTTAGGAGGATGCCTAGAAATAGAAGGTGGTGTTCTAGGGACATTTTTCTTCCTCTTCATATGGGGATGAATGATGGTATTGATTTGAAGGTAAATAAACATCTAAAAATAAAAATAAATAACAAATCAACAATTATCTAAAAAAATAAAATTTACAAAGAAAAAAAACCTAAATCAACATTGACCAACCTTCTTTGCTCTCCACCATCTTCGATTCAAGGTTCTTGGGGTGTCGAGGATGTAAAAATATCTAAAACGTGAGCGTGTCTTTCCTCATTCACGTTTTGGCTGCCATTGGTTTTTTTTTGTTTTTGCAAATGAATATCTCTCTGGTTTCGACTGTTTTTTATTACAATCGAAACACAAGCACATTATAATGCGAGTGCATTATGGGTGGAAAATATAAACCCTAACGTTAGCCCCAAATTTCTCATCCGTGTTATAACTCTCCCGAGCCATAACGCAAGCTCGTAATGGTGAAAATGGCCAAAAAGTGGATTTATGTCCACTTTTTGGCCCCCCCATCTTTGTGCATAGGCCCATATACTCATATCTATTGTAGTGGGGTGGAAAAATAGGTTGATGATCACCTAGTAACACTTCACTAAACCTATGGAAAAGTGTTTGCATGGGATACAAGGGAGGAAATTCTAGCGATGAGGGGTGAAGGAGAGAACTTAGACAAAGGAAGGTTATTGTTATGAGTAGGCACAAGTAGAATTCATACCCAATAACCGGAGTAGTTCAAAATTTATTTATAGGAAAGCAAAAATGAATCCATTTAGTGAGAAGAACAAACCCAAAAACACAGTTCTTAGATTCATTTATCAAAGATAGAAAGCTCTTTCTTGATCACTATACTTACAAAGTGCATATAAGAGATAATAGAGGAAACATGAAAATAGAAATGGAAGAAATGTCGCTTTTATTTATTGTGTTATTGACACAAAGCTTAACACTCAAACCACAATCCAAAATTTCTACCAACAACTAAAATTTAGGATTTTTTGGAATGGAGAAGCCATCCCAATTTATAACAATGTCAATTGACCTTTCACCTTCCCCCCACATGACTCTTTGTGTTCTCATTCAACTTGTGGCATTTTTCATCTTCCTAGAAAGTGAGAAATAAGATCTTTTTTATAAATTAAAGGTACTTTTACAATTCGAATTTAGAAAGTCACTTAAGTGAATGAGACAAAATACAATGATTACGCTCACTAAAGAATTAGAAAGGGGGAGAAGAAAAGGGAGAAAGATATGAGAAATGAGAAGTTTCCATAGCCGATGAAGAGATTCCCCATGATGAATAACTTTACTAATTCATGCCTCTTGATGAAGATTTTCATGAATGGGTTTGTGCTCTTTGAATTCCTTGTTGAAATAAGCTATCACAGTTGTATATTTATCCACCTCCAGAGTGCAAAGGCAACTCAATACCTTGGTCCATATCTCGAGGAAATCACTAATCTTCTTTCATTGACCAATCCATTATGGTAGAGTCAACAAAAAATAATAGGTAAATAACATCCTCTAACAATTATGGTAAGAGCTATTTCGATGAGGTTAAGGCAATTATCATTACCTTAACCATTTCACAGTCCACTTAAAAAGGGTCACAAGTTATCTTGATCTCATCAAGGTCTTCCAAACCAATTGTGGTTCCAAGTCAAGTACCAAGGGAATAATCCCACAAAATACATGTGTGATTACTCAAGAATTTATTCCTAAAATCAAGATTGTAAATTTTTTTTATGCCAACAAAAGTCATTCTTAACCAAGAAAACGATAGACCCTAAAAATCATGTTTGAAAACTGACACACAGATTGGAATCATTCCAATACACAAATTGTACGAGTCCCCAGGTATTTTCCATTTATTGAATTAATATAGAGGGTGATGCTTAGTTTAAATATATTCCAAGTACATACATGAATTTTCTTTGACACACGAGAGGCCACTCACTTCCACACTGAAATGCTATACCATAGTAAAGGCATCAAAGGTGATTTTCATTACTAAAACAAAATTCTGTTTCCTTAACCAAAAATAAATCCAAAAACTGATAGAAAGGGTATCAAATAGATTTCCTAATATGGGTAACTATACTATCCACCCAAACAATGCCTAAGATATCCTCTTAAAACCCTCAAGTAACAACATATGAGTAATATTTAATCACAATGTCAAACCCTCTAGTTATTTCAATAATTTCCTTATAGAAAATAAATACAGTAGAATCAAATCATGATACCGATGTGGAATATTTACAAAAGGGCCAAGAAAATACCATATTCAATTCACAAAATTCTCACTCAATCATAACCATATAGACCCGGTAATTTGAACATGGGTATGCAAAAATATTAAAAAGCAGAGAGACCCAGAAGATGGTTTTCATTTATTCACTACGTTTAGCAGAACACAACCTTTTTCCAACATTCCAATAAGCCTAGGAATATATAAAAAACCCCAGTTAGAACCTCAAAGTCACAAACAAAACCTAGGAGCAATATCATACTCTCAACTACACAAACAAAATAGCTTGCAGAAGTTCATTCATGCAATTATCAAATGGAGTAAATGATTAGGGCTTGAAATAGAACTGACTCCTTGATCATCATGAGTGAAGGGTTGTAACTCCTTTCAAGGAAGACTTAAATGTACAACCATTGGATGCCAAATAAAATAACAATTTACCGATGTATTTTTCTCTAAGAAATCATGCTAGAAACTTGGAACCACTTGAGCCATGAACCCATATTTTCAAGATCCCTGACACAAAACAACTTGACTTCCTAGCCTAGCTCATTTCAACTTTTGTATCATCTTAAATAGGAAAAAATATTTTATGTTTCTATCAAAGATTGCAAAGTCAGGATGGAAGAACTACATGCAAAATTTATTACAATGGATCGGTTCGAACTACCTATGGAGGCTTGCACTAAAAAAATCTCCAAACCCTAAAATGGTCTACTCACATTCATTACCATGTGATGTCATTAAATTCTCCATGAATTCTTGTAGTTTTTCAAGTCATGACTACAATGATGCCTCATTAATACTTGTGAAGGGTGCCACATAAGGGCTTTGGGAATCTATTCCACCACCCATTTTATCCTAGTGAATTGTCCCACCAAAACCGAGATGAGTGAAGTTTAGAGCCAACTATTAACTTATTACACCCATTAATACTTAGACCTTATATCCTTAGCATGGTTTGAACTAAGACCATAAAATATTTAAAGAAAAAAATAATTCATCTAATTCAATAAAATCTAAACTTCCTTTTATGGTCATCTAAATGTTCAATTAAGATCTTTAGGATCATATTTTTCTATGGTGATGTCCATTCGACCTTTAAGAGTCATAATTCCCTTAATTATACAAAAAATCAAAGTTTTTTGCCTAATTGACTGAAATTAAGGACCATATTTGTCACTAACCTCAAGTTGTTCATTGAGATACTATAACTGAAGAGACTATACTAAGTTTGGGTCATTAGTTATCAAATGATCAATTTATTCAAGTGGAGACACGGTGAGGTCTAAAGACCTTAGTTTAAAGTAATAATCCCTTTTCCATAATTGCAATAACCTTCAAAAATATTTTCATGACCTAAGGTCATTAAAATTTTCACCTCGATCAATCTAATGCCCTATCTCTATGGCTTTATACTATTCCAAAATTCCATACGGGCACCCTTACTTGATTTTCTTTAAGGGCTTTATTCCATTAAAAATATAACCAGATCATCTGATCTGGTAGTCAACTTTGTCAATTAACAAAGTCTATTGGGATAAGTAGGAAATACTGTGAACAACACCTTACACATTTCAATACTTTCCAGAGTCCAAGATATGAAATTTTACGATCAACATTCGAGCATGGAATCCTTTTTGATACAAGATCATTATTTCCATGCAATGTATAAGAAATTATCAAGTTTGATGCAGGTTTTTGAAACGTTCCATTTATTGAAATCATTCATGGTTTTTTCAGCTAGTAAGAATTATGAAACACACAACATAACAAAATAGTCATCATGGATGGTTACAAAAATTATCTAGTAGCACTTCTCACGACTTACAAGGTAATGTACATCCATGAAGTAACACGGTACATTAGAATGAATTTAACATCATTAATAATTTTGTAACTAATATTGATAATGGAGCATCCGTTATAGTGTCTCACATTTCCCAAAGATATGTGCATGATATGAGGCAGAAAATACCCTCACTTCAGCTATGACGTATGTGTGCACAATGTGATTATGGGACAAGGCTTAGAGGTGAAAGGTTGTTGTGTAAACCTAGAAATTATTCTCGATGGTACCATTTGATTTTACCATCGGATACAGGGCATGGAAAACATTCAAGATGTGACAAATGTCCCCTTGGAAAAGGGATGAAATGGGATAGAAAAATGCACCTTAGCCTCATTTAGGAGTGACAAGTGGCATTTCATGCATTTCATGGAGCGTGAAGGGCTAGAATGATTTGTAAAATGGGCTTAACTTACATTGTGAAGGCTTCCCAGGGTCATGTGATGGGTCCACGAGGAATCAAACAGAGGGAGGCATGTAATTTATTGTCCCCATTTTACCCTTGTAAATGGATGGAATAGATGGGACTCAAAAGTTACGTTCCTTCATCGCTATTAGGTGACATGTGTCCTCTGGAAACATTTTCTAATTGCGAGAGCTGTACCTTGTGAGAGAGCTTGAAGATGAAGTTATCATAGAGCTACATGAGGAATTATTATGGCATCTTATTTATATGAATTATGAATCCAAAAATAATTTTGAGAATGAATGGGATTGTCTAAAGTGTTCTGATTTCATCTTGCAAACATCCTAAAAAATAACCTTCTTTCTCATTATCACAGGGTAATGCCTAACAAGAATGAGGTGTATGGAAAGAAGATGCTTAGGTATGTGTGAAAAATATGAAAGCATAACACCATGTATGGAATTAAATTATATTTCCATTAGTATCTTATTTTGACCTCCAACTCATTACTTGAGCTCCTATAATCATCTTCCAAAGCTCAGGTTCTTTTTTAAGAATTGTAAGCTCCTTCACCTCCAAAAAAATGCTTTCACCAAAATTATTCATAAACCTCCAAATCTTCCTTAAAATATTCCTAAATCACCTAAAAGTATGATATTATTATCTCCTGCAATACCTCCTCTCTTATGAATTTGGGCCTTCCAAATCTTTCTCCATTGGATGCACACTTGCCTTAGAAAGGATAAAAATAGCCATTTCTAAGCCTACTAAAAACTCCACCCTGAGAGGTACTGTCTCAGAAGAATCTCATGAACTTGTTTTCATATTTCAAACAATATGGGAAAGGTTATTACAACATACATGAGTACTTTTAATTATTGGATAAGCCTGATACACAAGAAAAATTAATTTAGAGACAGTGCTGGGGAAGGTCTACAAGTAAACATTTTGACACTAGGGTATAGTTGTCATGTTTCAAACTTGAATTTTTCCCTTGAAAAAACACATGACAACAATTGGCTCTAGCTTGGGGAAATGTTATGGATCAAGTACAACGAGAATAAAGCACGCAGGAACCCCAGAATATCAAGAAAATTTGTAGACTATTTCCTTATCCATTGGGCTTGTGGAGTCATTTCTTCCAAACACACGCACATGAACAAACACATCGTAGGGAAACACCCCAAAATTTAAAAACAACACACAATGGAAAGGGAAATTATATTATAGGGGAGGGGTATTTATAGAGGTGGGGAAAGAATATACACATACCCAGAAACGGGTTGGGAAAATTACATACCATAATGGAACAATGGACTGAAGTCTGATCTTTAAAGCACAAAAATTAATATTTGATCATACCATGCTTCTATGATGGCTTTACACGGTTTAATAAGAAGGAGACATGCCAATATTCCATCTTCATACTCACAATGCACTGAAAACATTCTTACATCCAACATGACAACTTTGTTACCTTCTTGAAATTCTTGTATCTTAATGCCTTGTGAAAATGAGAAGCCAATCCTCCATGTTATCAAAAATGAAAAAAATTCATTTTCCTCATAAGCATTCATCATCTTTGATTTATAACCTAAAATCATCTTTCGAGCCATCCAAACACATAGAGAAATTGGGAACAAGCTAATTCACTTCCTGATCAATAACTTCTTCAAAAGTTTCACTTTGTTGTTATAAGATTTTTCTTGCCAGAATAGATGCCACATCATTAACACGAAGGTCTCATCATTCTTGAGAAAAATTTGCAGCATGGAAACATGTTCAAGATAAATTAGAGCTTCGTAATTGGTGAGTGTAATATGATTTTGCATCCTTTCACAAGAATCATGCATATTATTTCATTTTTTCCAGGAACAATTGTTGTCAATACCTGTCACCTCAAAATTGATCTTTACATCTTCTTAAAATTTACAGTATTTGATTTGATCATGAAAGCATTCATCACCCTTGAGTGAGTATTGTGGTATGGATTCATGTTCCACATTAGTATGGCATCCAAAGGTGGTGAGAGCAATTTTACCTTCAAAAAATCCTACATCTAGTCTAAACAATTTTCTTCAATACAAATTAGCTCAACATTTTTCTCACCACCATATTTCATGGCGGAGATGTTGTCTTCTTGAGGAGAATATTCATAAGAGATTCAAGAATATCCTTTTCTTTGCATTTATGATCTTCTTCACAAAATAAGAAAGAGGAAGATTTACCTTCACAATTTCTCTCATCCATCCATGTTTTGAGGAAGACATCATACCTATCCTATATTTCCTTGGCCTGATTCAGGATCTCAAGACTAATTTGAGGGTACTTAGTTGCTTCCACAGTATCCAAAATGTCTTACTGGGATCGTTCTTCCAATCATTCCATATGTTCATTATCTCCTTTACTAGAAAATACACTACATTGAGCTTCAAGAAGATGATTGAAAATATGATCCACACATGTACATGATTCATTTGAAAAATACTTGTTCACTTTCTTGATGCTTCTTGTCATCCAAGGATCACCTTCTTGCAAGAATGGGAATACTTGGTTCTCAACATTATTTCACAAGAAAAGGAGGTCCAAGCTATGCAAGAAGGGCACACCCTTGAGCTCAAGATTCATTTCATCATGCTCGTGGTAGGAGGTAGAGAACCATGTTGGGGTAGAAAACCCTTCAATTTCATCTTGATCATTTCTTGTAGCATATTCTTATTCACAAGGAAAAGGAGAGATTTTGTACTTATTGTGTCGATCATCATTATACTCCTTTAGTGAGGGTGGTGAAATAATCTCTTTCGAAAGGTCATGCTCAATTCTCTCATCCTCCTTAGTTTCTACAAATAAATTGAATTCTTCCATTTTTTCATCCATTTTTGTATCGAGAAGAGAACCTGATTCTTCAGCTATATCCATTTCATCAACGATTGAAAGATTAGAAAGGATATTATCCATGATTAACTCAAATTCATCGTCTTGAGTCTGGGATGAAGGATAGAATTCTCATACTTCTTCATTGTTAGTGGATTCTATGGAAAGCATTGGGTCATATGTTGTAAAAAATAATATTCTTCTCTCAAATCCATTGTTTCTTCGATATGTGGTTCCTCGAACCAAAAAGAGTTGATACTCAGAAGTTGAATCATTGTGTCATCTTCATCATCCTCCAAGATGTTAATTTGATTTTCATTAGAAGGTTCAAGGATGTGACATTCATCATAATTTCCCAATAATATTCTAGGAATGAACAACTCATAGTGTGGACAATCATCAATATTTTCATCCATAGGACAAATCTTCTATTCTTCCTCCTTACCATGAAGTGATTCAAGTTGTTTGTATATTTCTTGCATGGCTTCGGCATATTTCAGAATTTTAAGGTATATTTGTGGATCTGAATTTCCTTGTGCAATATTCACAACTCTTTGTACATACTCAATTTTTAAGGTTTCCATTTCTTCATTTTCATATAAAATGGAAAACATCCCAAAGAAGAGAGATAAAAGACATGGCTCCAAGTTTCTTATTCAATTTTGTGAGGTTAAAAATGTTACCTTCAGAATATTCTTTGTCTTCGTTGACTTCCTACAACATCTTATACCTTCTTCGAATATTTTTCATCATATTCTTACCTTCTTTCTCCTCAGTAACTCCCATTTTCTGTCTTTTAGCAGTAGTCTTCTTGAATTTAAGCCACCGTGATTGATGATAGGTTCTTCACAAACAAACAAAAAAATCATTTTTTCCTTGATTTTTTGAGACATACCACTAGCCTTCTTTCCCTTGTCTAATTGTAGATCTTTTCTTGGAGCAAGAGGCCTTTTTTCCATTCTCGAACTCTCCTCTTTGCAATAACTGGTCCAGAATGATGGTTGATCAAGCATTTGCATTTCTTAGAATTCATCATCTTCTTCTTCTTCACTGTCATGTTAGGAATTATCAATTATTATGCATATATTTGTTAGTGTGAACATATATTATTTCGGTGGCTAAAATAATCCACCTAACTTTAGTTTTAGTTATTCATGGAGGTTTTATAGGACTCCTTAGTTTAAGGATATCCTCTCCCTATAAATTTGTATTGTGCTAGAGACTAATTAATAATAACTATTAGTTTATTCATTGTATTACGTAAATATGATCCAGCACTGTCATCTGGTATCAAAGTGAGAAGTTTATGAGGACAATAGTTTTCTAATTTATTCTAAGGGGAAGTTGTATTTTTATTCTTCCTTGTGAATGAGATAAAGTAATAACTAACAATTTTGTAACATAAATGTGGGATAGTCTAAACAACCTTCACTAATGGTTTTAATGCCATAGAAATATCTGTAAATTGCCTTTCAAATTTTTCATTCATCCATATCTAGCGGTTGGATGCATCAATACTATGGAGGAAATGGTGCATAGGAGTTGTTAATGCATGAAATTGAAAGACAGAAATTGGAAGGCATGAGGATTTGAGTGGTTCCATTTTTACATAGCTATTTTTTGTTTACTTTCCATATTTCTTGAGCTTGTTTTGGTGACAGTATTAGACTCTTGGCATGATAAATCCTACAACGAACATCCACATCTCCAAATTACATTGGTTTTGGAGTCACCTCGTTCAGCTCAAAATCTATATGATCTGATTCAATTAATTTTGGCATAAAGACGTGTTGATCCATGCATGTGTGATCTTCTCCTCATACACATGTATAACTGGAACTAAAAGAGGGTTGTGTAAATTACTATTGAAGTGGTTTAGATGAAATTGTGGCCTACAAATGATGTGCATATAACTGATGCCTCCATGACTATTATTTGCATTGGATTCACATCAAATTCATTGGTGGTAGTGGAATTCTCATTCCTTACATCGGCGAAATTCCAAACCATGCATTATTCCTAATAAGTGGTCTATATTCTCATTTTATAAAGTTGAATCAATATAGAAAAGTGTAGATTACTTTTATATATATTAGTGCATTTATATGTGAGTCAATTTAATAATATAGATCAATATTAGGTGTTTGGTGATGTTATTTGATAGTGTATAGTTTTTTGTGTTTAAATATTTTGTTAATTGTGTAGTCATGTTGTCATTTCATCATTGTCAATAATATGTATATAATGCTTATATCACCATCTCATTCGTCATTGTAAGCCATTTAGTATTGTGTTACTAGATTCAAAAGATGTAAGTTGTAAAAATATTTTTGTTATTGTCAAATTCTATTATCAAGTTGTTGTCAAGTATTTTTGGGTCCATTCTCAAAAAATGAAAGAGTCAAATATTGGAAAAATAAATAAAAATCCTTACAAACACATTTGTGGTGTTACCCGACGTCCTGGAAACCATTGAGCCTCATGATCACATCCAGCTGAACTAGCAGCATGAACTAGAGGTCGTAGGCAACAGAGGAAGGAGGTCATGCAGTGATCTCTTGTCAGCCAACAACGATGGGGCCACACGAAGTTGTGGTGAAATTTTTTGGTGTGGGTATTTACTTTTAGTTTTGATAGTGTGTTTCTTTTCAGTGTTCCTGGTTTGTGTGGTTTTGGATGCTGGAAAAGAGTTGTGTTGGAGAGAAGATGAATGTCAGTGATCCTCTGACTGACATGATGCTCTAATTATTGTACTTCGTTCGAAGATGGTCTGCTTGTGAATACGTTCACTTGCAATGGTGACCATGTGCAGCAAGATCTAACTATCAAGATCCAATAGTTGTATCCCTTCGATATAGTTTAATTCTCAGTGCTCGCGTGTGGAAATTTCACATTATGGGGGGGAACATGACACCAATGTTCCATTTCTATTATGTTCCCAAAACAACTAAAGTCAAAGGCAACTTCCAGTTTCAATGGCAGTTTCCTATATTGTTCGAGATCGAGTGGCAGCGATTGATAACAGGGGTTGCAATTAAGAATATTGTGATCCTTATAGGAAGTAATTTGAAATTTCTTTCTAGTATGTGTTATATTGTTCAATTTTTTGATAAGCGAGCAGTGATTCCTATACACTTCTTTGATGCACAAGCATAGTGGTGAACAAAATCACCAAATTAATTCAGTTCATGGATCTTGAAAGGGTTTGTGGGAGGATCCAGAAAACCACATGAGGTGGACAGTTGATGGGGCTTGTTCACGTCAAGGCTTGTGTGCTAATCCTGTTTAAAACCATGGAAGGAGATAGCCTTTATTTTGATCAAGATCACGAGTCACATTGTAGCACATGTTTCACAGGGGTGATCATACTGTAGATGAGTGTGTGGATGTTTTTCTTCCATGTTTGCACTAATAGGGGAATGTTAGAAATTATCAATTATTATGCATATATTTGTTAGTGCGTACATATATTGTTTTGGTGGTTGAAACAGGCTACCTAACTTTAGTTTGAGTTGTTCATGGAGGTTTCATAGGACTCCTTAGTTTAAGGATATCCTCTCCCTATAAATTTGTATTGTGATAGAGATTAATTAATAAGAACTATTTTTTTTTCATTGTATTACAAAAATCTGATCCAACACTTTCGTGTCACTCATTGGTACTGAACTCCAATCTTCAAAAAAATTCATTATACTACATGAATCGAACGTATACCTATTGTTAAACCTTACATCCTTCTTATTGTTTTACATCCACAACACCTGAAAATAAATTATGATGTAAAACCATTTTTCATATAGGATTACAGTGAAGTAATTACACTTCCTTTTTTTAGAGTATTACTCTAGTCATGATTCACACATATATGCAATACAATGCTTACATTTAGTGGTAGGTGAGAGATCAGTCTCCAAGATCAGTCTAAGACTTTTCTTTTTCATGTTCTCTTGTATTTTTTATTTTTACGACTAAGGGAAAGATAAATCAAAATCTTCACACAATTATATGTGAGTTAATTACATAGTAGATATTATTGTCAAAGGTGAAAGTAAAAATTCATTTGTTGGCCAAATCATATAAGTGTGTCCCACTTGGTAGCCAAAAATATTTTAAAATCTAACTAGTAAATAAATATTCAAAATACTATAAAAACTTACAAAATTCAAGTAAATTCTTGATGCCTTGCACCTTGATATATTTAATTTCTTAAAAATACATGTTTCATCATTTTATGTGTTTGGTCATGATTTTTTTGTGGGACATATTTTTCTAGAGGTACAAAAAGTGCAAAAAAGTAGGACACAGTTATGTGCTTTGACCAAATGAAGGTTAATTTTTGAGGAATATGTACAAAATTTCCATATATGCAATTGTCCCCAGTCATAATCAGAATTCACAAACCTACATATTTCTACAGACATATCATTGATGTAGTTTGAGATTTCTCAACTTGCAGTGATTTATTTTAATTCTTCAACACATTCATTTATATAGCATAATTAGGTTTGACATTTACATACTTCGTATTTTCATACTTTCTAAATTCAATCAATTAGACTTCATGTATTTGTGTACTTTCAATTTTGATTAACTTTCTATATCAATAACCTAAATTTACAAGCATATTAATTAATTAAGGCATGAAAAACCGTAATTTAATTGAAACTCTAACAAGGAATTTTAAGGTCATTTTTCATATGTAATCCAAAATCCATATTTCTCTAGTTTATGGTGTATGAGGCTAACACCTTTTTCTTTATGTTATTTTCCTCTCATATAAAAATTTTCCATTCCATAGTCATGATAATTTGCATCAAGGAGACCAATCTTGAAAATGTACATCTAGAGGTGTGGCATTACAAGAACACTAGGGTTTAGAATTTGTTGTGCAAGAGTTAAGGCTAAGAGAATGGAATAAATGAATAACACAAGTCCTTGAACAATCAAGGTTATCACAGAAAAGGAAATAGATAACCCTAGAAGGAAATAAAGCACACAATCAAATAGAATGTCACGAAAATGAAGCTATGGAAATCGGATGTACACTAACAATGCACTATAACTAACCATATACATTGCAATTCAGCTATAATAAGAATTGTAATGCCCCGTTCGTCATTGCTCTTTTTCTTCTTGGACGACCGTGTTGCAAAGCATTTAACGTTGTTGGGATCCTGTTGATCTTTTTTTGGATTCACCCTTGTCACAAAAAACAATTACAATTCTCCCTCTTCATCATTCCTGCTTGTGTTGGTGTCGAGGTTTTCTGTTGTTGGCCCACGCAACATTCCTTGCAATTATCCTATTACAAGAAAATATTGTTGTTGCTTTCTCGATCTTTCCTGTTGATGGTTATTAATATGATTAATTATTATCATTATTCTTATTTTAATCCTAAAAATAACAATATATATATATATATATATATATATATATATATATATATATATATATATATATATATATATAATAAATAATGGTAATAATAGTATTACAAAAGTAATTTTCAATTGGCGATCATGTTGTTTTATCATTTAGGGTAACGGAGAAATTAATTTGTTGTTGGCCGCGTGGATTTGTGGGTGAAGGAATAATTGTTTGGTGTAGTCGCATGGACATGGTTTATGTTGTTCCTAATGCGTTTTGGGGGAAGAAGGAGCGTTGTTTTCTTTTGTTGGCCACGAACAGCTACCAACTAGTGAAGTAGGCGTGTTACCTCCACTTTCATTGGGTGTTGCGAGGTGTGTTCTGGTTGGGAATCCACACCAACAGCCTGCAACAGTTATTGCCAGGCGGCAAGCATGTTGCAGTATGGTAGAAGCCTTTTGAGCGCTTCCAACAAGCAGGATGTCCAGCTATGTTGTTATCTATTCAGTATAGAATGCATCCGCAAATTCGGGATTCTCCTTCAAGATATTTCTATCAAAATCGACTATGTGACAGTGAGAGTGTTACCAGGAGACCTGATGAAAATTATTGCAAAGATTCTCTATTGAGACCTTACTTGTTTTACGATGTAACTCATGGAAGAGAATCTCATAGAGGCAGATCTGTTTCATATCAGAATATTCATGAAGCACAATTTGCTTATTAAACGTATGCCCTGGTTTTTCCTTTTGGTGACCTGCTCACGCCAATTATTGGCTGGCTGCGTGAGGATTTGGTGGAGAATATAGTTGGGTTCGTGGGCAAAAGGAAAAGGGGGTATATAGCTATAGGAGCAGGTACAGATCATCTTCGCATGTGACAGTGGTGAAGTTGGTGCCAGTAAAATTAATAAACCCTTGCAGAAATCCAACTTTCTAACATACCCAACTGAAGCTGAGATTGGAAAAGTGGGTTTATAGATATAGAAACAGGTACAGATCTTCTTTGGATATGACAGTCATGACGATGGTTGCGTGGGTTTCTATGGTGGTTGTGATGCTCTTTAGAGCAGAGTGCTTCTATCTTCCCGGAGTTGCTCCCGAGGATTTCAAGAAGGCATGTTTCAATCAACCCTTTCCTATGCCAAGCATGGTCGTTAACAGGGTATGGACCTTCAGCAGGCTGAGGAAGAGAAGTTGCGCAGGTTGTGTTGTTGTTGCCCGAGCCCTGGTCGACGTGGTTGTTGGTTGGAAGAATTCTAATCAGGCATGTTAACTATACTCCTTGTAATAGTTTTCTACGTTCTTTCACTATCTTGAAATGAATATTCTTTCCCCTTGAATGGCGCCTAGACAAAATGTTTTCGTGGTTGTTTAAATCACTGCCTGAATGTGTTGGCCGTTCCTTTAAATCTCGTTCCAATTTCGCTGGTTTTGCTTGGAATGTTCTTTTCCTCTCTTATAGCTTACTCTATTTATATTTGTCTAAATGGGCTACTGCAATTTTGTGTGATGCAATCTAGTTCGTAGGGAAGGAAACATTTTAGAGTTTCGTTTGCTTATATGAATCTCTTTTAAAAGAATTTTGTGATGGTATTTATAATTGAAGGCTTACTATATGGAAGGTTAAGCCTTCATATCTCTATTTGCTTGAATAAATACGTATTTCCTGTTTAGGGATCTCCTATTTTTGCTAAAGGTACATTAACAGTGACATTGTGTTCTAAAAATTGTTTAAGCCTGTGGGCATTCTTTAATTTTTATTTAATTAGAAAATGGTATTAGGGTTTTGTTTTAGAACTGTACATGGTTGAATTTTTGTACCCAGTTCTAGAGATGAATAACCTGACATCTATTTTGGCCTCTACGTGTTGAGAAAATTACTATACCTACTCCCTGGTTCAAACTCTTGTTTGATTAAAGTAAGGGGGAAACATTGTAAGTTTTATTGAATGATATCTCTACAATTTTTTTAAGGGTTGCAAACAAGCTATTAATAGCTAGACTGAAACAAAATTTGTAGGTGAATCCATGGTATCGAACTCATGAACTCATTTCCTATTAGATGACAGTTGATTACAGTGATAATATAATAGGTGGCTATTATATTCATCTGTTTTGATATTTTCTAGACATTTACTTGATAAGCCTACATGGATCAGGGTAAAATTCCCATCTTCTATACCATTGGTTAAGGAGCTCATAGAACTTCTAGGCCTGAGCTACACTGTGTAACCTTCCTGATGGATATGTGTGTTGGTTATTATTTTTGTGCGTGCACTCATGGTAGGGTCTTTTGAGTCTGGGGCATCGTTGGTGTTTTACCCTCTGCGTATCGAATCCCTTTGTCTTTCGAACTCGAATATATTTTACTTCAAACTTGGTTACTAAAAGTCCCATTCTTTGGTTTTGTTAAGGGAAACCAATTCTTTATTTTTATTTTTAAGACACTGTATTGAAATTGTCAGAAATATATAAAAAATATTAACGAATTTTTTGTTTACCCTTCCCTTATATTATCTAGAGAAGTTGATGATTAGGATAAGGTTTTTTGGTAGAAAAATGGCCCTTTTTCTGTCTCATTTGTATGCTTTTGGAAGAGTGGATTTGTTTTGTTAACTAGTATTATGTTTAAGAAATCCTATAAGGAGGTAGTGGTAAACTCCTTGGTTAAAACTGAAACTATAGTTGTGTCCTTTTAAGGGCATCAAGACCCATATTACTATGAAGCCTCCCCTGGGATAATTGGATAACGTTGTTTTGTTTCGTGCATACGATCATAATTACTATGTTTTGTCTTCTCTTGGACCCCTTTAGCTGGACAGATTGATTTTTGGATTCCAATCACGTAATCCATATGGATTACATGAAGGAGATATCAACTCTCTTGATCTTCTTGTTCCTAACCCATAAGGTCTTTCCTCGTTTTATGTGAGTTTTTTCTTAACTTGTATTTTGACTTTCTCCTTGCTGGTTGGTTTAGATTTCTTTCTCATGCAAATATTTTTTTTGGAGTTGTGGGTTGTGCTTTATTCCATTTTTGAATTAGAACATTCCTTTCTTGATGTTGTTAAATGTTAGCTTACTGTTGCAATGTGTAGCCTTAACATGCTTAGTTCTCGCGAACTGATTCTAGCTAGTATTTGTGTAGATGGATTATGCGAGTAGATTAAAGGAAAGAGTTTTAAAGGTTTCATCAGTGCAATTTCTGAAGTTTCTTGTAAAAATGTCCAATGTGAGGTAAATTTTGTAATAGTGCTTGCAAAGGAGTTGAGAAGACCTCTTGCCTTGGGTTGTTTAGAAATTACGTGATGATGTTGTCTTTTCCTTCTGTAGGTAAACTGGTAACTTATCTTGGTGAGAAATGGTATTCAATCTTTACATTGATACGAGTATTGTAATACTTTGATCTTGAGATTAAATTGTTAAGTTAAATCTTTCTAAGACTTAGTGACAATATTTTTATAAGTAAAGTAAAATGGGTCGGTTAACCCTTAAAGAAGTTAAACAAAAAAAAAAATTATATTCAACAAATAAATGTAGAGGTGATCTACTTAAAATCAAATAATTCCATGAGTGATCAAAATGAAACCATCCTTGTGAAGTAAAAATTTTATAACTTGATATCCCTAGCTACACTAGCGAACATTATCCTTTTTATGGTGAATTCTTAGAATGATCCTAAGGTGAAACAAATTGTTAGTTGATATAAGATAATAAGATTTAATAAGTAGGAGGAATCAGTTTTCGAAACCACGCAATCTGTCTCTCAACCATTTGAAAGGTAAATTGTTTTCTTTTGTAAAAATCATCCAGTAAAGCCTAAGTAAAATATTTAATAATTTTCGATAAATCCTCAAGCTTCAATAAAGACCGGGTTAATAACTAATGAGGTCATAAAGATGAATTCAACTCGACCTTCTTCCTCTAACCTGTTTTTTTTTTCAAGGTGCTTGGTAATCTTTCTCTTGAGTAAGTTGAAAGCGAATCCATATTGTAATAAGGTTATTGAGTGAGTTTTAGTAGCATAAGTGAGGATAGATGGCCTTGTGGAATTAAATTACCTCCTTTATTAAATAATTGAATTAAACAAATAAATGTCATAATAGAGAAGATTTAAAGTTAATTACTCAGTGAAAAAGGAATAAACTTAGCTTGGTAAGATGAATTGTATGAATCATATCTTGAGTCTCCTTGAAAACGTAAGCTAAGAATTGCAAGATTTCTTATTAAAATAAATAACCCTCAAGAATATCTCATTGTGGTTGGCCCTAACTGTAAGTGTGTTTTGTGGTTGGACTTCTATGTTGTCATGTCTAAAAGAAAAGTAAATTGTCCTTGATAGGTGCGAACGTTTCCGTGCTGCCTTTATGGCCATCCTTGTATCGAGTTGTTCGCAGAGTTAGTTGTATCCTTGGTGACGACATGTTGCGTCATGTTATGTGTCAAGCAAGTCAAAATAAAAATATCCTATCTTTTACTGTGTTGTTCGTGTGTGAATTTTTGGGTCGTTACACTTGGTATCAGAGCGTAGGTTCATGCTCTCGAACCTATGGGCCGGATTGGTGTTGTATGGTGATGTTACATGATGGTGATGGTGTTACATGATATTGTTTCATGGAGATGATGGTCTTTCATGATGATGATTTATATTGGAAGAGTAATGTGGTATAAGCGTGATGTGATTATTGTCGTAATTGTGATATTGTGAACGCACGTGATGTGTATATCACTCAGTTTGTATTTGTGATCATATTGATGTGCTGGGGATGGGAGTATTCTCTCTCCTTCTTGTGGATTCTATGAAGAGTTCACGTGTGAATTACTGTTTGTGGCGTGTGAAAAGAATTCTAATGTGGATGACGGAGTGTTGGAACATTGTGACATATTGTGATATGTAGGTGTATCAATGTGTTGTATGACTAGATTGATGTTAAGCGAAATGAGTTGTATCATGATGTTTTACCATGTTTTAAAGAAATGTGTGTATCACCTTGTTATGAAGCAATTAATGTTACGTTGTGATGTTATTATGTTCATCATATGTATGATTTGTGTGATATATAATGATTCATGTCGTAAATTAGGGTCATACGGTGAGTGTATGAACCCTATTGTATAGTGATTGCACTTTGGGGTGCAGAATGTGGTAAAGTGATGTATTATGCCCTGTGAATGTATGATTGTGACCTACCCTGTATACATACCATACGTGAGACGTTATGGTAGCTATGTGTGTACCACCATGGTGTTAGTGATGTAGTTACATGCTATGTTGTGAACCTTGCACTAACCGACCTTGAGGAAAATCAGTAAACTGTGTATGTATGGAGTGAGAAAATGTGTACCATTGACCAGTCACTCGAGCCGAGTATGAGATAGGAAGTGGAGCCTTACATAGGCTGAAAACCCACTTTTGTTCGTTTGGTATGTGTGGCACCTGCTCAACGGGTGTCATGCATATTGTGTTTCGCGGACACCTTAGGCTTAGTAGATGGTGACTTGTACCTTCTTTCTCTCTCTTGATATGGTTGTCATATAGATTCAACCTATGTTATTTTGACTATGTTGAGCCTTGTTGAAGTTGTGGCGAGATGATTCTGATTGAGATGATGACAGTTGTATTATTGATATGTATTTTACGAGCTGAGGCTCGATGTTCCGAGTGCTAGCAACTCGTTGAGTACCCCTTGGTGGCCAGATAAGGCCACACAGTTATCGTAATGTGACATTATTATAAGTTGATTTTATTCGTAAATTGAGCTTTTTACTTTATTTTGTAAGGACCAGCAGCTTTTCTTGATTGCCATGCTTTACAATTTTGGGCATTTCCTTGGTTTATGGCACTAACATGTGGATTTTGATACTAACTATGGCTATTTGGCCATTTATTTTGCTTGATTTTGGGTCTTCTTTTAAATTTGGAATTTTTACCACCTTGCCCAAGGCTTGTACTTTGCCACTTGGCACTTAGATTGGATTGTTGTGCTGGTTCTATTGTCGTGATGTGTGGAATAGGGTCATGGGATGCACCATGGAATGGTTGGACCTATGGACCCACTTCGTTGTATGGGGGTACACCCCAAGGAGTTACAGATAACTAGCGGGTTGTTGAACCACGCGTTATTATGTCACTTGGGTTAGGAGTGTTCGAACTCTATGTGTCTTGGACCATAGGGTCAACCGGCCTCCTTGAGGGAGGCATAAGAGTTTGAGGGAGGCATAAGAGTTTCAGGGACGCATAAGAGTTTGAGGGAGGCATAAGAGACTTGAGGGAGGTATAAGAGTTTGAGGGAGGCATGACAGACTTAAGGGAGGCATAAGAGTTTGAGGGAGGCATATGATATTTGTGTGTATGGTTGATGTGTTGGGATATATTTTGAGTTATTGTGATGTTTTGGTAGTGGTCTTTTGATGTATGTGTTACTCATGTCATGATGGATATGTGTTGTGATGTTGTGGATATGTCATTGATTCCCTTGTGGACACTATGTATCTATAGCTTTTGTTTGGAGTTATGTGAAATTTTCTTATGTGGAATTGAGGGAATGTCTGGAAATCGTAGTACACCTTGTTCAAGTAGTATAATTTTCAGTCATGGTTGTGTGACCAGTACTATGTTATGTGGACTGTGCCTATTCTATTCCATATTTGAGTAACCTTTTGTGGTGTAATACAATCTTGAAGTATATACTTGTGTGCTTGTGAATCTGTAGTGTCTTGTGAACCTGATAGGGTGTTGTGTTAGCAGTTCATGTTGGGCACCCACAATAAGGAATAAACCAAAACTCTTCAATGATGAAATTTTAAAAGAAATTAAACTAAGAATAATGCTAATGGAAAGGAACTAATGAAATAATAAATAAGAGGGAACTGCCAATCTTCACAGAACCTTGAAAGTTAAAATTTCTACCGAATGTTCCTAAGGCTACCTTGTGACCGTGCTATAATCAACTAAAATTTTAAACCATAAAGTGTACTTTCTCCTTTACCTGTTCTTGGTTGTGAACCTTTTCTTTTCTACTATGTTATGTCGCATCAAGGATGATGCTTTTCTTAAGGGGAGGAGAATGTAATGCCCCATTCGTCATTGCTCTTTTTCTTCTTGGATGACCGTGTTGCGAAGTGTTTAACGTTGTTGGGATCCTGTTGATCTTTTATTGGATTTGCCCTTGTAGCAGAAAACAATTGCAATTCTCCCTCTTCATCATTCCTACTTGTGTTGGTGTTGAGGTTTTCTGTTGTTGGCCCACGCAACATTCCTTGTGATTATCCTATTAAAAGAAAATATTGTTGTTGCTTTCTCGATCTTTCCTGTTGATTGTTATTAATATGATTAATTATTATCATTATTCTTATTTTAATCCTAAAAATAATATATATATATATATATATATATATAATAAATAATGGTAATAATAGTATTATAAAAGTAATTTTCGATTGGCAATCATGTTGTTTTATCATTTAGGGTAATGGAGAAATTACTTCTTGCTCATTCTTGCTTGGTCGTTTGTGTGCGATCCTATCTTATCGGGTTGTCTTGTCCCATTTCTTTTCAAACTAGATAACATCTTATTAAAAAAAGGGGGGGGGTAAAATCAAGTAGCTTTGACATTAAACTTATGGTAGAATTTTGCACCTTCAACAACATGTATAACTCTTCGCAAAACCATAGTTTCCTTAAGTAATCCGCTTCCACATGTAATAATGTTTTAAGGGCGTGTTTCTTCTCTGGACAGATGGAAGGAGGAGGTCATTGTGGCTAGTCTTGTGCAATTAATGCATTCCACCCAACTGAATGAAGAAAACAATTATCTTGCTCTTCTCCTAGCCTATGCGCCATTCCTGCTCCCTTGCCTAACTTTGCAATTAAACTGGGTTGTTAGCTAGCGGTTGGTGGGAAGTTATGGACTCATGTCTTTTCCTTAAATGTTTTTGTTAAAGCACACGCATTGGATTCTCTTCTTCAAAACAAAATCTTGATAGTATGTTGCCGCAAGGACTGTAATGGCCATTATGTTTTTTTTACCTTGCATGAGGGAGATGGGAGTCGGTGGAGTCTTGACTTCCTTCACCGTGATCTCATTCTGATTCTTTTATTCAATGCGTTAGGTGGAGTGTTGGGCACGTTTTTCTTGGGCTGCAGGCGTTGGAAGGAGGGATGCATTCCTATTTTCATTGCCTCTTTGACCTGCTCTTGTTTTGTTGCTGGCCGCGTGGATTTGTGGGTGAAGGAATAATTATTTTGTGTATTCGCATGGACATTGTTTATGTTGTTCTTGATGCATTTTGGGGGAAGAAGGAGCGTTGTTTTTGTTTGCTAGCCACGCACAACTACTAGCTAGTGAAGTAGGCATGTTACCTCCACTTTCATTGGGTGCTATGAGGTGTGTTCTAGTCAAGAATCCACAGCAACAACCTGCAATAGTTATTAGCCAGACGGTAGGCATGTTGCAGCATGGTAGAAGCCTTTCGAGCACTTCCATCAAGCAGGATGTCTAGCTATTTTGTTATCTGTTTAGTATAGAATGCATCCTTAAATTTGGGATTCTCCTTCAAGATATTTCTATCAAAATCGACTATGTGACAGTGAGAGTGTTACCAGGAGACCTGATGAAAATTATTGCAAAGATTCTCTATGGGGACCTTAATTTTTTTACGATGTAACTCATGGAAGAGAATCTCATAGAGGAGGATCTGTTTCATATTAGAATATTCATGAAGCACAATTTGCTTATTAAACGTATGCCCTGGTTTTTTTTTCTTTTGGTGACCTGTTCACGCCAATTATTGGCTGGTTGCATGAGGATTTGGTGGAGAATATAGTTGGGTTTGTGGGCAAAAGGAAAAGGGGGTCTATAGCTATAGGAGCAGGTACAGATCATCTTCACATGTGGTAGTGGTGAATTTGGTGCCATTAAATTAATAAACCCTTGCAAAAATCCAACTTTCTAACATACCCAACTAAAGCTAAGATTGGAAAAGTGGGCTTATAGATATAGAAACAGGTACAGATCTTCTTTGGATATGGTAGTCACGACAATGGTTGTGTGGGTTTTCTATGGTGGTTGTGATGCTCTTCAGAGCAGAGTGCTTCTATCTTCCCAGAGTTGCTCCCAAGCATTCCAAGAAGACATGTTTCAACCACCCCTTTCATATGCCAAGCATGGCCGTTAACAGGGTATGGACCTTTAGCATGCTGAGGAAGAGAAGTTGCGCAGGTTGTGTTGCTGTTGCCCGAACCCTTGTCGACGTGGTTGTTGGTTGGAAGAATTCTAATCAGGCATGTTAACTATACTCCTTGTAATAGTTTTCTACCTTCTTTCAGTATCTTGAAATGAATATTCTTTCCCCTTGAATGGAGCCTAGACAAAATGTTTTCGTGGTTGTTTAAATCACTTCCTGAATGTGTTGGCTGTTCCTTTAAATCTCGTTCCAATTTCATTGGTTTTACTTGGAATGTTCGTTTCCTCTCTTATAGCTTACTCTATTTATATTTGTCTAAATGGGCTACTGCAATTTTGAGTGATGCAATCTAGTTCGTAGGGAAGGAAACATTTTAGAGTTTCGTTTGCTTATATGACTCTCTTTTAAAAGAATTTTGTGATGGTATTTATAATTGAAGGCTTACTATATGGAAGGTTAAGCCTTCATATCTCTATTTGGTTGAATAAATACGTATTTCCTGTTTAGGGCTCTCCTGTTTTGCTAAAAGGTACATTAATAGTGACATTGTGTTCTAAAACTTGTTTAAGCCTATGGGCATTCCTTACTTTTTGTTTAATTAGAAAATGGCATTAGGGTTTTGTTTTAGAACTGTACATGGTTGACTTTTGTACCCAGTTCTAGAGGATGAATAACCTGACATCTATTTTGGCCTCTACGTGTTGAGAGAATTACTATACCTACTTCCTGGTTCAAACTCTTGTTTGATTAAAGTAAGGGGGAAACATTGTAAGTTTTATTGAATGAAATCTCTACAATTTTTATTAAGGGTCGCAAGCAAGCTATTAATAGCTGGACTGAAACAAAAGTTGTAGGTGAATCCATGGTATTGGACTCGTGAACTCGTTTCCTATTAGATGACAGCTGATTACAGTGATAATATAATAGGTGGCTATTATATTCATCTGTTTGATATTTGCTAGACTTTTCCTTCATAAGCCCACATGGATCAGGTAAAATTTCCATCTTCTATACCATTAGCAAGGAGCTCATAGAACTTCTAGGCCTAGCTGCACTGTGTAACCTTCCTGATGGATATGTGCGTTGGTTCTTATTTTGTGCTTGTACTCGTGGTAAGGTCTTTTGAGTCTGGGGCATCGCTGGTGTATTACCCACCGTGTATCGAATCCCTTTGTTTTCGAACTCAAATATCTTATACTTCAAACTTGGTTACTAAAAGTCCCATTTTGTGGCTTTGTTAAGGAAATCAATTTTTATTTTTTTATTGACATTGTCGGAAATATATAAAAATTATTAACGAATTTTGGCTTTAGCCTTCCCTTATATTATGTAGAGAAGTTTATGATTAGGATAAGGTTTGTTGGTAGAATAATGGCCCTTTTTGTGTCTCATTTGTATGCTTTTGGAAGAGTGGATTTGTTTTGTTAACTAGTACTATGTTTAAGAAATCCTATAAGGAGGTAGTGGTAAACTCCTTGGTTAAAACTGAAACTATAGTTGTTTTCTTTTAAGGGCGTCGAACCCATATTACTATGAAGCCTCCCCTGGGAGAATTGGATAACGTCATTTTGTTTCGCGCCTACGATCATAATTAGTATGTTTTGTCTTCTCTTGGACCCCTTTAGATGGATGGATTGAGTATTGGATTCCAATTACGTAATCCATAGGGTTACATGAAGGAGATATCAACACTCTTGACCTTCTTGTTCCTAACCCATAAGGTCTTGCCTTGATTTATGTGATTTTGTTCTTACTGGTATTTTGACTTTCTCCTTGTTGGATGGTTTAGATTTCTTTCTCATGCAAATAATTTTTGGAGTTGTGGGTTGTGCTTTAATCCATTTTTTTTTTTGAATTAGAACATTCCTTTCTTGATATTGTTAAATGTTAGCTTACTGTTGCAATGTGTAGCCTTAACATGCTCAGTTCTTGCGAACTGATTCCAGCTAGTATTTGTGTAGATGGATAATGCGAGTAGATTAAAGGAAAGAGTTGTAAAGGTTTCATCAGTGCAATTTATGAAGTTCCTTGTAAAAATGTCCAATGTGAGGTAAATTTTGTAATAGTGCTTGCAAAGGAGTTGAGAAGACCTCTTGCCTTGGGTTGTTTAGAAATTGTGTGATGATGTTGTCTTGTCCTTCTGTAGGTAAACTGGTAACTTATCTTGGTGAGAAATGGTATTCAATCTTTACATTGATATGAGTATTATAAAACTTTGATCTTGAGAATAAATTGTTAAGTTAAATCTTTCTAAGACTTAGTGACAATATTTTATAAGTAAAGTAAAATGGGTCGGTTAACCCTTAAAGAAGCTAAACAAAGATAATAATTTTATATTCAACAAATAAATGTAGAGGTGATCTACTTGAAATCAAATAATTCCATGAGTGGTCAAAATGAAACCATCCTTTGTGAAGTAAAAATTTTATAACTTGATATCCCTAGCTACACTAGCGAACATTATCCTTTTTATGGTGAATTCTTAGAATGATCCTAAGGTGAAACAAATTGTTAGTTGATATAAGATAATATGATTTAATAAGTAGTAGGAATCGGTATCGAAACCATGCAATCTGTCTCTCAACCATTTGAAAGGTAAATTGTTTTCTTTTGTAAAAATAATCCAGTAAAGCCTAAGTAAAATATTTAATAATTTTCGTTAAATCCTCAAGCTTCAGTAAAGACTGGGTTAATAACTAATGAGGTCATAAAGATGAATTCAACTCAACCTTCTTCCTCTAACCTGTTTTTTTTTAAGGCACTTGGTAATCTTTCTCTTGAGTATGTTAAAAGTGAATCCATATTGTAATAAGGTTTTGAGTGAGTTTTAGTAGCATGAGTGAGGATAGATAGCCTTGGGGAATTAAATTACCTCCTTAATTAAATAATTGAATTAAACAAATAAATTTCATAATAGAGAAGATTTAAAGTTAATTACTAAGTGAAAAAGGAATAAACTTAGCCTGGTAAGATGAATTGTATGAATCATATCTTGAGTCTCCTTGAAAACGTAAGCTAAGAATTGCAAGATGTCTTATTAAAATAAATAACCCTCAAGAATATCTCATTGTGGTTGGCCCTAACTGTAAATGTGTTTTGTGGTTGGACTTCTATTGTTGTCATGTCTAAAAGAAAAGTAAATTGTCCTTGATAGGTGTGAACGTTTCCGTGCTACCTTTATGGCCATCCTTGTATCAAGTTGTTCACAGAGTTAGTTGTATCCTTGGTGATGACATGTTGCGTCATGTTATGTGTCAAGCAAGTCAAAAAAAAAAAAGTTATCCTGTCTTTTACTGTGTTGTTCGTGTGTGAATTTTTGGGTCGTTTCATAACTCCTATTAGTAATGGACTTATAACTGAACATAAATGTTACCATTATCACACTTATAACTTCAATATATAATTTTGTTATTATGTCACCAAATTTATTTTTGGTGTGGTAGTTAGTTGCTACCCAATTGAAAGAGTCCTATTATTGAATGTACTACAATTAATTAACATATGTTGCGAGCTAGACCACTCAACATAATGGGCTCTATTAGATAACTTATTCTGAAACATCCTTAAGAAAGAACTCCACTATACTAACATTAGCCCATTTCTAGCTTGCAAAAATTCTACCATTTGAATACATATGTGCATGTACTCACACTTTACTAACATAAGCCCATTTTGTACAAGAATGGATATTAGAACTCATGTGCAGCCTCCATAATTAGCTATTTATAGGATTTTATCATCTATGTTATGAGATCCGTAAGATTTTACACTGTGATTTTAGATATCCTCTCAAAAATTACCTCATACCCTAGTCATTCTGTCCTTTCAAGTCAAATCACACATCAATTCCTTATGCAGCTGTCAAAACAAATTGGAGGGTATTGAACTTGGGGCAAAGTCTGTTATGCATTTATGGGTCAACCAGGTCAAAGCCCCTCAATTTTTTAACAATTTGGTAATTAGCACTCGATATAAGTCAAGAAGGCAGTCCATTGTATGCAACTGTCCCACCACTTATTCTTTTAAATGGATGTAATAGATATTAAATGCTAGATTTTTCTCTAAATGCCATAAGGATTGTTTATAAATAGATAAATTATTTGCTTTTACAACTTATAGTTCACTTGTCATCATTTTATCTATCCTTCTTGTGTATTTATAGACTTCTTGAATTCAAATTAGGACCATTGTATAAGCTCAGCAATATTTTAGAGAACATATAGGGGGAAAAAGGCCAGCAAAAAGAGCTCAAAACCTTTTAGGCAAACTGACAAGGTCAAAAGACCCCACAAAGGTAACTGCTATCACCTTATTACAATGCCCTATAGGAACTTACCAAATAACTAGAAAACATGGAAACAATGTTCTTAACATTTTGATAGAATCAAATAATATACCAAATAAACAAATAATTATTTTGTAGATTATTAAAGTACTATAATTAATTGGTGACATTTTCAATAGTCCAACATTGCTAGAAAGTGAGGTTATATATATTAAAAAAAACATGATCAAACAAAAATTACTGAAATTCAACAATTAAGAAACTAAAATTACAAATTGAAAATGGCAAACAATAAAATAAACAACATAGAAAAACACATACCAACAAAACCCTAATTTAAATTACATACACAAATCCCCTAACAAGTCCCATACCAAAGTATGGTGTTTGTTTAGAGAGTACATTTGCTAGTTTGTTACAGGTAAAGTGCTTCGTGGCCGTCCAATGATATGGTTACAATTTTGCCAATTTGCTACGTCAAATCTTTGCACGTACACATTGCCAAGCAACAACAGATAACTGCAATTTGTCCTCTTCATATGTTCATGTCACCAACTTATCCATAACAGTCCAAATATCACTTGATCTCCTTTCTTACAAATCTATCCATTAAATCAGAAGCAATTAAGGCGTTCTGATTCCTCCTTATCCAACAGAAAACAACACACAGCACATTGATAATCAGGGTGGAAGATTGTGCCCTTCCTCTTCCTCCTTGGAATCAACGAAATTGTATCCATTCACGCAACCCAATAAAATCAAGATTTATACTCCCCATAAGCTTACGATCTCAATTCAAGTCATGCTGACAACATTTAAGATGGAGAAACAATGTAAGCCTGCAATTCCAACACTTTTGATGCATGCATGATGCATTCTGCCACTGTCACACATTCCATTCAATGCCAACTTGAAGCCATTAATACCTCCGTCCATTTCTTGTTTTGTATGTGCCAACAAAAACATTGACTACTGTTGGTTTCCCTCAAAACAACTATGTTTTGTTTTGAGTGTATTGAAGTTAAAGTGGAGTAAGTTATTCACAGTTACAGAATTGGGTCCACCTGGATCATTCAGAAATTGATTAACCTCGTAAATATGGTTTATGTTGTGAAAATTACAGCTCTGTAACATTGCAGTAATTGTTTCAGAATTACACATTTGGGTCCACTTGAAAGCAATAATAAAGTGATTAACCCACTTATTAGTTAGTTACACTTGGTTAAAAAGCATTTTGTTTGTGCATGTATTTGATGTTAGGCCAATTTGTACCTAGTCTTTATTTTCCTTTAGATTTTCTTGTTTTATATATATGGGATGAAAATAAATTATCAGAATGTTTTGAAATATTTTTATTGATCGACAAAAATGAATATGACTAAAACCTCATTCATTTTTGTCACATATCTCCCACCCACTGTTTTTTCTGTAGAGTTTGTTGGGATTCTGATAGGCCATGCATATGGTACAGGCATGATGCAACCAATAATATATCGTGTGCCCACCTGAGTTTTAAATGCATTTGTACCCATTCATAACGATCATGATGATTGTTATGGAATAATTTTGCCGTGCATGCTGATGTTAATGTTTTTTGTTAACTTCTTTTTGCGATCTGAGAGTAAATAAACATGAAAGATGCCGATCTTAAATAAATGGGCACAATCTGTACGGATTTGGGTTCGAGTCCGGGTAATCTTAAATGTTCAATGGAATAACTCTTCATAAATTTCGTATGGGATGGTATAAGGTGGACTTATTGGCAAAAGGAAATGGTAAATTATTTTTTTTATTCAAAAGTTTTTGTTCTTTTAGAAATTGAGTAAAAGCACATTTATGTTATGGAAAATATAAATGAGTCTATAATAATATTATTTAAAAATTAATAATTGGATATAGTAAGTTATATAATTTAATAATATATCTCAAAAAATCTTTCACAAAATATCAAAATGTGTATCTTTATACATATAAATTTAATTAAATATTTATTTTTTCTAACAGGTTAATCAAAAAATTGTAATATCAAGAGTTTTGAGTTTATTGGTGCATTTAGATTGATATAATTCATTACCATTCAATACAAAAAATTAAAAAAATTCAAATTAATTTTTAAAAATCATATAAATATATTTTAAATAGTTATATTAACATTAAATTATTTATTTTTATTAAGATTTTAACAATAATAAAACCAAATAAAATAAAAATTTATATATTTAAATATAATAAATGGAAGTATAAATTATTTCTAAAAAGTTTGATTTAAATTTAAATTTTACATTAAATTTATATCTTAAAGTTTTATGTTAAGTTAATGGTTTTCCAAAATAATTGAAGTACATTATTTATTTTGTGGAAATTTCATTCATAGAAATCATTTAAATAATGACTAAAATTTGAAAAATAATAAGACCAAATTAAATAAAATTTAATATATTTAACTATAATAAATGGAAGTCATAAATTATTTTTAAAAAGTTTGACTTTAATTCAAATTTTACATTAAATTTATATCTTAAAATTTTATGTTAAGTTAATGGTTTTCCAAAACAATTTAAGTACATTATTTATTTTGTGGAATTTTTATTCATGGAAATCATTTAAATGATGACTAAAAATTCCAAAAAAAATAATAATATAAACTTAAAAGTTTAATAATCATAAAATATTACTTTTAAAAAATAATTATAAAATATAAAATCTTCATTTAAAATGATATTATAAAAACAAAGAGACAAAATAAGTAAATATATAATATTATATAAAATTAAATAATTTTTAAAATATTAAATAATTATTCTCACTTAATAACTTTTTCTTTTTAATTAAACTGTATATTTAAAAAATAAGATAGAAATATAAAAATCATCACAAAAAATCCGATGAATACTAATATTTTAAATATGTTTATATGAAAAAACACTCTTAAAATATCAATTTTTAAAGGGCTTATCTTACCTTTCTTATATTTGTAGCATTTTGTGATTAGTAGTAATTTTTATTACTATTTTTACAAAATTTCTATTAAATGATGATAAATAATGTCAATCTAGCTATCCATTTGGATGGCCTAATTATCTATGACTTTTAGTATATCATAATTATTTATAACACCATTAATGGTGACATGTGGAGTGGGGTATTTAAACATTGCTCCCAAAAGTTAATTGATGGTGCTCACATTGTGTCTAGAGCTTTAAAGCTTAGGTTGTTGGGTGTTTGTTCATCCCGTTGCCTTCTTCACAAATTTCCCACTAAATAATGCCACATGGTATAAATGTAAGAAAAATGAAAGAAAATATAGACTCCAAATATAACAATGTGAAAAAAATAAAAGAAAAAAATAGACTAGAAACATAAATAAATAAATAAAATCTTAATAACCTATCACATAAACATCAAATTTAAAATTAAAATTTATATTAAACACTCTAAACCACACGCCACTCAATATGAAAAAGAATTTTGTAATTGCACAACTGATTCCCACCAACTAATGTTTCTTCTCAAAGTGGCCCAACTCAAAAGGATAAAAGATTAAAAAAACTTTTAAAACAAACCAAAAAAATAAAAAATAAAAAGAAAAAAAACTGCACAATGTTTTAAGAAACTTGTTACTCCAAGTTTGCCATCATTTCCAATCGTGCGCATGCTCCACACCAATATAGATACTCTCAACGGTGGCATCCACATCAGCATAAACTGAGAAGGCCACGTAGGATTTGTTTGTTGGAAACGAGAGCGACTGCATTAACTGACTAACGTCCATGCTTAATACCGGAGTCACACTTTTTACGTTGCCACGCGCACACGATTCTCCGCTAAACCGAATGAAAATCAAACACATAATAGCCCCCCATTTTTACAGTAAATTTGGCGGAAAACACTGTGGCAAAAAATAAAGCATAGATAAATCAGCCATTTCGCCCCTTAGTTATAGCTAAGAAAGTAAAAACGTTCTCATATAATACCCATCTCTTCTTAGTCTTTCACACCACCGAGAGCAGAAGAAAAAAAAAAATCTGCTCTCTTCCTGTCTGGCAAATATCTCTGTCTGAGATTATTTCCCCATTTGTTTAATAAAATTTCTACTGCATCTGTTTTGGAAGCTTGCGGTCATGGCGCTACCTGATACAATTCGTACCGTCCTTGGCATTACTGGTAATCATGACAAAAATAGCATACATTTTGCGTGTTTTCGATTTTTTCTGTCAAGAATGACGTGAAAATGCGATCAGTCATGTTTAACGGAGGCGTTTCCGTCTGTTTATTTATTTTTATTTCTTGCAGGGAATGTGACCTCTCTGTTTCTGTTCCTCTCGCCGGTGTAAGTTTCTGTTAATTTTTATGCCATTTTTTTCTGTTTGTTGTCGCACTTCATGACGCTGAAGTTGATTTTTTCTTTTTTTCCGTTCGTTGCAGGCAGACGTTTTACAAGGTGTGGAAATGGAAGTCCACGAGGCAGTATTCCGGCGTTCCGTACGTCGCCACGTTGACGAATTGTCTGCTGTGGGTGCTGTACGGACTCCCTCTGGTTCACCCGCACAGCATGCTGGTGATCACCATTAATGGCACCGGCGTAGTGCTCGAATTTTTCTACCTGGGAATGTTCATTTTCTACTCCAGTAAAGATGCCAAGGTATTAAATAATCACGTTTTATATTTATTTTCAAAAACTTTGGACGGGTTATTAAAAAAATCACTAAAATTTAAAGGTTGTAGTTTTAATTGTTGTAATATTTATGTATTTATTATAATTGTTAACTTTTTTTTAAATGAGTTTTAGAATCTCATATGTTTTAAGAGACATTTAGAAGGGTGTTAGTTTTAGGGAAATTACTGAATTTGTGTTATTTGTTTATATTTTCATTATTTTTTAAATTTTAGTTATTAATAATAATATTATTTTAAATAATTAGAATTAATTTTTTTTAAATTGAAATGAAAAACACAATTCAGGTAATATTAATTGTTTGTTAACAATATTTAGACTATTGTTATAATATTTGGCGCTGGTGGATTGTTCTCTTTCATATAATAATTTTGATTTCAAAATAATATTTTACATTGGCACTAAAGGTATTGTATCATTTATATTTTAAAATTTATTTTTGTAAAAACTCAATATGATATTAAAGTTTGACTATAAAAATGAATTACTGCAAAATTTTCCCTTATTAACTTGAATTTCTCTATTCAAAAATATAATCACTATACCTTTTTTAAATATATTATAACCAAACTCATTCAAAACCCTTAAATGGAAAATGCCAAAAAAATCAGCATACTTAATCTTAAACCTTTAGTTTCCATGGAAAATACCCCTCTCAAATCTTAACCTATTCAATAAAACGAAAATACTTTATCTTACATTTTTCACCTCTAGATATCAAAGGTATATTTACTACTTATCATATGCCAAGAACATGTAAATATGTTGAAAAGATTATCATTTGATCGTCACTCAATTTCTTTTTTTTATTATTATGGTTCTGTTTTGTAGGTGAAGGTGATGAAAGTATTGGCGGTAGTCCTCATTTTGTACGCACTCGTCGCCGTGTTGACATTAACATTGTTCCACACTCACCCAAGAAGATCGTTATTTGTTGGACTTTTGGCCGTCGTGTTTTGTATCGGCATGTATGCAGCTCCCTTGGCTGTCATGGTAATATCTCTTCAACCTTTGAATCCTCCATATAACAAATAAAATATTTGTTTAAATTTACATTTATTTTCCTTCCCTTATTTCTCCAATAGATTATTTTATTTAAAGGGTATGGGATTTTGGTTGAACAGAAACTTGTGATTGCAACAAAGAGCGTAAAGTATATGCCGCTTTCACTATCCCTGGCAGGGTTAGCTAATGGTATCATATGGACAGCCTATGCACTTATACGTTTTGACATTTATGTTACTGTAAGTATCTCCATAGCTCTTATATTTTTATAATAATTTCAATGAAATATGGTGTGAAATATTACCCAAATTATCTCTTATCAAAATTGTTTTGAAAAATAAAAATAAATATTTAAAAATAAGCAAACCTTCTTTATTCAATTTTTCTTTCAATCCTATATTTTTAATTTAATGTCAAATATTTGAAGAGTTATTTTTTATTATAAAAGGTCCATTTTTAAAAAGTAGAAGTTTTTGCTACCATTTGTCTTGGTTTATGATATATTTAGGTATATATATTTCATATCGTTTTATTCATTTACTTTTACTTTAACAATTAAGTTAGGTTTTAAGCAAAGTTTTTGCTTTATCTAAAGTTTTAAATATGGTCTTTAAGCAAAGTTTTCTTAAGCTATTCAAAACATAGTTTTTGTGTTGGCCTGTATATGATATAATAGTATTGGCTATCGATTCATAGTTCTTTCTATTTAGTATGTAAAAGTGTATATTTTGGTATGTGTGCAGATTCCTAATGGACTGGGAACTTTGTTGGGTATAGTTCAATTGATTTTATACGGAGTTTATTACAAAACAACCGATTGGAATGAAGAGGAGGATGAGGATGGCGGAGAGGGGAAAATAAAAACTAGGAAAACAGAGATGGGCAACATAAACAGGCAACATGTCAATGGTGTTGGTGAAAAATATTCCAATGGACAGCTTAATGTATAAAGTGTTTTCACTTATTTTTAAGGAATCCATAATAACAATGCCTCATTTGTATGGCTCCATCAAAATGGCAATGCAATGATGGCCTGAAAAAGAAAACTTTGTAATAGAAGCTTTGAATTGATTTTGCATGGAATGCATTTTCAGTCCTATATTTTATGCAATCAATCGTTTTCATTAGAGTGCATTGCTATTGGAATAGAGCTATTAAATTATGTGGATGGTGGTCTCAATTTGTATGTCAAGAAAAGCTGTATTAAGGGTTAAGAAATTATATTTGATAGTTATAAGTGGATTTTGTTGAGGTTGAGCAAACTTAAATGAGTTTGAAGCGTATATTAAGAAGATATATATAATATTGTTGATGTAGAAATAATATTAAGTTTATTATTATTTTTAGATTTATATTTTTAATTTAAAGATATTAAATTATGTGATAGCACGTGTAAACTTTCTTTGTGTAAACTTTCTTTTTAAAACTTGTTTTAACATGGATGGAATTTTGTTTTTTATTCATTTTTAACTTTATTTTTATGTCAGTCGACTTAATGATAAGAAAGATTTTTTATTTACATAATTTATTATTTAAGTTATTAATTTTCTTGACTATTTAAACAATAAAAATATAATCCATAGCCCTTATATTTAGAAGAAAAAAATGAACTTAAATTATAGTTATAACAAGACATCCAACCAATTGAGTTATTTATTATTGAAAATACATTAATTTTTATTAATAATTAAATAACAAAAATTTATTAGCAATCAAAACCATTGAAAATAAATAAAAAGTTTAAAATAGTAAAATTACAAAACTCATATACTTAAAATTGTATTGAAAACACCCTATTAAAACAAGAATTTATATACATATCGTAAATTGAAATATCTATGTACATATCTATTAACTTGGATATAAAAGAAACCATACAAATTATTATGAAAAATAAACTATCAAACAGAGACAGAAAGAAACTAAAAAATAATTTGTAAACTTGATCATATTTTTTCAAACTTGATCAGATTTTAGATGTGAAGTCAAATTGTGGAAAGATTGGGTTATCGATTATTTTTATTTTATTTTGGTACGAATATTTGATAAGGACTCTCAAAATAACAATGTATATATTGATACATTTACTTCTAGACTAACTCTATTTATAGCTCAAGAATTGGTACCGGTATAGGGATGAATAATATCAATCCTCTCTATAAACTCTCTCTTTTAGGGGTTGTAGGTTGTTTGAGGATTGTTTTGAACTCTTATTCAAGAGTTGATAGTTCTTTTCAGTCTCAATGTGCACTCGGCAATATCACTTTGGGAATTATTCTAACATGTTATTCCATCTACCTATTTATTGACCAATTTAAATTCTCATGCTCTATCATATGCCCCAAGTCCACTAGGCCATAACTTTTCTCCAACTTAGCATTTCAAGAATCATTACACACTTTAGATAATACATCTACAAACTATCTAAAGGCCATCACCTATCTCAAAATTCATTCCAACTTTAGTCGAGATAGGTTCGTGGGCCCATAAAAAGGTTCATCCAATGAACATGTCCACATGCGATAAACTCGTTCTTTTTACTTGCAATGGTCATGTTTTCATATGTATAATTTAGCTTGGTCGGTCTCAGTGGTACTTTTGGGTTAGTTAAGGAGGAAATAATTAGAGCTGTTGGTTATATCATGTAATAAACTTACTTAGATAATCATAATAATGGCAAAAAAACACTAGATAATATTAGAACATTGCAATAATATTACTAAGACACTTCAATGGGGGAACCTCCACAACCTTACAATCAAAATAAATACTCAATATGATGTTCAATTACTAATAACTAGCTCCTATGTATTTCCTACTTAGGATATCACTATGCCATAGGTCAAACCTACTAATAATATGAAAGCATAGAGAACTGTGATATGACAACTTAAGATATTATGTTAACCATGACCATACATACACCAATATATATTATAGGTTAAAGGCATAGCGTGCCCCCTTCAAATAAGTGTTGTCCTCAACATTGATGATCTCTATATATTGATACATGAACTCTTCATCCTCGCATGTTTCATCTTCATTATCTAGATTCTTCCACTTGATCAAATACTCCTTAATAGTACCCTCTTTCTCACCCTCTTAGTGCATATCTGAAGAATTTTCTCAGGTTTTAAAATGATTTGGCCTACTTTATCCCACACAGCTAACTTTTTCTAGGCTAAAATATTTTTTCCTATTTAACCTCATTTAAATAAAAAAACATGATTTTTTTGTGACATTGGAAAAAACTCTCTAGGACTTGAGAGTACCTCATGTTGGTGTTGATTGTGTTCTTCAAATCCTCAAAACTTTGTTTTGATTTCAAGGAAGAGATGGTGGATTATCGTTGGTAATTAGGAGACCTATTGGAAGAAGTGTCTCTCATAGGTAGCTTCATTATCGACATATCCTCAATAAGAACTAAATATTGTTCTACCCTTTATTGCAAATATAGTGGTATGTTTGCAAGTGAATTTTTTTCTTCCAATGAAACTAATTTTGCAACGCATATTGATCCATTATTTAGAATCGTATGTAATTTATTAAGGCTTCCCTATATGTCGTGACTCGCTACACAACTCTCTCAACTCAAATTTATTTCCTTCTATATGTAAATGCATAAACAACTCTTGTAATCTCATCTCAATCATGTCCAAGGTTGTGGTCCATTGAAATCTCAATACAATATCTACTCCCACCATGGAATGGAAAACATAGGGCTATTAAATAACTAGTCACCCATAATGAGTTTAATTTTATGGAATTTTCTTGAACTCTTAATGGTACTTCCATTTGCAACCATGACTTGAAATTATGATGTTGGATAAACAAAGTAGTTTAAGTGTCTAGCGAACTTATCATTCATGAAATTTTGAGCACTTGGACCACTACCACACATAGTGCAAGTAACGTCATGAATTGTGTCAAATTTGCATTGTTTTTTTAATTTTTATTCTTGAGCTACGACAAAAATTTGATGCAAATACACAGCACAAAAGTTGTGCCACATTTGCACCATAGGTGTGAAAAAGGTAACTTGTGTTTCCTGCTTACATTTAATATTACATTATGGTTCATCCCTTTTTTCATTATTGTAAAATTCCCCAATACAAAATTATGACATCTTTAAGCACATGATAAGAAATTAGGGTTCCCTCTGACTTCTACAAATTGAACTTCAACGGGACCTCTTAAGGTAACCCCAGAAAATTAGGAGTGGGGTGTGTGATTAGGAATTCCATGGGAAAATGTTTAAGTGATGGATATTTCAAGCTAGATAATGGCACTTGCAATACTGTCGAGGCCAAATCTCTTCTCAGCGGCCTTAAGTTGGACTCCCATCTTGGCCTCTCAAAAATCTATGTGGAAGGAGACTCCTAGATAATCATTTAAGCTATTCAAAAAGAAAAATCCATATCCTAGATATTAAATTTGATCATTAACCAAATCTTATATTAGCTTTCCAAATTGAATTTTGGCACATTCAACACGTGTTCAGGGAGGTCAATCCGGTGGCAGATGTCCTTGCTAATCATGACATCATTCAAGGTATAGAAGCATGTATATCCAATGAAGGTGTCAACTGGGATTTCACGAAGGCTCTCCTGGATCATGATTACTCCCAGTGACTATTCACATGTGTAGCCTTCATTTCCTAGTGTGGATGGCTCTCTATTTATGGTGCTCAGTGTGCTACACATGGCATTCCTCCCTTACCTTTTGTTTCTACCCCAATGGCTCTCCCCAATTTCCCCCTCCTTCACCTCTGTGGTGAGCTTCATCAAGTTACCTTTTTCGATGCAGTCTCTCATGGATGCCTTAGAAAAATATTTCGTGTTGGCTCGATTTCCATCCTTAAGGCTGTTGAGAAAATCCTCACCCCAACCTTCCTGCAATCCTCTGGTCGAGCACAGGGGAATTCTGAAATTGCTAGCATGTGTTTTACCCATCTGTTTCTCCTAAAGCCAGATAAACCCTCTATCATTTCCATTTCCAAACATTTTCTAGTCCTGCGTCACTTTGTAGGGATGGAGGATGTTGTGGTTAATATTTACGTTGCCTCTATCTTCTCACCAATAGCAAGCTTCAGCTCTTCCTGTTGCGTGGATAAGGGATTAATTTAGGAGATGGAACACCGTCATAATTAGCTTCAATTTGTTGTTTATGTGCATATTGTTTGTAGAACTTGGGGCACCGATCCTGCTCATATTCCTGCAATCAATGTCATGGCCCTGGGCTAAACCAATTGTGATCCGAAAATAATCAGATTATTACTACCTGATCTCGGACCCTTGTAGGCTTTAAATATTTGCCGATAATTTACTCCTTTTAAGTAATCAATTTAAAATAATGCAAGACAATAATGACAATTGCACACAGATTGATTACGGAGTTCGGCAATTGCCTACGTCTCCGAGTTCGTGGTCGAACCGTTCCACTAGTCAAAACTTGTAAGTTACAATAGTACTTTCACAAGAAAACCTAATGGAAACTATTTAAACTTGCTTAGAAGAACAACCAGACCTTCAGATGACAAGGGTGAAAAATAGCACCCGACTTCCACCTTCCTGACGTATAATCTCCTTCAGCTTCGATCGGCCTTCCTGACGCTATCAATACGAAGCTAGCACTTCGGTCGACAATCTAGGATTTGTAAGTAATCGGTGTGGCTCAATGGGCCTATTGGATAGTTTATAATTTACTCCCAATCACAAATATTTTATCTACTATTGCCTAAAATAATAGGCCAATAGACAATACCTGTTGACACATCCCACAAATAAGCTTAACAAATAATAAGCTTGGGATCTGTGTGTCCTTTACAAAGAACGGGTTCCCTATTTATACAAAATTAGGGCCCAACAAATATGCATTGCATATTATCCTTAGGCTATTTTAGCCTCACCCGTAGCATAGTTGATGGGATTAAATCCCAAATTGGGCGGATGTATTTTTAAATGGGATAAATCCCATGTGGAGCGGATTGCATGTTTAATGGGATTAAATCCCAAATAGGGCGCTTAGCATTTTATAAATGGGATAAAATCCCCATTGAGCGGCTAAGGTAAGTGGGTATATCCCACATTTTGTGGTTGGATATGCTTAAGGCTTTTAAATAGCCTTCCCACGCATATGTTTGAAGTGGTCAAAGGGCCATAAGAGGTATAACCGCCCCCATCTCCACGTGGATTTGGTACCACGCATGGCTTAGCCCAACAACCGCTTCATCCTCCCATCCATGTGGTCATAGCCTATGTTGGCGGTTAATAATACTAATGTATAAACATTAATATGTATATATGTGGTTTGGCATATATGTGTGTCATTTGGAAAGTGGACTTACCAAGATAATATAATTTTGACCCATACAATGTGGCATAGAAATAATTAACTCGGTAATCGTGTAGTCCACTTGTCGTCTCCTGATAGGTAAATCGAGCGAATTCAACCAGCGGTGGCAAGCCACGTGTCACAGTGCAATTGGTCCAATATTGACCAGTTGACCATAGTTTGACTTTCCCGATGTCTGAACTTTGACCGAACATATCTAGAGCTCCCGATGTCCGTTTGTCACGTTCTCACAGTCGTTGGAAAGCTCTCAAGATGATATTCTACACTGACACCATTTAGGGATGTTTAGGGAACTTTTGAAAATTATCCCCTGATCAAATTGGCCCTCCGCCGAATTGGCTTGGAGGTTTTCATGCCCATGCATGGTCCTCCTTTTCCCTCCTCAACAAGATCTCTCAGGTTGGCATTGCAGGCACTCTAGGAGGGAAAAAGTTGGTTAATGGCTCAGTGGATTCAGCTCCAGTTGTCATCGAACTTTCTGACAATTAGTATTTCTATTTTAGTTGGTCTTAGTTTTGTCTCTTCAACTGGCCCCTTGTTTTGGCCATGGTTTTTGTATATGGATTCAGTTGCTAAACTGATCCTGGCTCGTAGTTTTCTAGGCTAGATATATGCTTATTTCTTCTATGTTGTTTGGGTGGGACCCCCTGATTCAAAACTCTGGTCAAAAGCGTTTAAAATTTTAAAAAAAATAAATTAGGGTTTGAGGCAAACCATTTTTCTCTTGCTATCACACTTCACCTTTTTTAGAGAAAATGTATTGTTGAAATTCATATTGAAAAGTGGAGGATTAATTTTTGGACCAAAAGGTGAGGAATTTATTGGTTTGACATGATTTCTTAAAGATTATATTTTTTCCCGAAGATTACAAATTTGAAAGACAAAATAGAAATATTGTTTTTGTGTAAGACAATATTTTACTTTCACCATGAAGTGCTGATGAGCATAGAAACAATCTCTTACATATGCCTTGCACGTGATTTTAATGGTATATTCTTGATAAATATCCAACAACATAGCTTATACATTCTAAAGGCCTCGTATCTTTATTACTTTGAGAAAATTTGTTCTTCTAATATGTATTCCTAGAGTGTGCCTAAAATTTTAAGGTTATTGGATTAATTTTTATACAAAATGAATCCTTTTTGCATTCATGATGTATGAAATTGGCGTTCTTTTCTAAAAAGATGCAGATAATAGGAAATTTTATTCACTTAGTTGCATGCCTAACCCATTGTAACCAAACAATATTTGCAAATCGTGAAGATAAAGTGTGGTGCTCTCCCACCATTCTTGGAAAACTATCTTTACATTTTTCTATTATTTTCACATTTTCATTTAATATTAAATTATGGTGCATCCCTATTTATCATTATTGTAAAATCCCAAAATATAAAATTAAAGCATTTTAACTACATAATTAGAAATAATGGTTTGTAGCAAACTCAATTTTCCCTTACTATCATACTTTGCATTTTTGTGTAAACATGTATTTGTTTAAACAAGAAATTTATTATTTTATACATATTACGTCATCATCTATTAGGTATACATCATCCCCTATATAGAGGTATACTTCGGTATATCTAATTTCTTCATCTGTATTGAGATCTACTTCCCCAAAATATATCTAAGTAATTGCAATTTCGCAAAGAAAAAAGTAATTTTGTGTTAATATAAGTTATTATCATTTCTAGTTATTTTACTTTTATGTTAATATAAGTTATTTTTTTATTTTATGTATAGGGAGATTCATGAAAATATCATGGTAGCAGTAGGGGTCGAAATAGAAGAAGCAAAAGAGGAAGGGTTGTATTGGCAAAGTGATTATGGAACCACATAGTTATTTCTTTTATGTAAATTTAATTTTTAATATATTACATTCAAACGAAACCATCATAATATTGATGCAATCTATATAGATATTGCACTAATATTAACTTGATATGCAGACATTTGAGACTAAAAATTCAAATAGTTACTCTGAAGTTGAACGAGTTCAACCAAAGAAAAATCCAGAGTACATCTTCCTAATATTGTGTCATCCCAATGATCAAATACATCCTAACAACATCACAAGGGCTAATAAAAATTGTCTAAAAATACTTTACTCAAAGGAAATGATGGGGTGTTGAGTGAAACAAACACCTTTCTTGGGACTTATGATGAAAATGTTCAAATGCAAGAGGGCATTGGACTTCAAAACATAGTTCAACATTTTTTATGATGATTTTTCCTATCGTGATCACGAGGATGATGATGAATAGAAATATGATGAAGAAGAAGAGTGGGATCGGGAACAAGAGAGGATGTTTTTTGAAATATGCTCAAACTTGTTTGTTTACGTTGGGAGAGCCAAAACATCATTGTTGAGTGCTATATTGGCATTTCTAGACTTGAAAGAAAGATTTGGTTGGTAAAAAATCAGTTTGAATGTTTTATTGAGGTTAGATAATAGTTTCATCGCTATATTTTACATTTGATATATATTTCATATGTTTTACATTATTTTTTATTCGCCTTTTGTTTTTTATTGAAACCTACTCAAAAGTAGTTTTTTTCCTCAAAATAACACACTTCCCTCATCATATAGAGAGGAAAAAAATATGTCATCAAATTTACGGATTGTCAATGTTAACTATGATGCATGCAAAAATGATTGCATTCTATTTAGGAAGAAATATGAGAATGTTGTCAATTGTCTCAATTATGGGGCACCTTTCCAAATAAGGAATTGAGACATTTTCTAATAATTCCTATGATCATGTGTCTATTTTATTGCAAGTCACTTGAAGAGCTAACTTCATGATATCACAAGAATAAAAGAATTGATGAAGTTTGGTGTGTTCCTTCCAATTCAAATGAAAAGAGGCACATTGAGTAGTTGTGGCCTAAAATTTTTAAAGAGAGGTCACACAACTTGTATGGTTTGGTTCGGAAATGGATGTTTTTAATCCTTGTTCTAGTATTTCAACTAGCTACTATGTTTGGCTAGTATTACTGATAAACTATAATATTCCTCTATGGTTGATTATTCGTAAGGAGCATTTAATGTTGTCGTTGTTGGTTCCTGATAAGCAACATGTAAAAAATATGGATGAATACCTTGAACCTTTGATTGATGAGTTACAAGCATGATGGAATGGCTTTTCAATGTGTGACCTTTGAAATCCCATTGGTCAGAGGCAGTTCACCTATTACATTATCTTATGTTGGACTATTCATTATTTTCTTATAATGGTAGTTTGTTTAGGTATTTCTCATATGTTAAAATTCATAAAAATGAATGTGTGTGTGTTTTTTTATAATAGATGTGTTGTATATTTTCCATGATTTACAGTCTTCTAGACTATACAGTCTAGCGTGGCTATGGGGGTTTGAGGAATCACCCCGGATGGAGGTATTGGGGAGGCATCACCCCCTCAATCAAGGGTAGACCCCCCAAAAAATTAGGGTCCCTTATTTTTGGGGGTCTACCCCTGATTGAGGGGGTGATGCCTCCCCAATACCTCCATCTAGAGTGATTCTTCAAACCCCCATAGCCACGCCTATATAGGTAATTTTATCCTATATTAATTATGGGCGGTTAAGTCACTCATGTTTATGGGGATTCATTATGGTTTGTATTCTTGGCCCATGGTTTTAGTACCCATTGTTTTGTAATACCACTATGATAGCTACCTACTAATGTGCTTACATATAATTAGACATGTACTAGGTTTAAGTATAATTGAGAAGCAAATTATTATATGGTAAAATGGCTGAGTTAATACAATAAGAAGATAAGTTACGACACTAGGTTTTTTCCAGAAAGGGTGTCCTAGGATATATCTTGTGTATTAAGTTATTTTTTGTATGTCATTCTGTATATCTACTTATCTTAAAGATTTTGTGAAGTATTATTTCTCTTGTATTTACTTATTAGATCAAATTGTCTTCTGTTTTGCATTATCAACTGAGTTTGTTGACCACTTCTATATGTAGGTATCTCAATAAAAGGAAAGTATATTTGTCCAAAGTACAGTAATCGACTATGTGGAATTCATCCAAAGATCTCAAAAAAATTGGAATCAAAGGCCATCAAAGGTTTTGTTGTCCAAAATAACCCCCCAGACTATTTTGACAACTTGTAAATTTGATTTTGGACTTAGGAAAATTGAAGTTGAAAATCCAAAGAGTGTTTTTTTTCAGTATTCCGCAGAATGGAGGAACTTAGTTTTTTGTGGGTTTTCCTTTGTAGAATTTAAGGATTCTAATAAATATGGATTTAATTAACTTATATATTACATAATGTTACAATAAATATTTAAATAAATATTACATCATAACATAAGTAAATAAAGAAATACTTACATGAAATAAATAACACAGGTGACACAATATTTATAGTGGAAAACCCCAATAAGGTAAAAACCACTTTAAAAATAACCTTTTACTTCAGAGAACTTATTTTACATCCAGTAAGATCACCTCCTCCTTTGAAACCTTATTTACCAAGGGTAAAACTAAATCACTTGATTTGCACACCTTTGATATATTTCCCAAATATATCAAATGAGGACCTAAAGTCCTTTTTATATAAGATGATCGAGTATGTCTCCCAACCCACCTTTTCAACCTAAAATGGTTGACACATACACCTAGGTTTATAATATTTAATATTATAAATATAATCATTTCATGATATTAAATATTTAACCTAAAGTATATACCTAGGTTAGCATATTTAATAATAGAAATATAAATATTTCATATTATTAAATATTAACCTATATATTAGTGATGGACCCATATACATTAAGGGTTGGCCAGACCACTTAATCAGTATGTTACAACACTCCCCCTTAATGTTAAGTGGGATAACATAACATATGCCAATAGATTACCTGCCCGTGGTATGCTACAAGATTTACAATCCTTAAACCATAAAGGTTTTAGGCTAGCATATCGGTTGAAGGAATTATAACACCTTCATCATACTCGATTTACCTTTTGGTACAAAAGGATTTGGAATCCCAAATATCATCCCAGGATCAGTGGCTACGTATGATTTGTGAGTTTTACATGTTCTCATAGGTTCTCATAAAAGGTTATTAAACCCAAGTATATAGGAACCTTTTACAACCAAGGACCTAATTAATAATATGCTTGTACTGGATGTTTACCAGTAAACTCAATAACACTAAAGAGTTTACTGAAGACCGCCATTAAAATCTTTCTATACTTCTTTCTAAAAAATAAGTTAAGGAGGTATACATGCCCAAAGGTCTTTTTACACTTTCCCGAAGGTATTTTACAAATGCGCGAAGGTCTTTTTACAAAAACCAAGTTCCATTAGGAGGTGACATTGTCATGCACACTCCCTCTTAATGGAAAATCTGACAATCCAAGTTTTTCACGAAAGTGACAAAACTTTGCAGCACTCAGGGACTTTGTGAAGATTCCAGCAACATACTCTTCAGTCAACATGAATTTGAGATTTATCTCATCACTTTACACCTTCTCACAGGTGAAGTGTAAATGTATCTCAATGTTCTTCATCCTCTGATGTTAAACTAGATTCTTAATCAAGAGTAATACAACTCTGACCACCACATAGAAGATAAATATTTCCTTTAGCTTCCATGTGTATCTCTACCAACAGTCGTTGCAGCCACATGACTTCTTTACTTCTTCCATTGTACTTCTCTTCCTCAGTAGAAAAAATGGATATTGTTGATTGTATTTTTTGTTCCAAGTAATGGTTCCTACACCAAAAAACTTGAACACATATCCAGTATATTTTATAACACAACATCAGTATGGTTAGAATCACAAAATCCATATAAGATAGCATTTTCATTCTTATTATAATGCAACCCATAATTGATTGTTCCTTTCAAATATCTAAAAATTCTTTTTACAAGATTCCAATGATCTCTAAAAAAGGTTATTGCATAAACCTTGAAGTAATTCCTTTTGTATAGGAAATATTTGATCTATTTATAGTTAGATAAATCAAACTATCAACTAACAAAGTATATAAAATATGATCAACATTTTTCATATGCAGATTTTATGATCAATATTTATTCTAACTTCCATTGAAGTAGAAAATGGTTTTCAATTAATCATAAGAAACTTTTTCAATACAATGGTTGTATATTGTGTTTTGAAAAATAACAATAGAATGAAATACAATCATACAAATAACATGATGTGAGAGACCTAACTCATTCATTTCAAAGTATTGCTTCAATTTCTCTTTAATCCTATGAATTAAATCAAAATTGTCACCATACATAAGCAAATCATCAACATATATACATATAATGATAATATGCAAGTCTTATTACTTAATGAATATATCATTGTTAGAAGAAAAATTAACAAAACGTAACAGTTTAAAGAAGGAAACAATTTTCACACACCAAGCTCTAAGAGCTTGTTTTAAACCATAAAAGGATTTCTCAACTTACAAACATAGTTTTTTTACCAGTTTCTTCAAATACTTTAGGTTGAAACATGTCAAGTTCTTCTTTTAAATCGAAATTCAAAAAATTATTTTTCTTATCCATTTGGTGGATTTTCCACCCAAATTGAGCAAAAATTACAAATAAGGTCCTAACAGTACTCATTTTAGCTACAAAAATGTCTCAACATAATCAATACCAAGTTTCTGAGTGAAACCTCTAGCAATAAGTCTAGTTTTATGTTTTTTAATACTACCATCACCATTATATTTTACTTTGTATATCCACCTAGACCCTATAATACTTCAAAGCTCAGGTTCATACAAGGTAATTAATACATGGTACATATGATGGCTTCTGGTCATTTTCCTAAGGTTAATAGGATTTGAGTTTTCTAACATAGATTGAGCTCAATTTAATTTCTTATCTAGAAAAATAAGAGTTGGAAAAACATCTATAGCATCAAAACATCATCATGACCATTTATTAAATTAGAATTAAAACCATTATTTAGAAGCATTTAATGAATTAACTTTAAGAGAAGAAGACAACACATGTAAACCTTTCACTAGACTTTATCTATACATTTCATATAAGCTTCAATAATTAACATGTCCTAACCTTTCATTCCATAGTTTTAAATTATTCAAACTCTGAGATATAAAACAAGATGCAAAAGAGAAATCATCAAAAATATATAGATCATTTCTTTGAATTTCTTCAGCTATTATACTCTCATTACTATCCTTGATATACCAAGTATCCTTCATGCATGGATTCTAGTTGTGTCCATACCTCTTTCGAATGTTTGATATTACCAATGTGTAGAAGGTACTCATCGTTCACATTGCATAGAAAGAGCATCTTACATTCATTGTAAAAATGCATTCATGTTATCTACAGTTGCTTGACAACTGGTGGGAGCAATCTTAGATCTAGAAACAATCGTCTAAATTTTCCTCACCATAAATTCTATTTTGACCCAAATGTTGTAGTTGGTTTCATTCAGGATCTGGGTTTTGTCAAGACAAAAATAGTTGGACGTCATTATTTTCCTAAACATGTAAAACACACCCCATTATAATATACAATATACCACATAGTTAGATACATATTTATCGATAAAAACAACACTTTTAATAGAATCATATCTAAATTTTACAGATCTAAAGAAACTATTTGATCATAACTAATTATGTCATTACAATGCATACTAATTAACCTCCCATGATCAAAATAATAACCCGCATTATAAAAGGCTCTACATTATACCCCATATTTATATAAAAAATATTTCCGAATATATAGAAGTGAAGAAGAGACCCCTAAGAATGTGTTGGTGCTTAAAATACTCTCACCCCATTTTGCCTTTGAAAATCCATTGATTTATGGCCTCTGTCACATTTATTCCCTTGTGTTGTGCCTGAAAGGTCTCTACCTTCCTTTTGTTGCCATAATTAATCTTTCCTTGGGCCCGATGATCACGTATGGGTCCATATTTGTCTCCTCATTTCTCTGTTCCTCTGAAGGGGTCTGTAATTTGGGTCTCCCGTTCTCTTTTCATCTAAAAACTCAAGCTTTCCTGTTCTTTCCATTTTCCACAGTTGAGATTTGTTGTCCTTGTCATTTTTTCCCTAAATACTTGAAGGAAAATAAATGGATGTAGCTCTAAGGAACGTATTTGAGCCTTGTAACATTTCTGAATTCTCTGTCCTTAGAGAAAATTTCATCTCCGAGCTCGAATGATTGTTTTTCTACATTTTACGGTTTGACAGGTGTTTCTCCCGGTCAAATTTGCATCCTTGCTTCAACAGGAAATGTGGCACCTTTTGGTTGGACTCGGATTGGTAGGGTACTTCAAAAAATTTATGAATTTCCTCAACTTAAATATTTTTCCACGTGGAGGAATGGTTCTCATTTGAAGATCTACTTTTTGGTTTGGCCTTGGAGTAGCGCCGGAAGGACACGTGGAGGTTTCCGTTGCTTTTCCCAGACTTAGACAATTTTTTTATGTAGCTAATATAGTTTGGCAGGACAGGGACACGTGCGAGCCCGCGCTCATTCAGGGTCTCAAACTTGGGCACCATTTTGAAATTGTGCCATGGAGACACTTGGAGGTTTCCGTCGGGTCTTCCCATACTTAGTATTTTTTTCAAAAGGTTTTTGGGAGGTCTAGGACATGTGGAGGAACCGCGTATGTTTGGGGACTGGCCCTTGAGTTTCATTTTAAAGAATCACCAAGAGGACACTTTGAGGCCTCCTCTCACTTTGCATTTTGCTTGGAATTTTCAACCCCCAAAGGAGATTGCCTCAGACTCTGACACATGGCGCCTTCCGCTGAGCTTCAAGCCTTCAAACAAAGTTTTTCAGGCTAGGACATGTGGCGAGCCCGCACTCTTTCAGGGTCTCAAATTTTGGGGACCATCTCAAGGTGTGCCATTGTGACGCGTGGCAGTTTGAAAAGTCAAAAGGGGCGGGGAAGCGGACCATCGGGGGAAACTTAGAATTTTTTGCCCCTTATTCTCAAAAGGGTTAAGATATCAAAAATGGCCCACAAGCCCGACAAAGGATCAGTCAAAGTTTGTTTCAAAGTCAACGATGGAGGTGCGGACTCTCAGGGGAAATTTGGAAAATTTTCCTTTTAGGAGAAAGGAGCTAAAAGCATAAAAGGAAGCGTGGTTCTGCTGGGACCCACATCAGAAGCATTTCTCAAGGGCGGAGCTGCAGGGAAAACTTGGAAAATTTTCCCTTTTCCAAAAAAGAGGTCAAATAGCAGAATTTGGCCGCGGTTCCTTTGGGACCCACCTTGGGGCACGTGTCAGGCTTATTTCTCAAGGGCAGAGGTGCGGAGCAAAATGGAAATTTTTTCCATTTTTTCAAAAAGTTGTAAAAAGTCAAAAGGAAACCCTCGGGCCCATTTTAAATTGAATCTTCCACGTGGACGGCCCAAATTCAAAGTGAAGATCAATGGCAGTTGTGTGTCTGAAATTGATTTTCCCCCCATTTTACTAAAAATCTCCTGGAAGTGTGAGTCTTCATGATTTCTTGGTATTTCCTACATGCCAAATAGAGAGGGGAGTTAATTTTGATATCTAAGTTTGGTGGGGGAGATCTGGAGATGTCTTTCACCATTAAAATGATCTGGCTATTGGGCTCGATCTGATCTTCCATTTTTCTTCTCCTAAGCACGTAAAGAACCAGATTTGACAGATTAGGGGTGGAAGTGGTTGGCGAGTTGAAGAAAAAGTGATCTACCAGAAGGAGGAGTTGAATGCGGGAGATATTCAAAGAGATCTGCCCCCTTGAGCACCTGACAGCTTTTTACAGATCTGATTCCGGGAATCACGATCAAGATCATGGTGAACACTGGTGCACTCAATGTTTAGGTTTTTGGGGGGGGGAACTCTGTGGAAAATGTTATAAATTGCATGAGTTTATCATGCAAATGGTTGGAGTGTTAGAGGTCGAAGAAAATTCCCAAGAGGAAAATTTGACAAAGCTTGTATTTTGAGAAGCCATCTGAGGAACCTGGTTATCTCTTTTGTATTAAGTTTGATCGTGTCAAGGTGGTTGCGAGTGTACAGCCATTGACAAGCTCTGAGATTGTTCTAGAAACTTTCCCCTGCTGATAAATTTAATCAAACTCGAGTTATTCCGTGTTGATCTTGAGCAAAATGTGTCTGTTTCATTTTTGAATGTCTGCAAATAGTTTTTCTTGTTCCTATCGCAATCTTGTATTAAAATCTTTCTAAATCACATAGGTCTCAATCCTTATGATAGTTTAGTGGCATCTGAAATTTCATGTCTCAGAAGATCTTTCATCTGGGAATGAAATAAATGATTTAAAATCACTCTTCTTTCATCTATTGACAGAGATTGTCTGTAAGCCTCTAGGTGTACCTCAGGCATGATTGATCTTAGATTTTGATGCTTTGTTGGGTTCTTTAACTCGAGCCTTCGTGTTAGAATCTCATAGATTGTGTGAAAAAGTGCTAATATGGGCCTCCATTGAAGCACATATTTTGGTTAAAGAAACATTTTAGCTGTTCTGTGGCATTCTATTGGTTTAGCCTTCCATTTTGTTGAAGCTCTCAAAGATCTGGCAAATCAAGTCCATCCTACCTCACCTCCCACCAAAAATTCATTAAAAACATCCAATCCTACCTGTACTACCCCTGTTTGTCCTGTGTGTGTACAAATGCATAATTTTTGTTACCAAAACATGCAGAAACAATCAGGATTTCAAATGTCTTTAGTGGCCTAAACTTTGTCTAGAAAATATCTCCACTATCTAGAGTGACAACTCGTGAGAGTTATATTTTGTTGCATTGATCATATTTTCTTCAAGGTATCTTTAACAACTTCATTAAGGAAGGATATCTCCATCTCCTCCATAAACAATAGGCTACAAAAGGGTTCTCTTACCTTGGTTGAAAGGCACAACCTAAAATAGTGAGGATAGATCAAATCCTCTTATGGGTGCTATCCATTTCTCCACATCTGAGTGACAAAGGGCCAATTAGATTCCATCCCCGGCTACAAAATGACTCATTATGATCTATCTGTCTCTAAGCTTCCTGTCAATACTTGTGATGTTGCTCAGACATTGAGGGAGAATCAATTTGGGTACCAACACCTAAGTGGCGTTGTTGTTAGGGACATAGTGATTACAGTTCATATTCAGACCCTGGTAAACACTTCTTGTATGCTCAAAGTGCTAATACATCTTTTCAGGCATCATCTTGTGTTTAGGCCTGTAAGAAGTTTCAAAGTTACAAATGTTATGTGCAATATTTCCATTTTCTACAGTTATTGCACTAAGTTTCATTGATAAATTTGGGTAAAGAAGAGTCATATCTTTCCATTTCCAGTTGCTAGTATTGACAGACATTTGACAGATCATATTTTAGTGCATTTGCACAACTAAGGTGGAAATCCTTAGTGGTGACTCCCTGTTGATCTGTTTCTTGATGAATACCAGTGTCTTAACCTCTGTCAAGTGAGTTTTGTTACTAAACTTTGCAAAGCTGGAAGGAAGAAGATCTTTCTTTGCTAGAGATCCTACTAGGACACTATTTCCAGAGCTAGGAAAAATAAAGTCAGAAGGAAGAAAATCCTGGAGAGTTGTTGGAGATCAGCAAACAAGAAAAGGGATCTCCATTGATGAAAGTGATTGGCCTATCATTGAAGACTGTTATTCAAGTGATTCTGAATCAGGTAGTCTTTTTGTGGAATTAAATTCTCCATCTAGAGAGGGGCCTTCATTTGATTTTGAAAAGTTTGCTTCTCATTCTGCTCCTGTCTTTTCAAAATTTGATAGGGATTTCCAAGAAACAAGACCTTTAGGGGATATCCATTTTGGAAGTTATACTCTGTGTTTCAAAGACCCTTTGTCCCTTATCAATTTGTCTCCCCTCCAGGGTCACCTCCTCAAAACAACATGGCCCTACCCCCACCCAGACCTCCATTTGTTGTAAACACCTTTGGTCCTATAAATTTTGTAGGGATGGTGGTTATCCAAATGCAGTTCCCCAAGATGTAAGGAGTAGATTACCAAAGTTCCGAGGAAACAATGCTCTAATTAGTGATCAACATTTAAAGCTTTTTATCAATATGATGGAAGATGTTGAGATTGAACATGAAGATGTATATATCAAGTTATTTATTCATACTATGGAAGAGGATGCAAGGGACTGGTATAAATATTTACTAGATAATTCAATTGATTCCTGGATAGAGATGAGATAATGCATTTAGATTACAGTATGGTGATAGAACTGACCCTAGGTTTCTTCTATCAGAATTTGAAAATATCAAGAAGAATCCTAATGAGTCAGTACATGATTTCAACACAAGGTTTAATAAGACCTTGAGGAGATTTCCTGTTAGGATAAGGCCATGTGATGAATCATGTTTGATCAAATATTCAGATGCATTTGATAAAAAGGTTGCTTACTACTTGAGGGACAAAAACCCTACTAATTTGAGGCAGGCATTCACCATGGCCCTGCAAATTGAGAATAACATCAAAGCAATTGGAAAGCCTCCAAAAAGGGAGGGTGTAAAACTAATTAACCCAGAAAAACCTCAGATAAGAAAGGATGTTGATTTGGAGGAAGTTGTGAAAACTTTGGCAGGGGCTGTCAAAGAAATATCATACAAATTAGCCCAGGGAAAAAAAAGGAATTGGGCAGAGTTCACAAGGTCAACACAAGCAGCAAGGCCAAGACAGGTTCACAAATCACCAAAGATCTGATGATAGAGGCAAGGGACCTGTTGGATTTGGAAATAGACAGTCCCAAGCTAGGGATAACATAATGGTACCTGATCCTTTGGCTGCCAAAGTTGTCGTTGTGGAGGAGATAGATGTCATTGATTGGTGTGACAGATGTTTCATGCCCCATGCTCCATGTGAGGAAGATCAACAAGAAGAGGAAGAAGCTGATGATGATAATGATGATGATGTCTACATGATGGGTTGCTCCACAAGCTTACAACAAGGGGAAACTTCAACTGAAGTGATAAGTGCTAGAACTGCTGCTGATTTTTGGGATTGCATTCACATGGTACCTTTTCTCCCTCCCTCTCATACTTTAGAAGTAGATACTATACAATATTTTGAATTTCCCAATAATGAATTTGAATATTTAAGGGCTTTAATGATAAAGAAGTATGATGGAGGCATCCCATCTGAGGAGGACAGGAAGTTGTTGATGAATGCTGTTGTGGCTCAAGAAAAGGAACACAACACAAGAAGTAGGGTTGTCAAAGGGACAGGGCCTCAGGCCAAGCCAAAAACTCCATTGCTTTCAAATGTTCCTAAAGAGATCCCTAAGAAAGATGCATCTGCCAAGGACCCTGCTATCCCAAAAAAAAATCATACCCTGCCTCATGCCCAAGTTGTCAAAAACCCTGTGTCATCTAATGAGTGTGTCAACATTCCTTCCAATGCTTCCTTGCCAAAGAATGTCCCATATGACATTTCCCAAGTTTTAAGTCAAATCAAATCTTCTGTTCCAATTTTTGAGTTGCTTAGGATTCCTGAGCACAAGAAAAGAGCATTTGAATACTTGGGATTGAAAGAGGAGAAGACTATCCTAGGTGAAAATATAAACATTGTTGAGACTCCACCTATCATTGAAGAATTAGAGGCACCACCAGCATCAGAAGAGCTAGATGAACCACCTGAGGTTTATTTGGGAACATCCTTGGTAGATTCTCAGCTGAATGTGGATCCATTCTTCACTACCCTGATCATTAAGGATAGATTGCTGCACAACTATATGTTTGACTCAGGGGCATCATGCAATGTCATGCCTTTGGAAGTCATGAATGAACTAAATATTAAAGTGACAGTAGCATATGGGAAGTGCACTGCCATGGACTCCAGAGAAGTGCCAGTGGTGGGATGTGTGAAAGGTCTGGTGGTGCAACTTGTAGCTTATCCAGGTAAGAACCTGAAGCTTGATGTAGTCATTGTTGATTGTCCAGCCAAGTGGGGTATGTTGTTATCTAGAAAATGGGATACAAGTGTTGGTGGGAGTGTTCAAATGGATATGTCCTATGCTACCATCCCAATTGAGGGTAGCCTTGTCAAGTTATATGGGGAAAAGAAGATGTTGCACCTTATTGAGGATCCCAACAATGCATCCTATGAGGTATTGTACACAAGTGTTGATGCAGATAACTTTTTAGGATTTGCAGATGAAAAAGAGCACAAGATTGAAGAATGTAAGTGTCTTGAACAAGGAAGGCTCTCCTTGGATTTTATTTTTTGATGGAGCTTGCTCCAAGTTTGGAAATGGTGTTGGTGTTGTTCTAATTTCTCCAAGCTAGGAAGAATTTGTTTTTTTCTTCAAACTCAACTTTGAGTACACTAACAACATTGTTGAGTATGAGGCACTATTGTTAGGTTTGAGAATTACTTGGAAATATGGTGTTAAGCACATCATTATGAAAGGAGATTTAGAATTAAATGTCAAGCAAGTTAGAAAAATTTATGCCACAAAAAATCAGTGAATGAAACAATACAAGCATGCAGTTTGGGATTTCATTGAGATGTTTGATTCATTCAACATTGTGCATCATGATAGGAAGTTCAATGATTTGGCAGACAAGCTTGCAGTGTTGGGATCTCAGTTTGATAATTGTGCAATGTCCCCATATTGTGAATATGATGTTGAGGTATTGACAAGGCCATCTGTCCCTGACAACATTAAGCACTGGCAGGTTTTTGATGATGATGCTCAGGTCAAAATATCTTTTTTAGAATAAAGGAGAGTTTGCTGATCAAAATATCAATTGGTAACCAATGGTGTGTGCAACAGAGGGAAAGGAAACCTTGTTTGGTAAAGGGCGTCATACAACTAAAGACTAACACCATTCCTAGAGGGATGGTTGCTTTGGAGTCCAACTTTGATAATGTTGATTCCATTGTTAACAGGTACATGGCAGCCTCAAGGGATGTTGAGGAGCATGACCTTGGCACAAAGGAAAAACCAAGGAAGATCTAGTTAGGAAGAAATCTCAGCAAGGAGGAGCAGCATTCCTACAACCAATTGCTGAAAAGGTATCAAGACTACATGGCTTGGACTTATTCTGAGCTGAAGGCATATAAAGAGGATCTGTTTCAACATGAGATTCCCTTGGAGTCTAATGCAAAGCCATTCAGGAAGAAGCAGAGACCAATCAATCCACTCTTATCTCTCAAAATGCAAGAAGAACTGAAGAAACTGAGAGATGGAGGGATTATTCAGCCCACAAGGTATTCTTCTTGGGTTGCAAACCTAGTACCAGTTAGAAAGAAAAATGGTGACATCAGGCTATGTGTAGATTTCAGGAATCTAAACAAAGCATCAATGAAGGATAATTATCCTTTACCAAATATGGAAAACATGCTGCAGTTAGTGACTAGTTCTGAGTTTCTTTCCACCTTAGATGGTTTCTCTAGTTATAACCAAGTTGTGGTGAAGGAATCAGAAAGGATCAAGACAGCCTTTACTACTCCTTGGGGGACTTATGTATATGTCAGGATGCCCTTTGGTCTGATGAATGTTGGAGCCACCTTTCAAAGAGAAATGGATGTTGCTTTTTGTTGGTTACATCAATGAGTTTATTGTTGTTTACCAAGATGATGTAACTGTGTTTTCCAGAAAGAGAAGTGATCACTTGCTACACTTGGAGAAGATGCTGATAAGATGTAGAGAATATGACATCTCACTCAATCCAAAGAAATGCCATTTTGGAGTGTAGAAGGAAAAGTTGCTTGGTCACATTGTGTCACAAGAGGGGGTGATGATTGATCTAGAAAGGGTGGAGGCCATCAACAAAGTCCCAATTCCAAGAACCAAGAAGGGAATTCATTATTTCTTTGGGTAGATAAAATTCATCAAGAGATTCATATCAAACTTTACTGAGTTGACCATTCCAATCACTTCCATGCTAAAGAAGGACTAGGTCATCAAATGGGAAGAGACTGTCATCCAAGCTTTCAATGGGATCAAGGAGGCATTAAAGCATGCCCCTGTTTTAGCAGCTCTAGACTATAAGAATCCTTTCCAACTATTTTCTTTTGCTTTTGAGAACACTATTGCATCTATCCTGTTGCAGAAAGATGATGAAGGGGCTGAAAGGCCAATTTCCTTTTTTAGTAAGGCCTTGCAGGGGGTTGAGCTGAAATACACTATTATGGAGAAGCAGGAATTTTCCTTGGTAAAAGAAACAAAGGTTTTTAGGCCTTACATTCTAAGTTCTAAAGTGGTTGCTTATGTTCCCCACACCATGGTGAAGGACATCTTGTCAGAGATGGAAGTCTCAAGCAAAATATGCAGGTGGGTGAACAAGTTGAAAGAATATGATATGGATATCCAAACCATGAAGTTTGTGAGAGGTTTGGGCTTAGCTAAGCTTATGGCTGAAAGAAACTTGCAAACTATTGAGGTAAATGAGGTAGAAGAGGAAAGGGCCAGTGTTTTTTAAAGGTTGATGAGTTCTGAGTGGTACAAGGATGTAATTTTTTATCTCAGACACTTATACTACCCTGAGTATTTAAATAAGAACCAGAAAAGAGATCTTAAGTTGGATTCCCAGAAATATGTCATTATGGATTTTGGGTTAGCTTGGAAGAACCCTGAGGGAGTCCTCTTAAGGTGCATTACTGAAGATGAAGCCCCCAAGATAATTGTTGATCTCCATGGAGGAGTTTGTGGGGGACATTTTTTTGTAAGAGTCACAACACACAAGATCCTAAGGGCTGGTTATTGGTGGCCAACTCTCTTCAAGGATACAACCTTGTTGGTTAGAAGATGTGAGAGTTTCCAGCACTTCTCTAGAAAGAGTGAAATATTTCAGGCTTCCTACATTTGCAGCCCGTATCAATTGAAGTCCCATTCAAGTAATGGGGAATGGATTTCATTGGTGAGATTTCAGACCCTTCAAGTGCTGGCCATAAGTGGATTCTTATAGTCACTGATTACTTTACTAAATGTGTGGAGGCAATCCACACTAAGAAGGAAACACACTAAATTGTCATGGATTTTGTGTTGAACCACATCATTTGTAGGTTTGGAGTGCCAGTCAAAATTGTAGCTGAAAATGCCATGAGTTTCAGGGATAAACCTTTGGTGGAAATGTGTAAAGAGTATGGGATCAACTTGACATATACCTCTAATTACAATCCCAAAGGAAATGGAAAAGCTGAGTCAAGTAATAAAAATTTGCTAAAAATTATCAGAAGAACCTTGGAGCTGAATAAGAGAAAATGGGGTGAATAGTTGAAGTTTGTTGTTTTTGCTGATAGGATCACTGTCAAAAGAGTTACTAAAAAGAATCCATTTGAGTTGGTATATGGAACTCATGCCCTGCTTCCCCTCCATATGCAATTATCCTCATATTAATTAATCCAACAACTGGAGGATCAAGAAGTAAGTCATTATGATGCTCACATTAACCAGATTGTTGAGCTTGATGAAGAAAGGAGGGCATCCCACTAGAGGCATGTAAAGTTCAAAGAAAAGATGAAGAATTTATTTGATAAGGTCACTCCCAAAGTTTTTAATGTTGGAGATCTTGTGCTGCTATGGGATAGTAGACATGAAGATAAGGGCAAGCATGGAAAATTTGACTCATTATGGATGGGCCCTCACTCCATTGATATTAGGATTGGTGAACATACCTTCTTCTTAAATTATTTAGATGGTGAATTTCTTGAGTTGCATGTTAATGGTAGGCATTTGAAGCATTGCTTGGATTGATTCCCCAGAATCAAGATAAAAATAATTTATACAGTGTATAGTTGGTTGTTTGTTTCTTGCCTGTTGTGTTTTTACTCATTCTGGTCCTTGGTGACCTATTTTTGCCAGTTTATTTGTTCATTCTTAAGAAATTGCTTTGTTTCTCTACTCTACAAGCTAACTCTATCACCTAATGGATATTTTTGGTACTTGGTCTACCTGTGTTCTTATGGCACTCACAGAGAGTGCCCATCCTTGAGTCGGAGCTGATGTTGATTCTTAAAATAGTCTCGCCCCATTTTACCTTTGAAATCCATTGATTTATGGCCTCTGCCACATTTTATCCCCCTATGTTGTGCCTGAAAGGTCTCTACCTTCCTTTTGTTGCCATAATTAATCTTTCCTTAAGCCAATGATCACATATGGGTGCATATTTATCTCCTCATTTCTCTGTTCCTCTGAAGGGGTCTATAATTTAGGTCTCTCATTCTCTATTCATCTAAAAACTCAGGCTTTCCCATTCTTTACATTTTCCACAGTTGAGATTTGTTGTCCTTGTCAGTTTTTCCCTAAGTATTTAAAGGAAAATAAATGGATGTAGCTCTAAGGAATGTATTTGATCCTTGTAACAATTCTGAATTCTCTATCCTTAGAGAAAATTTCATCTCCGGGATCAAATGATTGTTTTTCTACATTTTACAGTTTGACGGGCATTTCTCCTGGTCAAATTTACATCCTTGCATCAATAGGAAATGTGGCATCTTTTGGTTGGGCATAGCTCGTTAGGGTACTTCAGAAATTTTATGAATTGCCTCAACTTAAAGATTTGTCCACATGGAGGAACGATGCTCATTTGAAGATCTAATTTTTTGTTTGGCCTTGGAGTAGTGTTGGGAGGAAACTTGGAGGTTTCCATTGTTTTTCCCAGACTTAGATAAATTTTTATGCAGCTAATATAGTTTGGAAGGATAGGATCATGTGGTGAGCCCGTGCTCATTCAGGGTCTCAAACTTGGGCACCATTTTGAAGTTACGCCATGGAGACACTTGGAGATTTTTGTTGGGTTTTCCCATACTTACTCTTTTTTCAAAAGGTTTTTGGGAGGTCTGGGACACGTGGAGGAACTAAACATGTTTGGGGACTGGCCCTTGAGTTTTATTTTAAAGAAGTGCTAAGAGGACACTTGGAGGCTTTCACTCACTTTACATTTTGCTTAGATTTTTCAACAGCCTTAAAGGAGATTGCCTCAGAATCTGACACATGGCACCTTCCATTGACCTTCAAGCCCTCAAACAAAAATTTTCTAGGCTAGGACATGTGGTCGATCCCATGCTCTTTTGAGGGTCTCAAATTTTGGGGACCATCTCAAGGTGTTTGCCATTATGACCCATGGCAGTTTGAAAAATCAAAAGGGGTGAGGAAGTGGACCATCAGGGGTAACTTAGAAAAAAATTCTCCTTATTCTCAAAACGGTTAAGTTATCAAAAATGGCCCATAAGCCTGACAAAGGATCAGTCAAATTTTGTTTCAAAGTCAACGAAAGAGGTGTAGACTCTTAGGGGAAATTTGGAAAAATTTTCCTTCTAGGAGAAAGGAGCTAAAAGCATAAAAGGAAGTGTGTTCCACTCGGACCCACATCAGAGGCATTTCTCAAGGGCGGAGCCGTGGGGAAAACTTGGAAATTTTTCCCTTTCCCAAAATTGAGGTCAAATAGTAGAATTTGGCCATGGTTCCTTTGGGACCCACCTTGGGGCATGTGTCAGGATTATTTCTCAAGGGCGGAGGTGCAGAGAAAAACTATAATTTTTTTCCTTTTTTTCAAAAGGTTGTAAAAAGTCAAAAGGAAATTCTCGGGCACATTTTAAATTGAATGTTCCATGTGGATGACCCAAATTCAAAGTGAATATCAATGACATCTATGTGTCTGAATCTGATTTTCCCCCCATTTTACTGTAAATCTCCTGGAAGTGCGAGTCTTCATGATTTCTTGGTATTTCCTACACGCCAAACAGAGAGGGAAGTTAATTTTGATATCCTTTTTTTGCCATGGCTTGATCTGATCTTCCATTTTTCTTCTCCTTAGCACACAAAGAACTAAATTTGACAGATTAGAAGCAAAAGTGGTTGGCGAGTTGAAGAAAAAGTGATCTACCAGAAGGAGTTAAATGCAGGAGGTATTCGAAGATATCTTCCCCCTTGAGCACCTGACATCTTTTTATAGATCTAATTCTTGGAATTACTATCGAGATCATAGCGAGCACTGGTGCACTCAATGTTTAGGTTTTTAGGGGGGATCTGTGTGGAAGATGTTATAAATTGCATGATTATATCATGCAAATGGTTGGAGTGTTAGAGGTCAAAGAAAATTCCCAAGAGGAAAATTTGACAAATCCTATCTTTTTGAGAAGTTGTTTAAGGAACCTGGTTATCTCTTTTGTATTAAGTTTGATCGCGTCAAGGTGGTTGTGAATGTACAGCCATTAAAAATTACTCCGAGTTACCCAAACATGCGTGGTTCCTCCATGTGTCCCAGACATCCCAAAAACCTTTTGAAAAAAGACTAAGTATGGGAAGACCCGGCGGAAACCTCCAAGTGTCTCCATGGCGTAATTTCAAAATGGTGCCCAAGTTTGAGCCCCTGAATGAGCGTGGGCTCGCCACGTGTCCTTGTCCCGCTAAACTGTATTAGTTGCATAAAAAAAATTCTAAGTCTGGGGAAAGCAGCGGAAACCTCCATGTGTCCTCCCGGCGTTACTCTAAGGCCAAACCAAAAAGTAGATCTTCAAATGAGCACCATTCCTCCACGTGGACAAATCTTTAAGTTGAGGCAATTCATAAAATTTCTAAAGTACCCTGTCGAGCCGTGTCCAACCAAAAGGTGCCATGTTTCTTGTTGAAGCAAGGATGTAAATTTGACCGGGAGAAACGCCCGTCAAACCGTAAAATGTAGAAAAACAAGCATTCAAGCCCGGAGATGAAATTTTCTCTAAGGACAGAGAATTCAAAAATGTTACAAGGCTCAAATATGTTTCTTAGAGCTACATCCATTTATTTTCCTTCAAGTATTTAGGGAAAAAATGACAAGGACAACAAATCTCAATTGTGGAAAATAGAAAGAACAGGAAAGCCCGAGTTTTTAGATGAATAGACAAAAACACTGGCCAGCTTAAATTTGACGTCTAAATGACCATCATAATGCCTTTTTTTTTGTTTATCGTGACAGTCATTCGATCATTAATTTTAACACAGTTAAAGTTTCCTATAACCTACGATCTTAAATTTGACGTCTAAATAACCGTCATATTGTCTTATGTTTTGTTTACCATGACGGTCATTTGACTGTCAAATTTAAGGAAGCTAAAACTTGTGTATTTCCAAAATGTGAAATTCTAGAATTTCTTCTTCTGTATAATATTAGGGAGGTTATATTTTAACACATTATAACAACCTATTATAATTTATAATGTAAAAATATAAACACTTTTTTATTAAAAAATGTATATAATTTATAGAATGAAAATAAAAAACAACCTATAGTTCATAAAATTTATAAACTATAGTTTATTATTTTTATATTACAAAACACATAACCCTTATTAAAGGGGTTTAAAGGACATAGACCAAGTTAAAAGAATTTTACCAGATGCAAGTAGATTTATGAGAGTATAGATTAACCTGCATATTTTACAGAGGGGACAAGTAATTTCACCCAACCAATGAAATAAATTGAAATCCCTATTTTTATGAACCTTGTCTCCTCCCTTCATTTACTCTTAATTTTACCCCACACACATTTAAAAGTATGGAAATATTGTTGGGCCACCAATAAACTAGCCCATTTTTTTAATTCTCCATTTATACTTGAGCGTTCCACATTTATACTGAGATATTATCTCATTTATTCTCCACTCCCACTCTTATATAAAAGAAAACCTTTAAATAGGTTTATTTATATAGTTTTTATAAACTATAAAATCTAAATGAATGGGGCCACCTCCTTTTATGGATAATATAAATGGTTAGGGACACGTGTTAGGTTTTATTTAATAAGTATTAAGATTTAAAAAGTAATCCATTCATGGCCAAGAAATAAACATGGGCCCCCTTACTAAAAAAGTAAGTACTTTGGTTTTTTTTTTAGATATATATAAACCAAATCTAATAAAATGTATATTTTAAGCGGTTTAAAATAACCACATATATAAAATATGATTCAAACTTAGGTTTGTTTCTTTTTAATAAAAAATTGTCTATGCCTAGATTTATAAGTTAAGTTTAAATATGATTTAAACTTAGGCTTAAAATATGGTTTGTTGACTCTTCTCTCAATCTCATGTAATTTTAATATGGTTTAAGGCTTTTAATATATAATTTTTTTTTTCAAAACTATATAAATTTTAATATGATGTTTATATAAATTATTATATAACCCTTATTCTATATTATATATATTTTTATTTTAAAATAATAATATAGTTTTCAAATTATATAGGATATAGTTATAGATTAACTATAAACTATAGCTTTTCAAATCAAATCCTTGTAGAGGGGACAAAAGAACACAGGTATGAATTTACCTTCCCAAATATTTAACCTGCAAACATTTGAAATCATAAAAAAACATGAAAATTATTTCATATAGTAATAAATCCTTTCTTTTTCTATATGTGATTTTCACGCAAGTAAATATTAATCTCCAAACAAATATTAATTCCATATAATTTGCAAAATGTAAATGAAATTAAGAATCATATCATATTACATCTCCCCCTAAAAAAATTAGGGGTCTTTTAAATACCCTTTCGAATTAGATGAAAAAACCCGTACAAATTAAATAAATAAAATACAAAACATTTGATCTTAATTTATTTAATTTACCGCGCTCTATTACCATGTTAGAATTTGAGGATTCTAATAAATATGGATTTAATCAACTTACATATTACATAATGTTATGATAAATATTTAAATAAATATTACATTATAACATAAATAAATACTTACAGGAAATAAATAACACAAGTGACACAGTATTTAAAGTGGAAAACCCCAATAGGGTAAAAACCACTTTGAAAATAACATTTTACTTCAAAGAACTTATTTTACATTCAGTAAGATCACCTCCTCCTTTGAAACCCTATTTACCAAGGGTAAAACCAAATCACTTGATTTGCACACCTTTGATATATTTCCTGAATATATCAAATGAGGACCTAAAGTCCTTTTTATATAAGGTGATCGGGTATGTCTCCCGACCCACCTTTTCAACCTAAAACGGTTGACACATACACCTAGGTTTATAATATTTAACATTAGAAATATAATCATTGCATGATATTAAATATTTAACCTAAAGTATATACCTAGGTTAGCATATTTAATAATAGAAATATAAATATTTCATATTATTAAATATTAACCTATATATTAGTGATGGACCCATATACATTAAGGGTTAGCCAGACCACTTAATCATTATGTTCCAACATTCCTCACTTCTAAAACAAAGGGGTACAATCGCAACAATCTATAGATTATTACAAACATGCGTGTCAGAGAGATTTTGTGTAACAAAGAGATTCTGTAGGGCAAGGATAATCGACGAGTTGCATAGAATATGCGGTTAGAGGGAGATCCATGAAATGAAGAAGTTATGTTGTCGAAAGAGAACCTACAGAACAAAGGAAGCATGTCAAAGGAGTTAGGTGGAATATTGGTGAAGTCTTTTTCTTGTGCGTGATTGATAAACATGGATAGTTCTTTATGGCAGAAAATGAAACATCAGTTTTTATAAGCAAAGGCCGCAATACACGAGAACATGCCATAGGAAGCCACATAATAAATGAAATGGAATTAAACATGGTTAAGGTTCAAAATCTATGGAACACTATCTAAACATTCTACAGACTTCTCATGGAACAAGGTTCTGGGAAACACTATCCTATTGTTCTATGGACTTCTTATATAACAGTGTTCTGCAGGTTCTTAGGATCCAGAGAACAAGGGAACAAAGTTTCATGAGAAAAATTTTGTGGCACAAATAATTAGAAATCCATGGTAGAGGAAGGTAGATGCAAGTTGGAGTTCAATATGAAAAAGGTATTTTTTGTTATGTGATTTCGATTGAGTGTGATAGGAGTTCTGAGGTTCTGAGGATGCCAAGAGATGGGGAGGCTATGTGGTCGTGATTTGAGCATATGGGAGATGTGATTCGGTAACAAACAGTGGATGAGTTGGTAACTTCCTTTAATGCTTCAGTTCTGTGAAAAATAAGTATATTTCCCTAATTCACATTATTAGGTTATGTCACAATCGAGAGAGCACATGGACATAAGATGATCCTTGAGCTCATGAAGACTAGTTCCTATTGAGAGTAGTGAGGAGGATGAGTGACTGCATGAAGGCTAATACCCTTGGAAAATTGTATATGGCATTTTTATAAAACTTGCAATTTATATAGATAGATGAGCATAGATTTCATGTTTTGTGGAAAAGTTGTAGTTGATGTGATGAGTACAAATTTGTCATGATTATGTGTTGACTACTTGATATGTGATTACATTGATTGAGGATGTGTGTATGGTTTTCATTTAGATGATAGATAATAATTATCGTATGATTTTCAAGCATGATTGGATTGCATTACATTAGAGAATGCATTGACACATAAATTTGTGAAGTAGGAAATGACAATGCGGTGAATGATACATAGTTAAATGTAATGGGTATGGCGTGTGTGGATCCCACGTAAGTACAAATGAGAATTTATGGTGAAGAAACCTAATATTTTGCACAAATGGAGGTATATCCTCATATATATCATGTGGGACTTAGTAAGAAAAACAGACGATGCTAAGAGTGATAGGCATGATGGAAAGGATATATCTAGTTTAGGAAGATGTTGATAAGAAGTGTTACCATGATGAAAACCCTTAACTTAATTATTAGTAAACGATGGTGTTAATGGTGGATCATAATCATTTGAAATAGAAGCAACTCTATTATCTACATCCATATACTCGGGGTGACTTCGGAGGAGAAAATATTTCTCTAGGTCCATAATGCGAAGGAATAGCTTATTGAAAGAATCACAAGTATCGTATACTTAACATTCTTAGAGGGGTTGTACAAGGCCTCTATTAAATATATACTACATCTCTAAATCAATGGGATGATATAACAAGTGAATATTAGCTTTGAATCGTAATATATAGTCGTCTACAAGCTCATTTTCACCTTGATGGAGAGAGGGTAAACAATCATATGTACCTTAAGGGAATTTATTGAAGCTAAAGCAAGCTAGGAAATCATTTTCAAGATTCAAGAAGTACTTAAAGACCCTCAAGGTAAATGTGTAAACCAATATGAAGCATCTCCTATGAGGCTACGATAGAAAGCTTTAAGAAGTAGCTAACTATTGTTATATGAGGCCATAAGGGGCCTATAATGATTATGGTACAAATAATGATCTAATATGTCATCAAATAATGGAAATGTAGGTGTGAAAAAATTCCTAGGGAGTGAAGATTGTAATATATTATGCGGAATGAGATTTACATATATAGTATTAGAATCAATGATAGCATAATAATAATTTCTCTAAAGGGTCAGAGTTTGAAAATAAAATTGTAAATTTCCTATTGCATGCATAAGGGAAAGGACCTCTTGAGGAGGTATAGCATAAGTCTCTAGAGGGTCATTCAAAGGTTGCACTTTACCATTAATGGTAGCCATAGGGATACTATTTCTTTTGATAATAATGTGAGGTGATGTCTCATGTGCAACTACCTTGGGTAACACACGGGGTTTGATGAGTTTGGCCTCATGTTGGGGATCTAAATGGATATTATCCATAAACACATTATCAAACTAGGAGATTAATCTAGATCTAAATAATTTTCATTAACATGATTTTTATACTTACTGAAGTAGGAACAATATCATGATCAAGCACATTATCATTTATAAATGAATTAGTTATACAAGTGTGATTTTTAATTTCAATAGAAGTAGAAACACAATTTGACTCATTAGTACTATACGTGTAGACACAAAAATTTGGTATTGATACCCTTGTCACCCCGTGTTTTCTTCTTTTCACCATGGTCACCTATCTAAACCATTTATTTTAATTCATGTTTTATTAATATTCCCCTCCTTCCCATCTATTATCCCATTCATCTTAAATTATTGCTAATCCTCATCATTTATCCCCTAATCCTCATCTCATTATCTCATCAACCCCTAATTCTCTTCTCTAGGTTGATTATCATCCCTAAACTACCTATTTGCTCATCCTTAGGCTCTCCTTAGCCTTTATTTACTCCATTTCATCCCTCACCTACCTTTTTATTCTCCCTATACAACCCTAACCCGCTTAAGTCTCCTAAAAACCTAATCCCACTTTTAATGGGCTTGATGCCTTGAACTAGGCATCCTCCCATCACCCAAATGGACGATTCCTTGTAATTGGCAGTGAACCACCTAGGTCATCATCGACCATATAAATCCACCCATACTCCTCCTTCAAAAGGGATGAAAAATCAGAATTTTTGTGTGACTTGCAATATTATCTTTGTGCTTGAGCTTCTCTGTAGATGTTTCAGTCTTCTTGGAGTCCCTTTGACCTTGTTTGCATCATTTCTGGAGAATTTAGAGAGATCATATTGGCCTTGTGTTGGTTTATTCCATTGTTGCATTATCATTATTGTTATTATCAGCTACTAACATTTTTTGGGTCTAGCTACCATTAGAGATCCATATCCAACCTTTCCTTTTATCCATCTTGTGTGTAGGTTGTCAATCTTGCCCATCCACTTTCGGTCACACCTAGGTCATCCTAGGTTGTTATTGGCCCTATTAGGTCGTTTTCGACCCTACTCCTATTGCATCACCTATTCTTCCATCCAGATCCATAATAGTTTGTTATTTTGTTTCTGTTTCCACTCAATTCCCAAATGTGACATTATGTCATCCCAGATCCACTCTACCAAACCTCAGTCACCACTAACTTTGCCCAGTCGTCATCGACCCAATCCATATTTCCATCCCATTTCCTTATATCCTCATTTTCTTGCATCCTTTTTATTTCTCCTATTTCAGATCTTCTCTATAGGTTACCACCAGTTGTTATAGGCCTTCATCATCTTCAGATCTGTATACAGAGCCTTTCAGATCTACATTTTTTGTTGTTTTGATTCATCTACCCCGATCACCATCAATTGGACCTCTTCATACCTAGTCGCCATTAACCCAGCCAGGTATATTTCATTTTGTGTCAATCAAAATCAGATTTACACTTCTTTTCATTTCTCTAATTTCAATTTATTTTTAGTTCTGATTTTGTATGTTATTCAATCTTTTATCATTTATCCTATCTTTTTATATCAATACGGGGGTTGACATCTGCATAAGGAAGTTCACACTTCTTGGAAACAACTTCTTCAGGAAACCCCCTCATCCATCATCTAATCAATTTCCTTTCTAGTTGTATTTTTTGTGCAGATCTATCAAGCTTGCAGTAAGAAGTTACTTTACATCCATCCTTCATCACCATCTTATTTCGATGTAACATAAACCCTTGCATGTTTTGAGTTTCTTGCTTTTATTTAGTATCTAGCTCATTAATCTGAGTAGGAAAGACAAAAATTCATCCAACATTATGGCACGCCTGATGGGACTACCCTTTTAAGTGAGTCTCTTGCATTTCATTTTTCATTTTCCATATTTCTTCCATCTTCCACTAACATCACAGGTAGAGGTTTTGATTTTGCTTATTCATGTTGGGCTTTTGGATTTCTTGGATATCTCTTTTCATTTACTTTATTATGAATATCAGATAAAAAGGAAAAATGAAAACCAAGTATTCCCCTTTTTGTCTTAGTTTCTCCTTTTTGCATCGCATTTTCCATTCCTTGTGTGGTTTTTCTCATCAAATTTGCATATTGGTTTTGGGATTAAAATAAACCTCTTTCATTCTTGCTTGCAAATCTAGTGTAAGTAGGGGTTAATTGGTTGCATTTCACACTTTTTCACACACATCTAAACACACTAATCAAATTCACACATCGAAACAATCCCATACCAGGTGGACCTAACTGGTATTTCATCACCCAATAGGAAAGCCGCCATGGTGTTTTGGCCGCGTTATAAATCATCTATAGACTTGGGCCTCACATACCTTCGGGTATATCAAGGACTCCCCATCCAAAACTACTCGAAACCAGCCTTATATTGCCATTTCTTAGGTACCCTCGTCATCCACTTTCCCTTTTTATTTTTCACATTTTCTAATTAATCAAGATAAATAAAACATTGCATGTTGAACTTTTTTTATTTAATTAGTATAGTCATTATTTACTTGTTTTTTCATGCCCGTTATCACGCGCTCTTTAGCTAGGAAAATGGAACAAATTCTTACATCAAACAATCCCATCACTTCATCCCAATGAACTCCCACCTTGTCCATTGTCCCATCTATGCCTTTGGTCACCTCTTCCATGGTCATCTACCCTTTGATCATCAATCTACCCCATCAAGAATCTCTTATCCAAACCACTACCCATGATGAAACCAACCCCTTTTTACATCATCAATCCATCCCGTCTAGGTCGGCCATGCCTCAATCCACTATGTCAGTTGAATCTTTTGGGCCTCCCATTATCCCTCATGGAAATGTGGAGTTCTAAGAGCTCCTTGACACTAATCTAGTGGCTCTTCCTTATTACCTTCTTAGGAAATCAACCCAACTTCCTATCGATGGACCACCTATCCACTATCCCAAAAAATATATGCTTATCATTCCAATCCCGAAACAACCCAAGTTCTCTCTTCACATCTTGTGGTGTTTTTCCCTAGATCCATAAATGAGCTCGTTATGGCCCAACATGAGTTTGATCCATCTTCTTCCACTAATCCTCAACCTCATCAAACCACTCAACTAGTCACACACATTCCTCCTAATCTACCTCCCATTAACACAATTATCACTACCTCCACTCCTATCACTTCCTCATCTACCATCATCACTAGTATCCCCATCCAATCCTCCCAAAAATCCCAATCATTTCCTCTCATATCCGAATAGCATATTCAGCCATTACCCCTCACATCCCCCATTCATGCAAATGTCATATCTTCCCAACCTCACCCAACAGATTCTACTGACACTCACCAACTTCCTGTTAGCAGTGTTTACCATTACATGATGTCTAATCCACCCCCTCAAAAATATCAACCCATCAACACTCATATCCCCACTCATCATATACCTAAAAAAAATCATATCGCCATCTCACAAAAAACCCACCCAATCTCAACAATCATATCACATTCTTATTTCTCAATATCAACCATTGTAACAACCCATCCAATCTCAACCAATGACTTACATTCCTCTTCATCAAACAATTCCTCAAACACCTACTCATTCACAATCCTACCAACAACCCTATCAAGCCAATTCTCATGTCATATAGCCACAACCTTCTACCTCTCATCCAACCACTTCAAATGACCCCATGCATGCCTTGATGAATAGGTTAGATAGCCTTGAAGCCGCTACCTTGGAGCCCAATGTTACTTTCTCTTGTGAATTAATTTGTAATGAATCTATCAATCCATTGGTCCTAGTCAAAGCCTATCCTCATTGGGAACTTCTAAAATTCACCAAATTTAATAGTAAGGAGGATCCCTAACAACACCTTTGTGCATTTAGGCATGCATGTTATCTCATTTCCCATGATCAAGGCCTCATGCTTCGCACTTTTCCTATGTCCTTGGCTAGTTCCACATTGGATTGGTATAATGGCATACCAACACTCATTGTTCTCATTTACCCAACTTGCATAGCTATTATTAGAACATTCATCAATCAACGTTACGCGTAAGATCACCATTACAGACTTATACGCCATTCAAAAATTTGACGATGAGTCTATCACAAAATTTTTCACACGGTGGCATGGAATAATAAATAAATTATCATTTTCCATTCCACAGACAGATCTCATCAAATTATTTTCACACTCTTGTGCAAAGCATATCTCATCCATCTTACAAATCCAATCATTTCAGACATTTGAATAATCCTTCACTATGGCTCGTAAACTTGAAATTCGTGCCCTTGAGCAAGGCCAACTTAAAACTAGATCAAACAATGTAAAATCCAAATTTACTAAACCATCTACACATAGTGACAATTCCAAAAATGCAGCCAACGTCATAGTGTTTAAGTCTTCTTCCACCTCCACTTCTAATACGAAGCCTCAACAAAGAGCTCCTAGACTGCCACCCAACTACACTCCTCTTGGAGAATAATATAGCTCTGTATTCAATAAATCAATGGCATTCCATCTCATCACACTTCCCCCCATTCACCCATTCGAAAAATCAAGACCTAAACCATCTAGGTATCATGAAGACCACCATTTGATCAACTAAAAATGGACTATGTAGTGTGGGGATAGTTAATCTAAGCTATGAACAACTATAACAAATCGAATAAATGTAGTAAAAGATACTATGTAAATAATATAAGTAACAATGCAAAAGGAAATTCTAACCCTAATGCCCAAGAAGGAAGAGGAAAGAACTCAGATGAATAACAGATTCATGTCGGAGAGTGTCGCAGAGATGAGTGGAAAAATTAGGAGTAGGAATGACTATGCAAAGGTCCCAAAAAGGATGTATCTGGAGGATCTAGCTAGATTTAAGCACATGGAGGGTGACTGGGGCACATGTGGGTGCTCTGGTCTACAATCTGGGTGACCTGGTATGTGCAAAATCTTTGAAACTAGTCTCTGTATAGTTGGAAGATAACCTAGAACCTCTATTGTGTATCACATCAACTTCATTATCCTACGCTAGATGTCACCAATACTCTAAGATGAAAAAAAGACTTGCAAGACCCCAAAACAAGCATCAAAACATATAAAATAATAATGCATATGAAGCGGCTAGACTAACCTCAGTGACCACAATGGTGGACTTACTAACTGAGCGTTGCACTACATCTCATAACCAATGTAGTTCTATGTGCAAGTGTTTGTGAAGATGCCCTAGGTTGCTCGTGTTCCAATCGTACTTTTTGAAGTAGTGAGAAATAACTGTGTAGAAAATGTAGTAGAATGTGTGCATGAAATAGAATAGAATCCATCCCCCTATGAAGTGTAATGCTTATGTCCTAGTTGTGTGCCTTGATGATGGAGCTATGTGGATGTAAGTGATCTCCAATGCAATAGATTAATGCAACTCTAGATGGAGTGATAGTAGTAAGTGATGCTAGGTCCTTCATTTTGGTCTCATAACTTTATATTTATAGGGTTATCTTGGTCTAATTTCATAATTAGCCCCAGAAAGGCTGACCACAAGAAAGATAAGGATATAAAACGGCTAAAAAGAGCCCAAAAAGTGGTGGAAAAGTGCAAAAGGGATCAGGGTGCCTCTGGTGGGACTAGGGCACCAACGGGTGTCCCATTCGGGGCTAAAATAATGGGAAATGACTGAAAAAAACTAGGCATGTGGATGAAAAGGGCTAGTAATGAAAAAATAAAATAAAAGAAGATGGCCAAAAGACGGGGGTAATTAGTACTTTTTTCACTTAATAACCTTTTAAATAGTAGTATGATACCGAGATAAATAATGTCTAAAGTGCATGATTTTGTGACTATATTTTGCCCCCACTTTGTGTTGGTGAGAGGAAAGCTCAATAATATAAATTAGATAGAGATGCATACCTGATGTCCATGAAGAGTTTAGTAAAAATGCGTCAAATAACTAGATAAAAGCATGGAATGACAAGAAAAAAAATGGAGCATGGAAACTAAAGATGAAAAATGTACAAAGAAAAAGTGATGAGAGTGAATCTAGGGAAGAACACATGTGTAGTTGTTGCGGTGTGTAATATACCTACATATGGTTAGTAAAGTGTGTGTTGTTCCGAAGTGTTATTGTTGACGTCGTTGTTGTTATTGCCCCCAATTTCATAACTTGTTTCTCATACGGCCAAATTTGCAAGGAGAAAATGATCAAGTAGTCAAATATGTATATATATATATATATATGTGTGTGTGTGTGTGTGTGTGTGTGTGTGTGTGTGTGTGTGTGTGTGTGTGTGTAAAAATTCAATGTAAAAAGATGCATGTATATATGTAAAAATACGCAAATGAAAGAGTATAAATGGAACATGTGCACCTGATCCATGTCAAGAAAGAAAGTGTAGAAGGATATCTTGTACTGTGAGTTTTTTGGGAAATCTCACGCCACCCTGAATGAAGAAGTGTAGGGAGGAAATTATTTGTTTCCACCAAGTTCTAACTACTTCCTTGAATATGTTTGAAGATATCTTTGTATTATCTTGGTTTTTTGGGCGATCCGACACCACTGGCCGAAGTAGTGTAGAGAGGCACACCCACTGTAACCTCGAAGCTTGTAACTGCTTCCCATAATGTTAAGGGTACCATGTCCTATAAAATTTGTTGTTTATGGGGTAATTAGACTAGTCTAAACCCACTCAGTGTATATAACTAAACTGAACTATTGTAGAATATTTGTGTTAGTATGTATAAACCCCAAATGATGCCCCCCCTCTTTGGGGGAAAATGTGACGTTGTTGATAGGAGAATTTGGCCCTAAAAGAGGACCAACCACATGTACACTGTAACTTTTCCCTATAGGGGGAAGGGAATGCGCTTGATAAAAACCAAGGCACACAACAAGGATGGCTAGCCAAGATAAGTGTTAGTATAAAAACACATGCATGTAAGAAGACAATGTGTAATCTAGGTAGACAATGTGTAATCTAGGCAAATAATGTAAAAACTACCAAGCACAGTAGTGTAAACACACAAGAAGACAAGTAAGTCACACAAAGTGGGTCACAAACATGGGACATCAATTACAATGTCGCAAGACATTTAAAGCCATCATGGACATAAACAACAAACAAGTGTGAATACCAAACATAGGGCAAGGCCTGCATACAAGAAACAAATAATGGCAGACAAGTACAAACAAGCAAAAGAAGTAGTCATGGAAACATGTTTTGTGCACATGGAACACCCATTAGCATGTTAGAGAAATAACCAATATTTCAAAGCATAAATAACCACGTAATGTAAAGTGCTAAGTACAAAATTAAACAATATCACCTGTGAGTGACAAATGTGGATGCCCCCAGCGACCAGTGTAGGAAGGGTAGAAGGTGAGAATCCATGCTATGTGTGAAGGATCTGTATATGTGATCACAAATAGACAAAGGCGTGAACACGCATGTTTGGATGGTCAAAATTACATTTAATAAATCAATCTAACATGTGTAGTAAATTTATCATGTAAAACACAAGTAAACAAGAGTGAATACCTCAAAAACAATACAATATGTTTTGGATGGATAAAATGGAATGCAAGATGGAATGATAGGATTCACGTGCCTCCCAAGTGGATGGAAATGTATGAAATGAGGATCATTTTATTTTCCCCCTCGGTAATCAAGAATAAACTGTAAGCGAGAGTGCTTCATCGGGAAATGGTCGATTAATGTGCGTTGTGTCTAGCACGATGTGTTGAGTATGTAGTTGTAGTGATGAGATGTGACCTAGAAATGATGTGTATGTGAACCTATAGCCAAGGTGTATATCACGACTAGATGAACGTATAGTGATGATTTATCCTAAGCGTATATCACTATAAGATGAAAGGATGAGTGATGATTTATCCCTAAGCATATATCACTACAAAATGAAAGAAGGGATTGGTGATGTAACTTAAGGTGTATACCACTATAAAATGATGGAATATGTGACAATTTATTCTAAAGCGCATGTCACTAACCTAGGATTGTCACATGGTGATGATTGTAAGGTCCATTTGATTGGTATACCCTCTACAGATGAGTATAGACCAAGGAACTAAAGTATGTCATAGGGTGGTGAGTGCAGTGTGTAGAAAATAATGTAGTATGTGTAATGACCATGTGATGAGTAACATGTATAAATACGTTGTGTGTAAGATGCGATGGTATATATTTAGAATGTATAAAATGTAATGTATAACACATAGTGTAATACATGTGGATAGATGAATAATGTATTATGTAGGGATGATTGTAATGCTAGACGCATAAATGAAGAAGACTAGCATAATGTATAGAATGCGAGTAATGTGCATTGTACGATGTATGGTATATGCCTATGTATAGGATGTGAGACAACATGTATAAATAGCCTAATAGTGTATGTAATTCATAGGATGAATGGTTTATGATAGTAAGCGCGTGAGATGATATAAGTATGGTATATGTAAGAGGAAGACTAGTATGATGTGTGATGTGCGAATGTGAAAAATTATGTAGGTTAAATGTTAAATATATGGTGTATGACATGTTATGTGTGATGAAATGGAATGTATAATGCATATAGTGCAGTGTGTGGGGTTCATTGTAGTAGTATTCCCTCAACAGTCAAGTGTGAACCGAAGCATAAGAGTGCGTCATCGAGGAACGACAATGTTAAAACATGTGATGAAAATTCCTATATGAAAGTGAAAATATGATAAATTCATAAATGCTATGATGAGTAGTGGGAGGAATGTGGAGTGTTATGCCCCTCCCAATTTTGCGCACAAATAAATCATGTAAAATCATCAAGAAGATCGTCATCCTCTGGGTTAAAGTCATATGGATAAGCATTGGTGACCTGATAAGCAATAGTGTCTGGTTGATCATGCAATGAGCTATTAAGGTGTAAGTTGTACATGCCAATATCATATTCCTCATCAATGAATGTAGGATGTGGGAAACCGTGTGCATACCAACGAGTGAGATTTTGTGAATAGCCAAGAAAAGAATTATTGCAGATAAAAGCATGATCAAAAGGCATAGGAAATGAAATGTTGGTATGACTAGGATCAAATGTTCCTCCAATATGAGTAACCCAAGATTCCCCTGATGTGATTGGAGAATAAAAATGGGTACATGACAAATAGACTAGAAGATGAAAGACATGCAAACAATAAGTGGCAGTTATATTGAAAAAACTAGAGTAGAGATGAGGGGCATGATTAGAAGGATCGAGATCCTCAAAGGCAAAACAAAGATGAGCTAGACCATCATGGGAACATGTAGTGACATCGCATCTAGGATCGAATGGAATATGTTCCCAATATGAGTTATGGATGAAAATTTTGTAAGTGAATGGAATGCGTGTTAAGGCAAGCAGTGCATGTGAAAGTGGATGTGATAGAGCGACATTCATAGAATGGACAAGCCCCTGATAAGGAATCATAGCCATTGTAGTAGCAAGTGGAATAGAATAAAATACATCTATCAAACAAATAGTACCATTAAGGGGTGGTAAGTGAGGTGGTTCTTCCCTAGGTTAGGGCTCATCTGTAATGTATATGCGTGGAATAAGTAGATTAGTATTATGAGCCTGATCACAATACTAAAATGGATCGCAGTCATGAAAAACAGTATGCTTCATGCTCTCATGTAATAATTTGACATAATTATGTAGAGTGGATGTGACATCTTGCATGGCATGAAGTCATGGCCTTCCCAAAAGACAGTTAGTTGTAGTAGACCAGGAAATCAACAACAAAAAAGACAATATGTACATTCTTTGGACCAATAGTGATAGGAAATGTAATATGACCGATAAAAGGATAGACATAACCATCATAAGCACATATTGAAACACTAGTGGGACTGGAATCTTGAGCGGTAAGACCTAAAACCTTAAGGAATGACATAGGACACAAATGAAGTTCAAATTTGTTATCAATCAAATTGCACTTGACAGTTTCATTATGACTGCAAGATATTATATGCAGTGGTGGATCATTATCAAAAGTGTGAACGTCATAGGGAAGGTTAGATTTAAATACTATATGTGAGGAAAAGGCATCAGCAAAGGTGCGACAAACCACTTCTGGGTGCATATCAGTGCAAGTACGAATAGTAGAAATAAAATATTGGACTCTATGTAGTAAATCAGGATTGGAAATAAATTAATCATTAATTGAGATACTCATAATTCTTGAATGAAAATTCAAGCCCATAGAAGGTGAAATGAAGAAGAGTCGAGTTCACCAAAATGATTAACTAAAAATTAGACTAACTATGTAGTTTGGGGATAGTTAATCTAAGATATGAACAGTTGTAATAAAGTAAATAAATGCAGTAAAAGACAATATGTAAATAATCTAAGTAACAATGCAAAAGGAAATAATAACCCTAATGTGCAAGAAGGAAGAGGGGAAAATGAGGCTAAATAATGTATGCATGTCGAAGAGTGTCAGAGAGATGACTAGAAAAATCATGAGCATGAACATGTAACGCCCACAAATTACACACACAAATACGATAGTAATAATACCAAGATAAATTTTTTAAACTAATATTGCTCACTACACAACACCACAAGGGCTCCAAGAAGAGAAACTCAACAACGCATAAGACGCTTACATAATTCATCGACTCATATAGACACATGAAAACACCATATACATGTCGATGCCACACTTTACCCAATGAATGAATACTAGTAATAACCCCACCACAAGAAAGGGACTCAAGGATTGGCAAACCCACAACACATCATTACCATGATTACATCTTATTTACGATTAACATTCCAAGGACATTATTGTGCAAGGATAATTTTATCATTTTTTCAACTACATATTCTTTAATTCATTTCACATCCAACTTACAATTCAACCATTTAAGTTGGATCTTTTTCCCTTACGACAATCTCCATAATTTACATAAGTATTTGCCATATTTCAAATTGCCTACAAATTTCCTAATTCTCTTGTTCTTATGTTAAGCTTATGTTTTCTCAAATGTTTATTTAATGTTTAAATTTTATCCTCACAGCATAAGTGAATCTGACGTGATATCAAGAAAGAAATCTTAGGATTTAAGGGAGATTTAGATTCAAGATACATTTTCCATGAACATTCTTCGATCATGGTATCCTTATTTCCCTATTGTAGTTAATATAGTTTGATAAATTGTTGAACCCATTCAACATTTCCAAGTTAAGAAATTTTATTTAGATTTATAAATATGTTTTTTTTTCTCGAAGTTGATCTCACCAAGGCAATTCATATTCTTTTTAACACAAGGAAATGTCTAATTGAGTTATAAGGACTCCAAGAGTGACATTATTCCTAACCTCAAATCTCATTTTACGCTTATATGTTTTACTCTTACATTGCACTATGGTCTCATTATTGGCATCACTTTATAAAAAAAGGGCTACGAAGGTACTTGTCTAACATCTTGAATAAGTACATGATTGGATGCATTATAAACTACACATGAACCATAAGTGATTTTTGTTCAAGGTAAGATCCTAGGTTTCTGCATTTCATGATTTCACATGTGAAATTTCTTTTATTATTAATGTCATAAAAGGGCATAACAATGGATTACAGGACCAAGTTTACGATTTCTTGGGTTCTTTAAATTAAACATAATTCAAATCAATTTCATTTGTAAGGAGTTACTTACCATTTTCTACCCACAATTTAACCCCTTAATTAGCCAAGGTTTGGTTTAATTCCAATTGCACACAAGAATCTACACCCCAACTATACATGAGTTTAAGGTGAGAGTACATATTTATGCTAAACAACCTGTAAGCAAGACCAAGGTGTTATGTTGTTAGTATCTAAGGTAACACCTTTATCTGTGAGAAACTAAAGAGATCATTAACAATATTTTAAGTCATAGGGTAATTATTTCACTAGCTCCATTTGTGTTGGTCCAAGAGGGTTTTCGTCTATGTTTAATGTTGGTTCCCATGAGCATGGCCTTAAGAAAATATCATTCTCCTTACTACACACACGGTTTCCAAACCTGGAAGGGAACCACCTACTCTGAAGAATGTTGGACCGTGTCACGCATTTTTGTTAGGTTCACGAGGATGACACTAAGCATATGAGTTATGACGATAAAATCATACTTGTGATCTTATTTATTTAATATATAAGGTGTTACAAAGTGTAATGATTTTTTTTTTCCTAAGGTTTCAGTTTTCTATGCTAAGAGAAATCACACAGGAAGAGTAGTTATACACAAATTTTATACTAGGGTTGACTATTGTGGTTAGATTCCTTTATTACATTTTCAAGGTAAGAGACCCAACACCAATTATTTAATTGTATATTGCACACTGGAAATGCACTATAAAATAATAAATCTTATTTCATTTAATATACATATCCAACCCCTTTTCCTTTTTTTACATACAAAAATATGAATCAAATGCACCTGTGATTAAATGCACATTTCCCAAGGCATTCCTAAGACTAACATCTCATGCATATCACCAAATTTCAAATATTAAATTTTCTGTTACATTGCAATTACATTAAACATATATACATTTTCCGATAAAATATATAAATTACAATAATAAATAATGAATTACACCACGCCTTTTTGCCATCTTTCATGTATCCTGCAAAACCATGTGAGCATGAAATCAGCGATAAATCGTTGGCGTGGCATCCACCCTAATCTAGCATAATTAACATTTTTAGTTTCCCATTTACATAATATCATTAATACTTTGCATTCAAAAGAAGAAGGTTAGAGACACATATTTATTTCACTTCATTTCCTAACCAAGGAGAGAGAAAGAAATAGGGGAGATAGAGAAACAATTTTGCCAAAAGTTCAATTTTACATAAGTCACACAGTAAGGTTTCAAATAGTTATTTACAAGTGTCAACAAGTTTCCACGATGATTTGGGAAACCCGACATGGGTCCTACAACTTTCTTCTTACGTTTCCCTATTAGCTGCAAAAATGTTCAAGTAACGCTCAGAGGCTAAGAAACCACTTTCAAATGTTGTCCACTAATGAGAAAACACACCATGGGTAAGTTTCTACATGTCATCCTATACACCAAGAATTCACATGAACTGACGGAATTCAGAACTGGTGTATGGTTTACGATTAGCGACTAGTTTTCTGAGGCCATTGATCGTAATTAGCCTAGTTGTAAACGATCAAAAGTTAGATAGAGGGATTGGAAAACCACTCCAAAACTGACGTTCGATGGATGAACGAGAAATGAGAAAACCTCCTACAAGTTCTCCTATATATGGATAATTCACCAGAGTTGAAGGGAATGAGAACTAGCAAACGGTTTTCAAATGGCAAGAGGTTTTCTGGTGCCACCGGTCGTAATTGGTCTAGTTTGACCTAGTCAAACTGTGACCGGAGGCCTACAAAATGACTTTTCCAAACTATCAAGAAAAGTGTTTTTCCTCAAACTAGAGGTTCTAGGCAATTTTCTGGTAAAAATATTAGAGGTTTGCAAAGGCGGATAAGCATTTCGTTGCCTAGGATTCAAACGGCGAGCTGATACGAAACCCAAATTTTCAAACTTGGCAGCTTCCTATAGCTGCAAAATGGTGTAACAGGGCTCATAGAAGGGCGTCAAAATATCACAGAAGATCATTCGAGACCAATTCAAGGATTGAAGTGACTCCTCCCATAACAGTGTACATGTAGGAAACTTAACATCTTCTTTCCGAAGTTGTGAAGGTTATTTTACACGTCTGTGAGAATCACGATTTATCTATTTTAAGAAGCGGTCAACATATTCATAAGGAACTCAACTTCAACCTGTAAATAAAAATAGTTACTATATTAAACAAGTTTGGTTGGGACATTTTCTTGTGATCATCGTGAAGTGAGGGTTTAATTCCATTATCTACCAAGGAAAATATTGGATCCTATAAGTTACGTTATAGCGTTTTATTGTTTTAAAAGAAGTTTATTTCATACAATCAAATATACGAAAATCCTTCGGTTTAAAAGTTTTATTCTATTTGCAAAAGAAAAACTAAAGAACATAAATTATGAGAGATGAAGAGAGATGAACCATGCCTGGAAAGTATTAGTGCTCATATAGCAAGAGGTGCGCTAGGCGGGTGTTTGTAGCCACATTTCCTCATATAATGCATATATGTCATTTTCTTCTTCACATATTCAAGACGAACTCACATAAGTATAGGCTATGTATATTAGTGCATTCTTCAAGATATTGTGAGTAGTATCAAGCATCAACCTCATATTTTCTAAGCTCCACAACCTAAATATTATTCACTTTTTGTGTGCTTTTTCAAGTGTTTGTTTTATGAGTGTGATATCTTTTATACCCTTTTGAACATTACACATTTCAACATAACACCTTTTTAGATTACGAGTTAGCTTGCAATCCAATTTGTGTGAATTGTCCAACTTGATTTCCATGAACTTTTCTTAACAGTAACTATTGTGCCTTGAGTGGCCATTAGAGCGAGCTTTTCTCTAGCTGCTAGATGTAATGCAAGTTCATCTTCTAAAATTGAATCCGTGATCCTAAAAGAGGGAACCCATTCATCAAGTCTCTTGTTTTGATGAAATAAATCAATATAATATTCAATTCCATCTTTACTTCCTCTTTGATCCATAATCTTAGCTAAATGATAAACATTATCTCGTTTAGAGAGACAATGCACATAATAGCCAACATGATATTTCATTCTCGTTTCATTATCCTCTCCCAAATATTTATCATATTTCTGCACATGCACCCCATCATCCATATCAGATATAATTTTAGCTGAAATATGGGTCATTGTGACTACCTCCACATTCTGCATCCATGATAACTAGGGAACTTGCAAATACAACCTATGACAAAGAAAAAATACCCTTTATTTGCTACAATGGTTGTACACGCCCAGATCCAGGGCTCTTATCTTGGCTCAAGTGGGAAGTATGCTAGAAAGGTTGTGGAAATTTGGATCTTAACCTACCAATCGCATTTTCTTGAATGTTTCTAAGACTTTTCAACAAATCCATTTGTCCATATCTTGTCATCCATGAAGATCAGAAAACCACCTTTTTTCCTAAGACATACTGCCAAATGGTTATGTGTTTATCTATGCTTCCACATTTAACATTCACGTCTACCAAAGCCTTTACAACTGCAACATCTGACAAGATTCCTCTGCTTTTTGCTTGTTGGATGTCCATACCCTATTCCAGCGCTCACCTTTTTGACACAGGTTGGGAGGATGTTGGCAAAGGATACATAGGCTATACCATGTGGAGAAATGGTGAAAGAGACAAATATTGCAGACAAACAAGTGGAAAATAAGGAAAGTCACTTTCAACGCCTTGATCTGTGTTCTTATTTTTCATATAAAAAAACAAACAGTGGTAGGCAGAAGTCTCATTTCCTCTCAAATATATTGAAACCACTTCAGTGCAAATGTAGATCCAAACCAACGATTTACATATAGTGAAATGAGGAGAAAGTGGTCTCATATTTATTTCTGTAAGCAAGCATGAATAAATTAGTAATTGTACTGATTTTTTGGACAGCTAATAGTGAGGGCATCGTTTAGAACCATTTCAACTTCTACGCCACATTTTTCCTTGCTGCCACTATCTAACTATTACTAAATTTTCAACTTTTTCTTGGGTTCCACTTGATTGGTGCCTTTGGATTCTCAATAAATTGCTTGCATTATTAGACAAGGACAAAGACAGGTCTGCAATTCACTTTGGATGCCCATGCATTGTCAATGAGGCCACGTGACTTCACATGGAGTCTATCAATGTTTCCACCCACTCCCAGCTAACCGCACTTCACAAAATATTCTCCCCCCCTTTTCATTTTAGAAATATTTTATGGCATGCACTACATAATGACTATGCAGAGGTCTCAAAAATGGTGGATCTAGAGGATCTATCTCGAGTGGAGAACCTGGAAGAGGAATGGGACGCCTGCAGGAACTCTAGTTTGCAATCTGGGTGCCCTGATTTGTGTAAAATATCTTAAATTGATCTCTGCAGAGTTGGAAGATAACCCGGAACCTTTATTATGTGCCGCATCAACTTCGTTTTCCTGCGCTAGATGTCAACAATACTGCAAGATGAAAGAAATACCTGCAAGACCCCAAAACAAGCATCAAACCCTAAAAAATAATAATGCATATAAAGGGGTCAAACTAACCTCAACTACCACAATGGTGGACTTACTAACTGAGCACTACACTACATCTCAGACCTGATGTAGTTCTATGTGCAAGTGTGTGTGAACATGCCCTAGGTTACTCTTGTGTCAGTCACACTTTGTGAAGTAACAAGTAATAACTATGTGTCAAAAAGGTAGTAGAATGTGTGAATGGAATAGAATAGAATATCTCCCCTATGAAGTGTGATGTAGATGTCCTAACCTTGTGCCTTGTTGATGGAGTTGTGTGGAAGCAATTGATCTCCAATGCAATAGATGGATACAACTCTAGATGGAATTATAGTAGTAAGTGATGCTAGGGTCCCTCATTATGGTCTCATAACTTTATATTTATAGGGTTCTCTTCGTCTAATTTCATAATTAACCCCGAAAATGCCAACCATAAGAAAGATAAGGATGTAAAATGGTTGGAAAGAGCCCAAAAAGTGGCGGGAAAGTGCAAAAAGGATTGGGGCGCCCACGGGTGCCCCAGTCGGGGCTAAAATAATGGGAAATGACTGAAACAGATTGGGCATGTGGATGAAAAGGGTCGGTAATGATGAAATAAAATAAAACAAGATAGCCAAAAGACATATATTAATTAGTAATTTCTTCACTCAAGAACCTTCTAAATATTAGTATGATTCTAGGATAAATAATGTCTAAAGTGCATGATTTTGTGACTACACTATTGAAAATACCACCAAGTTTGTGGACATTATATAGAAAAATGTCAAACCTTCAAAGATCTTGTCCAAAAACTCATCTACCAAGGTGATTTTCAAGTGGATAACCCTAACTCACCTCTAATCATCCACTTGATGTTTTCAAACAACCATTTCCTAATCATGCACCAACGAATCAACCTACCCCTCTGACATCTCAACCACCCAATGCTCACACCATTAACAGAATCAACACATTGATCAAGATCTCACCCCATTGATGACTCCACTTACATCACCAACCACTACATATACCACTTCCTTATACATTGTCCCTATATCTACACTTCTATCAACACTCATCCCCATCTCTACAACAATCACATTCACACATTTATCAACTTCTACCATTGTTTCTACATCTACATCTACTTCATCATTTGTCACATCTACATTGGATTTTACTATACCCACTACCTCACCTACATCTATTCTACCCCCACCTATCACATCGGATCCATCCTTAGCATCTATTCTAATCTCACTTTCTGCACTTATACCTGCACTAATCACATTGACTATTGTGACCAAATCTACATCTCTTCTCCTACATCTACCTCATCGTTTGAAGAGTTTTTGAAAGCACTCCAACTCGCAATGAGTTCAAATGATGTCCCTATCTCATCCACAAAATCAAAAACCCCCACATCAACTCAATCTGCAACTTCTTTAGACCTCATCAAACACAAGTTACTTCCTTCACCAATATCAACCCCTACACCATAATCTTCAGACCCTCTACTTGAGATAGTTGTCATCCCTACCAAGGGTACCTCTTCACAATCAAAATATAAACCCCTTGGCATGTTTCCTCAAAGGTCTCTTTCACATCCTCATAAAAAGATAGACATCCCCCCACCTAAGATCAAGCAATCCAATGCCACATCATCTATATTAGGACCACCCCCATATCTCTTAGGGTCAAGCCCTTCATCCAAAACATCAAAACCAACCAATCAATCCAAATCCAAACAATCCAACCCTTCTCCAAAATCCAATCTTACTTCTAAGACATCAATCATCACTAAATCTAAATCTAAGACATCTAAACCTTGAAACACTAAGACTCAACCTCTAACATCCAAAACATCCACCCCTTCTTTTAAATCTAAACCCAAATCTAAGACTCCTATTACATCTCACAAGGAAAAATCACCTCTCAACACTTAAATTGAATCATATGCGGAGGTCCTTCAAAAAAATTCTCCAAATTTCTACCATCACACTTCCTCCTATCAAGGCCTTTGATCCAAATAGTAAGAATCCATCATGGTTTGACTCTAACCTCATTTTTGCTTATCATCGCACCCTTGGACATGATACAAAACATTGTAAATCACTTTAAACCATTTTCCACAACATTATTGAGGAGGATGACCTTCTTCTTGAAACAAATCAATCTCCTCCTTCTACCTCCTCTTCTATGACCATTTCAACATCTACATCATCAACCCCATCCACCAAAGTACACAAGTCCCCCATCCATCACGGACTTTTATCACCATCCCACCACCAAACAAAGATTCTTCTAAGGATGGTCCCCCTTTATCCATCAATATTGTCTGGATAGCTACTCGTTTCGGCCCACATGACTTCAAACCAACAACTCAATAAAAATCAAAGACTTTTGTTTCCATCCCTCCTCCTAATGAGTTTACCCCATCCATAGCCCCATCAAAAACTAAGGTTTTTGTCGCTACTCCTTCTAGTGAGGCCACTTCATCTTCATATCCCTCATCATCAAAACCTAAGTTTTTTATCTTATCTACCCCTCAGCCTATTGAACAAAGCATTATCAAACAACTTCATCAGGCCCTAGTTAAGATGTCACTTTATGAGCTTATACAAATCTCTTCGGACCATAGGTAGGCTCTCACTAAAGCCTTAAAATGTATCCCAACATTTAGTGATGAGACTCAGCCTTTCATATCTCTTATGGGAGAAATTTTGGCTTCTATTTCCATCTCCTTTGACGATGTTAAGATCCTAGAAATTTTCACTTGAAGACCATGACCTTCCCCTCTTCATCACAGTTAGAATCAATGGCACCTTCATTCGACGATCTATGATTGAAAATGGAGCAAGTATCAACATTATTTCATCACATACCTTTGATCAGCTCAAGATCCCTAACTCCATTGTCACCCAATCACCCATGGTCTTTCGTGCATTCAATGATGTTATCGCTCCCGCCTTGGGAATGGTTGTCCTTCCTAACCATAATTGTGAGAAACTCTTCCATGAAGTCTTCCATGTCGTAGAATGGAAGTTTCAATACAATGTCCTTCTTGGATGACCATGGATCCGTGACATGTGATGTGTCCCTTCCACACTTCATTGTTGCATCAAATATGAACACGAGGGAAATATCTTGACTCTCCCTACTAATGCTCCTCCCTTAAAATCATGAAACATGACTTATCAACCCAAAAACATCCTCATTTCAAAAAATGATCCATCTCAACCATCCACTAGTTCATCCATCTCTTCATCCAAGCTTCCCAACGATGATTCCTTAGATAAGGTCAAGAATAACCATACATTCAGGGAGTATCGTCTTCTCATGCTCAACACCTTCCCCACACCTCATCACCTCGGTAGACCTGAAAAAGCTCCAATTTATCAACCTAACATCGTGGATATCATCCCCTTTTTCCCACCTCATCTTCACACCAATCTCATTTATGGTGGTGTCGATTCTCCTTCTTCGCACATTGATGATCATCCTCATGCCAGACCATATACCAGCAATTTATGCTCCTCTACAAACCATCCTTCACTCACACGCATCTTCATCACTATGCATGGAAAGGATTTGGCATGGGAGGTTATGAACATGATGTACATGACCTTGTTATTGATCAATGTCGCAAACCTTACGAAAATTTTGGACTACGTTAAAGAGAGCAATCTTTCAATCCCCTTACATCGATGCTTACGGACATGCCTTCTCCATCTTCTCCATCCCACAAGGTTATGGATACGGATGACACTGTGTCCATCTCTCTAGCTTTTTTTAGTCTCCAAGATCACATTGGGACTGATCACTTATCATCATGAGGATGAAGCCATGTCCCTTCCTCTTCTCTTTCCTGATATGGTGGAAGAAGATTCTTCTACCATTGACATTCTTTAATGCATTGATGATGATTCCATTACTTCCTACACGGGGAAAGAAGATTCTTATCTTCATAAGTCTTTACCTCTTTACACATCCAATCTTCTCAACGAGTCCACCATCGATATCAACATCAGGACTCCACAAGAGCCTTGCATCCTCAAAGTGGGTCAATCCCTTGATCCACAAGATCTTGAGTCTTTCACCAATTTTCTTTCCAAACATATCCAGGCCTTTGCATGGTCATACTCTGACATGTCAGGCCTTGATCCTTCCATCGTCATCCATAATATCGTCACCTTTCCTAATGCCAACCCAGTTAAGAAAAATCTTCACCGTATGCACCCTCGAGTTTCCATCCTTGTCAAAGAGGAGTTACAATGCCTTCTTTCATCTAACTTCAACATTCCTATCAACTATCCTCAATGGGTCTTTAATATTGTACCTGTCACTAAATCATCTGGAAAGCTTCGTATTTGCATTGATTTTCAATATCTCAATCTTGCTTGCCCTAAAGATGATTTTCCCTTTCCTAACATCAATTAACTCATGGACCTTACCATTAGGCCACGAGATGCTTTCTCTTATGGATGGATTTTTCTGGTTATAATCAAATCCTCATCATGCTAAAAGACCAACATAAGAATTCTTTCACTGCTCCTTGGGGTACCTTTTGCTATCGCGTCATGCCTTTCGGTTTGAAAAATGCCAGAGCTACTTATCAATGAGCCATGACTTACATATTTCACGATCTCATCCACAAGATAGTAGAGGACTATGTCAATGATCTTTTGGGTAAATCCAAACATCAACACAATCATCTTTATGTCCTTGAAATCCTCTTTGGGTGTCCCATCTATTTTTTCCTTTGTCTCAATCCATCCAAGTGTGTGTTTGGAGTGTTAACTGGAAAGCTCTTTGGCTTCATCGTATCCATTTGGTGTATTGAGGTTGACCCCACAAAAATCAAGGATACTATCCTAGAGATGCCTCCTCCCTCCAATCTTAAGCAATTGCGCACTCTCCAAGGTTAACTTCAATCGGTTCGGTGCTTCATATCACAACTTTTGGAAAATTTCCAACCCTTCCATCATCTTCTTCACAAAGACACAGACTTCAATTGGGATGATAACTGCCAAAAATATTTTGAGGATATTAAGTAATATCTCTTATCCCCTCCAATGCTTACACCTCCACATGAGGGGGAGCCCCTCTATTTACATGTCTCTACTATTGATCATGCCCTAGGGGCTATGTTGGTGCATCATGATGACCAAGGTTGTGAGCAGGACATTTATTACATAAGTTACACCCTTCACAATTATGAGACTCACTACACTGAAGGTGAAAAAATTTGTGTTGCACTCTCTTTCTTCACTACCTTACTAGCTTCAACATTATCTTCTCAATCACAAGACTTATGTCATCACTAGCTTTCATCTTCTCAAAACGATGCATTCTAAGCCTTATCACAATGATTGCATCACTCGATGGCTCATGCTCATGAATAAATTTGACCTCGAGTTCATCTCTCAAAATTCTATCAAGGGCCAAGCTATTGCAGACCAATTAGTTGAAGCCCCTCTTCCTGATACTCATCTTCCTCACGAAAAGTTTCTGGATGAATCCATTAATAATTTCCACCATGAGTATTCTCCTCTTAGGATGACTCTCTTTTTTGATGGATCTAAGTGTCAACAAGGGGGAGGTGTTGGCATCATTATCATTCCTCCTTGGGATACACCTATCCCCATCACTCAAAAGCTTTACTTTGAGTGCAAAAGCTTGACAAATAATATGGAAGAGTATGAATCCCTTATCTTAGGTCTTGAAAAAATTGTATTTTTGGGGGTTCAAATCCTTGACATCTATGGGGATTCCAAGCTCATCATCAAACAAGTTACAGGTGATTATCAATGTAGAAACTACATTCTTCATAAATATAAAGACATTTTCATCCTTCTCCTTGAGGCTTTATCATTCTTACACTATCCAAGTCATCCCTGATCATCCATCATTTCGCTGACACGATAACTTCTCTTGTCATCTCTCATCCCATGGACAATAAATGAATCCAAAATTTATGTTGTTGTTCACCATTGTGATCAACCATCTCATGAGTTACCTCACGTCAATCTTGTTAAATCCAATGCACATCAGATCTTTGGTATTCTCAAATCTTTGATTATCTATCTAAAGCCATCATTCCCTCTGACCTATCTAAGAATGGTAGGAGGTCATTTATTCAATGTGCTAACTATTATGTCATCCTTGGTGGCATCTCTATAAATGTGGGTTTGACGGTATTCTTCTTCAATGCCTTAAATCCCATAAAACTACTTGTGTTATCCAAGAGGTCCATGATGGAATTTATGGTGGACACTTTAGTGGCTTAGCTGTCGCTAAGCGCATTCTTTTCCTTATCTATTATTTTCCTTCTCTCAATCATGACTACTATGAACACATTAAGAAATGTGTCAAGTGTCAGCAACATTCTAATTTTGTCTTCATTCCTAGCTAGGCCTTACAGCCCAGCTCAGAAACCTTTGGCCCTTCTCGTAATGGGGCCTTGATCTCATTGGTACCATTAATCCTCATTCTTCACAGCATCATCATTCCATCATCACCACAACTAAGTATTTCACCAAGTGGGTGGAAGAAATTCCACTCACCTCAACCAAAGCTAATCAAATCATTAACTTCATTTATCACCACATCATTTACCACTTTGGCATCCCTCACAAAATCATCACGGACAACGGAAACTCCTTCAAAAAAAAATATGTCAAGAAATTTTGTGACTCCTTCAATATTAAGCTTAGATTTTCCTCTCCTTACTATCCTCAAGCTAATGGCCAAGCCGAAGCGAATAACAAAAATCTTCGTAATATTCTTTCCAAGACTATTGATATATCAAGTCATAATTGGCCTCTTCATATCCTTTTCTCTCTTTGGGATTATCAGACTAACATATGTACATCTGCAGGTGCTACTCCCTTCTCTCTTGTCTATGGCTCTAAAACCATTCTTCCCCTCAAAGTTCAAATTCCATCCTTGTGTGTGTCTCTTCACGACTTCATTTCTGATGAAGATTATCACTAGGAGCGTCTAACACAACTTGAATTGTTAGATGAACGTCACCTTCTCACTTTTGAGCATCATCATTTTTATCAAGAGTGCATCAAGTGTGCTTACAACAAGCACCGCAAAGAATGTGAATTTAATTTCGCTAATCTTGTCCTTAAATAAAATCATAACGTCACTACTCTAGAAAGGAGCCAATGTGGAAACTTTTTCCCTAACTATATTGGACCTTACATTATCACACATAAGTACGGGTCAGGAGCCTATCATTTGGCCTCCCTTGATGGTAAACTAGAAGTGGAACCACTTAACGCATTGCACTTGCGACCATTTTATTGTTAGCATACCTACATGTGAGCACTTAGTCATATCCTTAGATCATTCCTCCATCATTAGCCTCTTCCATATCTCATCATAATGATTTAGAATTATGTGGTCTTTCATCACTTTCCTAGTCATGACATTAAATATGGGCACCACGGCTCTGTCCATAGCATTTTCCTTATGGATAGGTTATCCCTTCTTTGTGAGAACTCCATGATCATTACATCCATCACCCTCTTATCTACCTATTAGAACCACACAAAGGGTCTATATGTGTCTCTTGTACATATTCTCATCCCCTCCTAAGTGGTCTACTTAGCTATACCTAGCTCTTCCCCATGTTGAAATCTCGGATGCTTATCTCTCATACAAAAACAAATTGATCCCTCAAAGGACATTTGTTCATATAATATAAATAACAAAAATAGACAGATCCCTCGAAGGACAACTATAATGTATATCTTATCCTGCCATAAAAAAACAAAAGAAAGAAAATCATACCACTCCCTCGAAGGATGGCTACTCTATGGTAGCAAAGTCTTCCCACATTGATCATCCTTCTATATATCCAAAAGCAAAATCATATAAAATAATAAAGCAAGCATCCTAAGAAAGCTTCTCGTATTGATCAGTTTTCTCGTATATCGTAAACTTCCCACATTGATTAGTTTGCATTTTTCTTTTCCCTCCTCCCAAAGTTGGGGCACAGTCCTAGAAACAACGACCTATGGATAACCCTCTTCCCACATACAATTTGCATCTAAAACCCCTTTTTCGTGTCAACAATTAGGTTTATGAGCTCATTTCATCCATACTTCCCTCATGAACTTTGATATAACTAGTTATCGTTGGTTATACGTTAACACCTACTTTGGCCACATGTGCATTATGTTACCTAGATCCCTTTCTTGTTTACCTACAATGTAGTTGGAGGCATCATTCCTTGCATGTTCCTTAATATTATATAGCGTCGTTCACACCCATAGGTCACCAATCATCAAGTGGCGTTTTATTCTAATTTTCCACATCAATCATATATCTTTTCTTTGCTTTATCACTATCACATTTATCTCATATAACATATATATATATATATATATATATATCTCTGTGTGTGTGTGTGTTATCTATTAAAAATATCACATCTAATCACATGTTCCTAATCTATCATCATCCACGTCTATCATCCATCGCATTTATTCCCAAATCCCAGTTCTTATCATCACATAGCATCTATTAAACATCTAATCATACATGTACATTCACCATCATCGTCAAATATAAAATCAACATATAATCATCATCATCCATAATAATCGACATAAGCATCAATATAAATCAAATAATTAACATCATACAAATGACACATGCTAGAAAGTGACAAAATCATATATATCATATATCATCAAAAGAAAGTGCCTCAATACATCATTGGCCTCTAAGGGCCCTCTCTCAAATATGGTATATCATCAAAATCAGTAAATTTGACATCAAACAATCCTCAAGTCTTTCCCCCCTGGGGTAGGTCCCTCTATCTATCTATGGGCCCCACTTTGGCCCTCATCTCAGGATGGCTGACCCACACTTGTTGCGCTCCCATATGGATCCACTCTCGCTGCTCCTTGTCACTGTAGGTACTCCCAATATCTCAGTGTCTGTGGTAACTTGTGTACCACTATCTGATCATAGTATCTAGCCTCTGCAACTAGTGCTCTATATCAATCCATGGATATGGTGCCAGGAGGTGTCATCTTTCCTACCTCCTATGATGCCCCTAGTGCACCACTCGCTTGACTTTGAGGCTAGTATAGATGCAAGATCTCCAAATTGGGCTCTATATGCCTCCCTCTACCTCTTGTACCAATCCCTATCCTAGATGGATGTGTCTCTATGTTGAGTCATTGCATCCTTCTCCTAGTGTACGGTCTCGAGCTCCTATCTCTCATCGTCTCTCTAAGTGGGCCTTATCTCACTATGCACACATTTGCATCATATCTATAGACTCTCCTCAATCACCATCTCCACCACCTCCAAGATCTATCTCCTTAGTGGCCTCTATCTCCTCGTCCTCATCGTATCCTCTCTCTAATCCCTCTCCGTCCATCCACGCTGCCAAAGTAGCAGTCATCCAACCTGTAAACCCAACTCCAACTCCCACATCATCCTCAGCATCCCATGGATCTAGTGCCTCCTCCAATGGATCATCCATGTCTGTACTAGGTAAATTTATACCTATCCCCTCGCGCTTATAGACAATGGGCTCTCTAGGTACTATCTGGATGACACCAAACTGTCGTCAAACTCTATCAAACTGTATGGCCTCGATCATCTCTAGTCTGTGGCCCCGTACCCACCTATTCCTCCTCATACCAATCAACTTTGCATCTACTCCATGCCATGCCAGGGAAATCTCAATATGGCCACCATCTGATCTTGCTCTACATCGAGCTCTACAAATCTATCACTATACCAATCTGCATCTCTAACTCATATGTCCCCATGAGCCTAATCGTCTCGCCATCTCAGAAATCCAACGACGAGCTCTATGTGATCCCCCGTGACCCATGACAGCCCTGGTGGCCTAATGAACTTCTATTTGCTCATAATCCTAAGTAGTGAAGGAGGAATCCTACATCCAGTCATGTCCTCCTCTCTGATCTATACATTGTCCAACTCATGATACACATGTGCTAGCAGCACTTGTCCCAAATGAAAATATGGTCTGGTGATCCACAATATCTGTTAGAACCCCTGCTAGTGTCCATGGAAATTTGGCTCCCCCTGAGTCAGCAGTGCATAGCATGATATCGCCATCATCACTAGGCATATCAGTCAGCTCCACGGTACCCCATGCTCATATCTCATCTCATACAAAAAGGCACCTGAAGCAAATGTAAGGCATGGGCATCAGATCCAAAAAATTCGTGTCAGGACCTCCAGTCTGCTATCAACTGTAATGGGAACTATCTGCTCCCCCTTGTATCAGTAATCTGAGAATGTGATGCACATCCTCTAGGGTGATAATCATCTCACCCATCCTGAACCAAAATGTGCATGTGTGCACATCCCATCTCTCGACCAATGCGATCATCAAACCCACATCTCGTGGGATCCTCTGATAATATTTAAATCCACCCAATCCCACGACCATTAAGTGATCCCACTCAGCATCTGCTATATCTCCCTTGATCTGATCATATAGGGTAGGGACTCTGTCTCTCAAGTACAGGGTATCTCGGGCCTGTAATCATCAATAAACCAAGCATATATCAAATTCATCATCATTATTTCCATTCAATATTTAATCAATAAAAATCAAAAATATCAAACTTATTCATCCCATCCTCGATCGATGTCGACCCAGGTTGGGTCGACGTGCCTAGGTTAGGTTTGACACCTTTTTAGGCTAGGTCGACAAACCGTAGCCAATCGCCACATGATCACCCCTAACACCAATCCAAAAAAAATTAAAAATGCAAATAAATAAATTAAACATAAAATCAATTAAAAACATAGCCAAGGATTCGTTACTCACCATCCTACGTGCCCTCTGGTGCTTCCTCATAGCTCCTCCAACCTCCATCTTTCTCCAAATCCCAATCTCCTTTTATAGCTTAGAGCTCTCAGTCATCACTTTGAGGTGTACAAATGAGCTTAGTCAACTGACTTGTGGGCTTATATAGTTGTTGACCATAATCGCAGCCAACCCCCTAGGGTCATCGCTGATTTGTTCCAGTTGTCGTTGACTTTCCCTGGTCGTCGTCAACCCATGTTTCCTTTCTCCATCATTATTCTTTTTTCTTCTCCACATCATTATACCATCTCTCCTTCAATTTTTATTTTTTGTGTGTCGTCCATAACACACTTTTATCTGTTGTTTTCATATTTTTCTCGTCATCATTTCTTATTTTTCCATCCGACCATTGTTCTATCTTTTGTTGGGTCACCATATTATCATCTATATCTTCTCTCAAGTCCACTTTTGTGTCCATATTTGTGTTCCCTCTCGGGGCACATATGACATCTTTTTATATTTTGCCTCTTTGGCCATTTTCGTGCCCTTTGTTGGGGCACCATTATTTCCATTCTCCTCATCCTTTGTGGATGCATACCTTTTCATTGATTCCTCATGTACGAAGGATTTCACATTATTCTCACATTTAGTTGTGCATAATTTTGATGTGTGCGTATGAACCATTGGTCCCCATGGCTTACATCCATTTGAGTGGTTTCCCATTGGATTCCCTCCATTTTGCAATGATTTTCACTGACTCACAAGCCCATAGGACATTTTCGTCATCTCCCTAAAGACTGTGACCTTTGTTTCCTGCCGAAGTGACTCCTAAAATCACCGTCATGTTTTAATTGTTTTTCTTGAATCCTTCTTTCTTGGGGCATCTTGCCTCATCTTTTCATTCTCCCATCCTTCTTTTCCCACCTTCCCATCTTCATCTCTCTCTTTCAAACTCATGATCAATTTCCCTTTGTGTCCTCAATCCCTAGTTTGAGGGGGAGCACATCATCAATCCTTTATCATCCTTCATCCCATCTTTCATCTCTCATCATTTTTTTCTCACGGGTTGCTTGCACAAACCACTTGACAAAAAGGGGCAAATGTAGACACCAAAATTTGGTATCGCTACCCTTACACCCTGCGCTTCACTTTTTTCACATGATCACCTATCTAGACCCTTTATTTTAATTCATTTTTTATTAATATTCCCCTCTTTCCCATCTATTATCCCATTCATCTTAAATTATTGTTAATCCTCATTAATTTATCCCCTAATCCTCATCTAATTATCTAATCAACTTCTAATTCTCCTCTCTATGTTGTTTATCATCCCTAAAATACCTAGTTTCTCATCCCTAGGCTCCCCTTAGCCTTTATTTACTCCATTTAATCCCTCACCTACCGATTTCCATCTCCCTATGCAACCCTAACCCGCCTAAGCCTCCTAAAACCCAAATCCCGCTTCTAATGGGCTTGATACCTTGAGCTAGGCATCCTCCCACCGCCCAAATGGACGGTTCCCCATAGTTGGTAGTGACCCATCCAGGTCGTCATCGACCCTATAAATCCACCCACACCCCTCCTTCCAAAGGGATGAAAAATCAGATTTTTTGTGCGACTTGCAATCTTATCTTTGTGTTTGAGCTTCTCTTCAACTATTTCAGTCTTCTTGGAGTCCCTTTGAGCTTGCTTGCATCATTTGTGGAGACTTTAGGGAGATCATCTTTGCCTTGTGTTGGTTTATTCCATTATTGTATTATCATTATTGCTATTATCAGCTATTAATGTTTTGTAGGTCTAGCTGCCATCAGAGATCCAGATCCATCCTTCCCTTTTATCCATCTTGTGTATAGGTTGTCAATCCAACCCATCCACTTTTGGTCACACCTAGGTCATCCCAAGTCACCGTCACCCCTGTCAGTCATGACCCTACTCCTATTGCATCACCTATTCTTCCATCCAGATCCATAGCAGTATGTTATTTTGTTTATGTTTCCACACAATTCCCAAATCTTTCATTCTGTCATTTTTCAACCCAGATACACTATGTCAGTCCTTGATAGCTGTCAACTTTTCCCAATCGACATCGATCTGATCCATATTTTCATCCCATCTCCTTATATCCTAATTTTCTTGCATCCTTTTTGTTTCTCCTATTTTAGATCTTCTTTGCAGGTTACCATCAGTTGCTACAGGCCTCCATTATCTTCAGATCTGCATACAGAGCCTTTCAAATCTATATTTTTGGTTTTTGTTTTGATTCATCTGCCCCAGTCTCAGTCGACTGGACCTCTATAGCCTGGGTCACCATCGACTCAGCTAGGTATATTTCATTTTTTGTCAATCTAGATCAGATTTGCACTTTCCTTTCATTTCTGCAATTTAAGTTTCTATTTAGTTCAGATTTTGCATGTTATTCAGTCCTTTATCATTTATCTTATCTTATTTTATCAATATGGGGGTTCACATCCGCATAAGGAAGTTCACGCTTCTTGGAACCGACTTTTTCAGACAACCCCCTCATCCACCATCTAATCCATTTTCTTTCTAGTTAGTTTTTTTTTTGCAGATCTATCAAGCTTACAGCAAGGAGTCAACTTTGTGCCCATCCTTCATCACCATCTTATCTTGAGGTACCATAAACCCTTGCATGTTTTGAGTTTTTTTTCTTTTATTTAGTATCTATCTCACTAATCTAAGTAGCAAAGAGAAATTTTTGTGCAACAATGTGCAAATGGAATAGAATAAATTGTAGATCAATGTATGCAAGAATAGCATTAGGAATATTGATACAATAGAAGTAGCATTCTTTTCACATTTAATAGAAGTAGTAGAAACATGAGTAGAAGCACATTTGAGATGCGTAGGAAGAGAGCAATTATTATTTTTACTTTTGAATTCAAGAGGAAGAATAAAAACACAAGGAAGGTCATGTGTAATAGAAGAATCATCATGCATATCTTCACTGGGGAGTTCACTATGGGTGGATTCTGAATCACTATCATAAATACAAGGAATGTCATCAATCAAGGTAAGAATAGAGGGGATATCCTCCTCATGCAAGCTAGAAACACTCTCATCATCATTGGAATCTATGGGATCTATGGCCTCAAGAGGAGCATCACTGGGTGTGGGGGAAGATGGTTGGTCACCATCACTTTCCAAAACATCTATATTACCTAAAATACTAGGGGTAGTAATACAATAGTTTGGGGAGGTGAAGTAGGAGCAGTATTACTAGTGAAGTTGATTATGGGGAATGTCACTTGTAATAAATTTACAATAGTTTGGGGAGGTGAAAAAGGTGGTTTAGGAGGAAAATCTTGAGGTGGATTAGAAAAATGAGGTGGAAGATCTAGAAACACAATAGGATGAGCCTCTTGATCATAGTTAAATTTGAAGTCGTCATATTTAGGAGTACTATAGAAGAGTTGACTAGTAATAGCATCACAATAGGTGACATGACTAGATGTAGTATAACTAGGGAAAAATCATAAGGGATATCCTCTGAAAGTGGTCCAACCTCATAGTTATGATTGTTCATTTAAAACGAAGCAGTATAACCATCAGCTAAAGTATGACGAATAAGAAGAGGTATAGAGGTACCATGAGGTTCTACGAAATCAGAAGTAGTATGGACATGGTTAGAGAGATAGGAACCATTATGGTTTTGCAAAGGCTTATATCAAGTCATGGCCACACAAAGAAGATGAATAATCCTAGAAACAAAGCACACATGCCCTAAGACAATCCTAGACTTTTGAGATCAACATGCATAATACACAAGGAACTAAGAAGTTCTTAGATTAGGTGAAGGGTTTGATCAAAAATAGGTTCACCAAAATGTATAATCGTTATTTAAATTTTAGGTTAGTTTAAATATGTTTTTATTTTAATTGATATTACAAATAATACACTACTAAAAGAACTCATATTTACACTTTTAGATCATAGAAATCAATCATACAATCAGACACATATAATTTGAAGCACAAACAGAATGCAAAGAGGCACTTAGTTGGTTCCGAAATTATTCAGGATGTGTCGTTGAGTGATTTGGGTAGGGGTAGAGTCTGAAATCTGGAATAGACACTTTCTAGAGTTGTAAAACTATTGGGTTAGGATCGTATAAAGAGGTCATGACCAGATAGTACGATTCTAACAAAACAACACATTTTTTGACCTTCAGGTAGTTGGAATCTACATCTTTTTGTGTCACTTTATGTCATTATTTGTCACACTTTGATGTCTTCAACTTTGCATAAAACCCTAGATGTCACACCTAGAGCTTACAAAATAAACCCTAGCTAACCTACAATACACTCAAGTAATCATTAGCTCTAAAAAATAAATATGCAAATTTTTGAATCCATTCACCATTTTTGTGAATCATGGACCATTGCACTACATTTTAGACTCAATGTAGTTCTCCTAGTGCTTTGTGCAAAGGTGCATGTAATTATCCCTTGACCTAAGTTGGCCCTTGTACCTCAACACTAATAGTGAGCTATGTTACTTCATCCCAATAGAAACCTGTGTGAAAATGAGAACTTCATAATTATGCCCTTTTATGTTGTGTAAGCAGTATGTATATGTAGTCCTTTGTTTCTCATCTCAAGAAGTGATAGATAGATAGATAGGTTATTTTCATATAATAAATGTTTAGGTTATACTTGTATATATATGAGTTATTACTTTGACATTAGGACCTTAGTAGTGAGAAAGGCGGACCCAAAAAATAGAATTTGGAAGATAAAAGAGTAAAAAACTAGCCCATGAAGAGAAAACAACCAAAAAGTAAGAGGGGTCAAGACCATACAAAAAGGTCATGATTTTATGGTCTGGTTTCGACCTTGATGATTGGTTTTGACTAAGCTCAGAAACATTAAAATACAAAAGGGGATTTCAAGAGATCTCTGTAAAGTGAATCAAGATCAAATCAAAGAGACAGAATAAGAAGAAATGAGGTTCAATCAAGTCATAAAGAGTAATAGAAAATAATATTGTTTCCACTAACATCTTGTTCCATTGTTCAAAACTCGTGTTTATAAAAAACTAACAAAATCATGGTGTAAAAATGATTTTACGTAGATTTCAGTGTCTACACTAACTTTGAGTTTTGGCATGCACTTCTCCTTTAGGTTAAAAAATTGGCCATTCTATGCACATTATCTTATTCTTCATTTGCACATTAACTACATATTTCTTTAGTTAGTGACTCAATAGAACAAGATTGCGTGTAAGGTTTTGTGCATGCTATAAATAATACTTCGGCCTTCCGTAGTGCCTTATTCTCCATACCATAGACTTCAGAATCATGCTCAGTGTAGAAGATTTCATTAACCTTATTATACTCTTACATCATGAATTTCAAGTGAGACTATCAATCAATCCCTATTTGATTTTTCATGCTTTGCCATGGTAACCACATATGTGAAAAAAAAAATTCATGTAATCGTTGAGAGTGCACAACCAATCTCTGCATAGAATATTTCCATCTGCTTAGGAACCACTAGTAAGAAGGTTCGTCTAGCGTAAAGGAAAAAATCCTACAAAGAACATCCTCATGTTGGACATGTGATCTCGTGAGACTATTCTTGAAGACCTGAATGTGTTATTCAATGTTCGAGGATCCACCATGGACATACTTGTTATAGATATTTTCAAGATGGTCAAGTAAGTCACAATACCCTTCAGGAATTGTAAAAGGGTCATTGTTGTTTCCCAACCATGGCACCATGTTTTAGGATTGTGGGATGAAAAAGGGAGTGGCAAAGGGTGTAGTTGCATTGTAAGGTAAACTTCTTATGGATTGATTTTTCCATTGGATGGGTTTTCCTTCATAATTTTTGCACTTCCTATTGTTTAGAAGGATTAAAAGTTTAAATCCCCTTCAACGAACTTTGATCTAGTGATGATTCTCCTATTTTCCAAAGTAAATGAATATTATTTGGAAAAGGGTCCCTCGTAGCGCCAATAATGTTGATATCCATGATTGTCGCACCTCAATCCTCCTCCTCAGCTCCAAGGTATGTTATTTTCAGGAATGGATTAAGGGTGCATACAATTGCGATAAACCTAAACAGTCTCTTACAAATGGGTGAGGCTATACATCTCTTGAAAGAAAGGTACATGTACAAGTAGGTGATGGTGCGGTGAATAGCGCATGTGTGAATCCCTCCCCAAGGTTCACTCTCACTAGGTCTTGGTGGCCAAAATGTGTGTTGGGAATAGCTCAAGATAGAAGGTGAGTGGATGTTTAGGATTTTGAGGGCGTTTGTTGGTTCATGTTGGTTCTATTCAATGTAGTAAAATAGTAGCTTAGGAATGAATCACAAGGGAGTTGGTTTGAAGGATTCTCCAAGAACAACAACAGATTACCATTAATTCATAACTTAATGAATGCACAAAAACCAATAAAATATATTTTTTATTAGTATCACTTGTAACATGAATAGACATTGTGTGTTAAGTGCACGCTACAAGATTTAGGTCCTAATACTATAAAATTTGTTAAAAAGTGCAAAAGAGAGTATGGTAGGGAAAAAAGGGAAATTAGTTGAAAATATGTGAAGCCTACTCTAGCTAATTTGAATTCCAGGAACCATGAAAACTATTCCCATGCTCAGACCAATATGTGTTTTATCAAGACGTGGAAATGTGTGAGATTCTGAGAGGAATGACTTAAAACATTTAGAGTGTTGCACAACATCATTGGACGTACAGGGTATGTTCTCTAATATTTTAGTCACTAAATAAATATTTTTTCATCCAATCAACAAGGTGGATCCTTAACACTCATTCAAACCACAATAGAATATACATAGAATATAACTTAGGTCAAGAACAAGGATAGAAAAGTGATAAAAAGAAAATGAAAAGTAAAACTCTTAGCAATTTTTCTATTCCAAATTCTAGGACATTTATAATGATTTCACTCTGGGTATTTATAGGAAAACACAAACGATGAACAATGTAATAAACATCAATGGTGGTAGGATCTTGACAACCTATATTTAAAAAAATATATTACATGGTAGATTCATGGGCTAGTTCAAATAAATGTAAATTTGGCCATCTGAGGGTTTTCATGTCAAAAAACATCCTCTACAAGAAGGAAGGTATTCATTAAAAGTTACTCTAAGATAGTATGGCAGCATGGTGTGTCTGGTTTTATAAGTCAAATTATTCATTTAAAGTATCCAAATACCTTTGACATGGTGTGTACGTGCATTGATCTAAGATCTTCTGACAAATTGACTGGTTACGATGTTGTGATTTTTGGACAATCCAATCTATCTCCTGGTTAACTTGACGTTTTGTCATTTTGTGCACCTCTGGTTGACATAACATAATGGTGTGTGAGCTTAGTTTTTGCAAATGCATGCTTTAGTTTCCTTCTATTGCACAAACATTCCTACAAAATGGTCACCTCTTCATTCTGCATGATATCAACCTTGGGTAATTTTTCCTTTGAGTGTTTTAATGGTGTGTGTATCTTTCCTTTGTATAGTCTCACAATTTATCCTACATACACAAAATAAAAATGGAGCTAACTAATATAGCGTACAATAATTTTGAGGTGAGGGAGATATACTTAACATGCATAAATTACCACATTCATTGAGTGATGTCCTGTTTTAAGACACATGGCATGCATCAGCTTTATCTCACTTAGAAATCTTTTGGAATTTTCTTAGACCTTTATATTTTGTTGCGCACCAATTTGATACAATTTTCCTCAATCGATACAGTCACATATCGCAAGGTTTTAAACTTGTGTCTTTATCTCCTCCGCCTTGCCATCAATATATGATGGGTGTCATGAATTAGTGCATGCAGATACTTTTTTGCAATGGTTTTCATCCATGCGAGGAGCACCTCAACACTTAGAATTTTTTTACCATCTTCCTTCCATCATAGATTCATGTGCATAGCACACAGTGACTATAGTGGTCCTAGGGTTAAGTGTTAAGTGCTTGATGTGTCCAACTTATTATGTAATAGGAAATGTTGACTATGTGAGGGCTAAATACAATTGTGTAATACGGAAGGTTTTCCAACCAAGTGTGGGAGTTCATAGGAATCTTAGAATAGTTTTATGCATCCCTACATAAGTGAAAGTGTCACAAAGCATTAAGAGGTTCACATGGACTCGTAGTATGGTTGCGCAAAGATTGCACAAATCCAGTTTGAACATGAAGGGGACCATGGAATGACCTTAGACTAGATGTAAAGGATTCAAGGGCATGCAATAATGTTTGAAATCACTACACAATAGTAATGTTTAATAGTGTGCACAGAGGAACTATGTACAATAGAAATGAGTGTACACAATAATTACACTGCGGCTTGAGAAGTATTTTACACAATAAAATATAGACATATTTGTAAAATGGGATGGGAGAAAATAGGCATGGAAAAACCCAAGTAAATAGAACTAATGCATAGAATGCTTGTAAATGGGAATTGCATGCAAAATAAAGTAAAGTTGGTTGTGCAATTATGGACTTCCTTGAGAAAAGCCAAGGGGTTCCTTGATTTCACCTGTAAAATTAGGGGTGATTTTTGCACACAACAACACTATCTACACCTTTTTTTATTTTTTATAGTATTGTACATGTGACATGTTACTAGGATTACCTTGGCTTCATAATCTCCATGCTATGGTATTCATGATTGTGTCAAATACATTTAGTGTAATGAAGTTGTCATTGTTAAGGTCATTCCTTATGAGTATCATTTTCCTCTTATAGTTTTTATTCTTGATCTTACTTCTTTATAAAAAGGGATCACATGACCAATACTCACCCCATTTTTTCTAAAAAATCTCAATCAAGCGATATTATAGTATCACCTTTTCAACATAAGCCACAATTGAAATCACATAGATCTATTTCAATGGCTTCTCTTAGAGCATTACAATTGAATCATCAATTCATGTATCCTAAGCTTAAATTGACACAACCTCCTACCTCAAGCAATTCTCCATCAAGGAACACATCTACTCTAGTGGTCCAATCTACACATTCACCTATATCAAGACATTTTGATGATATGAGACATGATGTCATTCCAAAATTTCATGTGCACTCAAACACAGTTCATCATTCATGTCCTTTGTATGAATATGTACTCGGATAGCATGCTCTCGAATATTTTAAACAAATCAAAAAATAAAACATTAAAATATTCAAAAATGTAAAAAAATATATATATTCTAAACATGCAAAATAGGGACCTAAGCATAACTTGATCTACTAGTTTCTATTTTACATGTGTTGTTTCTCGCATGATTTGATAGATAGCATATTCTATTTTCTATACACACATGCATTTCATGATGTATATGAGCATGATGTAGGATACTCATGACTCTACATGATTTAATATGTTGGACGTGTCCTTTGCCTAGTGGCCTTACTAATCTAGGGACATTTTTATACACTATTATTTATTATTATTCTATTTACTACACAAATTTCTCCATTTATAAATCATATATCCTAGTTTTTTCATAGTATACATTGTGATATATGTTATTATTAAGATTTTTAGGACTAACACATGTGGACTATATAGGCTAGTATACCTTATTTTATGCGCCTATTGGCTATTGTCTATCTTAGGACATTGGATTGTTTATTATTTTCCTTTTGTGTGCTTCCCTTGGCTTATTTATATATGCGTGACACTTTGGATTCCATTTTGTTTGCATCACTATCCTTTGTTTATATGTACCTTAGTCTATTGTGAGTGTATGACACTTATGTGTCCTTGTATACAACCATTTGGTCTTTCTATGTGATATTATGTGTGACATCGTGCATGACTTTGTGTGTGAGGTTGTGTGTTATGTTTTCTATCTCTATGTACCATGATGTCTATCATGCATTCTCTATCAAGGTCAGTTTTATAAATCTGACCATCTACAACCATCTCCCATATTTGTTCCAATGATGACTATCTACTATATCTAACATGGACACACTTTAATTCTTTTAAATTTAAAAATCTATGATATATATCCCCCACCTTAAATGAGGGTTCATTCAATGGATTTATCTCATAAATATCAATACATATCAGGAAAATAGACAAACTTGCATGATATAGAAAACATATGCACATGTTACAATAGTAGGATATTTTTTAGTGTCAAAAGTTCCCTAAACTTCCCTAATGGACCATGTTATTGCAGTAGAGCCTTCAGAGATATTTTCCGATGACTATAAGAACGTAAAAAACGGACACTCTGAGCTCAAGTTATGTCCGGTCAAAGTTCAGTCAACAGGGAAGTCAACTTTGGTCAACAAGTCAACAAGTGGACCAATGTAAAGGTGACACGTGGCAATTGGCGATAAGACAAAATTGATGGTCTTGTAATTTTTAAAAAATCAATTCCATGGTATAGAGATCATCGCAAGCTTTCTGACGCATTTTGAACGGACCAAATCTGAGTTCGTATGCGAAAGATATGCATAGTCAAAGTTGTGGTCAAATGATGACGTGGCACACTCTGACGTGGACAAATGGCATATTATGGGTGTGACACTTGGCAGGTTTTTAGTGGTTTTGGATTTAAAATAATAATAATAATATTTTATTTAATCCATTCCACGGGAATAAGCCTAATCCCATGGGATAAGGAGGATTTTGTGGACAAAAAGCTATTTAAAGGCTTATCCTATCCCTTTCCCACCAAATGTGGGGTCAATGGCTAAGTTGGATGCCTAAACCTATGGAAGGGGGATTTGAACCCAACACCTCATCTAAAAATATAAGCCGTCTTACCAACCCGCCACCCTCTTGTAAGTGGTATAAGTAAAGCTCACTTGTATTTGTAATAAACAAGTGTTAGGTCTGTGTCAAGGCAGAATAAGGAGGGCAGTTTTGGAAAAGTGCAATTTTGGGGCACTTCTGTTCACTTCCAGATCTCGAGTTATATATGAAAGTTGCTCAGAATTTTGAGACAATCATGATGGTGTGATCATTTATCCAATTTGGAGCTTTTGTGATAGAGTTATGTTCTGTTAAAGTCACACAAAGGCATAGAACCAAAGGGAGACACTACTGCAAGTGGATCAGGAAGGTGAAGGACATAGGCTGAGCTCCATTAACATCCTTCAAAGGTCTAAAACATATTTTTGTAGGTTTTTTAATTCATTATTGGTTAATGTAAAGGTTATTGTATTTACATTTTTAACATTATTAATGGATCGGTTCACCACGAACCCGGGGACGTAGGAATTCCGAACCCCGTAAACAATCTGGTGTTGTGTTCTAATTTTTATTTTCAGTTTCTGATTATTTGCAAGTAATTTAAATTCCAAATATGAATATGGATGCAACTATAATCAGAATTGATAAAATTGGAAAAATCAATTAAATCTGAAACAATGATTTTTGGGGCTTTGATCAAACAGTGAAATTTTGAGTAAATTACAAACTTAATTTCAGTTTCAATTCAGTCCTAAATCAGATTCTAATCAATAATTTGGAAGTCTAAAATCCTTTTAAGTAGATTAAAATTGAAGATCCTTTGAAACAATTAAAAGTGTTAATTTCAAACACCTATTTTCAGATCAAGTTTGGTATCAGAGCTGGTTATTACACTTGCAAACTTGCTAATCTCTGAGCAAGTTTGGTATCAGAGCAGTTAGATTGCTAGATTAGCTTCTAATTGTGTTTGAAAATTTGGCTTCAGTTTCAGTATTGATTTCAGTTTTCAGTGTGCAGACATTTTGGGGCTTGTTAATCTTCTTTTGCAGTGTGTAGTTTTGGAAGTATAGGTTGTGTTTGCAGGAACAGGGAATCATGGGCAAGTCATCCAAACAAGAGCAACTGGATGAGCTTGAAGCCATAAACCACCAACTCCAGGAAGAAAAATCTTTCCTGAGAGCTAATTTTTATTCCTTAGAAGAGGAAATAGTGCGGTTAAAATCTGAGCCACAATCCTCTATAACCAAGAAAGAGGAATATGTCAATGAGATGCTTGTACAGAGCAAGAAGTTGATGGGATTTGTTAAAGAGTTACAAGAAGAAATATGAACCAAGGATGCCCTCTTGGCAAAGCTGTAACAAGGTGAACACAAGAAGGAAATGCCTTCCAAATCATATGCAGGTACTATGACAGAAATGCACTGTAAGTTGTTCACATTTAAATTCTTGCTCTAATTTTGTTTCAGATATTCCTTTAGGTTAGTTTGAAAATCATACTAAGGGAATTGGATCTAAACTAATGGTTAAAATGGGATATAACGGAAGGGGACTTGGTAAAAATGAACAAGGTACTACTAACCCAATACAGGTAGAGGATCAGCCTCGATTTGTAGGTTTGGGTTATTCTAGTGGGCAAATGGAAATTGGAGAAAGTTCCAAAGTAGCTGAAGGAAGACAGTCTTCTAACAGCCAAGGATCTACGCCTCTAGAAATGCAGGATTCTGCCATCAAGAGGAACAATGAAAGGTGTAAGAAAATAGGTAAATGAGGTAATGAAATTCCACCTCCTCCCACTTACACTAAAAATAGCACTAAGGGGAAATTAAATCCTAAGACTTCTAAAACACTCTTTCAGTCTGAACAATATAGCTTTGGTAGACAAAAGTATGGTTTTCCTTGCACATTTTGTGAAGGTACTAATCATTCTGCAACATATTGTTGGAAGAGGAAAAATATGATAAAGAAGTTAATTCCTTTTGTGAATGATAAGGTAGGTGCTAAAGACCAATCTCTCCTTGGTAAGGCAAGAAATGGGAAAAAGGTTACCTCTCGTAAACAGAGGAATCATTCTCCTAGATAGATTTCAGCAAATGGAAAAATGGGTAAGACTCCTAAAAATAAGGAAGTTAAATTTTGTTCCCATTGTAAAAGGAATGGTCATGATGTTAAGATGTGTTGGTATGTTCCTTCAGTGCAACATTGGAAAGTTGTTAAAAAGGAAAATAATGTCAAACCAAAATTTGTTGATCTAACTCATGTAAATGCTCATTCTAGTACTGGGGAAGTAAAACCACCTAAATGGAGAAATCCAAGTAATTGGATGGGTAAAACATTCCTCAACTTTATGTTTGCATTGCAGTAACTGGTGATAGTATGCAAACATTTTCAAAGCTATATTTTAGGGATTTGATCCTATGTTTATATTCAGCTTTGAAATAATTTGGAAGTAGCCGTAGAGAAGATTTGAGTGATAGGTTCATCATACTCATATTCATCTTCTCACATTTTGGTTGGTTATTCCATTTCTGACAACAGTATGCAGGGATATGGGCATCATCAGAATGTCTATTTTGAAACTTGTAGTTTTATAGTGTTGTCATTTGTGCAAATATTATGGATGCTTATAAGACCCATTCGGGCACCTGTTTGATATTGTAATAAATAGACAAACTTTTTGTATCCACATGTGTTATTTGCACTAATTTATAAGACCCTTATTTTTGGAAAATTTGATTTTTGTAACTATCAGATGTGGTTGCAATTAGGGTGTAAATTTATTACACTAACAAACTGGTTTGCAAAGGCACCAGGTGATCATTTTGCATATTATGGCAGTTCACCAATTTGGGTAAGCATATAGTTTATAATCTATCCCTTTATAGTTCAGTGTATGGATAAATATTTGCATATTCATGTTGATTTAGATTTTGACTATAGCCATTTTGGGCGTTGATGGTTTAATTATTCTGGATAGTGAATATTTGCAGTTGTAATCAACATAATCACAAAGTTTCAGTTGAACACTAGCTTCCGTTATAGATGGGTGTTATTATCTGACTTATTATTTGTGATGGCATTACAGTGTTTTGGGCAGATTCACGTGGATTCAGTTGTTGACTATAGCTATTTTTGGGCATTGATAGTCTATTTTATTCTGGATAGTGAATACTTGCAGTTGTTACAGTTTCAGATGGATAGTGGGCACTAGCCTAATTGTGGGTAGTTTAGATGTCTGGTATACTGATATGTGTTATGAAATTGTAATTTAAGTAATCAATTCTGTATCACAAAGTGACAGTTGAACACTAGCTTTCTATAATAGAATGGGTGTTATTATCTGGTCAATTATTTGTGATGGCATTACAGTGGGGTATGACAGTTCACAGTTGTGTGCAGAGTTGACAGGGTTGCAACGTTTCAGTTGAACACTAGCTTAATTGGGTGTTATTATCTGATCGGTTATGTGACTAGCTAATCAACTATTTGCATTTTATTAACCTATAATGTTATTTTGGGTTCTTGTATGTGTTTTTGCAATGCAGGAAGAGATAACATTATTTGTGGGTTGATACACAACTTTTTGTGGACAAAAAGCCTTCTCAGTAGGGAGGAGTGATCAAGGGATATTTTTCAGTGTCAAAAGTTCCCTAAAATTCCCTAGACCATGCCAGTGCAGTAGAGCCTTCAGATAGATTTCTAACGACTATAAGAACGTGAAAAACAGACACTTTGAGCTCAAGTTATGTCCAGTCAAAGTTCAGTCAACAGGGAAGTCAACTTTGGTCAACAGGTCAACAAGTGGACCAATGGCAAGGTGACACGTGGCAATTGGTGACAAGGAAAAATTGATGGTCTTGTAATTTTTTAAAAATCAGTTCCATGGTATAGAGCTCATCGCAAGCTTTCTAACGCATTTTGAACGGACCAAATCTGAGTTCGTATGCGAAAGATATGCATAGTCAAAGTTGTGGTCAAATGATGATGTGGCACACTCTGACGTGGACAAATGGCATATTATGGGCGTGACACTTGGCAGGTTTTTAGTGGTTTTGGATTTAAAATAATAATAATAATATTTTATTTAATCCATTCCATGGGAATAATCCTAATCCCATGGGATAAGGAGGATTTTGTGGACAAAAAGCTATTTAAAGGCTTATCCTATCCCTTTCCCACCAAATGTGGGGTCAATGGCTAAATTGGGCACCTAAACCTATGGAAGGGGGATTTGAACCCAACACCTCATCTAAAAAGATAAGAGGCCTTACCAACCCGCCACCCTCTTGTAAGTGGTATAAATAAAGCTCACTTGTATTTGTAATAAACAAGTGTGTCAGGTCTGTGTAAGACAATAAGGAGACAAGTTTTGGAAAAGTGCAATTTTGAGGCACTTTTGTTCACAACCAGGTCTCGAGTTATATATGAAAGTTGCTCAAAATTTTGAGATGATCACAATGGTGTAATTATTTATTTGATTTGGAGCTTTTGTGATAGAGTTATGTTCTGTTAAAGTCACACAAATGCGTAGAACCAAAGGGAGACACTACTTGTAAGTGGATTAGGAAGGTGAAGGACATAGGCTGAGCTCCATTAACATCCTTCGAAGGTTTGAAACACAGTTTTTGCAGGTTTTTTATTCATTATTGGTTAATGTAAAGGTTATTGTATTTACATTTTTTAACATTATTAATGGATCGGTTCACCACAAACCCGGGGACATAGGAATTTCTGAACCCCGTAAACAATCTGGTGTTGTGTTCTATTTTTTATTTTTCAGTTTTCTGATAATTGCAAGTAATTTAAATTCCAAAAATGAATATGGATGCAACTATAATCAGTAATTGATAAAATTGGAAAATCAATTAAATCTGAAACAATGATTTTTGGGGCTTCGATCAAACCAGTGAAATTTTGAGTAAATTGTAAACTTAATTTCAGTTTCAATTCAGTCCTAAATCAGATTCTAATCAATTTTTGGAAGGATTAAATCCTTTTAAGTTGATTAAAATTGAAGATCCTTTGAAACGATTAAAAGTGTTAATTTCAACTAACATCCTACACCATTACAATTTGTGGCTTCATGTGGTTCCTTCTTTATTTGATTTTTGGACTTACTGCACCCCAAGTCTCCCAGATTACTTGTATTATTGCTCTTCTAATTGTATATATTAGGGTTTCTACATCCCTGATCTCTCTTGGAATTTTTGGTTGGGAAAACCGTACCCCCAACCTTATTTCAATTGGGTATTTACTCACCCCCAATTCTCCATGGTTTCTACTACAATATTTATCTCTACATGCCTTGACAAGGGGGAAAGGTCTTCTATATTTGCAGGGAAAAGTTGCTCTACACATATAAGTGTACTCCTTCCTTGCTCCTCTCTATTTTTAACAATTTCAAATATTCTTCGAAGTGAAAGTTTCTGTTTTCATTATATAAGGACATTTACAACACTCTTGTGTTGTAGGTTTCTCTTCTAAGGGAATATTACATCCATTCAAACAAACCAAAATCAAGCAATCAAGAAAAGATAGTGAGTTTACACATACTAGTATGTTTTCCTTTAAAACTGGAATTTTTTATTTATTATCTTGAGAGGGAATGTAGACACCTAGATTTGGTAATTAAGTGCTTAACAGAATTTATTTGGCTATTAACCCTTAATCATGGCTTGCACATATGGTCAGAGATTAAATGCATTATCCTACTTTATCTTAAGCTTTGGAAATACCTTTTTTTCCTCCACTATGTTTCTCAAACACCTACAAAATTGATCTCATTACAAATAAACAACATACATATCTTGTTATACATCTCTAGATCTCCACTTGCTTCATTCCACATCTGTGGAAACTACCATATAGATCTAGATACAATCTTCATACGATTATATCCTTGTTCAATGGTTTTGTCCAAGGTGGGCTAATGGTCATATTTTATTATGTTTATCTTATTTCCACCTCCTATTTAAACTTGGTGAAACATAACATCCCATGGAATCGTATATAATCAAGTTAGAGGCATTCATTTACTCACATGTCATTCTCAAAAGATATTCTAGTAAATAATTATCAAGTCTTAAGAAAATACTCCCTAATCTTCCCTAAAGCAAAAGTAAACATTAGGAGTAGCCTCTATACAAGGCTAAAACACTCTAAACTAGGTTAAAGAGAATGTCAATTCAAGTCACATCTCAAATTCAAATCAAGAACTATTAAGCACATGCATTCCAAAGGACACGTCTAAGGTATTTTACTCTAGAAAAATATAAATCTAAAACCACTCTACTCAAAACTCGTGAAGGGTACATTTGAAGTATACCTAGCTAGCATGTTATTGTTATTGATACACAAGGGAAAACATAGGTGAATGACACTTTGTACTTGCATTTACTATTAAAAACACTAGAATAACTACATGGAGTTTGATTCCCTCATTTGGGAAATGTAGTATAATGCTTTGTAAAATCAACAAGGGGGTTGGCCACCAGGAGAAGTCTAACTCAAATACACACCATTTTTTGTTATCTAATGGCTACTTGAGTGTTAGCGCACAAACTTAGTGTTTTGATCTCTATGGATACATGTGGGAATGTTCTAGAGAAAGAAAAAGTATAAGAAGAAACCAAATACAAATATTGAGCACCGCAAATAAAAAAATATGTGTAGAACAGTGCTAAACACTAGCATGAAACTAGATATAATTAGCATGAGCTAGTGTTCAGATGTGATTCTAGTTTCTAGGAGGGTTTCAAAGTTCCACTTCAGAGACAGAATATTCAACCCTGTCACAACCTATTTTACTAAGTCCCAAACCCATACCTCTCTGCAAAGCATCAAAAAAGCTAATTGCACTCATCTTATTGTGTTTTACTATAATTATAATGTGCCTTAAGTGAATGACACTTCTAAACCATATTACATGTGTTATTAGGTATGAATGTTGGATCATTTATCTAGGCTATTGCACATTATTTTCTAAGATTTCACTCCTAATTAAAGTAAAAAAACTATTTTAATTTGGGTGTAATCATGTATACACTAATTGAATCAAGATCCTTATTTTTTCCATAGGAAGGTAATATTTTACATCATACATTGGTTCTAATTAAAATTTTTGAGAAAAGTATAATTATATTTCTTTATTTCAATTTGTTCTTGCAATAAATTACCAAAAGTTGATTAATAAGGAAAAGACTAATATCTTGAAAGTCGATTAGTACCATTTCCAACGAATAGAATTATATAAAATATTATGATTAGTTATACAAAAAACCAAATAGGTAAATAGATAATGCATGCAATCATAATGGACATAAATTATGGATCAAAGTACCCTAAATCATCTCTTGACTCTAGGTCAAAATCCAAGTTATAGGGGCAAACCAAGGTGAACACCCAAACATTGATGCACATCTAGCTAGAAATAAATATATCCATTTAAAAGAGGGGGAACCCATTAGAAATGGAAGGAATCAATGAATATGTGAACTAGAAATGGGTGTTAATCCTATATACCACCATCATCATTCTCTCAAATAATATCCATCATCATTAATCACCTCGATAATGTCAATTCACAATTGAATGATCTATATACAAGCATGCCCTTTGAATAGGAGGAGAGCCTAGATAATCCAAGATAAATTGATTAGTTATCCTAAATATTCTCTTCAAAACCAAGGTCAATAAATGCAATGTAGAAATTTTATATTGACGCACATGTTCTCACATCAAAAATACATTTCATTGGGATTGAAATAAATTGTTTACATTGATGAAATAAATTTAGCTACACTGACACAATACCACATAACACCATATAAAACCAATATCCATCATTCATATCATCAATATGAAACAATGTAAATGTGATGCATGATCATCCGAGGAATACCGGAAATCTTTCTTCAAGCAAAAAACATGTAGAGGTGTGTTCATATAGAATAATCAAATTTTCTTAGTCTACAATACTTTCAATTATGATAAAAAATATATAGTGATTAAATAACTCAAAGTAATCTCTTAACTCTATATCAAAACCCAAGTTATAGGCATAATCCAAGGTGATTTTTGCACACAAACACTGATGCAATCTATCTGATAAATATATTCATTTAGAAACGGTATCGACCTACTAATAAACCAGCTCAATAAGTATATGGATCCATCTCCAAGTTATAGATCCATATAGATATGTAATACAATAATCATGATTATCAAGTCTCTATCATATATGTAGTATCAAATTTATTCAACTCCCTCTAACCTATATATAGTTTTTTGGTTATGGTTGTGGATAGTAGGCATAGGTCGTAGAAATGGAAAGAGTCGATAAATATGTCCATGAATTGGTGCTAAGATTGGAGACCACCATGATCAATCACTCAAGGAAGATCCATCATCATCAATCACCTTAAAAATTTAATTCATAATTGAATGTGCTAAGATTTGAAATCATCATGATTTCTCACCCAAAGATCCATCATCATCAATCAAATTGATAAAATCAATTCATGGTCAAATGATTTGTAAATGAGCATGCCCTTGAAAATGAGGGGAACATAAAAAATCCTAAGATAAATAACATAGTTTCTTAAGGCTTCTCTTAAGTTATAAGGCAAAAAAACACAATGTACAAATCTTATCATGAAGCACATGTTATCATATAAGAAACACATTTCACAACAATTTAAATCAATTATTTATATTGATGAAATAAATATAGCTATGTTGAAACAATGCTACATGCTACCACCATATACATTCATTATGCATCACTCATATCATCAATGTATGAAAACATAAATGCACTGCATGAGCATTCAATGGGTAATGGTAATCTTGCATTAAACAAAAAACAAGCAGGGGTGTGTTCAAGTAGACTAGTCAACAAGTTTGTCATTTTGGCATGGTAGAAGTTGAACCATCATCATAAATCCAACACATCAAGTACCTTAGAGAGGATTAGCTTCAAGTAGCAACATGGTTCCCAAATGTGTTGGTTCGTTTATATGCTTATTAATAGCATTCAAGAAGTGGTTTCATTTCCTGACCTAAAAATTATAAGTTCAAGTGCACATGAAAAAAATTGTTGAGAATACCTCCAAGCTAGAACAATGTTTCATAATCAAATTCTCTTCCATTTGTATTCACTTTAAAACAAAATAACACTAAATTTTAGCTTATATGCAAAATTTATGGTACACGAATGTTTCATGGTTTTGCACATAAGAAAAACCATTGGGTCGGTTTTACAACCATAAGCATTAATTTCAAAAGAGTTAATCTACAAAAAGGGGTTCTTTCACAAATATATATTTACATAAAGTGTTGATTTTTCCCTTTGTTAACACAAATAAGAAAAAATAACTTCCCAGAGTAAATGATTTTTTTATCTTTGGAATTTTTAATATGCTTGGAAGTTGGAAGTTTAAAGAGACACTCTAAAATGTTAATAGTTTTCAAAGAGATATAAATTATTTAGTTGAGAGTTAGTTTTTGCAAGAAAGGAGAGCGAGAGAGAAAAGATAGAACCTACAACATGCCAATTAGGAGCTTGCGAGGTGTAGTTGTAATCTAGAACATAGTATAGATTGTTCCAAATCCATGAAGGGACTATAGTCGATGTATTTCACCATTATATGATTGTAATTCAATGAAACAAGTGTTATTTATGTGTGTAATATTTGTGGTAATGTCATTTAAACAATAAAGTCTTATGTTTTTAATTCCCAAGTCTAAGTAGGGTTTGTGTGTCTGTCCGTTTGAGTGAGTAAGTCTACATTGCAGGGAAATATTGTTCTTTATTCATTACACTCACCTTGACCCGCATCATTTGGTATCATAGCAAGAGTATCTTACAAGTGTGCTAAGAAATTTTGAAGACATTTTATGTTAGATCATTCATGTTAATTTGTAATCTTGCATCATCCAAAAACATTATGGTATGGTTTTGCATGCGTCTTGATTGCGCACGTTTTTGTTGATGATTCCACACGAGTTATTTTTCACAAGATTTTGTTTATGGTGTGTTACATGTAAGTATTGTTTGTGTGAGATTCTTATTTTATGGTTTGTGTGAGTCTTGTTAAATGTAAGTGTCTATTGTAATGTTTCATTATGCTTGTTTGTGTGCTAAGGTAATGATGTTCTATGTTGTGTTTTGTGCATATGTTTATATTACGTAAGAGTTAATAGTGTTGTGTGTTATCAATTCATATGTAGGGATATGGTCAAGCTAGAGTGGTTGTTGCATTTTTAGAGTACATTATCAAGGATCCTAGTATCATCTAGATTTCATAACTAAGTTCTATGGATCTAAAGGTGCATCGGTTGGATAGCACGAAGTTTCATCAATCATAATGTGTAGCAGAGACATGTTTTGGGCATAGTAACACACCAAAATTTTATAAGATCTCACATTATAGTATCATTTATTCTATTCATGTCTACCCTTGCAGTTTTGTAGGCATTAGAGCCATATGGAGATAGCACGCATGGATTTAGTGGAAGAAGTTCATAGCACAGTATTTTGTGCAACAATGTAAACATAGCATGTAGCTTGTATAGTTTCAAATATGACATTATGATATAAGCCAACATGGATTGCACCTAACCCAATAATTGTAACCATTGAATTGAATCAATCTACATCAAATAATGGTTGGGTCATATCTTGTATAGATGATTGGAATGAACAGTAGTGTCATATGGGTCATATGGGTCATTTATAGATTTCAGGTGATATTGTAAGTAGGTGGGTCTTGCATTATATAAGCATGGCATTACTCTTGTGTCAAGAATGACTCCTACGTAATTGATAATATATCTTAGACTAGTCAATTCTGTGTGATTTTGTGTTGTAACGCTACACTTACAAAAATTGTGAGTTAGCAAACAGAGATCTTATGATATAGAGTTGGTTGAGCATCTTGCATGTTAGATAGTTATTATGTTTCCATGTAATACATTTTTTTAATGAACAAGTATTAATGAGTTTCATAGTTCCACAAATATTTTTGATTTTGTGTTTCGTGCATTTTTAAATAATTATGTCGTTGAATATTTTGAGGGTTGTGAGGTCTAAAGAATCTTATAACAGGGACCCCTAACCACAATTGCATCAACATATTCCAATGAATATTGTTGGGTAGAAGGTGCTTCAATTGATTTTCCTCCATTGTGGGAACATGATAGAGGATAAAGGATAAAATTATTTTTTTATGCTCATGAACTGAACACAAACCAAATAACACAGTGCATGGTTTTTCACCCACTTGTTTTAGGACTGCTAGAAATTGTCCAAGGAACAAGTTGCAGGTATTCAATCTTACAAATGACCAAATGGTGAAATATAGCATGTAACCTACAACCTAACATGGAGTGTTGAATACAAAAAACAACCAAAGGCCTTTATGAAGTTCCAATTAATTAAGATATTTTTCCCTCCAAAAAGACAAAAAGAAACCCAAAAGAGGCAAACGATATTTACAATGAAGCTTAATTACAGTTATAGATCATGTCCAAAAAATGGAAAAAGGAATACGGGTAAGGCAAAAAGAGATAAATCAGACCTATGTTGATATATATCTTCACTTGATGAAATCCTCCATGACTTCATGCAATTAACCAATGTCTTACTAAGTATAGCTTTGGCTCATACTTATGCAAGAGAAGACAGAGGGGTCTAATGAAGGTTTATGATTTCCTTTTAGTGGCAAACCTCTACTAAAATGAATTGAGATAGGAAAATAGCAAAGCTCATCCTACTATAATAATTACCAAAATATCCAAGCTCTTCTAGCAAAATAACTAATGCACATTCAACTTTAGTAACTAAGAAGAAACATTAACATCTAAATTGAATAAAATACATATTGAACATCTTAATCATCTCATAAAATAGTGGGAATATCTTACATCTATAAATAAGCTAAATTAATCACAAAACTTGTTCAAATTTTTAAAAGAGGAAACTAGATTAACATGGTTTCACAGCAAAGTGCCAAAACTCCTATTAATTCAGTCAGTTTTTCTCTCCCTTTCTGGAATGGAAAATTATCCCCCTTGTTAAAAATGTATTGATTTCCCCTCTTATACTCACGCCAACATAGGAAAATGGCGTTGAATTTTGGCACAAAATGTACCTATCATGATCCCAAATATGTCTGGAAAGTTGAGGAATATCTCAAAGTTGTTACAACAAGAATGACATGTGGCATATCTACAGGGTCCCCATTGTTTATGATTTGATGGCACACAAAGCATGAGAATGGCATGGAAGAAAAATACTCATTTCACACAACCCCTTGGCTCCTAAAACCATTCCCATTGGATAGATATCTCCTAGATCTTCCCAACGAGTATATTTTTTCTCGATTCAAAGAAAAAATGAAAAAATAATGGCACTTTGAAATTTTTAACCCATGTAGTCCTAATATTTTTCATCCTTTTCTCATTGGTCCACACAAAAGGCTATGATTGGTTTTTTTGAAGGCCATATGGTGGGCTCCAATGCAATTCCAAGTCGATTTTGGGTTGGAGTATTTAAGGTACGAATCTCGCTTGGAATGCACCACAGACTACAACTTCACACAAATTTATAGTGTCAACCCACAGAGTAGTTTCCCCATCTATCTTTATATAGTGGGGAGTCTGGTTCTTTGAATAGAGATAGGGAAGTGAAATCAAATGAAATTAATATATGCTTCTAACCCTCTCTCTTCGACTGCAATTATTATTATTATGTACATGGAAAACTAAAACGTTGATTATCTTATATTTAGGTGGATGCCATGCTAGCTATTTATCGCTAATTTCATGCTCACGTGGTTTTGCAGGATGCAAGTAAGATGGCAAAATAGTGTGGTTGTAATCCATTATGTATTATTGTAATTGATGTTAATGGAAAAAAAAATATGTATGTATTGTTATGTTGCAGTAAAGACTTATAATTGAAATTTGACAATATGAATTAGATGCTAGTTTTAGAGGTGCTTTGGGAAATGTGCATTTAACTATAGGTGTCCTTTTGATTCATATTTACGTATGGTAAAAAAAGGGGGGGATTAGATGTGTGTGTGTGTTAAATGAAATTGTAGAGGATAATACAACATTTTACGAAGTATTCAAAGGTTTATTATTGAAGTTTTGTAATATTTTTAATATGTTAGTGTTTAAGGGAATTGTTCATCTAAACATGGGTGTTATTTTGACCACCAAATTTTGTATTGTAAAAGTTGGATAAATATGATAAATGAAATTGAATTTGACATCTTATAGTGCATTCTCGTTGTGAAATTTATGATGAAATTTTTATAGTGTTGTGTTATTTAACTAGCAAAATAGAAAAGAAACCTAAATATAACAGTCAATTTTAATTTAAAACTTGTGCATATCTACCCTTCTTACATGATTTTTCTTAGCACAGAAGAAACTAAAACTGTAGAATGAACTTAAATATTTACACTTGATAACACCTTCTAGCTTAAGTAAATAAGATCCCAAGTTTGATTTTATCATCATAGCCTATTTGCTTAGCAACATTGTCGTGAACATGACGATATAGGAACAACGTGGTTAAACTTTTTATTAAGTATGTGGTTCCCTCCTAGGATGGGTAATCATGTACGTAGTAAGGAGAATGTATTCTCATAAGATAGTACTCCATAGGAATTCAACATTAAACATAGTGTAAAATCCTCTTGCACCGACACATGTGTTGAGTGGCAAAGATCATCAACTAACCTTGGAAGTCATCTTTAAGAGTTGGGATCATAAATGAACTCAATGCCCAATCTCATTTATCGTTGGGTTTAATGGTGCAATACTAAGAGTTAATTGTGAAACTTAACAAAATTTTAATTTATGATTGGTTTGTAGAAATATAATCATATTATGGTGTGCTAGGAGAAAAGTGATATTTAAATCGTTCATATAATGTGTTTAAACTATTTTGTTGTGAGGAACTAAATCCAGGATGTGTAATCTTTAATGTGAACCGTAATTCTTTAAAATGAGTATTCCCTCTTGTTTCCCACTTCACCTTTTGCATAATGAATGTACGTTGTGAAACCAAGTAATCATGTTCTTGAGGCATTTCCCTAGGATGGGATCTATTAATCCCATGAGCATGCAAATATCCTTATTAACAAATGGGTTACTCAACAAATTTCAAAATGTTTTTAAAATCAAATTAAGTAAAATCATTTTAAGATGAATGTAGATGATTCAAGCGGGTCCTATGTTTTAGTTACCTACACATGAGAATACAAAGTGTGAATCCCCTTTAACCCCTCTCAAACAAAAGTGTCAGCTTGACAAGAAGTATCGAATGTACCTAGAGTTACACAATGATTGTTGGAGCGTAACTATAGTAAAATTATACTTGACGCTTGACCTTGGGAAGTGAAACTGTGGGATGTTATTCCATAGGAAAGTGAAACATGATCTTCCTTGTAATGTGATTAAACCCTCTTGTTATGGATAAAGAGCTTATTTCCTATAATACTTATTGTGTGTTAACTCAATTATCAATTTATAAATGAATCAAAGAAACTTGACCCTAATCCTTGAAAAACAAAATTGAATTTCACCTCTTTTGGACTTACACTTGTTCCATTGTGTAAAGGAGGTATGATATAAGATCAATATGCATGCCCTTAGGAGTGAATACTAGGGATAATACTTATTAGCCTTGTGTGTATCTAAATTTCCTTGTGTGTATCTAAATTGCCTTGTGTGTAAATAAATATCCTATTAACGAACGAGCGAAATAAACATGTAATTGAAATAATTTAGATGATCCTTATTCAATGAGATACACCATAAGTTAAAGGTTAAATGGTATAAAGTAAATCTAACAAAAAGGGAAATGAATTTATGATTCACACATCTTGAGCCTTACTAGAACTTAAGTTAAAGATGGAAACATGATTGTAATAAATGTGTAATCCTACAAATATTATGTCATGGGAAGACCCTATCTATAACTTTTTACTGCAGTTAAATCATTGTGTTGTGCCTTGTCATTTGAAAAAAAAAGTGGCCTTGATGTGCATCATGTGTCTTCATGTTATCCATGTGGGTTAATGTTTGTGCAAACATATCATGTGTTGTGTGTAGTCCTAAGTGATATCCTGTAGTGTCACGTGTACTACAATGTAAGTCAAAAAAAAAGTATTCTGGTATTTTTAGTGTCGTAATCGTGTGTGTAAAATGTGGGTGTTACATGTAGTGCCCAACAAATTTAATAGAATACATTTTTTTAAAAAGGTGTGTGAAAGTCATGGTGGAAGGGAGTTAAGGGGAGTAGGTGAAATTTAAAATATATTGGTGGAGGACAGTGGTCTATCACAGGTAGTGACTGTTAGGTTGTGCAGCTGAATTGCTTCACAAAGGCATGCATTTGAGGTTTACTAGTTTACACAGTAACCAACGTCGATCACCAGGGAGGAACCGGTATCGGTTAGGATAGGGAACCTACATCAATTAGGGAGATACCAACGGTAAGGAAAGGGAACCTACATCGGTCAGGGAACTAGCACTTGTTACATGTGCGTGAAAGTTTATATTTAACTCACCGGAATGTAACTTTAGTTATAAAGTGAATCTAAAGGTTGTAAATGCATAGCTAAGTTGACCCAAGTTTGTATATTCTTATATAAGCATGAAAGCTAGGGTTACAAGATAAATTGAACAAGGATTGAGTCAAATCCTTGATTCTCCTAGATTGAGAGAATGAAGAAGAAGAAGAAGAAAGAACAAGCTACATGAAGTCAAAGCTTCCATGGAGAGAAGTTGGACAAAAGGAAATAACAAATACATCTAATGGTGAGAAGAGGGTATTGTCTTCTACTATATTTCCTTTGTATTGTTATTGTCTCATTGTAATGGCTTGCATAGTATTAAAAGCACATAGATTTTCTTCTTGTAGATACACATGTTGGTGAGATCTTGTATTGTAGATTCTTCTAGTTAGATCCACAGGTTGTTGTGAGATCTTTTATTGTTAGATCCACAAGTTTTTGTGAGATCTTGTATTCATAGATCCATGAGATCATGTTGTATTGTTGATCCATGTAGATCTAGATAGAGTAGAGGAGGTTGACTTCTTGTATGCACAAGTTGATGCAGTGAGATGGAGGAGATACTTCTTGGTGCACATATATGGTTGCATGTTGCTAGACCCTTGTCAAAGTTCTTTTTGACAGACTCACAGTGAGATCATGGTTGCACAGTGGTAGACGTAGAGTAGTTGCTGGTTATGTCAGATCTGTTGATGGTTTGGAGGCACGACTGTAATTCGATCATGGAGATCCATTTAGAGATATGTCAGAGGAGATAATCTTGGAGAGATGCATTGTACTCTTGTATTGAAGAGTTAGTTTGTACTCTTGTTATATTATATATATGAGATCTCTATCTTTGGTGGACGTAGCCCACATTGGGTGAACCACGGTACATGTTGTGTAATGTGTGTGTACTTTGTTTTGATTTGGATTATTCTAGTTTATACTTCCACTGTTGTAGATTTTGGGGAATTGTTTAGATCTTATGTGCATGATTAGTTTTTTTATTGAATCATAGCACTATTATGCAGTCCCAAATTCTCAACAACTGGTATCAGAGCTTGGTTATTTTAGAGCAAGGTTTTGCTTCAGTATTTTGTTAGTAGTTTACTGATAGGTGTATGAGAGCATGGTTTGTTTTGCCTGATGTGAAAATCACAAAAAGAGGTTTAAATCTCAAGTGGAAGCTAGAAATGTGAGAATGCTAAAGAATACAATAATCGGCATCGGTTAGGTGGCAACCAGTGTCAGCAGGGTGACCGTGGTTGGTTACTGTTAGAAGATGTATACAAGGAAGAAATAAAGAGAATTTGAATTGCACACATTTAAGATTGTGTTCGTCTATTTATTATAAAAGAAATAGTTACAAAACGGTTGATGTAGTTACAACCAACTTGCAGTTAGGCACCTTATAAATAACTCTTATATTCTCATACCCCCTCTTAAGACTTATTCTAAATAAAGGAAAAACAAACAATCTAACAAAACAGAACTATGTTATCTTCAAATATTTTCACTGTGAAAGCAATTTTATGATAAGGTAGGGCTCCATCAAGTTGCTTCATGACCTTTGTAAAGGTATAGCTCTCGAGCTGGATTCCCGAGTTCCTGGATTCCACCTCCTCAAACTCCCGAATCACAGATCTCTCGAATTATTGGACAACCATCCATATTGAGCCATCCACAAGCTCCATCAAGTTGTCTCATGACTCGTGAGGGTATAATTCCTAAGATCCACAGTTTCCCAAACTATCTGAGAAATCATCCATACCGAGCTTCATCTACCTTGTATCCTTTCTTGCCTTCAAAGTTTATAGCATATTTATACTGTGTATTCGTCACTGTCCTCACTACCTTCTACATCTGGTGGTTCTTCAACCATGGCTATATTGGTTGTATTTGATATGTATTTACCCTTGAGCACATCATTGGCTCGAACACGACAATCCATGTTGTGTGAGCTCTTTTCTTACAATAATGACATTTAATCTTTGATTTATCTTTATCTGATCTTCTACGATATTTTTTGGTTCTAGAATAGAATACACTTTCTCGTTGGGAATGACCTTCTGCATCCTCTGTAGTTCATTTTTCCTCGGCTAGAAGAGTTGTTATCATATCATCTAGAGATTGAGATTGAATCTGACTGAGGGTAAAAACTACATTGTTATATTTTGAAGACAGATTGTTTAAGAGGATAGCTTTGGCATTCTTGTCCTCAATCGCAACTTTCACTTTTGCTAGTTTTCTGATCAAGGACCTTAGATTATTGATTTGGCTTGACATAGAGACTCCGTCATCCATTTTGAACCTATATAACTGAAGTTTTAGGGGAATTTCAGCATTGACTGCTTTCGCTCCAAATAATTTATTTAGAGTGTCCCAAATTTCCTTGGATGATTTGTCTAGGTCTACATGATGAAGTTCAGATTCAGAGAGAGCAAGGCCAATAATAGCTTTCGCTCTATCATCTCTGCTTTTCCATTCTAACAATTTTGATGCATCGGTAGGTGATGTCTCTTTCCCATTTACATTGCCCCACAAATTTGTATTCATAAGTTGCATTTGTATTTTTACTCTCTATGTATGAAAAGTTAGACCGGAATATTTTTCTATGGGAATTTCCATTTTAATAGAATAAATACAACTGGGTATTTTAGGAATTGAATAAAAAAGAATAAAATACTAGTTTCGAAGAGTGTCCTTTTCTGCAAATGTGAGGTGCATTGTTTCGTTTCCTAGATATCGAAGAAAGCGTGCCCTACTTTGTTAACAAAAGACAGGGTTTTCGTGTCCTTCCAAAAATCACCACTAGAGTCCTGGATTTTGTATTCACCTGAAACCCTCACTTGCAAACTTTGTTTTTCCTTGAAATTCTTGACCAGTTTTTCTCTTAAAAAAATGATTGTATAATCTGTATAATGGTGCTCACGGACTGTATATTAATGGCGCGACTGTAAAACAATCTAAAATCGTAACTTTTCATGGCTTAGTCTTTACTCCATATTTGTGACTTTGCATAAAACGTGATTGTATGTTCATTGCATGACTGTGACATTTTCTTCTTTGAATCAACTTGAAAAAATGTGACTGCGACTGGGTTCTTTTATGCAGGACTTCAAAAAAAATTATAAAACCCTTTTATGCCTTCGAGATGCCCTAGATCTCTGTCGAAAATTTAAAAAAATGAAAAATGTCTTTATTTTCCTCCTTATACATATTATGTGCCCTAATGTGGTGAATTTTCTATCCTTCTCTCTTTCCTCACTTGCCCTTGCTCTGATACCATTGTCAGAAGATGTATACAAGGAATAAATAAAGAGAAGTCGGATTGCACAGATTTGAGACTATGTCCGTCTATTTATTATAAAATAAAATAGTTACAAAATGGTTGATGTAGTTACAACTGGTTACAACCAACTTGTAGTTAGACACCTTATAAATAAGTCTTATATTCTCATAGTTACAGTGCAACTTGGTTTTAAACAAAAAATCGCAGATCTAAAGAATTGAGAAGATGCATGGAATGTATCTTTTTTGCTGAGGTGTCCCTGGTTCTTGGAGGCACAAACATGTTGGTCAGATTATAGATATGGGTTATAGAGGTATGGTTTTATCTTGGTATTGCAGTGCTTGTATATTTTGGATGCACATGCATGGTTTGGGATATTAGATCTGAGTATGAGATAGAGGAGCAATTATGCATCCTTGGTGCAATCAGATGCATGGGCTTTGTTAGAGAGGTAGTATCATAGAACAAAGGTGGGTCTTCCATCAGAGAAGCATGTTCTTCAGTTGAAGACGTGGTTGAGTATCTTGGTGTTGGTAAGGTGATGTATTTCATCTTGATGCCTTTTTTATCTTGCATGGATTATTGTTGTAATGCTTTTTGTATAAGATTTGGGTGCTTCTTGAAATGATTATCTCAGCACAGCTATCAACTTTGGTTGGAGTAGGCACCTGGTTTGGTGTTCTATGCCAATTTGTATGGCAGTGTGTTCATTCCAGTAGCACTGGCGTCAGTCCTAGAACCGATGTCGGTCACAGAGGGTAACCGGTACCGGTCAGTTGACCATGGTTGGTCTCTGTGGCAGTTTATCCGTACAGGGTTTTTTGCAGCATGAAAGGGCATGGTGGTTTTATGTCCTATTTTGGAGGATATGGTTTCTTGTATAGAGTGTACATGGCAGAGATGGTGCAGATCACTTCAATATTTGAATTAGAAAGAGGGCGGAGTTGGCTCAATTAGTCCAATGAGACTTTGAGTCAGGTATCTCTATATGATTCATGTTTTATTTCTTTCATTTGGAGAAACTGATATTATGTATGGATTGTGTGCACAACTAAAAAAAATTACACCATGGATATTTGGTGGGTTTAAATTTTATTTCCATGATGTGTTGGAATCTTGAGGACAAGGATATTCAGTATAAGGATGAGATCCTCAATGAAAAGTGATTTTTATACACACAATTGTAGGTAACGGAAGAGGTTTAGTACACATAGATAGAAAGAAGGTGATTCGCCTACTTCACAAGAAGTCCAAACTTTTGTGATGTAGAGGTATTCTTGGTTAATATGGGAATTAGTTTATATTTCTTTCATCTAGTTTTATTTCTCATTGATATATATATTGGAGCTTTTGAGCTTATTATCAAATGCAGTGCAAGGGATTTCATGTTGAGCAAGAGCAAGCCATGGTTGTTGGCATTGCAGGTTAGAGACAGATGCATGTGCAAAGTGAGAGGAGGATGCTACTATTCAGAGTGGCAGGAGGCACAAAGTGGTTATGGAGGACAGTCACGGTTTTGCAAGTATTTTGAGTTTATTGCGTGGTGATGTCACTTCTGGGTTTTTTTGTGGTGCCTGGATATTCATATGGGATTCCAATTGATGGTTTATTCAAATGGGTTGAGATGATTGAGAAATTTTTAGAGTTTGAAGGGTGGAAAATAAAAATAAATCTTACTATTACAGAGACCAGTGTTGGTCATCTGGGAACCGTGGTCGGTCAGGAGTTGACCGGTGTTGGTTGGGCAATCGTGGTCGGTTAAGCTACATGTTTGACAACAGTGTTTATTTATCATTTATGGATGGTTCCCTTGTTTTTCTTTCATCTTGCTTGATTGTGCAAAGTATGTTGATGACATGTTTGTTGGTATTTGCACTCGGTATTAGTGGCATGGTTTAGCATGGATGTTTGGTATTGACATTGATGAGCATGTGATTCATATTAGGCTTTGGAGTTAGTTGGTGGCAGAATTGGAGCTTCTAGAGAGCCTGGTGATATGGATGTATGTACATGGTGAGTTTGTACACGTGGATAGATTTAGGTTTGTAAGTCTATGATGATGCAGATGTTTGTTTTGCACATGGATTCCTATGAGCACGGTTTAGATGTTTTGAGCATGATTAGGGGATGTTTGTATTTCATCTTGTTACTATGTTACTCTATGATAGATATTTTCTACTGATAGTTGTCTTGGACATGCAAGTTGTTTATGCAAGGTTGGATTTGTAAATTGCAGTGTTTGGATTCTTTGAGTTATGTAGGTATTTGTGGATTGATCACCCACTAGTTGCATGTAGAAATCATTTGGTTTGTCTTTGCCCAGGATCTTGTTTTTTTCTTATGCATATTCCAGTTTGACTTGTCTTTGGTCAGTTGCATTGGTGGTTGCATAGAGACATGGATAGATGGTTGGAGAACATGGTTGGTATGGCTATGGTTGTGATTGAAGCTCGATACTTCAGTTAGAGTGGTAGATCTTGTAGATATATTAGTCATGGTGGCTTGATTGCATGAGAGGCTTGGAGTTATGATTCAGTGGGAGCTTAATGTATGGTTAGCTCGTGTATCACATATCAGTAATAGCTTCATGCAGGTATATGGTAAGTCGTGGGTTTGTTATCTTCTTGGTTTTAGAAGATGATTTAATCTTCCTAATTTCATTTGAGAGAATTAATGATTTAAAGTATAGATGGTCTTCACAGTATGTAGAGGATGATGATGTACAGGTACAGGTACATGTTCAACAATTTATCTCCAAGTGGGAGATTGTTAGGTTGTGGAGCTGAATTGCTTCACAAAGGCATGCATTTGAGGTTTACTGGTTTACACAGTAACCGGCGTCGGTTAGCTAATCGGCGTTGGTTAGCTAAACGGTGTCGGTCACCAGGGAGGAACCGGTGTTAATCAGGGAACCGACATTGGTCAGTTAAGGGAACCGACATCGGTCAGGACATGGAACCTACATCAGTCAGGGAACCGGCATCAGTTACCTGTGCGTGAAAGTTTATATTTAACTCATGGGAATTAGATCTAACTTTAGTTATAAAGTGAATCTAAAGGTTATAAATGCATAGCTAAGTTGACCTAAGTTTGTATATGCTTATATAAGCATGAAAGTTAGGGTTAGAAGGTAAATTGGACAAGGATTGAGTTAGATCCTGATTCTCCTAAATTGAAAGAATGAAGAAGAAGAAAAAGAAAGAATAGGTTACACGAAGTCAGAGCTTCCATGAAGAGAAGCTGGACATAAGGAAATAGCAGGTACATCTAATGGTGAGAAGAGGGTATTGTCTTCTATTGTATTTCCTTTGTATTATTTTTGTCTCATTGTAATGGTTTGTATAGTATGCAAAGCATATAGAGTTTCTTCTTGTAGATCCACATGTTGGTGAGATCTTGTATTGTAGATTCTTCTAGTTAGATCCACCAGTTGTTGTGAGATCTTGTTTTCATAGATCCATGAGATCATGTTGTATTGTTGATCCATGTAGATCTAGATAGAGTAGAGGAGGTTGTCTTCTTGTGTGCACAGGTTGATGCAGTGAGATGGAGGAGAGACTTACTTCTTGGTGCACAGATATGGTTGCACATTGCTAGACCCTTGTGAGAGTTCTTTTTTGCAGACTCACAATGAGAGCTTGGTTACATAGTGGTAGATGCAGAGTAGTTCCTGGTTATGTGAGATATGCTGATGGTTTGGAGGCTCGGTTGTAATGCACTCATGGAGATCCGTTTAGAGATATGTCAGAGGAGATAATCTTGGAGAGATGCATTGTACTCTTGTATTGAAGAGTTGTTTGTACTCTTGTTATATTATATATATGAGATCTCTATCTTTGGTGGACGTAGCCCACATTGGGTGAACCATGGTACATGTTGTGTAGTGTGTGTGTATTTTGTTTTGATTTGGATTATTCTAGTTTATACTTCCACTGTTGTAGATTTTGGGGAATTGTTTAGATCTTATGTTTTTTTATTGAATCATAGCACTATTCCCTAGTCCTGAATTCCCAACAGTGGCATGTGGGAGGAACTCTAACAAGGCATGTGCATCCTTTATCGCCACCATGTATGTCCATTCAGACCTGCCATCTCCCTTGCATAATAATTCAAAGCACTTAATTTGAGATCCAAAGGATTTGACCACGCTGAAACCAAGTTAACATTAGAAATTTAGCAGTAATCAGATAGTTGCAGTGTGTGAAGATGGGATATTTACAGCGTCCTCCCAACATGTGTGTAGAGATTTGGAGAGGGTAAGGTTGTCCACCAAATCTTGGAGAGGATTCCTTTTGTGGGTATGAGGTTGTAGTTGCAGGTGTGCTAGTAGCTATGTATGAAAAATGTGTGGTTCGTGGACATCTATGATTGCAGGGTGTGCACAGAAGGTATTTGTTAAAAAAGGATTTAAAAACTTGCAAGCAATGCATTTGATAGGTGTAAGACCAAACTCAAACAACATTTTCCGGTGAGCTCCCTTCCTGTGCCAAAATGAAACTTCTTTTGTTTTAAATCTTTGTTAGCCACATAACATTGTGTTGTAAGAATGAGATTGGCAGAGAATGGATTGGGAATTGTTTTGTTTTCTTTATTTTTATCAATGTTGTCTTAAAATGAGGCCTCACAACCTGTAATGGATGTGGGATATACACATAATGGATTTATTGAATAGACGCTACGAAACTTTCAAATAATACAATTGACATATGTAAGCCAAGCCTCCACATTGTGCACTAGCTCTTTGCCAATTGGTTGCATGGCTAATGCAGTGAGAATGAGATTGGAAACGAATGGCATAGGCATTGTTTCATTTTTTCTGCTAAAGCATTGGAATTGTGGGGAGCGTAGACTGACATGTGAATCATTTGACAAAATGCCTGAAAGAAATGTGATCAATGGACTGCAAGGATAACAGGATTTAGGAAGCCCATCTAAGCATTAGGTTAGAGGAACATTGTTATATGTTTTAGTTTCTTATACTCTGGTAGACCAGTATGCCAAAATGTGGAAGCATAAACATGCACATGAACTGGTTGACAGAATGTCTTAAAAACCGTGGTTTTGTGGATAGCATTGACTACAAGATATGCATCAAATGGGCATGTTGAAAAGGCCATTGGTAGGTTTTAAGCCAAATCTGAACAGTTTCCCAAATATCCACACTCGTGGCAAAGAATAGGAGATAGGGAATAGGCTACATATATTCCACAATTTTGGAATTTGATATTAGCGTTGCACAAAAAGGAGAAGCATGTAAACAATTTCGAAAAATGTACCAAAGGAATGTGTCCCTGTGAAATGTCATGGTTGTGAGTTTACACAAATTATTTGTTTGGAAGATCATTGGGGCATCAAATAAGTTTCTATTAGTAGTCCCAAAGCCAAGTATCGCTTCCATTGAGAGAATTTTATTTACTCGAGTGAAAATGGAGGTTATGTGATGAGGTGTGGTTACAAAGCAGGAAACTTGTGGATGCTCAAATTGTTCTGTGGAATGGGTATATAAGATTTCAAGCAATGCAAAATGGTGGAGTTGTGGATGCACGCGAGTTGTTTAACAAAATGCTAAGAGAGGGAGTTTGAGATTTGTGGAATGTTGGTGAACCCACCTGGAGCACCTCTTGCACTACAAACTTAAAAATTGTCAGGCATGGTCTCCTTACCTTCATCTTTTATAATTTTCATATAATTTGGTTTTTCATTTGCAATATAATCGAAATGTTAAACCATTAGATGCTTAAACATTTGGTTATTTTAAACAAACTTGTATCGCAAAATAATAAAACATCACCTTGTGACTTACGCATTGTAAATAAACCTTGGTGTAAACCTTAGACTTAAACCCACCTTCTCATATGTTTGGAAAATCTGTAATCGAAATGAATAGTTGCAACCCCTCGAGTGGGCTATTTTAGTTTCAGTTCGTCGTTAAACCTAGTCATCATCCTTTCGTAAAATGAGGTAAATTGTGATTTTTGAAGACTCGCAAAACAACCTTTTGTGCCCTAGAAAAGGGATGACAAGCTTCGTATGTGTCCCTCGTTATGTGGGGAGTTGTATCAAGATTTAGATTGACCCCGATTGATCATTTGTGATCTCTTCTCCACCCCCTAGGTGCTTTGTTACCCCTTTCTTGCAGCTCTAGGAAGCTATTAAAACTGAAAAAGTTTCCCTTCATTTCATCTCACCGTTTGAACCCTGAGCGAAGGAGCGTTTTCCGCCTTCGCAAACCTCTAGTATTTCTACTAGGTAATTTCTTACAACATTCAATTTGGGGAAAACACATTTCTAGATAGTTTGGCAATGGGGTTTTATAGGCCTCTAATTGTAGTTTGACTAGGTCAAACTGGACCAATTACGATCAGTGGCTCCAGAAAACTCGTCGTCGTTTGCAACCCATTTGTCAGTTCTCTGTTTCGTCAACTCCAGTGAATTCTCCATATATATGAGAGCATGTAGAAAAAGAATTCGTTGCACATTCATCTATCGAACGTCGGTTTTGGATGAGATTTTCTTAGCCCTCGAGCTAAAATTGGTGGTTGTTGCAACTAGCCTAATTACGACCGATGGCCCCGAAAAACTAGCTGCCAATTGTAAACCATTTGCCAGTTTTGAATTCCGTCAATTCCTATGAATTCTTGGTATATATGTGGACACGTAGAAATTTACATGTTGTGCATTTCCCAATAGAAGGCAAATTTTGAACGCAGGTTCTTAGCCTCTGAGCCTAAATTGGGTGTTTTTGCAACTAGCAAGAAAATGTAAAAAAGAAAGATGTAGAATCTTAGTCAAGTTAGCAAACCATCATTGAAACTTATTGACACTTGTAAATAGCTATTGAAACTCTATCTTGTGGCTTGACGTGTGAAATTTGACTTTTGGGAAAATAGTGTTTCTCTCACTTCCCTATCTATAAGTTTATACTGCAGTTGAATTGTTGTGTTATTCCTTGTCATTTGAAAAAAAAAAAAGTGGCCTTGATGTACATCACGTGTCTTCATGTTATCCATGTGGGTTAATGTTTTTGCAAAAATATCATGTGTTGTGTGTAGTCCTAAGTGACCTCCTGTAGTGTCATGTGTACTACAATGTAAGTCAGAAAAAATTTATTTTAGTATTTTTAGTGCTGTAATTGTGTGTGCAAAATGTGGGCGTTACAGTCACCACGTGGTGACCAACTGTGACATTGGGCTCTAGAATTTTCAACCTCTATTTTGAAGTGCCTTTCGTTCTCTGAAGTTCATTCTCTATATTTTCGTTACTAGCAACCATTTGTGAGGTTGAGCTCTGAAATCTTCAACCTTTATTTTACAATGCCTTTCAATCTCCTAGAGCCCATTCCATGAATTACCGCCACGTGGCGACCATTCGAAGGCTAGGCTCCATAAGCTTTAACCTCCATTGTGACAATGTCTTTCGTTCTCCCGAAGTCCATTTTCTAGATCGTTCTTGAGACAGACCACCTTTCATCATCCCAAAGTCAATTCTCTTAATCACCACCATGTGGTAACCATTTTTGAGGCAAAACTCTGAGACCTTAAACCTTTCCATTGAACCTTTGCTTCCTTTCGAAAAGCGGATACACAAATGGTTGCCACATGGTAAGTATCCATGCTTTGAGTTGATTTTGAATTTACCACTTTCTCAAGAAAAAAGTGGATAAGTCCCGAGGATCCTTTCCCTCCACCTTATAATAAAGTGATTTAGCAAATAAATATTTCCCATGCTTCTTCCTTCTTTGGATGTCGGATTAAACTCTGGGTGAAAAAGACATATCCGCTACAACATATTGCCATGGTGGATCCAAAGCAAACCCAAGCAACTAAAAATGTGTAAGGTCGTGTTCTAACACAAAAAAGGCCTCAAAATAGAACTAGGTTGTCCTCTACCAATCCAAGCAAATGAAAAGGGACACGAAGCAAAGCACGCAATCATGAAAACACCAAAACAAAGCATCCCCACACTTGGTTTAAGATCCACATACAAAATCAAGGGGTTGAAATGACAAATTGGGGGAAAAGAAGACTGAAACCCAACACCATTGCAACTCTACAACTTCATTTTCCCTACACACATTGCAACACACAACATACCCACGAAGGAGAAATGTCTGAAAACATAAGGAATGCATTTAAACATTATTTTTTAAGTTAAGCATCCAACTAACCAAGCAATTTTACAACTTATTAAGTTGGTCTCCAATTTATTTTTAAAAAAAGTGGGGTTGTGTTGGTCACAATAAAGTATTATTCATCCTAATGGATGGATAGACAACACAGAGTTGAAAAAATGGCATACAAAGAAATGCCTCGTTTAAGAGAGGCAGAGCACCTAGAGTTACAAACTTTGCATATATGTTGAGAAAAATCCAAGCAAGATTGAATGTTATGGAAACTGCATAGTGTAGAGGAGTTGTAGAATTGAGTGAAAATGAAGGTAAAGCATCTAAAGTTCATATTGAAGAGTTGAATGCAAAGCTGGGAAAATGAATAGCAAAAGGAGAAGAAGTTAATGTTGATAAGATGTTATAATAGGAATATGAATGAAAAACATCGAACGTGAGGCACTTTGCACATGAGAAAGAAGGAATTTGTTTTCCATTATGTGTCAATGGGGAGAGAACACATTGTGGAAGAAATGGATCATGAAAGAGTCAAGAGGGAGTGGGGAAATGACTAAAAGTCATATATTGCAGTAGTAGAGAATATGTCAGAAGAAATGGTGTCCAAATTCAATTCCTTAGAAATAAAACCAGCAAGAAGAGAAAAGAGAGTTATTGAGAAAAGAAAACCCAAACCACCACAAGGAGAAGATACTGCAAAAGTAAAGAGACCAACAAAGATTGTGGTGAAAAAGGAAGGTGGGCCTAGAAGCAATACCCCATTATTTTCAGGTGGAGAGAACCTTGAAGAGCTAATGAAGTAGATAGTAGAGTTGAAGTATTGATTTGAAGAGAAAAGGGTTGAAGATCCCAAGAGTGTAGAGTTTGCAAGCACAAGGTTATATGATGTTGTAACTACATGTTGGAGAGATCTCCAAGAGATCAGGAAAGAAAAATGAAAATAAAAGAGGGGTCAAAGATCAGAAATTTGGTTTCCAAGTTCATAGAGCACTAGTGCACCCATGAATGCAAGTAGAGTGGTTGAATAAGCTTCTAGTCTTGAAGCTTAAAATGAAGAGAAGATGATTTCCTTGAAAGGAAATGAGACTAAATTTATCATGTGACCAACCCAAAGCTGATTTTTGGAACAACAAAGAGAAGGAAGGATGTAAGTGGCCCATTAAGAAAGAAATCCTAACGAAAAGGATAGAGATAGAGGAAGTGAAGATAGAGTACATTCATCCCTTGGAGGTGACCAAACATCTTGAAGATGGTAAGAAGCGTGAAGGTATGGTCATTGAAAAATATCCTTGTGAGAACAAGAATGTAGTTGAAGACCATCCATATGAACTAGAGGCACAAAAACAAATGAAGAATGGTAGCAGACCAATAATATAGTTTTATGAAGTCAAGCATGGACTCTTCATAGTCGATTACATGCCCACAAACTATGATGATGATGAAAACGATGGAGAAGAGTTGGACAACATGTCAATAAGCATGATGAAGAGGTGGAAAACGTGTTTGTGGTAACTCTTAATTATCATAATGTTATTTATTTATGTTCAAGTATGACTGCATAAGATTGAAAAGGAGGGACAAAAGTGCAAATTAGCACTACACAGTCATGCACACATGAGAAACCAAGTGAAGTGGAATAAGAGGAAATTTTTGCAGCAATAGTTGAAGATTTGTTTTATATGGACATGACCCAAATGCAATAAAAGGTGGGAATTTGATGGTCCAAGGATGTCCTTAAGATGAGATAGTAGTGGGAGAGAGGACTCCCATAAAAGAGATTGAAAGAGACTGGCAAGAAGGACACCTTCCCCATATAACAAGGATGAAATATAGAGAAGGATATGCATTCATTCCCCATCTTGAGAGATAGGTAGAAAGTGAATTTGTAGAAAGAAAAGATCATAATTATTGGTAGAGGTTTATCCAAATAGCATTTGGACAACAAGGTAAGAGGAAGAATGTTACCCAATTGGTGTGAAAGCAAGGAATAAGATGGAGATGGTGGATACATTTCTACAAGAAACAATGAAAGATGCACAAGATGTGCCATCAACCCACGTGAAATTTGATTAAGAAACTTTGATGAGCCAAGGCTTGCATTTTTTCAATATGGGAAAAGGGGGTGCAAGGTTCTTTACAAATGACATACAATCAATGTCAAAGAAGAAGAGGTGGAGCAATCGATGGTGTTACCACCCCAAGCATGTGTAGAAGAAGATGGTGTTGTACCAAAAGCATACCTTTCAGAGGACATAAAGGTGGAAGTGAATAAAATGCAAGTGAATACATATGATGCAGATTTGAGGGAGAATTGAATGAATAAGACTAGTGTTGTAGCATAGATGCCCTTAGAGGAAATGCATATGAGAATGTCTAATTTTCATAACACTATATATGATGATTATGTTGCCTCAATTTCAAAATGGAAAGAGGATAAGGGCTTGCAAAGAGAAGCTACAGTAAAAGAGAAGTAAAAGAGTGATATTGCAGTAGTGTTGTGGTTGAAGGAGCTAGTGCCTATGGCAGTTGTTGATATCCATAGATGGTGCTTGATTTTTTATTTTGTCGTAGGTATATTGAATACACAACAAAGATGAGGAGGAGAGTGTTGTGGAGAAAAGTTCAAAAAGGCCAAACAAGGGAGGTGGTTGCACCTATGATGAGGAGAAGATATGATAGGGTGAGGTGTACTCTTGAAATAAATGGGTGCATGAATGGAACCGGGAATGGTGTAGAAGACACTTGGCAGGGGTGGACCATTGTAAAGGTGGGAAAAATCCCACAAGGATGAAAAAGAAGAAAGAGAACATACTGAAGGAGGTGGATGGACTATGCCTAAACAATGGGCAAGGTAAAGATAAGGGTAATCAGAGTGAGACTAAGGATGGTCTATAATTCAACAATTGGTTGACAAAGGAGGAAGAAACAAGTCAAAAAACTTGTATGCTTCGTAATAAGGTGGAAGGGGAAAACGTGGCCATAGAAATTGGCGAAAAGAGTGGTTCTAGCACTCACCCCAACTTAGTGAGCATGAGCTCAAATTTTAATATGCACAAGCTACCAAGGGGCACCAACAATCTTACATCAACCAAAAATATGTAAAGGTGTGTTCATGTAGACTACTTAGCATGTTTGTCATTTTGGCATGGTAGTCATTGATCTAAGGGAAGCATCAACATTTCAACACTTCAATTATGCCAAGTACATAAGACAAAATCAGTTCAGGAAGCAACATGGTTCCATATGAGTTGGTTGAGTTGTATGACTATCAATAGCATTGAAGAAGTGGCTACATCCATCGAAGACCTAAAAATTATAGGTTTTGGTGCAAAGGCAAAATGATCATGGGGAATACCCCCATAGTAGAATGTTGTTAAATTATAGACACTAAGGGATCCCCTTCTTATGACAGGGATACACACATTTTTGTTTTAGTAGGGTTTGTGATTCGGTAATCTCTAGAATTATTGTCTTCATTCTTATACAAGTAGTAGTATTAAAGAGTCGTGTGCCTCTCTCCTTGAGTGGATATCTATGTTTCCATGCTCTTTACAAGCTCATTAGTATTCTTTTAATCTACTAATAAAGCATAAACAAGCATTTGTTTTGAATATTAACTCTATTTCCTACGTAGACAAAAACCTCTAAACAACAATAAAGATAAATATATGGAAAACTATATTATATTTCTTTTGTCTTCTCTTCTCAAATTCTTCCACAAATATCAACTCTTTCCTATGGAGACAAAAACATTTGAACAACCATAAAGATAACTATATTCTATTTCTTTTTTCTCTTCTCAAAATCTTCCACTCAAAACACTTAAAAAGACTAAATGGTACTCAAGGCAAGGTTGATTGAGCTTGTAATCTTCTAAAGATGTATATTGTGATTGTCATCTTACAAGAACTAAACGTTAACCAGTTCTCTCAAACCAATCAAAAAAAATCAAAAACTAATACACTTGATGGTTTCATAAATCAAATTTTTCCTTGGGTTTCTTTGCTTTACTAGGATTTGTTAAGTGTGTGCATTTGCATCTATATGGGTATCCACATAGGTATGGCAGTTCAATAATTGTCAAACAATTAGCATTAAAAAATTGAGGGTGTGTTCTTTCCAGATCGCGGAGTCCCACTTTTTTCTCATACCGTTCTCTATTTCTACTGCAACATATACTCAGTTTTATAACTAATTCTCATAATGTTCTAGGGATAATACAAGCATTTATCTCCATTATGGGAGCCCATAACTTATAGAATTTAACCAAAAACAACTATAGGCAGATTGTCATTTACCATGTAGAATTTTTGAACCACTTGAACATGCCTATTGCACAATAGCAAAGATGAACAATTGTTACACTAAATGGTCTTTAACCATGTTTTTCTACATAGTGCACGATCACATATATGAACAAACAAAACACTAAATGGTCTTCTTTAAACATGTTTTTCTGAACAAAAAAACTTGAAATAAACCCTGAAAAAACTTCACAAGAAAGTACACTTGCTTTCCAAACACAAACCACCAACTCATTCTAAGTCCATTGAAATTTGACCTAGGCACACAAGCCTCAATGACTACATGTCCACCAAAACCCAAGCATCCATATGCATGCTTTGCAAGTAACAATGAGACACAAACAACATGCATTGGAACCAAGCGACCTCGACAAAATGTCACTACCCTAGCTTGAAATGTAACACATTTTGAAATGCATTCTTTTGATATTTACTTTGAAGGTGTGTTTACAGTCAGATATCCTATATGAATCAAACCCTCCCAATGCTGACATTGTCATCAATGACATAATATTATATATTTTGTTGTTCGTCTTTTAGTTGGACACTTTTAGGCCAATGAGAAGACAACATGTGGCCATGTAAGCCTTTGTTGTTGTTTCCTATCTGGGTTTTCTCCCGCCTCATGAAGGATTTTAGCGTTGCTTCCCTTTATGCATGTTTTGCACGGTATAGTTTGATGGTTTTATTGGTAAAAATTCCTCCTTGTAAATGAGACCAATTTGCTCTTGAAGTCATTAGAAATCACATGGAGCTTAAGTCTAAAAAATTATATCCAACAAATAAAATATATGTCTCGCTCATATGACCAATCAATGATGGAGCTCAATTATCAATGATTGTTTGTGCATTGCTTGTTTTCCTACAATTAATTGAGCTTTAAACTAAAAAGGGGGATATAAAGTGCTACACAAGCAAACATTGGGTTGGGTTTCGAACTTCGAACCTATTGGATTTTCCCCAATTTTTAGTATGGCGAACCTATGCACAAGGAATCTATTCCAGACTTGTTCATTGCACGACACACTTTGATGGTTTTATTAGTAAAAATATCTCCTTGTAAAGCAAACAACAATTTGGTCTCGACAACGTTAGAAATCATACGGAGTCTCAATCTAAAACTTTCAATCCGGCAAATAAAATCAACCTCTCACTCATATGACAAACCAATGGAGGAGCTCAATTATCGATGATTGTCTGTGCATGCCTATTTTCTAGAATTAATCAAGCTTAAAACTAAAAAGGGGGCTACAAAGTGCTACAAGTAGCAAGCATTAGGTTAGGTTTCGAACTTGGAACCTATTGGATTTTCCCCATTTTTTTATTTTGGCCCCTTGAAGAGCAAATTGCACTCACATGAATAGTGTGAGCAAGATCAAGACTATAAAGTGGAGCACATATAGCAGATATTATTTGGGCAAGAACAACCTTAGCTGTGGAATAGGTGCAGGACATTCAAGTAAATAATTTACACATTTTTATTTCTAGATTTCCATTCATGTCTTCATCTTATCTACCAAATTAAACGTTGTTCAATTGATAGTTTTGATGCCGAAAAAAAATAGCAAAATTCAATTGGAAAATAAAATCTATTTCTTGCTCAAATGGCCAACTGTTGGAAGGGCTTAAATTTCGATGATTGTCTGTGCATCCCCTATTTCCTTGCAGTTACTTGGGTTTAAAACTGAAAAGGCCCCCTGCAAAGTGCTACAAAAAACAAGCAGTGTGGTTGTGTTTCAAACCTTGAAGCTATTCGATTGTCCCCCTTTTTTCAATCGATGACATTGACACCATAAAAAAAAAAAAAAAAAAAATAGCAAAATTCAAGCGGCAAACAAAATCTACTTGTCGCTCATACAACCAACCATTGGAGGGGCTCAATGATCGATGATTGCTCGTGCATCCATTGCTTCCCTACAATTACTTGAGGTCAAAACTAAAAGGGGGGGGCTACAAAGTGTTGTAAAAAGCTTCTTGGTTGGGTTGCAAACCATGAATCTATTGGATTGTCCCCTTTTTTTTATTTTGGCCCCTTTAAGCGCATATTGCATTGATGTGAATAATGCCAGTGAGATTGAGACAATAAAGTGGAGCACAAATAGCAAATATCTTTTGGGTAGGGACACTCTAAGTCGTGGAATAGGTGTGGGACATGAAGGAACATAATTCTTACCTTTTTATTTCCAACCTTACATTTATCTCTTCATTTTATCTACCAAATTAAACTTCGTCCAATCAATAACATTAACGCTAATAAAAAATAAAATTAACAAATGCCAAAGCCCATTTTATGGAGTTCCTTGCATTGTTGCCATCAAACAACCCCTAGCACATGGCGCGAATAGTTGTCCTCACTGCCAATTAAAGTATAAATAGCTTCCATGGATTAAGGAAATGGGTGCCATTTCTTCCTAAGCTGCAAACAAGGACGTATGTTGTATTCAGGTCGTTGGAACCTATTGGAATTTCCCCATTTTTTATTGACTCCTTTAAGTGCAAATTGCACTCACGTGAAAATTGCAAGCAAGATGCAGACAATACTGTGGAGCATAGATTATTCGTTACCACGATAGTCTTTTAAATACCCAAAAAACGCGAGCGTTGAAATTACAAACAATTGACATTGGCAATATTGACCGACTACTCCTTGCCTTTTAAGATATCTCTAAAATATGTTGCCTCGATGCCTTGCATACCGCACCCCCTTTCTCCTTCTAACGATTGACACAAATGACATGGTTGTAGGACAAGAGTTTCCCATTGTTTTCTCCCAACATTTTGTTCGACTTTCGACTTCCACTCCCTCAAATGCCATTTTCTTCATTGACCCTCTTCCTCCGACGCCATTTTGACCCCTCCAGTTTCACTTCTTTGATGCATCCCCTTTGGTGTTTCAATCGTACAATTCACGTACGATTGTTAGTTCTAAAACAATAAGTTGGGACTAATTAGTGGCCTAAAACTTCGACCCATACAACCCCAGCATGCTCAAAGAAAACTTCTCTGCACTTTGGGAACTAAAATCCATGTTTCTTCCTCCCAACTCAAAAAATTTGCTTTTAGATCTTTCAATTACCACAACTCACAAATTTTGCATTCAGACTGTTGATTTACAAACACACAACATTCAGAGCCAAGAGAGCTACAAACTTTAGTGTGTCATCTATCAGCTTGCACCTCGCAATGCCCAAGATTTACCAATTCGAAAATCCAATAAGCTAGAAAACGTTTCGAGTTTTTTAAGAGGGAACTACATAAAATCCTTGCAGAGCTTTGCTTGAACACATAGGAGGCTACCCCAAGTAAAATTCACCGGCATATCCAAGCAAACAGTGTTCCAATGAGCACATTCACGCCCTCAGTAAATCTTTCTTTACATTATCTACCTGAATATTGATGCTCCATGTGGCATACATATATATAACCACGTTGATTTTTAAAGTGGTGATCGGGTGGGCCCCTAGCTCACTACCATTATAGGAAGAAAATGACACAAAATGGCTATAACAATGGCATTGGATTAATTATATGGATTTACAGAGACAGGCCATTAACAAACTGTTTCCTTTTTCCTGAGTTGAATGACACCACCAAACACCAAGGCAGAGATCATCATCTTTTTTTTTTGTTGCAATTATAATGTTGTTTCTTCAAGCTAAGGGCATACTGAAAGTTATGTTTAACAATGAATTAAAAAGGCATAAAAGATAACAAGCAGCCAGCTTTTAAAATTCTCCTTTGACGCAAATACCAAATAAACCCTTACTCTAAATAGCAGTAAAGATGATCCGCTACCAGGAAAAGAAAATCGTGTTACATACAACAGTTTGTGCGCAATAAAAATAACAAAACTTGGAAGTTGATAAAATTCGAATTCCTCAAAGAACCTTACAGATACAAATGTGAAAACCCAGTTCTAATCATGTTTTCAATAAAATTTGACCAAAGCCTACACTCCAAAGACCTACAGATTAAAAAAGCCCAAGGACCTATGATTCTTTTGATTCCATTTTTAACATTTTTATTCATAAAATGTGTTAACATGCAGATTTTTAAACAGAGTGGTAAGCGTTATAGAAACCTTTTACTTAGCTGAAGAACTAAAATCAATGGTTTCAATAGTTACTTTTAAACTCCCTAAAAGTTCTTTCATAGACATAAAATCAAAAAGAACATCTCAATTGTCAAATGTGTTCATGCAAATCAAGTATGCGAAATTTTGCTGTGTCCCTAACATTTCTATTGAGAATATCAAAATGAACACGCAATAAGATTGTTAGGAAAAGAACAAAGTATTATCTTGGTAGTAGACTTGTTTTATTGGCATACACAGACTAGAAGCATAAAATACACGAACTAAATTTTCCAAAGAGCATAATTGCTTTGAAATGACTCCTCCTAACACACTAGTCTGCAACTACAACAACCGTACAGCATGAACAAAACATACAAACAAGTGGATCTTTGTTTTGATGAATATGCACGTAGAAATTAAGCATTGGATCCCTACGATCACTTGACATATCCAATACATACGTTGAGAAAGGCATTCCTAGTAAAACAAAAGCAATTTCTAATTATGATTGACTAGGATATAATCTAACGTATGTTTTTTATTCTATCCGGCAAAAGCTCGTGTCAGTTAATCTGCCTACTTCTCCTCTGTGAGGTTGCAGATTCTAGCCTTGTTGTTATGCCAACCCCCATCGGCAGTTGCAGTGGGGCCCACAGAATGAATCCTGATTATACTGATCATTTAATTTGGTGTCAATACAGCTGATGGTTTAAAGCATTGGTAAAGTCGTGCTGTACCTCCCCTTCCATTCACCAATGATTCAAATTCTAGATAAGTGAGTGTCCCATCATTACATACATGGGAAGTCCTGCTGTACCTCCCCCTTTCATTTACCATCATTTCAAATTCTATCTAAATCAGTGTCACAATATATATTAGATGATATACGAAAGAGAGAAGCATAAATCCAATTCAAATGTAGAAATGTAATGTAGTGTAGAGAAAACCCTTGAGACGGTACAAACAAAAGCTTGAGACAATACAGATGCAGAACCATTTTACCAATTCTTCCAATGTTTCAATTTTATGTTTTTCCTAAACCACGAGAACTGCAAACATAGCTAATATAAAGTTTCAACCATGGCACAAATAATATCATTAATGCCTTATCAATATAGAGCAGACAGTTTTTAAAATACATAGACTGATATAAATCTAAAGGTTTTGCAGATTGTCTCCTATATAGGATTAGAAACAACAGGAAATATCATGAATATAAATTCATGTCCACAAAGAAAATTACAAAAAAAATCAAGCTTCTCGGCCCATCATCTGCTCCATGGGAGGAAGCATGACCAGGACAGATCTTCCATTGAAGCCAGGGTGAGGCAACCTTCGTCGAAGCTCGCGGCCTTCCTGACAAAGGGCACATCGGTGGCAGAAGAAATGTGTAGCAAAATCACAAGATGACTCACAATGTTCACGTTGTTCATCATCCTCCATGATTTCTCGACAGCATCCACATGACCTGCTAAATGCTTCACAGCTTCCCTGTTTTGACAGGAAATTACCAGGGCATATCATTTCTTGATGAGTATGCTTACTCTTGTACCATATTAATTGGAATGATTCTTGAGCATTATGCTTAATCTCGTACCATATTAATTGGAATTATTCTTGAACATTAAGCTTATTCTTCTACCATGTTAATTGGAATGATTGTTAAACATAGACCACAAAGAAACTGATTTTCCGCCAAAAGAACAACAATTACATGTTAAATGAAGGAAAAGGATGAAAAGGGTAAACACGGGATTGAAAAAAAAGGAAAAGAGATCAAAATGGAAACACAGTGCCAACTAAAGATCCAGAAACAACAAGGATGGATCAATCCTTCAACTTCCAAGAACACTCCCAAAAGAACTCAATTTTGCACCTGTCCATTACAATCTAAGTAGCCGATACAGCACCCCTAGGGCACCTGGTACTGGTGCGAAACGTACCCGGTACGGGTACGGCCCGGATACGTGCCCGGAAATGGCCAAGATACTGCCAGGCAGGTCCAGGTACGGCCAGGTACGTCTGCAGACGTACCCATCCATAGCTGGACCTGCCTGGCCGTATGTTGGCTGTTTCCAGGCCCAAAACTGTGTTTTTATTTTTAAATAAGTTGTTTTCTAGTTAAATTTAGTATATCATTACAGCAGCAATTACAGTTTTCACAGCACCATTATTCTACAGAAGGTACCAAATACAAGACATCATAAACATGGATAAAAATAGCATGTATGAGATAAATCATAAATGTAATAAACACCTCACAACTAGATATGGTAAGGACAAATGAAATTATGAATTTATGAGTAGTTTATTGTGGTTATTTAGCTTGTTTTGTTTTTCATGTGCATAATATGTGGTTAATTACTATTTAGCAGGCTGGAATTTATATATTTTTGTATTTTTATATATATTTTGTACGTCCATATCCAATGCCATATCCAGGGCCAAAAAAAATTTGCCGTATCCGCATATCGGATACTCCGTACCCGTACCCGTATCCAAAATGTATCGGCTACTTAGATTACAATCAAAGGCATTTTGCATAAAATGACTGAAATATTTCAGCCAAGTAGAATGAACACAACAAACAATTGCAACTAGAGTACAGCTGATAAAAACAAAATCTAAGCTAAACCAAGCAGTCTACTGACCAACAAGGGGGCCACCACGGGAAGCATGTAACCAAGCCTTTAAAAATGTTGTTCCCTACAGTTAATCAACAGCTGATTTATAATAACCAAGCATTAAATTATAGGATGGTCCATTTGAAACTCACAGATAACATCACTAAGCATACCAGGCAGTAACAGAAACCAAACCAGAAATATCATCGACTTTTTCATATTCAGAATTCCAGAATGGACTAATTATTCCGTCCTTTCTATCTGTAGAAATGACCTTCAATGGTCTTTTTAATCATCTGCACTAGATATAACTGTTTGTCTCCCATCGAAGCCAATAAGAAATGTTTTGAGGAAAAGATCTTCCATTACATCTAAGGAAACAAATGATCTATGTTGAAAATAAAAGAAATATTGACTTCTCATTATATAATGATTACATTTGATAGAAATTCACAATTTAAATCCAAAAATTTAACTGCTGTTTTACAGCTGGATGTAAATATCAGGCAGATGCTAGATAATACATATCATTGAATTACATTATAAAACATAAAACGTTTGTGATTCCAGCAGAGATTTGTGATAAAGATGCCAAAAACTGAACCACAAATTCATAAGTTGATGGTAATACAAGCGGATGCTAAAGGCTGTACATTTGTTTTTAATTCTTATAACATCGACACACAACATTTGCAATTCCATGAAAATGCATCATACACGGGGCTGACCAAAGACAGAAAGCATTAGATTATTATGTTCATCCTGTCTCACAGTTAGGTTGTAGTCGACCTTATGGGTCATAGATCATATGTTAATTAGTTGTGGTGTTTACAATTTAAGTATCGTGCCTGAGAGGTAAAGACGGAGCATTACTACAATTATGTTCATCCTGTCTCACAGTTAGGTTGTAGTCGACCTTATGGGTCATAGATCATATGTTAATTAGTTGTGGTGTTTACAATTGAAGTATCATGCCTGAGAGGTAAAGACAGAGCATTACTACAATGATGTCCCAGGTTCAAATCCCTGGTGAGCGGGCGTCAGCCATTGATGCAGAGGAAAAGTGGGCATATTCCATGCCCATGAGAGTGGGCCCCCATTTGTGTACACCACCGCGCAAGGATCCCACCAACTCTCACTTCACCGATCATTTAAAAAAAAAATCACACTTTTAAGTGTCATTATTATTCATTCTTATTATTTATATAATCATCACATGAGAGTGAATTGTTTGTAAACCTAGTGGAAGGCCAAGAGTTATTTTGTAAGAAACCAAAAGTCATCTTGGTAGAATTGAAAGTTGAGTATGTGGAGTGTCATGGAGTTGAATATACATGGGGATGCACACGAGTTGAGTTAAAAGTGCTAATTGTTGTAATTTCCTGCGGAAAGTTTTATGGAGATGCATTATTCCTCTCAATATTATTGCACATAATTTGAAGGAGTAGTTGTACACTTTACTGCAGAAGATTGTACGAAGATGAATTTATTCTCCCCAGTATTGTTACTCATTCATCACCATCCAGTATTGGTATCCATTCAGTCATGGTTTTTTAATTTACATTGTTTCGTTGTTAATTGAATTTGATGACTTAGATTGGTTTGTATAAATTAGAACTGCCTCCCAATTTTTATCATGGTGTAAGAGTGATGATGTTCTTGTTCCGAGTAAAGAGGTGAATGCTGAAAATTATTGAATGAATTGTGAAGAAAAATATAGAACTGCTGAACCTGTGAAGACATCAAAAAGTTTATGAAAGTCATGAGAACTTCAAAAGCTTGATATAGCCAGCAAACTTTGAAAGTGGAAAGTTATTTTTTAAGGTTGGTGGAGCAAACAGTGGTGTAAGAGTGATGATGTTCTTGTTCTGAGTAAGGAGGTGAATGCTGAAAATTATTGAATGAATTGTGAAGAAAAATATAGAACTACTGAATCTGTGGAGACATCAAAAAGTTTATGAAAGTCGTGAGAACTTCAAAAGCTTGATATAGCCTGCAAACTTTGAAAGTGGAAAGTTATTTTTCAAGGTTGGCGGAGCAAACAGTAGTGTAGAGGTTCATAAGACAGAATCGAAAGAATATTGGTGCTCCAAAACAAAACTTATCGAAACAATGGCACAGACAATGCAATGAGGTAAGACCTGTTTGAGAGATGGTATTGCAATGGAATGCAGTAAAACTCTTAAGGGACACATTGAAAAACGGTGGGAAGGGCTTTCTTGACAATTGGTTGAGAAATGTAAGAACTCAAGGCACATGACAGTCCAGGATAGTCAAGAACATTCCAAGGAAGTTGAAGTTATGAGATCTGGTTTATTGAAAACTTCAGTCAACTTCAGGAATATGATTATGTGACCACTTCATTTGCAAATCTGGCATTCCGTTCAAAGTAGTAACGGTGTTTAAGCTCAAGTGCATTGAGATCATAAACAATAATGTTTGAAACATGACAGTGTATGAGAAATAACAACAGTTGTTAAGGATTTGAAATTGACAGGAATATAACAGACTGATGTCCTATCAAATATGGATCAGTGAAAGAGTTCTATGAATAATATCCCTGCAAAGAGATTGTACACTTCTCAACTTGGCATTGGCGTGAGGTAAACCTTGGTGTCATGCTAGCATTGATGTTGTTAACACAAACATAAAATCTTGGTGCAAAGGTTGATATAGATTGGCAAAAGTTTGTTGCTAATCTAGACTTAAATCTTTGGCAAAGATGCTGACACCAAAGTTAGGAGAGACCTAGGCACTGATGTTGAATATAAGGTTGGTGGAAGCAATAATGAATGCACTGCAAATCAATTTCCACTGTTGTGAACTTTGCTAAATTTGTTCTTATGGTCTGATCATTGTACATGCACAAAAGTTGCATAATGTCTGATTGACTAATTTTGTCTGGATTTTGGCCCTGAAAGACCAAAACGTCTTCCATGATATGTTGAGGAAACAAGATCCCTTGTTTGAACAATTATTGAAAGAAATCCATACTGAATCCTAAGATGTGCAAAGAACAACTAGACAGCATCCTGTATCGAAAGTCATTGGGCAACACACTAAGATAGTCATATAAGCATAGTTACCATGTTCGAAAAGTTCAAAAGGGGAAAAAATGTTTGGAAGATTGGAATTTTTCAAAAGCTTCGGTTCAGTTCACTTTAGAAAATTTATAAATATAAAATATATAAAAATAATAAATACTATACATATATGATGATATTTGAAAAGAAAAACAAGTTACACGTAATAATAAATAAATATATTATTTACGGTGTTTTTCCTTTATGTGCTTAGGTATTAGTGTTTCTTGTTTCGTTTTTGGTGTGTTGAAGTTCTTTTAATTTAAACGCTTTAATTTTTTAATTAAAAGAAAAAGAAAAAATAATGTTCAACCAAAGCTTGTTTGGTAAGTTCGGTCAGACCAAAAAGTACAGTTTGAACCAAATTTTCACTAAGTTCGTAAGAACATGGTAACTATGCATGTAAGAGAATCGATCAGCCACCAAAAAAATACATGATTATAATTGGCAGTATGTAAATGAAAAAGAAATTCCACTGAAATAGCTTCCCTAGGCCACATGAAAAGGTGCATATAGATCTTGCTTCCTGTTTCCCAATTTGGTGATACAACGTGCTGAATAGGCACGACAGCTCTTGGCAACCTTGAAGTGGATATTAAACCAATAGAAGTACTACTTCTGTCATTGCTTGCTTTGTGGGTTCATCACGGATATAGTTATCAAGTATCAACGATTGATTCACCCCTGTAAAGAGTAAGAAAGATTAGAGTGAAGCGTGGATCAGTCTCATACAGTTGTGACCATGAAGAAGTATCTTGACTAGAGATGTTCAGCATAGTGAGGAGTGTGGTGGCAGGCAAAATGCTGTCACAAATTCCAACAAAATGGTTGTTTCCTCATTTATGTCTGGTGACAAGGTGGAATTCTTATAGATAGGTCATCCAGTTTAGATAGTGTGCACCTTGCAACGTGCTTTATATTTGAAGAAATGACAAGGGTTTAATATCTGACAGAATGATTGCCTCCTTACCAAAGATGTAATGCCCCCGTTGGTGCACACAGCTTGAACAACCACTATAAGTCCTAATTATACATGGAGAAGCGATAAATTATATTATTCAAGATAAGTGACAAAATGGTTATTTTGATTGAATGCTGCAAGTACAAATTTAGAGACATCAATCTCGATCTCAGAAGGCTGATGGTTTGGCAGTGTTACTGCTGACTGAGAGCAGATTTTGTTTGGGTTGGGTGAAACCCTTCTACTGCACTTTAATCTACCTAAAGATTAATTTGACACGCCACTATGAATCTGGTACAAAGCCCAAGCAACACGTGATAATTCAAGCACAAATCAACAGTAGAAGTTGGAGCACAAGGCACCTGCAGTGTTCCATGAGAGAATCAGAATGCCACTTGAGAATGACATGTGCCTTCTCGAGATCAATTTTTAGATCGGACTCATGCATAATGTACCCAAGGTATTGTATTTGGTTTGTATGGAAGAAACACTTCCCCAGCTTGACATAAAATTTATGATGGCAAAGGGTGTGGAGCACTTTTTATATGTGCAAAGTTTGATCCGGAGCCCAGGGGTGATCCAGAGGACAATGCACTAAAGCAGATTCTAATGTGTTGTAAGCAGAAATGGTTTGAGATGAACGAGAGCCACAACAACAAACCAGTGTACCTTAACAAAAAGAATGAAAGAACAATAAAACATCATGCTAGAACTGTGACGGAAGATTGCATTAACTCAGAATCTGCATGTTCTGCACAATTATCCAAGCGAGCAGATGTATCAACCAAAATTCACTAGCTAGCCAACTATTCTATGAACAAATATCGTGTATATAACTCAAGAAGACAAAGGAACTGCATGTCAGTTACAACAACAGCAACCGCTTGCCTTCCACTCGTTCATAATCTCTATTTTGTCATTTTTTGACAATATTGCAAAACAGGTGCACTGAATAAGGTTGCTACTGTTGGAGTTATGCAGTATCAGATACTCATACAGCTAATTAGGCTATTTGGTATTGACCGTGTGTGCTTGAGATGATGACAAAGCTGATGGAAAAAAATGGTCAAAGAATTGGCAAGACCATAAGGCATGGCAAACAACTGAGATATCTTATTTGGATTTGACAGCAGTCTTTCCAGAGTTAGGAATATCTGTAGGTACCTAATAATAGCCAAATAAAGGTCAATCTTGGTAAAGCGCTTGGCACCTTGTAAATAGTCAAGGAGATTATAAATGCATCAAATTGTAATCTCGCTCACAAGATTGATCCAAATGGCAGCTCAAATTCTAAGGTTGGCATCAATGTGTATAAATGTAATATCCCTAAAATAAATACTTTCTAACAAATCTAAATATTTTTGTTAATCCCTAGGGCAGCAGTATTAAAAATCTGACTTCTATAACAGCAGTAAAAATCTGATTTTTTAATATAAAGAACAGCAACCATAATTTGTAAAAAACAGTATTTTAGGTATTGAATATGAACCAACTACAATAAAGATACCAGTGTTTGAATACAGTAGTATAGAGCTGAACTGGCGAAACACTTGCACCCTGAATTGTCACTGCAACCCCTGAATGGAATTGCCAAGCTCAGATGTGAGGGTTTTCGTCCTCAGATCTGTGTGTAAATGAGAGTTTTCGTCCTCAAATCTGTGTGTAAATGAGGATTTTCATCCTCAATTACTGATGCAGAAGCAAAAACTACTTGCAGGCAAAGAAAATAATTCATAAATTTCCAAGATGTGTTACAATGAACCCCCAAGTCTGCCTTTATAACTCTCAAACACTCTGAAATGGGCGCCCCATCCTAAAAATAGGATTAAACACTTTAAATAATACTTTTCCCACCCCTTATCCTAAAAATAGGATTTACAAAAGCATGCAGCTCTCTCTTTACTTATAGAAGTCAACCTTCTATTATTATTTTATTCTATTAATGCCTTTTGGATTAAAATATAATTTAAGTGTCATTTTCCAATTAAAAATATAAAAAATATCCTTGGAGCACTTAAATTTATTTATTTTTCTCTTTTAATTTCCCCTTAGCCTATGGAAAATAATAAAAAATAGGCTTCGTATTCAGAATTAATTAATTTTGAACAGGGGACATTACAATCAACATTGGACAGAATCTTCCAGTCAACTACAGTCTGCTCAGCCAAACCATAGCTCCAATGTTAGTGCAAATGCTAACTCCCAGTGATGCCAGCATCAGATCCATCAAGTGCCATCACCTTTCACCATTGTTAGCACTGGCACCACTTCATTAGTAACTCTCACAAGACGAACCATCACGCATAGATGGCAAAACATTTTCATCTTCTGCAGTGTTCTTCCATCTTCTACATCATTTGTCTTAGAGCTTGTCATGCATATATTTTCAAATTAAAAGAACTCTGATTCAGTTGTAACCTTTCTCTTGTAGCATGAACTCTGTTTTCTGATTTGTCTTTATAATTTGTTTCTACTTTCTCTCATAACATGTTGAATTCTAAAGTTCCCTTGATTTTCTCTCGGATATGAATCCAACATGATAGTCAGTGCAGAGCCACAATCTTTCATGCTTCTTTGGTGTTAAAATAATAGGACTACAGCATGGCCACAAGCTGGGTCTTGTCTGTCCCTTGTCAGAAAGTTATTGAATCTAATGTCAGCTTTCCTCATTCTCCTAAATAAACTGGCTATAGAGCTGACCATTTGAAAGAGGTGAGCTTGGAATGAGACTAACTGTGTGCTTCACCTGCCAATGACATGGGAAGCTAGAGGATGACTAAAATGCATTAGCATGTCCAAGGGCGCATTGAGTCGGTTCTGTTAAACAACTTGTATAATGGTAGTTAATCGTTTTGAGGCAGTAGTTCTGCATTAGTCCTACAGGCTAATCAAAAACAAGAATTTCAGCGAAAGATAGATCAGCTTTTAACAGTAACCAAGGACATATTCAGATTTGACATAACTTCAAGAATCTCAGTGTTGATCATGTCCAATGGCAAGGATGACATGCTTTGCCCTTTATGTCATGCACACCACGTCTTCCCCACAAGAAAGGCCTTCCAAGAAGAAAGTCACAGATCTTGAAAATGGCCACATCACAAGTGATTTAGTCTTTGAAAATATTAATGGCATATTGGAGTTTGCTTTACTAAGTGATGTACATGTCTCTGCTAATCAACCAACAGAATATTGTCGTGAACAATGGTAACCAAAAGATCCTGATCCATCCAGACCCTTGAACTCACATCTGTTAATGGAAGAGGTGGTCCACTTTTCAATCAAGTATTGAAGATTCGGACTTAATAAATGCTGCAGGAATGCCAAGATCAGTGTTGTTAACAATTTTCCCTAGTTCTTAGTGAAGCAAATTTAGATGGAATTTGAACCTGTCCTAGGAGAGGAGAGTGTAACCGACACACCATTTGTCATTTGAGTATTTGGTAAACTTACGAACAACACAAAATTTACCTGATTGGCATTGTATTTTTGCGTGAAATTGTTGCCAGCTTTATGTTCTCAAAAATAATTGCTTAGATTTTTGGTGCAACTATTGATTATTTTGCTAATAAGATTGTTTCCCAGAATTGGATTTAATAATGAAGTAACAAGTGTTATTATGCTATCAATTGGAATTTTACTTGGTCTAGCACAGCTGCACAAATTGTAACACAAACAAATTTCCTTCATTTTAACATCTCCCCAAGTATCTTCATATTACAAAGAAATTCAAATTTGGTCCAAGTATAGGACCTAAGGCCCTTGCAATACTTGAGATGTTTCCCATGCTCGGGATTGCAGATTGCAAGTTTGGTGACTATGGTAGCAAGTATTGAACCTTTCGTTGGCTCGATTGATATCACTTGGCATACATCCAAGTGCTTAGCAAAATAGATCTGATCCAACATTCTAATTGGCTCGTGTTAGCCCTCACAAATTTCCTGATCTCTCCCTACAAACATTGTGAATGGTAAGAACTTCAGTGCCACAAGCTTAACCATCTCGTCATATGCTATGGAGTCTACAAAGAAGTATGCTTCAATACACTCGCTGAATAGCCAACATAATCCATTGTTCCCCAGCCTTAGCTTGGATGTGACATTTTCAGGTTGGAATGTCAGACTAGGATGAGAGAGTCCTAGTCATTGATCATTCTATTTTGTTCTATCTCTGGTATTCTATAGAACAAATGTCTTTGGCAAACATCTCAGCTTTTACATTTAATATCATAACCCATTCAAATGCTGCATTAAAGTGCTGTAAAGTGGGAATGTCAATGTTGCTGATATTCTTCCCAAATACATTGATAAGATTTGTTACATCTTTTAGCTAGTCAGAATTGTTTCTAAGGGTATTGGCATCAGTATACGGACTGGGCAATCCATTTGGTTCATAACATTTAAGATTTCCATCTTAAGTTTTACCAAGTTCCTAATACAATCTAGATGAGGATCAATTTTCTTCAAAGTGCTACGATTGCTGGATAACTTTGATATTATGTCTTCAAGAACTGCTCCAGACTGCCATCCCTTTTCCATGATATCTTCTTCAAGGGCCCATCCTAGATGTGCATCAAGATTCTCCACATCTTCAAGTTTGGGGGACCAAAAATACTTTTATTTCAGTCAACTTTCCTAGAGCAATCTCACTTTGGTTTTTGATTCTTCTGCCCTTTTTAATGTACACCCATACTGACTCAGCTAATGCTTCAATCTCTTCTACCTTAGGTTAATGAAATTCATTTTATCATTTTCTTGATGCAGTCTTTCAAATTCTCCTTTTTGGCCTTTAGTAATTCATTCTCTTCTTGAAGGGTGTTTTTCTCGGCACTAATCTTCTTGAGTTTTTTCTCAATCTAAATCATCTTTTTTTAGCTGATTAGCATTGGGATGTGTGACAATAGCATGAGATTGAGTATCAGAAGATGGAGACACATCAGTGGGAGAGCTAGTACCTTCAGGGGAGCGACCTTAAGGTGTTTCATCCTGTGTATAGTTTTCTCTAGCCTCATCAGTGGTTTATTTCTTTTCTCCACTGTCATCCTCAATTCCATGTTTTGTTTACTGAATCTGAGGTTTTCCGGTGTTAGATGCTTGCAATGAGCTTTTAATTCTTTTACATTTCAAGTAGTTGTAGAGTGCATAATCGAGGACTGCCTTAGAAGATTCATCTGCATCCATATCCCCAATTCTTAAAACAGTCAACTGTCATTTAAAATCTTTTGGGGTTAGTTGAGACATGAATTTATCAGACAGTGGGACAACTGCCCATGCAGCCACAGTCTATGCATCCACATTGAATTCAGTGCCATGGAAGCTATCACTGGTTTGAGATGAACTAAATTTATGTTCAGACATCCTGCTGGTATCAGAGTTCTGTGAGATTTCATGTAGCACCATACCCTGTGCAATGAACCATTCAAGCAACAAAAGGCATCAGCTAATTTTCACAATTTCCCTAGCCTGTTGATGAGTCGAATTCTCAGAGTTAATGTCTTCATTAGGGCAAGTCACAAAAGGTTTGAATTAGATGCTACAGTGTCAGAATATTCTTCTTGTTTATCTACTTCGTCCTCCAAGAGAGGGGCTTTTCTGTTGTCCACATGATGACCATGTGTTGCAAGGAATGTCTTGAACCTTTTTGTTTGATAAGTTCATCCAACACTAATTGATGATCTGTGAACCTTCGGTCTTGGAGTTCTAATACATCGGGAAATCTAATGGTTTCAATCTCTTCCTCTTTGTCCTCTCTTATTTGTCTGTCAGCTCTTATGAAGATACTCTCTTGTTTATTGTCCTCCAAGCGGTGGATGCCTATCTATATAGTATCACCACCATTTTCAGAAGCACCGCTACTCCAGTGTCACCTCCTTGGGCATAAGTATCTAACATTTCCATGTGTGTATCAGCTTCACCAGGTGGGACCACATTTCAATAGGAACATCTACTTGAAATATCCACTTGGGTATTTGTTTGCCATGCATGCCATATTTATTGGGAAGCCAAGGTTCAAACCTACTACCCATAAACTAGTAAATGCTCAGGCTACATGCCATATATATTGGGAAATTGAGGTTCAAACTTGCTACACAGAAACTAGTAAGAACTCGGCTATGGTCAGGCCACAACCCATGGGTGTTGGAAATATTGTCATTGATGTCAAAGGAGTGGCTGGACTTTTGAACGGAAGTTTGTCAAAAAGTAACAGAAATGTCAGAAAGTAACGGAAATAACCAGTAGTGTTTAGAGCCACGATAAGAGAAATTAAGTATATGAAAAGGATTGTTTTTGCATACGAAAGTCAGCCATATGATCGAGATGTGAACAGCAATCAATAGAAGGAAGATATCAGTGTTTATTGAAGGATATAATCAGCAATATGTTGCAAAAAATGATCAGCATTCATGAAGGACAAATCAGTTGATTATAATAAGCATTAGGCAGCATTCTATTGAAGGGAAATGAGCATATGAACGAAAGACAATCGGCAATCAGCAAAGAAAAAACAGCAGTCATGATCAGAAATGGCTCAACTCCCAAGGACCTGCAATTTGCATTTGGAGCCACGATTTGCCCTTGGAGGGCCCACGATCTTGCATTTGAGGAGGCAGCATTAATTATTTGTATAGTTAATTAATAAATGGGAAGCATTTAATATAGTTATGGCTGATATATGTATTTGCATTGTTAAAATAAAATATGGTTGATTAAATTAAATGAAAGGGTGTGTCGGTTGGAAGAAAACATGCCTTTTTGAAAGGGTACGAATGGCTGTATAAAGAAGATAATTTGAGATTTATTTTTAAGCATAAGAGCATTTTTTAGAGCAACAGATCTAAAGTTGAAAAGAAGAGTTTCCATCATTTGTTGAGACAGCAACAGTTCAAAGGTGGTAAGGAAGTTTCGTAAGGAGGTTGGTGCCTTCATATTCAAAGAGATTGGTGTCTCTTGCTGAGTTGGTGCTTGGCGAAAGGGGTTGGTGCTCTAGTAGGTTGGTGCCTACAAAATTGTAATATGGGGATTGGTGTCTACAGTAGGTTGGTGACCACAAACATTTGAGAAATATATTAAGAAAGTTTCTCTCTGTGGTTTTTCCTGAAAGGGTTTCCACATAAATCTGGTGTCTTCTTGCATTACTTTGTGTTGTGTTCTTTGATTGCTTTGAATATCTAAATTGTGAATCTAAGATTAAGTGGTTGAAAATAAAAAGAATATATTATACTGATCCACCCCCCCCCCTCTCAGTGCTTAACAATGGGTGGATTTGGAATTTTATATCAACACTCTCGATGGGAAACTTATTTACTCTATATTAAAAAAAATCTATTTCTATTTTCTTTTGTTTGTAAGGCAGGGGACTAGACATTGATTCTTTTTCTTATGATCCATTTGAATTCATCTACTCCCTACGCAGCTTGCTTTACCCTTAATGAACTAGCTGTTTGAGAAGTGATATTTTTCCTTTTTGTGGTTCTTTGTTCGATATATTCACTCTCTTCTTTTTTCTTTTGCTGCTAAACTTGAATGTTCACCTTTTTTAACCTATTTCCTTTTGACTTTGCAATGCAATAAATGTTTGCACCATCTCCTTCATCCTTGACCTTTTTCGAGCTTTGTATCATGTTTTCCTTTGCATGTTGTTCCCAAACTTAGTTCATTTGAAGGGTTTTGCAGATTCCTCTCACGAATCTGATCCCTCCTATACATTTGTTGTTGAGATGTAAACCATTTGATTATCCTTTTCCTCTTCCACTTTACTTCTCTCGCCTTCTTCATAGAAACAAACTCTTTTCCTATCTACTTTGTTACACTGCGAACCTTACTGAAATTCAAAATCCTACCCTATTTGTGCTTATTGGCACTAATTGCTGCTTATTTTCCATGTTTTGTTTAGTGATGGTAGGGCTTAAGCCTACTACCATTCACCTACCCTGGAAGAATGTTACCCTGCAAATCTCACAAGACAATCGTACCCTAGTATGTCATTAGAGAGATCCTTCCCAACGTATTTGCAATTTTCTCGGTTGTGCTTTAATCTTCATCCCATATAGTAGGAGTAGTAGGCCTTTATGAAATTCTTTGGTTCGTAAATTGCAATCATAGCATGCCTTTTAATACACTTTTGTACTTCCTGGTTACAATTTGCCATCATTTCCATCTCTTCCAATTATGTGATTACCAAGAGTCAGTTTTCCAAAGACTCCTTATCACCAAGCCTTGTTACCATTGTTATTCACAGACTGGGAAAGATGTACTCCATTAGCATGACTGCTTACATGTATACCAACTGGAATGGTGTGTACCCTGTAGCCCTCTTACACTTGGTTCTATAAGCCCAAAAAATCATTGGAATCCTATCCTCCCAGTCATCTCTCTACACATTATAAATCTATGTTAGCATTTTTTTCCAATACCTTGTTTTATGCTTTGGCTTGGCCATTGGCTTGCAAGGGATCTTTTGGTGCAATATCATGAATTCCTCATTGAGAGTTTAGATGGTATTGTTGAGGAAGTGTGTACCCCCCCATTCACTAATTAGACTCTGTGGACATCCAAATTTGATTATGATGTTCTCATACAAGAACTCCGCAGTGTCTTTTACTCCAAAATTGGGTGTCGCAACCACTTCAACCCATTTTGTGAAATAGTCAATTGTAGTGATAATGTATCAAGCATTTGGCCGCTTTGAGGGCAGCTTGATTGGTCCCACAAAATATATGCCCCATTGCTCAAAAGGTCGAGTTGCAAGAACAAGAATCAAAGGCATTTCATCTCTTTGGTTCAGCTTTTCAACCCACTAACATACATTGCAATGCTTTGTGATGCGGTGTGCATCTTGGAACAATGTGGGCCACCACACCATAACCCACTCTACAATATCTTCTTTGTTTTCAGCTCTCATGTGAAGTGTCCTCCTATGACTCCCTCATGAGCTCCAGTCAAGACTCCTACTCCATGTTCCAATGCCAATCTGTCCATTAAATCATCTTTGCATAGTTTGTATAAGAATCCATTCACAATAGTAAATGGCAAGGCTCGTGCGACCAGTTGTTTCTTTTCTCTTTTGGCATAGTGCTCAAGCAGTATCCAATGCTATAAAAATGTGGAAATCTCCACATGTTTTGGCATGGTCGTGACTCTCAACAAATGAGCAGCCACCAAATCCTCCTGAATTGCTAGGGGTTCCTCACCATTTTGGGTTCTACTGAGATGATTAGGCCCCACATGTTGATCTTAAATTGGTATTCCTGAAACAACATTAACCATGTGGAAATCCTTGCTCCCAATAGGGGCTTGTTTGCTAAATATAACAAGACCTGATGATATGTGAAGAACTTAAAGGGCGTAGCCAACATGTAATGACAGAACTTTTTAAGTGTGAACACCCTAGTGAGGACTTCTCTTTTCGTCATGGCATAGTTTTTTTGTTGCTTGCAAAATGGATCAGATGGTCCAAATCTATTGCCCTTTATTGTGCGCCAACTACACCAATCATAGTCACTTATGCATCCATGTGAAATTAAAAGTCTTTCTCCAATCTAGGAAAAACCAAAATGGGAGCCGTAACCAATCTTTGCACAATTCGGTGGATGTAGCTTGACAGTCTAATTTCCACTCGAATTTGTTATATGCTTGTGCAACAATTGTTCCATGGGTAATCTAATGCCTACATATCCGCGAATGAATTTCCTAGAAATGATTAAACTTCTAACAGGTTTACAGGTGGTTTGAGCCCAATTATGACTACAATCTTAGCTTGTTCAACTAAGATTCCGTTTCTGCAAACCATGTGCCCCAAAAGCACTCTAAATGGCGTGAGGAATAAGCAATTCGAAAGCCTCTACACCGTTCGGGCATCAGTTACAACTTGGACAAGAGTTGGTAAATTTTTCAATCCAAAAAAGGCAATACCTTCTATGCAAAGGTTATTTTGGATTGGTATTCCTTTGTGATGAAATCTGATGGTAACTGCTGAATCCATATGAGAAAGAGTATACCTCGTGTCCTACAACTGCTTCCCGGATCTCGTCTTTGAACGGCAATGGGAATGGACCATTCGCGCATGCATCGTTCAACACCCAATAGTCCCTAAAAATGGATTTCTCCAATCTCATTTGGTTGCACAACCATTGGACTCACTTGGTCTGATTTTTCAATGGGGCAGATTAGCCATGCTTCCCCCATCCAATCTATTTCAGCCTTGACTTGCAAATTTCATGTTCGGATTCAGCTGATAGAGACGCTTCTTGATTGGTCTTGCACACTCTTTGACCTCTATGTGCATTTCTCTCAATGATGGATCTATGTCTTTCATTTCACTAAATTTAGTGGGAAAGATATCCTTATAATCTTGCAACTGCACAACCTCCGAAACTTGTTCTTGTGTCTATCTTTGGAATTTTCTTCGTGCCAATACTTGCTTGTGTTTTCCGCAACAATCCCTAATAGATTTTGATGCACTCAGCCTTCAAGGAGACTTGGACATCCAACTGGCTTATTTTCTCTTCTATATTCAGATTTGCATATTTTTTCTTATGCAGTGGTTATGGTCTTCTTTGGTAGCTTCTCACTTCTCTCAGACTCAAAGATGCCCTTCAGGTCCATGTCTTCCCCGCATTTTGCAAGATTTAAGTATGAAACATTTTCCCTCCCATATGTGTCGATATTTTCCGATGTTATCTTCAACGCTCTTACTATTTTCATCCTGCAATTCGTATTTCTCAGAGATACTTACTGTACCCAATCCTCTGTAACATAGGAAGATTTAGATCTTCTTTAGATCTGCATGCACCGTAGGATTTTCATCTTCAAACACAAATGTATGAATGAAATCCTGCTCAATCTACGGTCAGGTACTTGTTTCCCTTCTGCATTCTAGCTACATATATCAGGCTTTTGAAATTGGCATCAAAGTAGCTTGTAAAATGTGTGCCCAATATCTAGGCTCTATCTTCTGCTCTTTCCACATATTAACACAAGTGTGAACGCACTAATCTACTTGAAACATTGGCCACTTGTCTGTGAAACCAATTGAAATGTAGAAGCAAGCTTGCAGCACCTCGCAAGCTACTGCCCAGTCAAGATCATCTAGTCAGTGCAGTGCCCACCATATATCTACAATTCCTTTCAACATATGATTCAATGCTCTTATTCTCATTTCAACCTATGGAACATGGGCCTACAGCTTGATGAATCCAAGAAGATCCTTGGTTCTACAGTATTGTGATATTTTCCTATTTAGAGTAAAAATCATTTTCATTGGTTTTATTTCATGAACCTCTTAAGCCCAATTTGTTATATCTGCATCCAAATCTATGCTAACTGATGAAGATGATGCCCACGGTTTTTGGCTCTTCGTAGTAGCCTCAACATAGTCTTAATTTGTGGCAGCTAATCAATAAATCTTGGATATATCAAAATGGGTGGGCGACCGCACTGATAGTGACTTGTAGCCATCATTATCTATTGTTGTGGTATCTACGGGATCCTCGAGATTTGCCAAAGTTGTTACAATCTATTTGTTTCCTGCACAATCTGCAGAGTCTGCAAAATCATCCACCCATATTCCACTTCCCTTCAAGCCTCTGATCAACTTTATACCAACTCTCTGGGATGTGCCTATATGGTGGTTTGGCTCCTTCTGTATCATATATGGCTCGCTTTCTGCCTTTTCCATGGGGATGATGATTATGGCATCATCCTGGTGATCCTTTAACTGGTTTTCTACCATGTTGATGTTCATGCAACCCTCATAAGCACATTTCTTTCCAATCAATGCAGGATATTGCATTTAATCTGTTTTCATCTGGGTCAACTGAAAATCCCCAAGTAAACTTAGCTCCCCAACTCTCATTTCAACATCTTCCAATCTTGTGATTGGATCCATTTGCCCATAGTCTGAGAGATTAAGTGTTACTGAGTTGTAATTTAAAGTGGGCTTCCCAATGGATTCCCTATTGAGCAAAGCAACATATTTACCATGCTCCCAAAATCAAGTACGGCATTTCCAGCCTAATATCCTATGAGCAAAATATCTATCCTCGTATCCACATCCCAAGGATTCTTTGTTTTGCATACTGAACCTTCTTGATTGTTTTATCTTGTCCTTTCGCTGCATTCTCTAGTAAATTACAAAGAAAGGTTGTTTGTAATGTTCTGCGATATATCTTCATTTTGCAAGACTTTACAAAACTTCTTCATAATTTACTAGAATCAATTTTAACCAGTCTATGAGTGTTGTCACCACACCTTCTTGCTAAAGGATACACATCATTTGGCCATAGACAAGTGCTTCCATGTTCGCAACATTAGATGTTCCTCCATCCTTAGTCTTAATTGTTTTCAGCAACTCAACAGCTTCATTCATTGGCATCTTTCATAGTCTTGTGCTCTACGAATCTCCTTTTCTGTTGGCATCTCCAAAGGTCCAAGTCCTTGTTCCCTAGCATCCTTGTTACCACTTGTATGCATGCAAGCTACTTCGACCAACTCTTTACCATGTTCATGTTACGCACTTGTTTACATTTTCACTGCTTTAAAAGTGCTGGTCAATCCTCCGAATTGTGTTTCCCTGAAAATTTGCAATAAGCACAATAAGTTTCCTCTGCAGGTTGTGCAGGCAATTTTGTGTGATGTGATTCATCTCGCTAACACACAGTCGATTGTCGTTGTTACCTTGGCTCTTGCCTGGGAGGTTAATAGTCACCACTAATATCACCCTTGCCTCCGAGGAAATGGAGGAGCCCAATTTTGTTGGTGGTGAGGCAATGCCCGTGCTTGTTGTTGTGGGGATGGTAGAGCCCATCCTTATTGATACTGCAAAAACGAAAGATCCCATCCTATTTGTTGTTGTATCAATGTGTCCTGTGATGTCTGCAATTGTTGTTGTGCTATGAGTGCAAAGACATTTCTCATGACATTTGTCTTTAGATCTTACATTGCCCTACAGTTCTCATCTTCATGATTTATAGATCGACAAAAGTTACATTACACACTGTGTGGTAGTCACATATAGTGTTTTGCATTAGGTAGCATTTAGAGGCCAAATGACCCCAAGCGGTGACATATCTCACAGTATTCACCTCTTCCATCTATGGGAGCAAGTCTATATCCACCAACTCATAGGCATCCATTATAATGGTGGCCTTCTTGTCCCCACTTGATACACCATATTGACAACTTTTTCTTTTCCCCTACCAGCATCTCGTCCATTCAGTGCAATATTGTGTCTATTTTGGCCTGTGTTTTTGCACTTACTAGCGAGCTCTCTCCAGAATCCTCAATATTTTCAGCCATTTTCACAGTTGTGATTGCTTCTTCTTTGTTCAAAAAATTGCATCCACACAGTTGCAAACGAAATTCTTCTTAGCACCCCTTCCACAAACCAGGTTGTTTTATCTTTTTCCGCAGATGTGAAGCTCATTTTCTTCATGACATCTAAGAATATTCTATCATAATCTAGGACTGATTCCCTAGTTTTTGTTTGATTTGCTTCAAATCCTGAATTATTTGGCTTACACATGTATGCCTCTTTAACCCATTTCTGCTCAACAATGTCTAATGTTAATTTGATGGTGACGCGTTTACATATAAATTCTAGTGCTCAACCAATGAGAGCACCTAATGAGCTCACAACATTTTGTATCCTCACCTTTTACACCTTTAACCTCCCACATTATCTTGCACACATAGGAGGTGGTGCCCAGGGTCAATGGACCTATCATATGGTTGTGAGGTAATGAATGCTCCTGCAAGGTACCCCATGATATCTTGTGATTGGATTGTTGATAACTGCTTTGTTGTTAGGCGTTAAGTAACAGCATTACTGTTGGCTGCACTATTTCTCCTAAACATGTTTGCATGATTTTGGTATCCACAGTTTTCAGATCTACTTTTGCTTGATTTAGTTTCTCTTAGCTTTGTGTCCCACTAGCTATTCTTTAGATTTAACAAACTATTGTATAATCCATGTTCGATTTCCTTTGTTCAACTAAATGTCCATGATGCCTTGGCAAATGCATCTCTCATGGCCCCATGGGTGAATGGAGTATCTCACTTTCCTAACTAAACTTCTATGTGTTGCTCCTTTTGAATTGCTTCCTCATCTTGTTCGTTCCACAGATGTTGAAGAATAAGTTGCCTAGAAAAACTATCACTATACTGACCTATCTCCGTGTCAATCTTTTCTTCTTTGATTGCCCAGTCACTTTCCCATCCTAGAACTATCTCTTCTTCTTGGCTTTCTTTTGTGTGTGCTCGTTGTACACTAGACTCCTCACGTGTCTCGATCACCTCTTCTTTTGTTGAGGCTTACTACTTTCATACCTTTACGCTCTTCCTTGTTTCTCTAAAATCCCTCTCACAACTTTCTTCAAACACTCCTGAGTTTTTGCGTTGCCCATCTCCTACATTATCTTACCTCCCACTAAAGTTGAAGGAATCTCTTATCGTTCTCCATTCTTTCAAAGGCAGCGGTCCATTGGGGTCCACACGTACCAATCCCCCTCCCATATGATCACATCCCCATGCCACCCAAGTGGACGACTACTTGTCAGCCAAATGCGACACCATGGCCTTTTCCACAACCAACATAGGGAGTTTTAGGATAAATCTACTTCTTATCCCTCTTACAAACAGATCATATGTAGAATCAAAAGCAACATCTCCTTGAATAGAAAATTCAAATACATACCCATTTATCATAGTTTTCACCCAATGATCAACTACCCTCGTCCATCCGGTATCCAAATTTCACGACTTTTCTAGCTTCTCTTCATTCCACTCAAAGCTCTCACCCCTGCGAGATCTGAAACAATAGTCCCTAATGCGTGATAACCATGCAGTCAATAATTCAGAAAATACACATTAAAATACTTAATAGATGTCACTTTTTCCTTGCAAAGGATACCCACTACAGAAGATTCTTCTTTTGAGAACTCAACTCAGTTATCTTTTCTTCAAACCATCTTTTGGTGTCTCTTTAGTCAGGTAACTGTTACCATATTTTCCACGCCAAGAAGTTCAGTTCTATTTTCAGAAGTGCTAAAAATAGCATTGGCTAAAAATAGTTGGTGTTAAAAATAGAAGTTCCAGTTCTATTTTTAGGAGTTGAAGGGAGTGCATGAGTGGATGGATAAAGATAGCTTTTATTAAATTTAGCAAGTGCTGCTCCAAATAGAAATTGGCTAAAAGAGAAGTGCTTTTGGATAAATTTAGTAACTGTTGTTCTAAATTAATCCTCGGCGCCAAAAGGAAGGATAGAGGGTTTTAATTAATAAAATCATGCATGCAGCCCCATGCGCCAAAAGGAGGTGAACGAATAAATAAAATAAAAAATAGCATGCAGACAATCTATTTTTTTGGGACGTAGCAGTCAAATAAGGCTGAGTTTTGTATTATTGAGTGATCATACACATTGTGGGCTGTTTTGCTCTAGAAATCCTAGCCTTGTACTTGCACCTATGAATAAAAAGCTCCATTTGCCCTCTCATATTGCTGTTTTTTTGAGTTTTCATTGTGTTCAAAAGGGTATTGTATTGCCTTAGTGTGGAAATTACTCCCTCTACCGCTGTCCTTTTCTCCTAAACCCTTGAATTAATTTTGCAAAATAGCTTAGAGTTGTGCAAGCGTGTGGATCTTTGATTTCTCTATGTGCAGAGTTACATGCATGTGTTAAATTATTGGTGTATTACCCTTATTTCCCTTTTCCCGCATTCCTTCTCCCTTTCTTGTCAAAGTTTTTCGTTTTTTTTTAGGTGATTCATAAGGGAACCTGCCCTCTCTGGAGGTTCACCTCAGACATTGGTTACCCGCAGCCTTGAGGTGTTCTAATTTTGTCAGCAGAAGAGAGAGTACACACACCATTCTCCATCAGGGTGCAACTTCTTAACTTCTTGTTTTAATTTTGTCAACAGAAGAGAGAGTACACACACCATTCTCCATCAGGGTGCAACTTCTGGGTGACAACAGTAACCATCTTAACTTCTTGTTTTCACTCGGATTCTTGCCCGCCTTGAAGCCATTGTAAACCAATTTTCATGAAAGGTGGTATGAAATTCAAATTATGGAATTGTATATTTATTTCATGGACGTCGAACCATCAAGGTGGTACAATTAATGCAAAGTCATTAATACAATAATATCATAATATAAGCTTGTTTTTTTGTTTTCATTGCTCATTCTGGTTCGAGCTTGTTTGTATGCCCTAAATTCTTTTGAGAACTCAACTTAGTTATCTTTTCCTCAAACAATCTTTTGGTTTCTCTTAGTCAGGTAACCATCTTAACTTGTTTTCACTCGGATTCTTGCACAACCTTTATTTGAAGCCACTATAAACCAATTTTCATGAAAGGTGGTATGAAATTCGAATTATGGAGTTGTATATCTATTTCATGGACCTCAAGCCATTAAGATGGTGCAACTCATGCAAAGTCAATAATACAATATTATCATAATATAAGCTTGCTTTTTTGTTTTAATTGCTCATTTTGGTTTGAGCTTGTTTGTGTTCCCTAAGATTCTTCTTCTAAGAACTCAACTCGGTTATCTTTTCCTCAAACTATCTTTCAGTGTCTCTTTAGTCGAATAACCATCTTAACTTCTTGTTTTCACTCGGATTCTTGCGAACCTTTATTTGAAGCCATAGTAACACAATTTTCATGTAGTCGATAATTTAGAAAAATTGCATCAAAATACTTAAGAGATGTCACTATTTTCTTGCAAAGGATACCCACTACAGAAGATTCTTCCTTTGAGAACTCAACTCAGTTATCTTTTCCTCAAACCATCTTTTGGTGTCTCTTTAATCAAGTAACCATCTCAACTTCTTGTTTTCACTCGAATTCTTACACACCTTGAAGCCCCTTAAACCAATTTTCATGAAAGCTGGTAAGAAATTCGAACTATGGAGTCGTATATTTATATCATGGGCGACAATCCATTAAGGTGATGCAATTAATGCAAAGTCATTAATACAATAATATCATTATGTAAGCTTGCTTTTTGTTTTAATTGCTCATGCTGGTTTGAGCTTGTTTGTGTGCCCTAAGATTCTTCTGAGAAAACCTAGTTACCTTTTCCTCAAACCGTCTTTTGGTGTCTCTTTTGTCGGGTAACCATCTTAACTTCTTGTTTTCACTTGAATTCTTGCACGCCTTTACTTGAAGCCATTGTAACCCAATTTTCATGAATGAGACCCGAATTATGGAGTCATATATCTATTTCATGGGTGTTGAGCCATTAAGGTGGTGCAATTAATGCAAAGTCAATAATACAATAATATCATAATATAAGCGTGTTTTTTTGTTTTAATTACTCATTCTGGTTTGAGTTTTTTTGCGTGACCTAAGACAGTTTATCTTTTCCTCAAACCATCTTTTGGTGTCTCTTTAGTCGGGTAATTGTTACTATATTTTTGTGCATACATCAAAAGAGTAAGGGGACTATGTTTTCATTTTTAGAGGATAAAATCAGCATTACACAGTCCATACAAATCAACAAAACTCAGTCTATACTGGCAGTGTTTAAGGCTACAATTAGCAGCTATATTTGGCACAAAGAAAACATGTTTAGAGCTAGCTCGAACAGCCAGTTTTAACACAGAAATAGCAGCAGCTTTCAGACAAAGTTATGGCGCCAAGAAACATGCATAAACATGTCAGAAATAACAGTTACATACAAAGGAAAAACAACTAAATATAAATTAGGATTTTTGTGCCAAAAATAAGATGAAAGGCATACTAAATTGCAGCAGCATTTATGTTGAGTTTGTGGTACCAAAATGGAGGCTAAAGTTGTTCAATATAAGGAATCTGGTATGCCATATTAAGGGATGAATGTTGTTTATTCATGGCATGTTGTGTAATCACAGACTTCGCCAAAAGGGTTTTGGGACTAAAACAATTCATTTTGAGCTGCATGCTGCCTTGTCAAGATTGGTGCCAAGGTTGAAGGTTTTAAAGGGCAGTTTGTGAGTGATTTCAACCCTCTTGCATGCCAAATCCCATGCACCAGTCAAAGGGGCAGAATTTGTGTTTGTTTCAAACACTTTTGCATGTTAAAAATCAACACAACATTTACCCAAAAGACAAGCTTACAAAAGACAAAGCATGCAAAAGACATGGATAGAAGAAGACAAAGAAGAGATAAAACAAATAAATATAAGTGTTGACCCATGTGCATGAAAAAGACAAAAGAGTTTGTTTTTGTTTTGAACACTTGCATATTAGAAAAGTCAAAAAGAGTTTGTCTTTGTTTTGAACACTTGCATATTAGAAAAGTTAAAAAGAATTTGTCTTTGTTTTGAACACTTGCATATTAGAAAAGTCAATAAAAAACAAAAAGAGTTTGTCTTTGTTTTGAACACTTACATGTTTCAAAGGGGCAGCCTATATATATGGGCTAATTTTTTGATAATAAACACATACTTCTTTTAGTTGTTTTACATTGATAGTCCTAGCTTGTGCTTGCATCTTTGAATAGAAAAGCTTCATTTTGCCTTCATCTTCTGGTTTTTCTAAGTATTCCTTGTGTTTGTTAGAGTATTGTGTTGCCTTGTTGTGGAATTTATTCCCTAATCTGCTACCCCTTGCCTAAACCTTTGAATTATTTATGCAAATCAGTTTGAAGTTGTGCATGTGTGTGGATCTCTATATTCTCTGTATGCAATAGTACATGTGTGTTAATTCAGTAGTGTATCACCTTATTTCCTACAATTCCCGCATTGTTTCTCACTTGTCAATTTTCAGTTTTTTTAGGTGATTCACAAGGAACCAGCCCCCTCTGGAGGTTCACCTCAGTTATAAGTTCCCAAAACCTTGAAGTGTTCCAATTTTGTTCGACGGAAGAAAGAGTGCATGTCATTCTCTATTCAGGGTGCACTTCTGGGTGACAACAGTTTTTGGCATGCCCGATGGAACAATTATTCAAAGAATTGATGCGGATTCAGCATCTCGCAACTCCGAAGGTTTCTACAGACATCTTGGTTGCAGACTAGTAAAGGCTCGTGCCAAAGGTGACCACCAGGTCAGAAGTTAAAGGTATACCATTCGACTTTATTCAATTACCTTTATATTCTTGTAGAAGAAACAAATTTCATAGCTCTACTCTATATTTTTTTAGATCTGATAAACCAAAACAATTGCCTAAAAACCCAAAGTTTCTCGTCCTAAATTTCTTAATGGTTATTCATAGGCTTGAATCTTTTGTAACCTTTAATGATGTCAGCCCCTTGAATATTGCAGTATACAATGATATCCATGCTTCTGCATTAAAGAGTTTACCATTTTTTACCGGTTTGACTCAAACCACTCCCATAGAGCACATCAGAGATGTTGCAAATATTTGTTTTCTCTATAATATTACCCAAGAGAATGTAGCTATGAGACTTCTTGCAATTTACTTCAAGGATAAAGCTTTGCAATGGTATCGAAATATGACTGTCAATTCTATTAGTACTTGGAATGAATTAGGGAAAGTCTGACCAATTTGAGGATAAATCTGACCATCTTTCTCTGATTGAGCAATTGAGCACAATCAAAAGAGCCCCTCAGGAGTTCATGGCTCATTTTAATTTGAGGTTCCAAAGAACTTGGGAAAGAATTTTCCGTACCATCAAGCCTTCAACAGAGCATACTTTCTTGTATTATTTAAGATCTTTGAACAGTGATATCGTTGTCCTAGTTCAATTGCCATAAGCTGTGGAATCATCCCTTGTGTAATCAAAGTCTGATTCAACATTATATTAGCACAAGAAAAAGGATCATCCGAATGATTGCATGGAGCACACCAAAAGGGTTCCTCAATAAGATTAGTCTATACTGGAACAAGAGCCCTAGATGTAGAAGGAGCATTAGGATCAGCCTTAATGGTTGGAAGTCTGTTGATAGGATATGTTGGATACGAAGGTCTAGTAGATTGAAAAGGAGCCTGATATGGCCTATAAGGCTGAGCAAGTTGTCTCTCAATAGATACAAACTTATTCCCAAAAGCTTGCAAGATCCCTTTTATTTCACTTAACTCTGAAGGTTGATTTGGAGTAACAACTCTTGGGCTAACTACTGCTGGAATTGAAGGTGTATTTGAAGCTGGTGACTGAATAATTGGAAAGATAGGCATAGGAGGTCTAGGTGCTACTTTACCAGCATGTATGAGGTTATTTTCAGCTCTAATAGCTAGATTAAAAGCATCAGGAATTGAGTTACCCCCCATGGATTGAACTAGAGGACAACGATATCACTATTCAAAAATCTTAAATAATACAAGAAAGTATGCTCTACTGAAGGCTTGATGGTACGGGGAATTCTTACCCGAGTTCTTTGGAACCTCAAATTAAAATCAGCCATGAACTCCGGAGGGGCTCTTTTGATTGTGCTCAATTGCTCAATCAGAGAAAGATGGTCAGATTTATCCTCAAATTGATCACAAAAGGCTTTCCCTAATTCATCCCAATTACTAATAGAATTGACAGTCATATTTCGATACCAATTGCAAGGGCTTTTATCCTTGAAGGAAACTGCAAGAAGTCTCATAGCTACATTGTGTTGGGTAGATGCAGTTGGGGAATGGGTGGTGGATGAAGATGGAGAAAGGCGTAGTCTGGGACTACTGGAGTAGCTTGATCCTCTAAGGCGAGCGAAAAAAGTAGTGTCTCAGTGCCGCACGTTGGCTAGTTAACGCAGAAACAAGGATACCATTGTGTACTACAATATTCAAGGGGTTGTCATCATTAAAAGTTACAACGATTCAAGCCTACGAACAACCATTAGGAAATTTAGGACAGGAAACTTTAGATTTTTAAGCAATTGTTTTGGCTTATCAGATCTAAAAAAATTTGGAGTAGAGAAATTTGTTTCTTCTGCAAGAATATAAAGGGTAACTGAATAAAGTTGAATGGTATACCTTTATCTTCTAACCTGGTGGTCACCTTTGACATTAGCCTTTACTAGTCTACAACCAGGATGTCTGTAGAAACCTTCGGAGTTGTCAGATGTTGAACCCGCATCAATTCTTTTAATAATTGTCCCACCGGGCGTGCCAAAAACTATTGTCACCCAGAAGTGCACCCTGATTAGAGAATGACATGCACTCTCTCTTCCGTCAACAAAATTGGAACACCTCAAGGTTGTGGGAACCTATAACTGAGGTGAACCTCCAGAGAGGACTGGTTCCCTGTGAATCACCTAAAAAAACTGAAAATTGAAAAGGAAAAGGGAGAAGCAATGCGGGAAATGTGGGAAATAAGGTGATACACCAATGAATTGACACACATGTACTAATGCATATAGAGAATATAGGGATCCAAACACATGCACAACTTCAAACTAATTTGCATAAATAATTCAAAGGTTTAGGCAAGGGGCAGCAGAGTAGGGAATAAATTCCACAACAACGCAACACAATACCCTAACAAACACAAGGAATACTTACAAAAGCCAGAAGATGAAGGCAAAATGAAACTTTTCTATTCAAAGATGCAAGCACAAGCTAGGACTACCAATGTAGAACAGCTGAAAGAAGTATGTGTCTATTATCAAAAAATTAGCCCATATATAGGTTGCACCTTTGAAACATGCAAGTGTTCAAAACAAAGACAAACTCTTTTTGTTTTTTGTTGACTTTTTTAATATGCAAGTGTTCAAAACAAAGACACTCTTTTTGTCTTTTGTTGATTTTTCTAATATGCAAGTGTTCAAAACAAAGACAAACTCTTTTTGTCTTTTTCTAATATGCAAGTGTTCAAAACAAAGACAAACTCTTTTGTTTTTTTCATACACATGGGTCAACACTTATATTTATTTGTTTTATCTCATATTTGTCTTCTTCTATCCATGCCTTTTGCATGCTTTGTCTTTTGTAAGCTTGTCCTTTGGGTAAAGGTTGTGTTGATTTTTAACATGCAAAAATTTGAAACAAACACAAACTCTGCCCCTTTGACTGGTACATGGGATTTGGCATGCAAGAGGGTTAAAATCACTACAAACTACCCTTTAAAACCTTCAACCTTGGCACCAATCTTGACAAGGTAGCATGCAGCTCAAAATGAATTGCTTTAGTCCCAAAACCCTTCTCTTTTGGCGCCAAGTCTGAGATTACACAACATGCCATGAATAAAAACATTCATCCCTTAATATGGCGTCCCGAATTCTTTATATTGAGCAATTTTAGCCTCCATTTTGGTACCACAAACTCAACATAACTGTTGCTGCAATTTAACATACCTTTCATCTTATTTTTAGCACAAAAATCCTTATTTATATTTAGTTGTTTTTCCTTTGTATGCAGCTGTTATTTCTGACATGTTTATGCATGTTTCTTGGCATCATAACTATGTCTAAAAGTTGCTGCTATTTCTGTGTTAAAACAGTACCCAGCTGGCTGTTAGAGCTAGCTCTAAACATGTTTTCTTTGTGTCAGATATAGTTGCTAATTGTAGTCTTAAACACTGCCAGTATAGACTGAGTTTTGTTGATTTGTATGGACTTTGTAATGCCGATTTTATCCTCTAAAAATGAAAACACAGTCCCCTTACTCTTTTGATGTATGCACAAAAATATAGTAACAATCTGGGTGACAACTAAATATAAATAACCAAAAATCCTTATTTATATTTAGTTGTTTTTCCTTTGTATGCAGCTGTTATTTCTGACATGTTTATGCATGTTTCTTGGCATCATAACTATGTCTAAAAGTTGCTGCTATTTCTGTGTTAAAACAATACCCAGCTAACTGTTAGAGCTAGCTCTAAACATGTTTTCTTTGTGTCAGATATAGTTGCTAATTGTAGTCTTAAACACTGCCAGTATAGACTGAGTTTTGTTGATTTGTATGGACTTTGTAATGCCGATTTTATCCTCTAAAAATGAAAACACAGTCCCCTTACTCTTTTGATGTATGCACAAAAATATAGTAACAATCTGGGTGACAACAGTAACCATCTTAACTTCTTGTTTTCACTCAGATTCTTGCGTGCCTTTATTTGAAGCCATAGTAACCCAATTTTCATGAAATATGGTACAAAATTCAAATTATGGAGTCGTCTATCTATTTCATGGGCATCAAGCCATTAAGGTGGTGCAATTCATGCAAAGTCATTAATACAATAATGTCATATATAAGCTCGTTTTGTTGTTTTAATTGCTCATTTCGGTTTGAGCTTGTTTGTGTGCCCTAAGGATTAGCAAACGCCCTCCCTTACTCCGTGTGTCAATCTTAAGCGCATGCTCGTTGGTAGTAGCTCATTCCGATATTGCCAAGTAGGACATGTCTTTGTATCGATGGAAGGCCAAATCATTTTTAAAAATCCCTTTTTATCAGTATGTCCTTATTCCAACATTCGGGCTTAGGTGATCACTTGTCAATATCAAGTCAACGAACATGCAAATAACAATTAGCTCCACTTAAGTATGATTTAGGCATACAAACTTAACTCAACCACTCTTGTACATGTATACATGGAGGCCTAAAAAAACATTTCAATTGATTTCCTAGATTTGGGCATTCAAGCATAGGGCATTATTTTGTTTTAATCGATCTTGAAATAGGTGAATGATAGTTTTTTACTAACCTTCATGATTGGGGAATTCAGGCTTAAATGAGTTGATAGACCTGGACCCATCCTTGAACAAGCGATCAATACTTTTTCACTTTTTCTTTGATTTGGGCATTTGTGCATATACAACTTGATCGTTTTATTAAACAACTGAATAAGCAATTAATGCCCAACTACATGATTTGACCATTCATACGGATATTCATGTAGTCACATACTTTGTTAATGTGTTATAACAATAAATTCACCAATGAAAGAGATGTAAAAACAAACTAATTTTATTGTAATTCCAAATGTATACAAAATAGAAAACTCTATGAGAGATGTATGCCCGGAGATCTATTTCTTTATTCAAAACAAACTACATTATAACTATACAATGGAGAATATGGAAAAAAAAATGCTAAAAATAGAATATGAAGGTTTCCAAATGGGAACTAAAAGATCATCCTACATGGAGACCATTTGTATCCATCTTAGGGATGGATTAAAAAAGACAAAGTCAAAAAATATGAAATCTATCCTGTTATTACTATTATTTTATTTAGTGCACCTTGTTGGGGTCATATCTCCTAGCTTGTTAAACTAATTTTCTAATTTCAAGATCCATTGGAAAGATGATGGAATGAACTTAAAAAACATTGTTACTACATAATAGACATTATGATATCTCCATACAAATCCAAATCCCATAAATGCTTCAAAGACCCCCACAAATGCAAAATACTAAAAGTTGCCAAAATTAGCTAAAAATAGACTTTTCAAATTTCCGAAAAATAGATTTTCAAAATTGATGTTCTAGATCATTTGTTCCTCCTTAAGAAGGAATGGGCCCCATTACTCTTCGATTTTTGACCAAGTATGGATGACTTCTCAATCTAGCTCTTGGCAAACCACTTCCCTTGGTGTGCCATTTGCCCTACCTTCACTACTTGGTAGAGTGTGATTTGTTGATACTTCATGTTCTTGAGCACCCTTGTCAATGATCTCATCAAAGTTCATTAGTGTCACACAATTTGGGTTCAACTATGTACTTTGCAACTATTCACCAATGTTTGATGTATCCAAGAGTGGAGGAAAGTATGGTAGGAGTAGCTCAACATTGAAAATTGGATGCACCCGAGGTAGGATGGAAGATTAAGCTCAAATGCATTCTCAATAATTTGTTTGGTGATGATGTATGGCCCATATCGCAAAAGTCTAAGTTTCTTGTATGGACCCTTGAGTCACTAATTTTGCAAATGTAGTCAAATCTTATCCCCCACTTGGAATTGATGAGGAACCCGATGGGCATCATGATGCTACTTGTACTTCTGGTCAGTTTGTTCCATAATCTCATGAACATGTTGTTAGATGTGTCAAATTTGTTCCACAAATTTGGTTGCCTTATCCATTCTTTTTGCATATGGAAGGATTCTTCTTCCAACATGAAGGGAAATGCTACATCAATGGGAGCTAATGGTTGGAATCCAAGACATACCTAAAATGGGTTGTCTCATGGAGCTACAAAGAGCTCAGTTGTAGCTATGTTGGACATACAAAAGACTTTCATCCCATGTGTGGATGATTGGAGTGATACATATGAAGAATATGCACAATCACTTGGTTGACTAATTACTCTTTTTTCCATCGGTCCTGAGAGTGGAATGGAGTGGACTTGTTCATTTTTGAGTCCATCATGGACCATAGTCGAGACCAGAAGATCCCCACAAATTTGGAATCGCTATCTGACACGGTGCTTCTTTTAAGGCCAAAATGAACCCAAACATGCTCAAAAAACAATTTTGTAATCTCCTTTATTGAGATTGTCTTCTTACAAGGTGCCAAGATTGTCATTTTTGAGAACCTATCAACCACCACAAAATACAATTGTGACCATGCTTAGTGGAAGGGAGACCTGGCATGAAATCCATAAAGACAAACTCCCATGGTGTTCTTGGAATATTAGAGGGGTGTAAAGGCCCTGATTTTCGATTGGTTGGCTTGAAATTGCATAGGCTATGTAGGACTTGATGTATTCTAGTAACATCATGATGGAGTTTTGGCCAGTAGAAACACTTCTGCAAGATTGTCATTGTTTTCTCTACTCCAAAGTGACTTGCAACCCAATTGTAGTGATCCTCTCAAATCAATTTTCCAACGCCCCTCTACATGAACACAAATGTGTCCCATGTGGCATAGAACCCCTCCTTGTAAATGATAGTCTGAAACATTTTTTCCAGCCCTTAGCCCCTGATATATGTCAAAAAATTTAGGGTCATTTTCATACATTTGAGGCCACTCTGATGTCTCATGCCTACATGAGTCAAGAATTTTTGTCAGGAAGTGATTGGGGATTAACTCAAAAAATAATCAACTCAATTGCCACTCCCCTTCTTGTGTAGGATGTTGAGATGAAACTTGTTGCAGATAGGTGGACCACCTCTGGTGACAATCATTCTCCAACTTGCATTGGGTTTACAAAGGCTTATGATCTTTGTGTATGATAGTCTCTTTTCCCAGAATGTAGTGCTTCCATTGTTTATAAGCTTACACAATGGCGTACAACTCCTCGTCATATGTTTAGTACCTGCACTACTGTTAGAGAAGGTCTCACTATGATATGCCACTGGATGCCCATGTTGGGTGAGGATTGTGCCAAGTGTCATATTCTGAAGCATCTATTTCTATCTCAAATGACTGTTGTAGATATGACATACTAGAACTGGTGTCTAAAATATCTCCTTCATTCATGTGCAAATGCCTTTTTTGTGCCTTTGTCCATACGAACTTTTTTTCGCTCCTATGTGTGTCGCCTAATTCAAAGGTCGTGCAATGTGAGAAAAACTAAGTACAAACATACAATAGAAGTTGGCTAGTCCCAAGAAACTTTGGAGTTCAGTGATGGTCTTTGGTGTCGGCTAGTCTCAGGTGACCTTGATGATCTTTTTTTGGTTCTCCACATGTATGTTGGGCAATATCGGTTGACTTGATGATGTATCCCAAGTATTGGATACTCTCCATGTCAAAGGAAATACTTCTCTATGTTGGCATATAGCTTGTGCTTACTCAAGGTTTGAAGAACCTATTATGACATACGTGAATGATGGATCCTCCTAGGTATTTGGTGTTGACATGTCTTACTATATGAAAAGAATACTTCATCTAGGTACTTATGATAAGAAAAATGAATCAATGAATGGTCATAAGATATCGTTCATCATCCTCATGAATTTTGCAGGTACATTTGTCTTTTTCAGCCCAAAAGGCATGGAAAACCATTCAAACAAGCCCTCTTTGGATTCGAATGTAATTTTCCAAACATCTGTGGGGTCGATGGGAACTTGGTTGTACCTTGACTTCAAATCGATCTTTGTGAAGAACTTAGCTCCCTTAAGCTTGTCCAAGAGGTCATCAATCTATGGAAGGGGTATCTATTCTTTATTGTGATTTTATTCAAGGATTGATAGTCAAATAAAGTTTCCAATGTCCCATTTTTTTTGAGGAAAGAAAAATCTCCCACACATGTGATGCACTTGGTCCAATTTACCCCTTTTGAATCAACTCTTGAATATGACACTTGATTTCTTCATTCTCAAGTACCGAGTTCCTGTACACGGGCCCATTTAGAAGTGGTGTTCTATGGAACCAATTCAATTGGATGTTTCACTTAACAATGCAAAGGAACACATATTGGTGGTATGAATACATCTCTGTATTCAGATCACATCTTATCCATCTAACTTTTGCCACATTGTTTGGCTTTGTGGGACCACTCTTGTGGTCATTATAACCTTTTTATTATCCTCAGGAGCCTAATTATGAGTAGGAAAAAGGTCCTAATTTGAGTAATCAACCTCTGACATTGTTTTGCATTGATCAAGCCCACAGATTTAGCAGGGGCTACCTATGGGATGTAGTACCATCTTATAACCTAGAGTAATGATGGCGCTCCTAGGCCTAGCCTCATAGAAACCATGGAGATCCCACATGTATGGTTGTCCATGAAGCACATCACAAACTATCCAATGTGCAAACATCACATACCACCACATCCTTGAACAATTTGATTGAATAGGGAATGTGACACTATTGATTTAAATGAATCTTCCTTGACTGACCCAACCAACATAGTATAGTTACAGGTGAAGAGTTGTTACCACTATTTAATCTCTTTACTATTTATGCAGATATCATATCATGATTTCTTTTGACTACCACTATATCAAATAAAGAGAAGAGCTATACCATTTATCCACATCTGTAATGAAATAGTCGTTCTACATCCTATTTTAGCAGGGTATTTTCATGTGGTGGAAATAGTGGTATACAAATCTACATCCACAATAACTATCCCCTTCTTCATGTGCACCTTGGTTCTTTGTAGAGGATTCTCCTACATCTGGCTCCCACGAAATATATTAATAGAATTTTTTTGATAACTCAACATTCCTTCAAGTCATGGTACCTCCTCTTGTGCTTCTCACACCACATCCTTGTGTCTTTTCGTGGTTTTACTTTCCATGCATACTTCTTATCATGTTTTTGTGGTGGTGCATCCTTTTCCTTAATATTTGTGTCATATTTCCCTTTCTTGGAATATGAAGGACATATCCTTCCCCTATGTTTGGATATTTCTTCAATCTTTACTGCATATCAGTAGGCTTACCTAAGAGTATTGATGTCTGTAAACTCCATCTCTTCCTAAATGTAATATCACAACCCGCTACAGTATTTGAGAATTCAATGCTTCTCGGTGTCCATGTACCCACTTTTTTCGATAGGGTATGAAACTCATTCATTGTAGTCCTACATTGTCTGATCATGACCCTGACACAATTGGTGCAGTTTCTTGAATTGTCCTCATAGTTCTTCACTGGATAATATTCCTCTTTGATAATGTCACAAAACTGCCCCATGTTTTTGGAGGTTTTGCATTGACTGTTACATAATCATTATCATCATCTTGTAGGGAGTATAATTCCAACCATTTTTTGACATGCAAAGATGCTTTTCAGAAGTGCAAGCGTTATCTTTTCATCATCAAAAAAATTATTGACAGAGAAATATGATTCTAGTTGATGGAGCCATTTATCCAATTCATCAACATCAATTTTCCCTTCAAATTGCGGGATGTCAAAATTTACTTGTACCTTGAATGGTGTTAGGCCCCTAAAGGGTTTTACTTGATATGGTTGCATTTGTGTAGGTTGGTCTGATTACAAGGATGACCCAAGAGAGGACATCAATGAATTATGCTATCATCTCCGTCCTCTTCCTCTCAAGGGCTTCATCAAGTAATTATTTGAAGGGATCTCCCATTTCCTCGTGTGTTGTTTGAGGTCATTTGAAGTAACAAGGAAGATAATATGAAGGATTTTGTCTAGACATCATGCTTCTAGTATTCTAACCTCATGCATTGACATGCAAGAGTGGAACGAACTTGCTTTGATACCATTGATCTAGATTGAGGTGTAACGTGGTGGAAAACACACTAATGATGGTGCTTA